>SMMW01000046.1:2073750-2711666 GCA_004794655.1 Marisa cornuarietis | reverse complement strand
TTTAAAAGTAAAGATTAATGTTTTTTTAGAAACAGTATTATGGTGTTTGATGTACTTTGTCTGCCATGTCGTTGAACCTTTAAACCTCATCATCTTTACCTTGATTTGACCACCGCGTTAGCCATCGATGGCTTTCTCTGTTACTCCGCATGTTGCTGTTATATTTGAGAGTAAAATACTTGTGCACACACACACAACCTTCGCATCATCATCATCATCATCATCATCATCATCATCATCATCATCATCATCATCATCATCATCATCATCATCATCCACCCAATACACGTCATCATAGCGACTTACAGGGAATTTCCAGGCCAAATTCTAATCTAAGGCATCAAGCGGAGAGCTGTTGGAAAGTTTGTGATGCTTATTTCTGTGGTTGGATGCCCCTGGTAGTACCGAGAGCCTCGACTTGGTCCAGTATGGAGAAGCTTTGATTTCTGTTGATTTCTGTATGTAGGAACGAAAAGCCAATGGACAGCCGAGGACGTGGCAACCGTGATTCAACATTTTTTTTTAGAGGAAATTGAAGGAAGACGGCTAGTCCAGGTGTGAAACATTAAAGTATTTGTCGGTGAAGAAATGTACCAGGACAGCCGTTGCTGTTCAGAATTTTCTTCTTAGAAGAAGGTAAGCGCAGGTGATAGCATCAGAACATTCCTTGTTTATGGGTGGTACACAAATTCAGTAAAATAAACTTTATTGATAAGAGGTTCTTTTTTCATGTCACTTGCATACCACCATGTGTAACAAAAAAACCTGATCAATTGAGGATTTTATTTATTGGAGTGAATGATCATAAAACCTTTCTGCTGCAGATTTACAAAATGTAGTTTATGTTTCTAATTCTTGCTTTTTATGTGCTTCACATTACAGAAAAGAGAACAGGACTATGGGACATTTGGACTAGCCATCTTCCATTCTTTTTTTTGTTATTTATTCCAAAAAGGAAACCTATATATAGCATGCAGTAATTGTGTTTAATGGTGTAACTTACTTTAAAAACCAGTTATACACAATTTGTGTATGTGTGACATTTAGATGTCATGACAGTTTTCACTGACAGTGTCTGTAATTTTTTTTATTAAGCTTTGTTTTGTGTGGGTAATTTTTTAATGTTACTCTGCATTATTTAATCAGATATGTACATTGAAAGTTCCTGTTAGTCAGTGTTTGCTATCAAATAGATATGTGTAAATCACACGTGAACTTCAATTCACGCAATTGGCCAAGGGGGTCATAAAGGTTTGTTACCAGGAATCTAAAAATGTTAGAGATTTCCTTCCTTGCTTATTTGGAACAGTTTATAACTTATCAAATCTGGATCTGACTGGTAGGTAACAGACGGTAGTGTTTATGTAACATATGTGTAGGTCTTGGGGCAGCACGGAATAAGTGTTCTACTACAGTGTGTTCAAATTTGATAGCAGCTACATTTGAATGATGCTTACTTTGCAAGCTACCGGTTACTTCTTTTAAAAATAAAACAAGTGTACAAACTTTTCATCTCTTCTTTATTCCAAAATTACTTCATATTTTGAACTGCTGCACCTATGTGCGCACATTGAGCTGTGACCTTTACCAGAAGATCCATGAGCAGGTAGGCGTAAAATAGTGAAATAAGACATTTGCACGAGAAAAAAAAATTTGTGTACAAAGGATGTAGAGAGGGCAGGTAGAACATGATGTCAAAGCAACACATGCACCTGTACTAGGCATCAAGCTAGACTAGTTATCTCATAAGATCACCCTAACTGTGTGATAGTGCCTGCACCAATGGACACCATGATCCTCTTCTGTGATAGGCAAATGTAGGTAGGAGGAATAATGTAAGAGTATGCACCAGTCCCCTAATCGTACATGCAGGGGACAACAAATGGATCATAACATCCAACAATATGCGACCACTTGCTGCTACCCCTACTTCTTCCCCTCATTTCAAAGCATGTTAGCTTGTCTGCTGCTCAGGTCAAAAAACGAATAGAGATGAGTAACTGGTTTTTGCTTATCCAGCATCCTTTGAGATATTTTCATGCAAACTGGTTAGGGTCTACAGCAGCCGTGGGCAAAGCACAAGTACAGCCAGTTTTTGGGCCGGCCTGTCTGCCAAAATGTGAAATGTACTTGTTTTCAAAATATTTTTAATTAAACCTATGTAAGTTTTGTGTTCTGAGACAGCATCGGCGGCGACTGCCTTCAATGAAAATGCTGGCGGCAACATGTCACGCAGCATGACTAATTATTTAGTCTGACCACCATTTACCGGTCTTGTGACAGCACAGGGACATGATTGTGTCATCGGTATAGATCGGGCCTACTATGTTTAGGTTACCCTGCAAAACAACCCATCCTAGTCTCAGTCGCTCAGTGTGTGTGCAAAATATTCTCGTGCTGTTAGTACCATAAAAGTTCATCCTAATGGAGGACATGAGAGGAGGGTGGGTAGGAATTAGTGTTTTACGCCGAGCCAGCAACTAAGACTATATCACGCAAGGCAGCCAGCCCTGTAAACCCATGCCAAATGCAGAGAAAAAACATTGTGCCCGAGACGAGAGATGAACCCAGGACAGCCAATCTTCACTGTAATAATAATAATAGTGAAGATTTTTATAGCGCATATTCACACTCATAGAGAGTATGCTCTTAGCGCTTAAAACGAGGAAGAGACGTGGACTAAGTAGATACAGAACACAGGGGACGAAAGAAAACGACAGTACTGACAAAACAGAAAACAAAAGGCATCAAGTAACAGGAACAGAAAAATAGAGTGATTCTGCGAGAAAGATGGGTAAAGTCGCAAGAGGGAAGGGGGCGGGGTTAAGAATGACGAGCATTGTGTGGACTGTGTTAGGAGTAATGCTCAAGGAAGAGGTGCGTTTTCAGTGCAGATTTGAAAGATTCAGTTGTAGGAAGGTGGCGGATATGGAAAGGAAGAGAGTTCCATTGTTTTGCAGCACAGTAGCCAAAAGTCCTGTGACCATATGTTGTTGTTCTGGTGACAGGAACAGTTAGGATACGGTCGTCAGACGAAGAGCGTAGTTGTCTGGACGGAGAGTAAGGGATGAGAAGTTCAGAGAAATAGTCAGGACAGGAGCCAGCAAAGAAATTAAAACACAGCACAGACAGTTTGTACTGAATGCGAGAACGGATGGGTAGCCAGTGTAACAGGCAACGGTTCACAGGAAAAAGACAGATGGCTGGAGAGTGTCATAATACAACGAGTGGACAAGACGGTATTTGCTTTACTGATGTATGCTTATGTTGCCTCAGCTGCCCAAGTGATGGTGCAGAGCTGATGACTGGGTTAACTGGTGTCGAGAAGAACTACTCTTCCCTTAAATAGTTGACAAAACAGGTAAGACACTGAACCCGGGACTAGACTTTTGCTGACTAGATTATGGTGCTGGTCACCTCTTGCCAACCCTTCAGCTGTCCTTCGTCAACGTCCTTGCTCCGCTCAGTCTCTACCCGTCTTGGTATGTATGGTTGAGTAAAATCCTCGACACTCAATGAACCGACACAGAGTCCCATCCACCCCTTTGCAATAATAAGTAGACGTATGGATCTTTGTGCTGCATGAAACTAGCAAAACCTGTTCAGGTTCACATATACACGCACAATGTAGTCATAAACGTGAGGTGGGATGCCTTCTGGACCACTCCATTTTACAGAGCAAGGATTGCACTGTGGAGCATTGCATTTATCTTACTGCCGGTTTCTGGTTCCTGGTCTTACAATGCACCGAGACGGCCTTCGTGACAGCAACAGACAGAATTGGCACACCCGATGAGAGATGTAATGATGACCGTAGAGTAATTTGTTTCCACAAGGCGTGAAGATTGTGGCCAAAGAAGAAACAAGGATAATGGAATAAAAGCGGCGAGCCAGGTTATCCAGCATGGTCTGACCAAATAGCTAGTCAGATGATCTATGTACGTGAGGGCGACCTGCATGGCTGGTGAATGTGTCACTCAGTATAGACTGAGCCAATAGCTGGGCCTGCACTCAGGTCTGTGACCATACAAAACGAAGCTTCGATTGATTGAGTTTGGGCCTGTGCTGGGACCGGTCGGACTCTGGTGATCAGTTAGGGATATTAGAAGCCACGGTCGCTTGTGACTGACCTATGGCTAGAGGTGAATTCCACGAATAGTAAGTTAAAAAATAAACAGCGTGTACAAATTTATATATATACATATATATATAGAGAGAGAGGGGGGAGAGGGAAGCCAAGGGGCAGAAAGGTAGAGACAACCACACACGTCGAGGAGAGCCGAGAGATGAGCTGGAGGGAAGGTGTCAGCTTCCGATTTTAAAGTAAATTTTGTTTAGGTCAAACTTAAGAAAATTTAGATTTAGGATAGTGTTTGGCTGGTAGTATTGTGTAGTATAATTGATATTGTTGTAATAAGGAACAGTATGGCTGTATGATGTATTGTTGTGTGCTTGGGTGTAGACTGTAAATGTCATGAACTCCATCAGGTGAAACATGTACTAAATATCATTATTATTAATGTACTTTCACGGCCCAACTACAAACAGAAAATTGTGCAGCAGGAAAAAATAAGGTTTTGCTATTATATACTGTGTCTCCTCTAGGAACTAATAAAAAACAAATTTTACAAGCTCTTAACAATTGATTTACTATGCACCTAATGACGAAAAGGTGGATTGTGGTAACTCAGAGAACAGCAAAGCCAGGCAGGCTGAGCTTGTACATGTTGCAAAAGTGTTAACATGCTGAAAGAAACTACAGCTTCACCAAACAGAGCAGGCTAATTTTTAGGTCGATGATTTTGTGTGGACTGCAAATGATGTTATAAACATCAAAATGGCCTTTGGAGGAAAAAAGATTCTTCACCCCGAATGTTAACTATTGAGCGTTAAAAGCATTCTTGCAGCAACTCATTTTGTTCCTATAAAATAGTAGTTTGTATGCATTCACATTGCTTTCGCAACTGGTAAAACTGAAGGCAATGTCTTTAGACAGCGTGCAAGCGTAAGCAATGTCCAAGGAACAAGCAGCATTATTAAATTCTTAGCAGTCATACACAAATAATAGCAACTGTATCAGTTTTATCTGGAACTAACACCAACATACCCCACTTGCAAAATTGCTAAAAGCTCGAAAGTGAATAGAAAACGGCTTTATCAAATTCATTAGCAAAGAGAAATGTACATGTTACCAGTGGAAACATCAATTTGACTTTACCATGAACTAGTTCACTTTTTAGAGAAACTAGGCTCATCTGTTGGTTTATTTATTGAAAAAATATTTGGACTGACGTATTTATTAAAAAAAAAAACCTGGAGGAAGAAACGCCTTTTCGTTTTCGTTACCAAGGACAGTTCAGTATCCGATTCTCCCATAGAGTCGAGACAGACGACCAGATTTGCTTACTCCTATACTTTTGCAAACAAATTATTTGATTGGTTAATATTTAAATCAGTCATTAATTTTAATTTTAATGCAATGTGCATACCAGTCCAAACGAAATGTTGATGTTGCTAGATTTTATGTTCAGGTACAGTTGTGGCCTTATCACATTCAAAGCTAGATCACTGCTGTTCTGTACTTTCTAGAATACAGCAAGTTAGCTCTCCTGTTTGATATGCCCCCGCTACAGCCCCAAAGTAGTTTACACACATAATAATCATAATGACGACTTGTATAGCGGATTTCTTTACACACAATAGAGCTCAATGCACTCTAACATAATCCACTGAAGCTTACAATATTTGTCAATTATGTTTTCAGTCTGCACAATGCGATAAGATATTTAGAAAGTGTATGAAAGTATATTGCAGATGTCCTTCGAGCTGCGACTGCCGCAATTTAACATCACTCTTCAGCTCGTTGAGGGCCATTTTGAAAGCTCTTAAACCCCATGTCAACAAAACAGACATTTGTATGACAATTTATCGAGCCATTCAAAATGGCAACATTAAGGTAAGTTTAAAAGGTCTGTATTTTATAACAATACACGTCAATGATAATCCGTACGGAGGTCGACCTCCTCGACAAATAAAATTTACAAAATGACAAACTTACAACTGCCTGAGGAGCTTGTAGACTCTGTCAGCATCAAGGTTGCTCTTGACGAGGTCGACACCGACAAAAATCAGCTTCAAATCTCGCTGTCATCAATGGAAAAATGTGCCTAAGATGGAAAAAAGCTTTATCTTTGTACACGAAAAAGGCGAGGCCAATCGAGGTATAGTCTAGTCTCCTTGATAAGAGTATACCTTTTGTTTTTCCGTACTTTTTTTTCTATAATACCGTATGAGAATTATTGAGAATGCTTTGCTTCTTTTCAGGTGGCATTGCTGTTATGTGTGTTGTGAAGAATGAAGTATATATTTTCCTAGAATCTCAGGAAGTAAGACGCCTTGTCTTTCTATCCAAATGTTTCCAACTGACCTGTGACTGTTGCCGCGCTGTTTTCTCTGTTCTTGATTGTTATTTAATGCCTGTGTCACGTCGTATCTTCCGACTTCAACATCATCCACTAACGGTCTCCGCATCCTATTCTTTGCTTTGGGAGGTTTTGACTTTGCGTGATGACTTGTGCCTCCTTCACTGGAACTGTTAACTGTTTTGCCGCTGCGGATCAAGCGGTTTTCCATCTTGTGATGTGCGGGACTTTGCTTCATGGCTGCAAGTTTAGAAGAATAGTGCTTGGATCTCCTCGCCTCAACGATGTCTCTGATGATGAGTGTGTTTCTTTATGATTCCTGGTTTTCTGTCGTCCTGTGCCGTGTGTGCTTTGAGGCTGCTGTCACGTTCACTGCTCAAGTGCCTGGATACTCAACTGTGTTGGCCTAAAACTTGTAATGAAGTGTTCAGACGAATCTTTCTTCACTTGCCTTGACTGTGGGAGACCTAAAATGATGATGCTCTGCGTAATGCCGTTGTCTTACTTTTAGTTTGTGTACAGCATACTGAGTTTGCCTTTGGTGAGGTTGTGCGGTGGACTCTGCTAATCTACTTGGATATTGCTGACTGATTGCTGATGTCAAAGCGCATGTTCACTCGCGTAGTCAGTGTACTCAGTTTCACAGTCCGGGCGATGTCTTTCAGGCAACTCACATCATCCTGCCTCCTGAAGCACCTCTTCAACAGACCAAAGCAACAGTTTGTAGAGAATTTCATGAGCCCAGGTGGCATGAAGTTTACAGTGACTCCTGTGTGCAGCCCTGTTAGTACTCGCCAGGATAGGTACCACAGAAAATATTTGTTCTTATTCTGACCAGCAAAACTGTCACAGTGCAAGTCCACCTTCATTTCCCCTAATCCTGAGTGTCTGAAGAAGTGGTGCAGGTAACTAATAACTGCATTGCTGCCTTTGGAAGAGATGACAGCTTCATCAATCAAATAATTAACTTGCTAAACACCAAAAATTCCACATTTATTGATATTAAAAAGTATGCAGGTCCTGGTTGGGCAGATATACTTGGGTAGTGTACTTGCTGGGTATAATTAAGTAAATAGTGCTTTCTGAAATCCCCACTGTTGGGTTGATTGGCTTGTAGACGCTGAAGATGATGTTGTTGTTCAACTGTCTTGTACTTGTTTACCATGCATCTGCATTCTGTACGTTCTGCTTGCACCTGGTTGAGATGATGCTCATGTTCTTGCAGCACCTCCTGCTTTTCATTGCAGGTCAGGCTGGCTCCTCTCTAAATATTGGTGTTGTTTGTTTAGTTGACATTTCCGACAGAGGTCAGTCATTGGCTTGGAAAATACAATGAAAGGCCACAGATCTTGCCACAGTTGGCAAAAAGTTGTTGGAGCGACAACACGGCTGTTTGAGTTTGCTCAGAATCAGAGGTTGACCTGCACAATGCGTCATGACTTGTACTTTGGTGTTCTCTCGATGGGTCAATTCTCAATCAAATCGACTTCATCTTATTGCCAAGGCGCTTTAAGTCAAGCACAGCCAGGCAAAAACGAGGAAGTTCGTGGGTGCGGCTTTGGGGAACGACCACAACCTAGTCCTTTGGACTCTGCGTTTCAAACTATCGACAAAGCGCCGCACGGAGAACACACGTATCCGCTTTGACTAGAGAAGCTGTAAGGTTGCCGATCTCTTTCTGGCAAAAGTCGGGGGGGGGGGAGAAAGGGGGGAATATCCCGCCTTGTATCTTGTCGATTGCGATGTGGACACCTTCTCAGGCCACATCAAAGAGGTGTTCTTGACCTCAGCTGACAAGATTTTCCGACGCATTAGAATGAAAAGAAAGCTATGGGTCACGAAGAAAGCCCTCTGTCTTTGTGACGACAACATGTACATACGCACGTCTTAACTAAAAGAAGTTTTTTCGATTTTATACTTACAGAATGCATACTTACAAGTAAACGTTGTCTTGAAGTGAGAAAATCTACATTCGCTGTAGCGTCCTCTCTTAGCCGCAAAATCTCGTTCTTCCGAATATAAACTTCACATTGTCAGTAAATTCTCTGAACGACTGATGTCTGTCCTATATATGATTATTCTTATCTTTTATTTCGGAATACACTCCATCACGATTACATACACCGCCATTTTCTCTTCTGTTTTGTCCTGGAGCAATGGAGTTACCCCACCTATTTCTTTAGGGCAACTTGCCTCCAAAGCTGACCCCAGATCTGGCCTTGTCACCGCTTCAAAACTACCGAAATAAGACGCTTGCTGCGGATTTTCAGTTTGTCATTGGACAGTGACTTGCCATCTATTTAGTCTGGACTTCACCATATAACTTTGGAATAATATTCTTGTCCCTTAGTTTCCCATGTCGCCCCAGGGCAACGACTGATCCTCATGCGATCGCCAAGGCACAGGCATGCACAGAAATTCGACTCTCTAGGATTTGAGCACACCTTACGAGGGTAACACAACAAGCAAAAGTTATGATTTTTTACATCTAGTCCTCGTACCAAGTAGCAGAAATAAAAACATTACACTAATTCTGAAGGCAATACAAGATAGAGAGAAATTATGATATGAATATTGTACAAACATGGGATGGAAGAGGGACAAACGGACACGTGTACTGGCAGAGATGTCAGAAAATACACAGAAGGCCTACATATGTAGAACGCTGATATTTGTAAATATAGAAGACCGGTAAAAGTTGATACAACAGAACAATACATATAAATATAGCAGACCAACATGTCTCGGTGTAACAGGCCGACAAATGTAGGTGCAGCAGACCAACAGATACAACTGGCTGACAGATGTAAATAAAGTGGGCCGACAGAAATAACTGCTAAAGGTCTTTAGATATATAGCTAGGCGTGAGATGTAGATACCACAGGCTGACATGTAGATTATGCAGGTTGATAGAAATAGATAGCGCAGACACAAAAACATAACAGGCTGAAGTGTCGGATAAATCTATCTGGATTACCCTCAGCTTCTGTCCGCGGATTGTGAAGCCTTGCAGCAGTGATATATAGTTGTCCCACAGCTATACACCGTCCCATTCTATCTCCCCCAACACCAGTCACACTGATAATAAGCTGATAATAAGGTCTTTATGGACTCACGATGCTCCAATGGCTTGTCTTTCTAGCTTCAAGTATAATGTACAAAGTACCATGAGTATTGAGACTGAGCATGATCATTGTAAATTCAAGAAAATAAACTTGCTGTGCTCTAGGTAGTTTGTCGATGTGCACCAATCGCTTTTAAATTAGATTCTGATTTCATATTTTAACACATGACTCCGACACTATTCGTATCACAGCAGAAGCTGAAACCAACCGTCTTCATAAGTCCGCAAAGTGATTTACAACGAGGCAAAAAAAATGGAGCTCATTGGAATTCTTGTTAATTGCTAGTTCGTCCAAAAATACTTTAATAACTTTGATTCGTTGACAACAACCGTTTGTACATCAGTTCTATACCTGTGCATGGCCAATTAAAATATTTCTATTTTTGAATTAAGTATCCGAATTAAGCATGAAAAGCGAGCCTGGAAGAAATCATAGGACGTCTCTTAGACATAAGTGCTTGCGTTCACCTCTTATAAAAAAATCATTGTTTGCTGACACGATTCTTCGTGTTGCTTGTAGATAGGAGTTGGAGGGTGGGGGGTAGGGATGGAGAGAAGGTCACAGAATATCACCACGCAAAGGATCCTTGTTTTTTTGTTTGTCAGTCTGAGGAAGTTTCGGGGGTATTTTTTAATTTTCGAAGTATAGTACTAAAAGATTTGTGTAAAATGGGTTTTCAACGTTTCTGAACTTAAAATTACTGCTTCGCGTGTTTGGTTAGGATAATAACGATTATTCTAATATAAAATCTAATTGACGTTTAATACAGAAGACATAATTTAACTGAAAAAACGATGTTTACTTATGTAACAAGCAGCACGGTTTGCATTTAGTGTCAATCCCCCTTATTTGCTTATACCTACCAAGCGAATAAGTATTTGTTTGAACTGTTCCCAGAATAAAACGGTTGACAGCGAAAGAGAGAACTAATAGGAAGCCGATCAACAAAGCAAGATTGTCTTAAAATGGCATCCATGGAAACCCCGCTCATACAGTTGGAGCGGCATAAAATGAAAAACAACGTGTTTTTTCCTCAAAGCAAGATTTAACTTAAATTACCATTTTTTGTCACTAAATCCTTAAGAGCATGAGTTTGTCAACGCTTCGCTTCGCTTCATTGTTAATCTGGAGGATCGGAGTTCCTCTGACCGTGATTTCAGGAACATTTGGAAACATCATGATTCTACTAATTCAGCGCCGACTAACTGATGGGTCAGGATCTGGGCTGTCAGTCTACTTCCTCGCTCTGGCTTTCTCCGATCTGGTAGCTTTGTGGTGTGATCCCATATTCTGGTTTCTCAACAGCTTCGACATATTCCTATATTCCAAGTGGCTGTGCAGAGTGCGAGTGTTCTTGGCTTACTTCAACGCTCACTTCTCCGCAGCCATTTTGGTGGCCATGACCTTCCAACGCGCGGGCTCCATTCTGTGGCCTCTCAAGGCCAGCGTTCACTGCAACGAAGCGTTTGCCAGGTCAGCGATGTCAGTCCTCTTTGTGTTTTTTGCTCTTTTGAACTCTCACATTCTGTACGGCCATACCCTCAACCCGAGCCCTGGCAACGGCACGGCTGAGTGCTTCTTCAGCTACGTTAGCAAAGATTACGAAATATTCTTCAACGACGCCTACGGCTGGGTTGACACCTTCTTCGCCTCCTTAATACCTTTCTGTCTTCTGGTCGCAGCCAACTGCGTGCTAGTCTGGAAGGTGAGCGACTCCTTGATTCAAGCAAAGCGTCGGTTACTGTCCGAACACTCGTTTCATCTTCGCAGTCGTCAGAAGAAATCGTCGTCGATGACGGTCACCCTCATTGCTGTTTCTATCGCTTTCGTTGTCTTCACGCTTCCATCTGCAGTATATGTAAACTATGCCAAACAGTTTTCTCATGGACAAGACAGTGATGATGATATCGCTGCCGCCAACGAACTGACGCTGTCTCTCAGCTTCGTGATGCTCTTCTGTAATAAAGCCGTCAATTTCTATGTCTACTGCCTGACAGGCAGCAAGTACCGTTCAGAGTTTGCCAGAATTTTCTGCCATGGTTAGATGGGTTTCACATTAGTTGAGCTCTGGATACAGTAACGTTCAACGCTTGAGAACGAACGAAAATTCGTCTTTTTTCCAAAATAAATTTAAATGTTACCAACTTTCATGTTGTAGCAGCCAACAACACAAGGAAAAACGCTGTCACATGTTTAAGCACAAGACCAAAAACAATTTACTGAGCCTTGTTATCCCAGCTGATAGAGTTTTGGACTGGACTGGAGTTCTGCTTGTATGCACCCACATTCAGTTTGTAGACCATTACAAAAGGCTGAGTTGAGAGCAAAATCTTGGCAGCAGGCTACGCTTTTGATCTCCGTCCCCACCGCCACCTCTATACAACCTTTCAAATATTTTACAATAAAACTCACGTGTAGAAGAAAGCGTTAAGGAAGTCTTGCCGAAGTCGTAGAGCTCAAACGCAGAGCGTCCCCATCGATGTGGTCAAAGTATCACACAAAGGTTAAGGGTGAAGACATATATCACAAAACACAGCAACTGTAAAGACTAATGCTACTACTACTAATAATACTCAGGAATCGCTGGCGCTTGCTCATTTTATCGTCTATCTAAATGTTCCTGAAATACACTTGCAGTTTCTTCTAATCTAAACACTTGTTTTTTTGTGTGTAAATATTACGATTTTTTAGATACCTTCCTTGCAAGCACGAAAGGCTTTCAGATACTGTTATTAGAGATTCTACCATTTACACTTGTCAGCAGCTGTACTACCACTGCCACCTAGTCCATCGTCATCATCGGCAGCGTCGTTGTATTATCGTCACGATAAACAAATTGTCCAGACAATTCTTTCAGCATTATTGGGGAATTATGAAGGGGCTGTGGCTGTTTCTATTTATCGACTAAATACTTATGACCAGGTATTTATATTATTCCCAAGAATTATCGGATCATTTCCCTCCAGCAGTTTCTATTCACTGACAACTCTAAACTCGGCTCAGGATCCGTGAAAGTCAGTCGAGTGACGACCAAGTACTTCATCACCGCAAAGCTACAATAGCGCGAGGCATTACTACGTTTATAACAACTATACATAGATGAGTACTATGCAAACACAGATTGAAGTATGGATTATAAGCATAACAATTGATTTAACCATATTTTTTTTAAATTTTATTCTTATTAAGAAAAATAATCTGGTAATGGTCTTCGATGCAAACGCTTACCAGGGTTTACACTATGTCTAGTAATTCGATAAAATGAATATTGTACCCGATGGCCCAGACATTTTAGTCTTTTCTCTGCTCCACATCGTCACACGACGAACAACTTATACCCACAAGAGATGATGTAGTGCGCACATTGCAGTGACTACCTCCATCCCAAGATTCACATGCGGGACGTTTTCGCCCAACTTTGTTGGAAATTGGGATGGGAGCAACAGACAAGGTGCAACCTGTTGTCCTCATTATGTGTTTTCTGCTGATTCATAAAAAAACTGCAATAAAAGCGGCGTCTGTCGGAGTTCTGCTGCTTCACTCCAAGGCCCTACCCTGATAACCAGCCGGGTCAAAGGATGAGCTGAACCCATCTCTTAATTTCGGTCTTTACCATCAGCCTGGAACATAAAGTTTGAAAGAGTCGTGATACCATCAGGCACCTTCAAGGTATTCCCCATTATATGATTAACATGTTGATTAACACCTGCTTACGTGTTTTCTCTTTAAAGTGTGTCATAAGCCGAGCAAGGTATTGTTTTTGCGGAATATTTGTTATTTCAGCCGAAAGCAGCTATCAAAATGCGGTCTCGTAAAGCTTCGGGTATGTATAGGTGTATGTAGTATCTATTAAATCCTATAGGGTCCTCACTATCTTCAACAGCATTTTTCTTCTCAGGGTTACACACCCGTGCTTTCAAAGGAAGTACAAGATAAATTTATCAATCCTTGCTATATTAAACTACACCTTTCAGAGTTGATTATTCTTGCTGTAATAAACTGTACCTTTTGGAAGGATTAAATTTCGCCAGTACAATATCAGGTTAGTCATTGGTGTTAAACGCTGGGTCGTCATCATCCTGTCATTATTTTGCATGTATCATCTTTCACGAGTTTACCACGAGCTGTCTGGGGTGACTCTGCATGTGTCATCTGCTTATAGGGCTGGCTGCTTCGTCTTAGTTGCTGGCTCGGTGTAAAACACCAAATCCCCTACCCCCGGGATGAATCAAAAGAACCAGAGCGGTTTAGAATTTTAAAACACCTGCCCCCAAACAGCTCAATTTTTTTAATAATTATAATGTCGCATAACTTCTTTTTCAAAGCTTTTGGAAAAAGACATACAGATGTGACTTGCTATGGACAAGGCTCGTAGCGGTGGCGAACAGGGATTTTAGAGCGAAAAGTTGTAAATACAAAACCATGTTCACTTTCTTTGTTTTTAAAGCAATAATTGTTAGTATTTTGATGTTAATAAATTATGATTAATTTTGTTTACTTAGTATTATTCAATTATTAGCAAAGTAAGCACAATGCATTAATACGAAATAGCCATCAGGCGTTCTAAGACTCACTTTTGAACCGCATGCAAGCAAGTGATGTCCCACAAAAAGGAGGTCCCGGTTCAAATCTCGTGTCAGAACATTCTCTGTAGGTGACACCTGTTTGTGGGGAAGGCCGTGTGGGGAGGTTTTCTCCGGGGACTTCGTTACTCTCCCTACTATTTCTCTCCTCTCAAAAATGCGAAATCACCTCTAGGTGGAAACACTATTCCGCCAAAGCAGACAACAAACCAATGAGTAACTTGAGAGAGCTAGAGGCGAACACGTGAGTTTCAGACGTAAAACGTGTTCGACGGGTTTATTTTTTTGTTAGGATATATTTGAGCCTTCTCTCAAAACTGCCACCATTTTCGTCTGTACTTATCGGAAACTTGTATCCTTGTATTCCTTACAGAAAAAGGAAAGTGAACTGGCTAGTTAGGCTTATAGTTAGACACTGATATGCTGAATCATTCCGCTAAAAATTTTAGGCTGCAAAGCAAAATTTTATTTACATTCATGACAAAGACAAACTTTCGAGCAGTGCAAGGAAGCCCCATGTTTTGTTGACAGATGATGTAACTGAAGGTGGTCGCCCTTACTTTCAGTCTCCTAAATAAGGATGTCGAAACTCTGGCATCATGCACCTGCCAAACAATCATGCCAAACAATTTCAAACTTGAGTATAGTGAGGAAGACTTGAACAAAGGGTGAGATAACTGACCTGACGGAGTTGCCTTTCTTGTCAAATGATTTCTCGAATGAGTCTGTTATCCTTTGTGTTAGAGCACGAAACATGGCGGCCTCCAAAAACTGATTGACAGCTGTGTTTTAGACACAACTGTAAAAAAAGCATTTTGTTTGTAATCAGAGATTTTGAACGAAAACTGTTAGGAGTGTTAGTATCTATACTTTAAGTCTAATTTGCTATTTCACTCTAAGTGTTCTTCCCTTCCCGCCAGCAAGAGATCAATGTGCCGTGAATGGAGTAAGACCCTGGCCTCTCCACGCATCCCAAATAGGTCTGCTTTAGTAATTAGAGGCGGGTCTAGGTGCACACACTATTGACAAACGAAAACACCGAAATTTTAATGAAAGATTCATAATACACTGGGCTGCTTCATCCAAGTTCGTTTGTCATGGCTAATGAGTGGAATCATCATAGCTCTTGATCTGACCTCGGGTCATCTGGTAAGGACCCTCGTCGGCTTCACATCGTGAATGTCAGACTGGAGATGCTGTCGGTGAGGCCGAAGTTTATTTTCCTGCTAAGATAGGGATGCTGTCAGTTATCACTGTTATTTACTATTGACTGTATCGTTTGAGTAAGCTTAAATTTTATAAGGATTATTGTGGAAGAACGAAAGAGTGTGAATGACGTCAGTTGTTCCGAAGACGTATATGGGTGATGTAAAAAATAAAGGAAATGACGTGAGGGAGAGCGCGAGGAGCAGTTAGTCAGGTGGGAAAAGAAAGAGTTTGATGGACGTGAAAAAAGTAGGGTAGGAATTAAAAGAAGAATTTGTGAGTAGGGTGTGTAGGAGTTATATAGAACGATTAGCTCAATAGGGCTTTAGGTATTCTTTTAGATATTCAGAAAGGAAGGACTCAAAGGGTAGGGATTCTGTTATTTTAAAGTAATCTAGATGTAAGAATCGGTCTTTAACTGACTTTTTCATTTGTGTATTTTTCTTGTTTTCTTCTTTTTTTTTATTCATAATTAGTAAAGCAGATAGATTCGTTAGACAAATCATTCTTTTCTTTTAATTTGTGTGAAAGAGCACGTATTTGTCAGGCTCCGTGTATGTGTTGAAAGAATTGAGAGACTGATACACTTCGCGGTGTCGTGACAGATGCCTTACGCCAGTCATTGCGAACACTAAGGTCCCTTTAGGTCCCACCGTGTCGCTCCAAAGTGAACATCGCTTGTGACCGCATCTTGGCTACCCGGAAATGTCACGTGGTCTGCGGAGGTGTAGATTTTTTTGTACGCCGGCATCTACTCATATTTGCATAATCTTTGCTTGGAGACTCGTGAAAGTAATAGGAATGCTCAGCAACTTAGATCACTCCTAATGTAAAAAAAAACCACGCAGGCAGTTATTTGTGTAGGTTATGTGATAAAATAGTTATTTTTATAATACTTTTATGACGTGATATTATAATATGTATACTTACTTAACATCAAGTAAAGAGTGATTGTGTGGAATTTGGTGAATGAAACGGGGATTTGAATCAACGAGGCATTGCAAAAGAATGCAATCAATAAAGATTTCTTTATCGAATAAAGGCGAAGAATTTGTTTTTTGTCAAAATGTATATGAACGGCATGAAGAGATTTGAATGAACAAGGGTGATTGAAATCGATTCGTTTTTTTGAGAAATAACCTCTTATCTCTCCCACCCTTAAAAATGTCAAGCATTGTTAATGAGACAGTATTTACAAAATATAGTTATTTTTGCTATTGATTTTAAAACGTTTATGGTCAATTTTGCGTTTTAAAAATCTTTATCTATTTTTTAATGTTATGTCATTACAAAAGAAAAATTATACCTAAATATATTTCTTTCTTTCAAGGCGTGGTTAAAAAAATTAGCTTATTGTTTCTTAACAGTCTATTTTTCTTCGAGTTTTCTTGAATTTTCACAAAATTTAGCAGATAAATTTTGCTTAACGACATTGTTAACGTTCTAAATAAGCCGATGGATTGTATTTTATTGAAACTACTTGTGAAAATTACAATTTTCTTTAATAAACTTTTTGTAATATGTTCCACAGTTCCAGCGGGTATTTAACAGCGTGTTGAAGTAAAGACCATTTACTGATCTTGCGTTGCGATGTAAAACTGGTTACTAGAGGCATTAAACAGAAAATACCCCATAAGAACATTAAGTGGTGTAAAAGAAAACCACTTCTGATGTATCTATCATTGCCTCAAAACCGCCCTGGCAATGATACATCAGAAGCGGTTTTATTTTACACTAGTAAAGAATACGAAGATTTCTTCAGAAATATATGGATAAACGTTCAGCTCAGTTCTGTCCTTTAGTCTTCTGGTCATAGCAAAAATAGTTCTGATCCAGAAAGTGAGTTATTCTGTTCGACAGACAAAGCAGATACTCACACAAGGCAGGTCCTTACAGTTTCAAGTTCATCAAAAACATTCTTTGTTCATAACAGTTACACTGATCGCTGTTTCCATGGCCGTCATCGTTTTGACTTTTCCGTTGGCGATCTACGCGGGGTATATGAAATTGTTCTCACAAGGAGCAAGCAGTGACATTTTGGTTGCTGCAGCCAACGAGTTAACTCTGGCAGTGACGTATGTTTTGTACTTCTATAATAAATCGGTCAACTTTTATATCTATTGTCTAACGGGAAAAAAGTACAGGACACAGTTTGCCAAGTTGTTCTGCAAAAAACGTATAAAAGAATCTAGAACAACCAATGCAAACCCCAGTTCCCATTTTATATTCAGAAAAGAAAACTGGTCACACTTAATGACAACAACAACAACAACAAAACTGTGTTAGCTGCTCATAACGTTTCATTGAGTTTAAATGGGAACGTGTCAGTATTTACTTACGCCTTCAATGATTCTGTATCAATATTTATATATTTAGTTCATCGAGTTTCGAGCTCTCATCTGCTTTTCTAGACCTGATATGTGCAGGTGTCGTTGCTTTTGAACTAGTTCAAGAATTGAAAAAGTAGTCCATAATGTATTTTTCAGGATTATGATTTTAATGCATTCTCTCTCGTTCTCAATCACATCATCAAAGGTTTGCATTGCTATTTTGCCAATAGAATGTGTGACACACATCTTTATGTTACCTCATTGATTAATTCTCGGAATTTACCACATATTAACACATCTGTACCCTTCATAACACAGGCCTTAGAAACTGTTGTTCAGTGTCACCTCGATACAGAAACTAATACAATATCTAAAACACGATCCAGAGACCCCTTGTTTTAAATGTCTCTATTGAGCCTATATCCTATACCCTATAACCTATATCCTAGGATATATCGATTAGGATTTATGTGGTCGATACTGCACTGAAAACACACACACACACACACACACACACACACACACACACACACACACACACACACACACACAAGGAATGTATCAATAGTTTTCGTTTTTTCACTCTAGATATTATTACCCCATAACAATTTTAAGGAGAGAAAACAAATTGATATTTCAAGAGATTACGCTTATAGCTCAAGCAAGTGCTGCGTGGGATACCAGTCTAGTCCTTCACCTTTTCCTGTGTCCATCTTGGTGTCGACCCCCCACACACATACACACCTCCCTAAAACAATTACTACACCTCTGCATCTTACATTTTTTGCTGTCTTTGAATAGATCTTGTGCTCTTGAATAAATGCAATAGAAATCTTTTGTTATATCATTTTCTGCAGAAGATTATAGCAGTGTTTAAATAGAACACCAGGCTAAACAGTATATGAAAGCGTCTGGAGTTGCGACTCAAGAAAGGATGAAGACTAGCTGAAAGTCTAACAGTATTATACTGGTGGATGTGCATTTCTTTCTTTACAATGGCTAGTAAACTCATTATGTTTTTTTTCAAAGAGCCATTCTGCAAGCATACCTAAGAATATTACCAAAAAAAATACTTCCACGAATTAGATGCGTTCTGTGGTGTGGAAAAATGCATTTGCAGCCAGGATTACTGATTTTTAAATAAAATCTGCAAGCTGGGAGAAACTTCTGGGTACATAACTTTCATCCTGACATTCTACAGACAACATTTGTGCATGTTGCGTGCGTCCGTGTATGTCTCTCTCTCTCTCTCTCTGTCTCCCCAACGACCTGAAAAAAGTTATGGGATGACCTTTACCTTTACCTTACCCTCTCTGTGGGTGGGTGTTTTTGTAAAGCCTCATGAGCATGCCTATCGGGAAAGAGATATGGCGCTATATAAATTCATTGTGTGATACCACTCGCTCCAAGTCAACAGGACATCATAAAGTCACGGATGTTTATCTGCAGCAGCAGTTGTATGGTAAAAATGATCGAGTGGTTTCCATTAATTACCCACTTGCTCCGTTATGATTCCGACTAATAGTATGTACCTGGTTAGTCATCACCATCATCATCGTCTAACATTAAAATTTTAGAAAAAAATAAAAAAATTAAGTATCAGATATATATGCTGAGATTGTGCCTTAGACTCGAGTGCGAGGGAATGCACAGAACGTGTACAAAAAAACACTGGTCCACGTTTCTTGTTAAATGATTTTTTGTTAAAAAGGTCGCTGAGTTCATATAACTTTACCGAGTGTGAGAAATCCGTTTAGCTCTCAAGAAAATACGTGCTGTTATATACGGATATCATGTAATAGTGTGATACCACTCGCTCCAAGTCAAGGGGATATTACACAGTCAAGAATGTTTATATACAGCAGCAGTTGAATGGTAAAAATGATCGAGCGGTTTCGAACATAGGGACAATCGGACAAGTGACCAACTGCATGTGTGAAAGTCCTCGTGCAGCTGTCGTAATTGCATGGAAATGTCAGTGCTTTGCATGACCACACACGTGAACAAGTCCATGGAAGGACTGCCCGTCCACAGTCCACAAAGCATCCACCGGAGGGGACCGTGGGGTCTCGAGTTAATGCTCAGTAGTGACTTCCATCTGATTGTACTAGAGATTAAAAGTTTTACCAAGTAATATAGCTGACTTTTTATATCACAGCCTCTTACCACGGAGTTATATTACTAGTCATATGTAACTTGGTGCTCTGGCTACTTGCTGAGGTCTCATCCCACCGTTAAACTAGCTCTAACCTCCTTTATACACTGGTGATAAATGTTGTGACCGGATACATGACATTTTAAGAATTACACTCGGAGAGCTGTGTCCCTTCGCTTGAGGGGAGCAGGTCCTTGTAGTTCTGTTTTACTGCTTTGATTTGTTGTGATTTTAGTGACATTTAGTGATGTACTCCTTTTGATGGCATCCTCGGTATTGAACCGGACTGTTTACTTGCCTACAGTCTTTTGTTTTTCATCTATTGATTTTAACTTTTCTCGGTCAGTCTTCTTTAACTAACGCCATGACAGTTTCTTCATTTATACAAGCCCTCGTTGTGACGGGTGTTACATCATCGCCAAACTGTCATGTTTTCACATTTTAATGTAATTCTCTCTGTGTGGTGGTCATGGGGATGACAGTCTCCTGACGATTTTATCCGTGTTCTTGATTACTGGTCAATTCTGCTCTTAACAAACGACTTCACAGTCTGCAGAACTCTGACCTATCAACACAATTTTCTAAGAACAGGATGCCATCTTCCAAAAAACCCCTAGAATTCCATTCACTTATGTAACGCATGTCAATCTTTGTAAAGCGCCATGAACTTCCTCATAGGCCTGCGATGTGGGGCTGTATATTATTATTATTATTCGTAGTTCACTAAGAGATGGGCAGCTGTGTTAATAAAGAATTGTCATCGTCTTTTGCTAACATCTACTGATTAAAAATGTTGCCGGAAATAACAACACAGACCCACTTGTTCCCTGTCCTAGCACAGGCCTTTTCTCTCTCTCACTCTCTCTCTCGTGTATATTCTTCTCTATCCCAGCGAAAGAATAAGGAGCACGCGGTGCTGATAAAGAATAATGTCACCTGGCTAGTCAGACGGGAAAAACTACCTCTTACCCGGAGCAGCACCCAGCCACCAACCACCACCATATCACAGGCACGTACCCTGACGCTACCAGGGGCTGTAGTTATGAAGCGAGGGTAAGTCGTTGCCTTGGGGCAACAAGGGGAACTCAAGGAAAAGAGCCTCGTTTCCGACGTTTTAAAGCGACATGCAGACCCCGCAAATGTTGTTTTACCCTTGGGGTGGTAGTTATAAAGCGGCGACAAAGGTGTTCTAGGGTAAAGAAACATGCAGCGTCCACGGAGTCTGAAAACCGCTTTATACCTTCGGAAACAGGACGCTTTTCCTTGAGTTTCCCCAATTTTGCTCTGGGGAACGAATTACTCTTGCTTCATAACTACGATCCCCGAGGTCTGTATGACTGTGTCCACAGATATCAGGGCGCCCATCCCCTCCCCCTATCAGCAGCTGACGTCTACCACTAGTGGCGAAACACCCGCTCCCACTTGCACCCTCCACATCGTTTAACGCGCGTATAACGGAGCTCACATGGCCACGTGACCAAGCGGAAGTTGCGAGAGGCGAGAGACGACACAGCAAGCAGTCTCACCACGGACTCATATAACTCGTGGTCTCACCACACGCGCACACATACAAGATCAGTGGTGAGTGCAGCAGTGGGGTAACACGTTGTCATGGCGACTTATCGACTGACACTGTGGACGACAGCTGTGGTGCTGGTGGTGGTGTGGGGCGCTGCGGTGCACGCTGTCGTCACACCGGGTGGAAAAATTCTGAACTTGCACGACCCCGTCAAATACAAAGGTGAGGTAGCTACAGTCAGTGTGGCTGGTACAAGTAGACAGTAGCTACAACATGTCCGCATGTAGCAGACATTCAGTGAGACATATTTTATCTACTGTATATGCAGCGGTGGAGAGCTAAAGGTATTGACAACTTTCAGCAGGTTGAGTACAGTCTTCGAAAGAAATGGAAATCTTGCATTTAATTTATAAATTATATTACAAACTAATAGTAGAATACGATGTTTCTAAAATATCCCTTGCAGCAGCCTCAAATAATTAATTTTTATGGCTTCGATAACGTTTGTTGTTTATTGATGTTTGAATTTACCAACATTATCTCTGCCTACAATAAAAGCATAAATATACAACCATTGACATCATTAACAGAATAAACAGCAGGATGTCAGGGTTAAAGGTTAGTTGAAGTTTGCGTGATAAGAGGCAGTGAAGATCAGAGAAATAGTCGTTGGTGTCCTGTAAACGGTTCGTAATCGCAACTGACTTGGGTTCCCGCCAAGAACCACGTTTCGTCCGTGTTGTCTGTGTGACCTGCTGGCGAAGGGAAGGATCTCCCCTGTTCCGGGTGTCCGGTCGTTCGGCTGACATCGCTGTGGTGACACACTTGTACATCAACACAGTGTAGTTGTAGTAGTTCTCAGAACATTTGTCACTGCATATCTGGGTGATAAGGCGCAGAGGGATCGTTTCAGCAAACCAATTCACTTGACACGTGACCAATGCACAGTTCATCGAGTTAATGTTCTGCACATTAAACGGTGGTGGAGAATCTTACTCATGTTCATCCATCACCAAGCCTTCTCCTCTCCGCCCTACAGCCAGTCTAGAGAGGTAGGAAGTGAACCTAGCGCCTGAGAGTAAACACGTGTTGCTATGAAATCGTAAATAGACAGAACCGAGAGACACTAAAACGCCTGTGTGCATGAGTGTCATCTCCCCACCATTTTTCCTTGCATAAGCCATTGAAAAATGATAAAGTTAAGGAAATGCGCGAGGGTAAAGTTTTTTTGAGGATTTGAAAATAAGGGAGAAGATATCCTGACACGGAAGTCACAGATGCATCCATTGAAATGCTGATCTGGTTTAAAAATAATAGAACGCTAACCTAAGGAAATTTCCGTGTAAAGGACATTTCATTCCTGACAAGGAAACAAAATCACTCCCCATCCTATCTTTTCACAGATTCTGATAATCACAAATTTACACATCACCTTAAATTAATCGGAGTTTTCTGTCTGTCACAAGAAGGGCACTTAATTAAGATTGCTGAGTCTTGGAGGTAAATTTCATTCTGTCCGACCTTCATTTGCAGACTGCGGTCACCTGCTCAAGGCCGGCTACAACGTTAGCGGGACGCACGTGCTATGGATGAACGCCTCGGCCTCGTTTCTTGTGAGTGTGACGCGCGTGGGACGTACACACATCACACAGTGTATCGTCTGTGTAACGTGTGACTAGTGCTTAGAGAGAGAGAAAGAGGGAGCTTTTCATTTTGAAAGATGGGCAATTTTTTTAAGAGACGCTATCCCCAGGACACTATGGCTGATGCAGACAACAGAAGTTTACATCAAGTTCTTTTTCAAATAGACCTGACCGTCTCATGGTGTCCTCTATACTAGATCTTTACCAGAGAAAAAGTTACATATATATATATAAAGCAATATAAAAGAATATTACAAAAGAAATTATACAATTATAAAAGAATTGTAAAAGAATATAATTATTTCTTCCCGTATTATACCACTGTTCCATTCCACTCTACCCCCACTTTCATACATTACTCCCGGCACTAACAAACGGAAGCGCACGTATATGTTGCAAGATTTCTGATATTTCTGTCCTCGTTGACGTAGTAGAGGCAGATAGCGACAGTTGCAAGATGTTCACCAGTTTGCTGTCCGCAGATCGACTGCGAGTTCGTCGATGGTCAGGCCTACAACGTCATCCAGCGCCGGACGGACAACCTCGTCGACTTCCGCCAGACTTACAACGTGTACACTGTGGGCTTCGGAAACACCCAGGGTAGCTACTGGGCCGGTCTTAACTCCATCAACTACCTCACCTACACAGGTTAGTGCGCGACTGTTAGAGTTGTTGGAACAGCTTTCTTATAGGGGGGCAACACGACGGCCATAACAAAAATGGCTTACCTGTAGGCGGAGCTATTCAAAATAGTGACGTCACTCATCTTCTGCTCTCTCCTCGCTCCCTTGATATCGTCTGCGCCATCTTCTTCGAATCCTTACTCCAATTTTTCCGAGAAATAATATCCAAAAATGAACAAAATTTGTCCTGATGTCGTCTGCGGCATCTTCTTCGAATCCTTAATCAATCCACATTCACGTAAAAACTCAAAAAACAACTCAAAGTCTTCCACTAAACTCAAAACAAACAACCTAGTCACTTCTCCATCCATTCTAAACTTTTTTCTGCTGCACTTTCCAGGCTCCGCACCTCTCAACTTTTCTTTGAAAGCCACAACTGCACCACAAATTTTCCCCAAATTTCCATCCACACTCGTCATCTTGTCTCATCTCGACTTTCTCTCGTCTGCTAACATGAAATCGAATCAACAAACTTTCCCCGCACCAAATGTCACATGATTAAAACCATTCCAAAACCAGCCAATCATTTAACACATCTCCATGTCAATCACCATAACGTCACTCGACCAGTCCTCAACATTTGTCGTCTGCTCAATTCACTACAATATAACCTAACCCTAACCCTAACCCAAACCCTATCCCTACCCCTAACCCCTAACCCAAACCCTAAATCTAACCCCACTTCATAAATCACACACAGCACCAACCAACGCCCAACCTCACACCCCTCTCAAACATCGACCCTACCCTCTTTCCCCTCTCACAAAATAGCATAGCCCGCCCTATGACGTAGCTTGCCCACTGTAAGCTCCCAAACAACTTTTTCAAGGTGTTAATTCTCATGTTAGAATTTGATTAAGAGTTTAGCGGAGCAGTTAGAAATCTGCTTTCCTTTACATACACAATACATCGACCTCAATATAAGAGTGTCAGAGAGAGAAAAAAACTTTTCATGCGAATCATGTATTTGAATTATTGACTTCCGCTAAGAGCTCATAAAGAAAATCCGTGAATATTGCTGTTCTGTCATTTTCCTATTGTTGTTAGTGTTTTATCTCAGTAAAATACGTGGTTAGAAATAAGTTAAAGACATGATACATGTTGATCACGACAGTCAAAGTGTGATGTGTTATCTTGCTACTGTAATACTGATTGCAAGAATCCTATAAATAGACGTATCGCTGAAAACAGTAAACTTCTGAGAACAGCTCATCCACGTGCAGTTCTCTCCGGCACGAACCGGACTTAACATTCAACGTCCGTCTTGTCGTTAAGGCTGGCTGTCCTGGGTTCAGTTCTCGTCTCGGGCACGCTGTTCTTTCTCTGCATGTTGGGATCTGTTTACAGGGGTGGTTGCCTTACCGTGATATAGCCTTAGTTGCTGGCTGCTTTGCTGTGATATAACCTTAGTTGCTGGCTCGGCGTAAAACACCAAGTCCCCCCCTCCCTCTGTCTTGGCGTTTGCAGGGGACAGCAAGCTGGTCATGCAGGAACTGTAATAAAATGGCGAATTTTAACTTTCTGCGATTGCAGGGAACACCAAGCTGGTCATCTACATGCAAAACTGGTTGGGACGAAACGAGAACGTTATGTACTCCTACTTCCGGGTGGACGGGTCGCAGTCTCGCTACCAGATGCACGTGAGCGGTTTCAGCGGCAGCATACCCGACGATCTCAGCTACCACAACGGGATGCTGTTTGCCACCTACGACTACCCCGACACCTACAACTGCGCCGTGAATATGGGCGCCGGGTGGTGGTACAACTTCTGCGCATACACACTGCTCAACGGCCGCTACTACTACGGGGGAAGGTACGTCCCCACCACGGGCTACTACGACGGAATCTTCTGGAAAAGTTGGCAAGGCTTCGACTACTCGCTCAAGTTCGTGTCCATGCAAGTAGCTAGTGGGTGACCAGTGGCTGAAGGATAGTTGCTCACCCAGCTGAAGGATAGTTGCTCACCCAGCAAGTTTTATTTTTCTTTAGGGAGTAAATCCCCGAGATGATCGGTTGCCTTGCCGACATTTCATTTTCCAATAATTCTCATACTGTATACAGCCTACTCTGCCATATTAGCTCACTTTGTGTTTTTTTTTCTTTTGTAGTGCATGTAATACTTTAATAAAGAAATCTGAAGCTACCAGAAAGACAAGACTTTTTTTTCGTTTTTGCCAGATCGCAGTACATACACGAACGCAATCTGAGTAATTCTACGATACAATGACTAAAAGGTCGATTTTTCCAAGTCTGGTATGAATGATCTCGTGACATGGTGCACTTTACAATAAGGAAACAGGAAAGATGACTGTGTGGGGTGTTGGGGTAAAACTCTGAGGAAATAAAATAAGTACAACAACACGGCTGCAAAATATAAAAAACATTTTTCCTTATTTACTGACCACTTGCGTGTACACAGCTCTAAACTGCTCATCTTGTGCAGTGGTGTAGGTCTTAATTTGCTATGTATGTTACATTAACATTAATGCAGATATTGCCAGTCTAATTATAGCTTGTAAGTTGTAAGCATACTACTATACACTGGGGAAAAAATTCAGGTATATAAATACAGTTAATGATTATTTAAACTGCAAGCGGCCCTAAACAGTCCTTTGGCCCGGGGCCCGTGCTGGCTCTCGGCGGCCCTGACCAACTTTATTAATCCCAGTGGGCAATTATACTCGTGAAGTGTGCTCAGATACAAAAAAATAAAACAATAAAACACGTGCTAGTCACAATATATAGATGAGGACAACATAAGGAAAACTTACAATCAAATCTGACATCGAGACCATTCTTAGGGCACACTTACATCATCAAATACTCACAGTTTATCTCTGGTTGAGCTGCTGGACTGCTGAGGTAAGTAAGTAAGCAGCTTGTCACGGCCCTTCTTACACAACTGACCATGTTGCTTTCAAACGAACACATTCAGTGTTTATTTTTGTACAAAGCAGAAAGTAAATGCTTTTTGCGGCGCCGTATTTGTACAAGTAGCAGACCATGTTACCCAGAAATTACCCACGTCAATGAGAGAGACAAAGAAAAATTCTAGAATTATCAGGCCAGCCATGGGAGGAACAGTCGAAGATATGATTAAGAAAAATAACTCGATGATGGTCTTCGATAAAAAAAGCGTGCCAGAGTTTACTCTGGTCTCGTAATTGGAAAAGATGAATATTGTATTTTAGTATTTTCTCTGCTCCACATCGTCACACGACGAACATTTTACCCACTAGAGATGATGTAGTGCGCACATTTCAGTGACTTCATCCGTCCCTCGATGCACGTGCGGGACGTTTTCGCCCAACTTTGTTGGAAAGTAGGGGTGGGGAGACCAACAGACAAGGTGAAACCTTTTGTCCTGATTATGTGTTTTCTGCTGATTCATAAGAAACTGCAATAAAAGCGGCAGCTGTTGAACTTCTTCACTCCAGGGCCCTACACTGACAACCAGCCGGGTCAAAGGATGAACTGAACCGATCTATTAATTTCGGTCTTTATCATCAGCCTGCAACATTAAGAGGTTTCAACGTGACGTAGTTTGAAAGAGTCTGGATATCATAAGGCGCCATCTTGGTAGTCCGCATTATGTGATTAACATCTGATCAAACTGTGTTTATTATTATTAATAATAATAATAATAATAGTAAGGATTTTTTTTTTTTTTTTTACACACAGTTTAATCTTCATTTTTCATGGATACATCATTTTTTTTCCATGTTACACTTCACAGAACACAAATATGAATATAGAGTGTTTGATATCCATGTTTAAAATTAGAGAAAAAAGAGAGAGAAGAGAGAGAGAGAGACAAGAAGAAAGTGTCCACATGTAGCATTACACAAAGCTGTACCTAAAAACGCTGCACAAACACCCAACTGTTCCTGGTTTGCATGACAATTATAGGATCAATAAGTTACACATTTACACTGGAGGAAATGAAATCAAATTGGCATATATATATAACATACACCTATTAAAACCTCTAAATATGTGAGGAAAAAAAAAAAAAAACTAGAGGAGGGAAGAAAGACAATGCCCTCGTGTACTATTACAAAACGCTGTACCTACTTACATTGGTAATATAGCTGTGATCCACAAGCACACAATGTACAATTGTTCCTGATCCACAGGAAGTGGTCAGTTTATTTTCATACATATAACAGTTTTAACCACTTATTCTTCATTATCCTTTCCACCATTTTGATATATTAACATAAAAATAATCTTCATACATGGAGAGATGCCTTCCTTCTTTATGTGTTTTCTAGAATATGTGAAGTTATATAGTTCCAGCTAAACTTATAAGATTCATATAATCAGACCAGTGCATTATAAATTCCTGTAATTTCATGTTAACAAGTGCATTGAATTTCTCAATCTTGTATTTTCCATTTAGTTGCAGAATAAAAACTCTTAAGTCTGGCTGTTTCTTCTCTAGTTTACATTTATAGATAAAGAACTTTGCTTCTATTAGTATATTTTCTAACGTCTTATCCAATGGACATTCTGCTTCATATCCGAATAGTATTATAGATTCGTTAAGTGTTAATTTATTATTATTAGAGCATTTTTCCCTTATTGCCTTTTCTAGACTTGTCCAAAATAGTTGGGTTACCTTACAGCGCCAGAATAGATGTTCAATTGTCTCCCTTTCATTGCCACAGAAAGTGCATTTATTACTAACTTCTAGCCCCATATATTCTGCCAGGGAGTTTGTACCTAGAATTCTATGGGTAATTCTGCATTGAAACCATCTCAGTTTGATATCTTTTATTCCTTGAACCTTTGAAAAGATTATTTTCCAGGGTAAATGGACACCCATTTTGTGTTCCCACTTATCACAACATTTGGGCCTGATTGTGCTTTCTGTCAATATTTCGTAATAATATTTGGCACCTTTCTTTATGGAATTGATTAGTTTAATACTTTTTGGTGTTTCTAGGGCAGTGTTGTTCCTTATTGTAATGCCCATTGACTGAATAAATTTTTTAATTATTTTAGCACATCCCATGTATGTAACTATGTCTATTGTGGTTCCATACTTGGCATTAATTTCACCCAAGGACAAAAGTACTCCAGATTCATTATAAAAATGTTGAATGCTATATAAACCCCTACTATCCCAGTTTTTGAAGAAAATAATCTTTTTGTCAAGCTGAAATCTACTGTTAAAGTGTATTGGTTCTGCCATCACCTCCTCTGCTGTTTCTGGCTTAACACAATAATAGAATTCCTTATAGGCATTTAATACATCTTTCCAGAAGTTATTTTTATGTTGTGTGTCATGGTACATATTTGGGCCATATTTATCTAGATTTATGAGTTTTGGATATATTTCTATCACAACATCTTTCCATTGGTGTTTAGTGACATTTAGCTTTTTAATCCATATTAACTTTAGCGCTTTTATATACTGGTAAATGTGAGGTATACTTAAGCCACCATTACGAACAGTTTTCACTACAACTGTTCTGTTTATTCGATCAGGTTTTCCATCCCACACAAAGTTAAAGCATTGCTTTTGCAGTTCTTGTATATCTTGGATAGGGGGGTTGGGCAGCAGTATCCATAAATAAATTAATTTAGATAGTATTAATGATTTTAGCACAGCCACTCTTCCCATTGGTGTAATAGCTCTTTTAAGCCAGGATTTCATTAAATTTCTTGTTTCAACATATTTTTCCTTAAAGTTAAGAGTGTAACATGTTTCTAACTTAGTGCTTAGCCATATCCCTAATACTTTAAATTCTGCTGGGTTCCATTTAAACTTCAGGTATGGGGCATATTTTATGGGGGAATTTTTCCTATTACCTAACCAGATAGCTTCTGTTTTTTCAAAGTTTATTTGCAGTCCTGACATTCTACTGTATTTATCCAATGTAACCAAAGTGTTGTTAAAAGACGATTCGTCACCCTCCATAAAGATTTGTGTGTCATCAGCAAACTGTAATATTTTGTGTTCCTTTTGATTTATTCTAATACCTTTTATACTAACATTCTTCCTTATCATTACTGCTAAGACTTCAGCACAAAGTATGAATAGGTACGGCGATATTGGGTCACCTTGCCTACATCCACGTTTTATTTCGAACCAATCTGATATTCTTCCATTAACCATAACAGCTGACTTGATGTTTTGGTAGAATGTTTTTATCCAGTTACAGATATCAGTCCCAAATCCAAATGTCTTTAATACTTTGTGCATAAAGGACCAGTCTATGGTATCGAACGCTTTCTCAAAATCCAAACTAAGCAGTAAACCTGGTAAATTTTTGTGGTCGAGGTATACTATCAGGTCATATATAAATCTAATATTGTCCCCAATGTATCTATTAGCCATAAATCCTGTTTGGTCATCCGCGACCAGTAATGGTAATACTTTTTTAATACGTGTGGCTATACATTTTGAACCTATTTTATAGACAACGTTTAAGAGCGATATCGGCCTCCAGTTTTTAATAAATTCTCTAGCCTTGTCTCCCTTAGGTAAACAAGTAATGAGGCCTTCCTTCTGAGGATGTGAAAGTTCTCCATCTCTGAAGGCCTCGTTGAGTGACCTTATGATAAATGACCCTAATTTCTTCCAGAAAAACTTAACAAATTCTGCTGTAAACCCATCGGTTCCTGGACTTTTCCCATTTTTCATATTCTTGAGGACATCTCCTGCTTCTTCTATGGTTATTTCACCTTCAAGAGCTTCTGCCACCATGATGGGCAGTCTAGGAATACCGTTAACTAGATCCTCTATTTCACACTGGTCTACTTCTCCCTTTTGATATAGCCTTTCAAAAAATAATTTAGTCTCATTCCTTATTTCCTCTGCATCTGTGGTACAACTTCCATCATATTTAGTGAGTTTCATAATTCTTTTATTGACATAGTTTCTTTTCTCGAGGTTACAAAAGTATTTACTAATTTTTTCTCCCTCTGCCAACCATCTTGCCTTTGCCCGTACTATGATGCCCTCCATTTTCTTTTCTCTAAGGGATCTTAATTCCCTTTCTTTTTCCTCCAACCTTTTCAGGACTGAGTTATTTTTATTTTGTTCGTTTTCTAGCTCTTTAATTTCCTTTTCTAAATTCCTTTCTAACTCGGATGCTTTTTTTTTTTCATTGTTGAATAGGCTATACTTTTCCCTCTAATTTCCATAAGTAGTACATCTAAAAACAATTTGTCTGGTATTGTTAATTGTAGGTCCTGTACTGTAACCTCAGATAAACTGTTTCTATTATAAGGGAGTGCAGCATATTGTTCTACAACTCTGTCAATAGTCTCATGTACTTCCTTCACATAGTGAGTATCCTTAAGGAGGGAGGAATTAAACTTCCATAAAGTGTGATGTGCTATTTTATCTCCAAACTGAAGAGTAAGAGTAATCATTGAGTGGTCTGTTCTATATCCAAATTCAATATCTGCCTCGGCTACATATTGAAGTAAAGATTCTGAAATAAGAAAAAAGTCCAGCCTACTTTGTTGTAATGGGTTGGTTCTTCTCCAGGTGTATCGCTTTATTTCTGGATTAAGATGTCTCCATATATCTATTAGTTCTAAGTTGTCTATTAGTGTTTCTACTTTTCCACAGGCTTTCGGATTATTTATATGTTTGTAATTATGGTAATCAATGTTAGGGTCCATAACTAGATTCCAGTCGCCCCCTATTATAACTTTACTAATCTGCATATCTTGAATTAAACGTTCTAATTTCACATAAAATTCTGGGGTATCTTTATTGGGTCCATAAATGTTGACTAGTAAGAAGTTCTCGCTCATAAATTCTATTACTGCCAAAATATAATCCCCTTTCTCATCCTTACACACTTTCTTAACTTTAAATTCAAAATTATTTTTAAATAAAATTCCAACACCTCTAGAGGAGGTATTATTGGATGCAAAAAGGCATGTATACCCCCATTCAAATCTAATATACCTTTCTTGCTTAGGGTCAAAATGTGTATCTTGTAGGAAATATATTGAATAATTTTTTTGTCTAATATAGTTAAATACATCTTTCCTTTTCTGTAAGTTACCCAGTCCCTGACAATTAACAGAGCAAATCTTAATGCTAGTCATGTTTAATTTTGTTTCTAAGCAGCAGTACAGTTGTCAAATTATACCATTTTATTGCTAACCTCTCCATTCTTGGTCTGGCTATTACATGTAAACAAAGAACAATATACTTGGTGACAAAAGGCAAAATCAAGTCGAGCACATGTGGACAGTAGTAGTCACAGTATCGAAGACAGAAAAAAAGGTAGCAAAGACAAAGACAAAGACATAAATGCAAGTAAAAACAAAAAGGGAGACTGGCATATTTTGCCATGAGCGATATTCAGCGACGAGCCAATATGTTGATGATGCAATTTATTACAGAGCGGGATGTTAATGCAAGTTCCACTGCACACCTGTGTGTTAGAGTTAGTTTTTTACTTGTGTATGTATAAACGTCAAACATTCGTGTAAAGGTAGATTTTGGATATGAATGATAAGTGTAGAATTAGTTTAGGATTCAAATGAATACTAAGAACCGTCTTTTAGGAGAGAGAAGGAACAGAGGGAGAGAAAGAGAAAGGGGAGAGAACTGCGGACAAACTGTGTTCACATTTCGGTGGTGGGTGGGTGAGATGGAATACTACCACAAGTGTGTGGATGATGTCAATATGCCAAGAGGGTATACATACTACCAGGAATAGATTCCATATCACTCTTTCATCATATGGACTACTGTTTCACTTCTTTGCTCCCCGCCCTTATTAAAAGAGTGAGAAAAACTATGTAAAATAAGAAGTAGGGAGAGGGTGAATAACAAGTTTCCATACATACAGGTTTTGAGAAGAGATTGAGGTGAATGTATCCATGAATCATCAGTCCCCACCAAAACAACGCACAAATTGTCCACTAGGCCCCATGTCAGCGTCAGTGATCCATGTCAGCATCCCAATATCACTGTTTTCAACCGATGCCTCAAGCAGAACACTTTTACTCACGAACTCACATTGTTCTTGACACTTATGTAGCACTGTGTGCGACCGAACCGTCCAATGTTCTGCTTAGGTTCTCATGTCGATGTTGCTGCCATCGCTTGGAGGTGGGTGCTGTCCCTTGTACGTTTCGTTCTGGTGAGGGTTTGTAGCTGTCTCTGTCCCCTGTCTTGGCGCCTTTACCCAGTTAGTCGCTGGAGTAGAATAGGTGGTTGGGGAGAACTGCGAGTGTGATGGTGAGGTCCAATGGCGGCCATTGTCCCCCTTCTTTTGTCCTGATCTGTGGTGTTGCGGTCGATCAGTCTGCCGTCGCTGTTCTCTTTGGTGATTACGATGTTGTCTATCCCAGCTCTGCCGCTGCTGCTGGCGATCTTCCTTTGGCATCCCTAACAGTTTTTTCTCGATAGGGTTTGTGTCGCCGTTTCTCACCTCCATTATCGACAAGTCGAGCAGTTTCACAAACAGCCGTCCACCTGCGGCAGACCAAGCATCTAGTATTCCCTCGTGCTGTCTGAGGCGATTTAATCTTTGTGCATTTAAGTTGGTGAGATCGTCTGTAATCACAGTTTTTGAACCTTTGAGTCGACTGCGCGCTTTGATAACATTGTCTCGGTCCTTGCGTGACACAAATTTCACAATCACTGGCCGAGTTTTATTTTCGCTCAATTTCCCTACTCGATGAAGGGCCGAGATTTTGGCACTGTTCATTTCTGTCAGGCCAAGCATGTGCTGTATCAAATACAATATTTTTTTCTCACAGTCTGCCTCAGATTCTTCTTTGGTATCGCCTTGTATTCCGAACACACGCACAGAATCGCGCCGTGAATATTGCTCTAGCGTGTTGATCTGTTCTTTCTGTTCTGTGCATTGTGTTCTCAAATTCTGTGCCTCCTCTTCTAAGCATACAACTTGTTTTTGAGTTTGCTCTAGTTGTTGCAATTGTTCGTTTTCTGTTCTTAGTTCGAACAGAGTGCTGGTAATAATTTCTATTTTACTGTCTATTTGCTGTGTAAGCGAACACGTACTATTCTCTATTAGTAGCTTCAGAGAATCAGTCGCTTTTTGTAATATTTGCAGCCTTTCTACAAAAGTGGCACTGTCTTTATCGCTTTGCTTAACTATGAAGGCCTGTGTAAGTAGTGTCTGCTGCCGGTCCCGAGACTGAGATGGTCTACCTTTTTTAGTACTGCTGGTGGTCCTCTCACGGTGACGGCCCATTCGTTCTTCCCCATCCAATGTTTTGGGGTTATCCATTATTCCTCCTTCCATTGTACTTCCTTCTGAGCTGGAGACTTTCTTTCTTTTCTTGTCTTTTCTTTGTTTTGGTGACATACCAGACCTCTTTTTATCCAGTGACTAGAGTTATTTATAGTTCAGATACAAGCCTTTTGAAAGCGATACTCACAGCGCTAAACGACGGTTCTTCTTTTCACAAGAAAAGCACAGCATATGCAGAGATATTCTTTCCAAATCATTTGCGCTCATTAGTATCCCATGGAGTAGCTTTTTACACAGTTTTTAAACCATCTTCAACATCATAGCTTCAGTATTAGAGTAAAATTTCTCCGCCACAGGGAGGAACACGACCATCCGCCATGTTGAACATCGCTCACCATATTTTTATGGCACATATTCACACTCATAGAGAGCATGCTCTTAGCGCTTAAAACGAGGAAGAGACGTGGACTAAGTAGATACAAAACAAAGGGGACAAAAGAAAACGACAGAACTGACGACGAAACAGAAAACAAAAGGCATCAAGTAACAGGAACAGAGAAATAGAGTGATTCTGCGAGAAAGATGGGTAAAGTAGCAAGAGGGAAGGGGGGGTAAGAAGGACTAGCATTGTGTGGACTGTGTTAGGAGTAATGCTCAAGGAAGAGGTGCGTTTTCAGTGCAGATTTGAAAGATTCAGTTGTAGGAAGGTGGCGGATATGGAAAGGAAGAGAGTTCCATTGTTTTGCAGCACAGTAGCCAAAAGTCCTGTGACCATAGGTTGTTGTTCTGGTGACAGGAACAGTTAGGATACGGTCGTCAGACGAAGAGCGTAGTTGTCTGGACGGAGAGTAAGGGATGAGAAGTTCAGAGAAATAGTCAGGACAGGAGCCAGCAAAGAAATTAAACACAGCACAGACAGTTTGTACTGAACGCGAGAATGTTTACGTTTTATGCTTAAAATGTGTCACAAACCGAGTAATTGTCTTTGCGGTATATTTGTTATTTAGGTCGTAAGCAGCTAAAACAAAGGGTTTATAGTGAAGTTTTGGGTATCGCATCTTGTTTGGGTCGTGGTAAGCGCAAACTATATTGTTCAAAACAATGGAAAGGCCAGCTGTATAGTCAATCACTCCTTTGTGTCCATAAACACACAGACAATAACATTGACCCAAAGCATTTATTTATTTATTTATTTATTTATTTATTAAATGAAACATTATCAGCCATTTATATTCAAACAAATCATTTTAACAAAAAGTAAAGCTTGGACAGACATCTTCCTTGTTTTTAAAAGTCAGAAAAGTGATAATAGAAAATAGCCATTGGTCATTGCAGGCAAGGATCATTGTCTCATGGAGTGAACCAATGTTTTCAGTCCTCTGAGGAATTGCCTGCCACTCTTCCTGAAGAAACTGGTACACCCAACTGAGATCAACTTCTAGGGGATGATTGGCTCTAAATCGCTAGCCCAGGACATCCCACAGATGTTCAACGGGATTCACATCTGGAGAACAGGCCGGCCAGTCCATGCGGTTGTCACACCATAATGGATCCACCACCATCGCGATCGCGCTCCACCACAGTGGGATCGTGTTAGCGCTCTCCCGGTCGTCTCCAGACACATATTCGGCCACCATGAAAGGATCTGGCAAAGCGAGATTTATCAGAGAAGAGGACTGCGGCCCACTGTTGTCTTGCCCATGGCGTCGTTCGCAGGCAAGACGAGCAGCTTCCCATGGCTAATGAGCAGAACCTTCACAACTAATGATTTTATCTCGGATCATCTGCTAGGGTTCCTCGTCGATCGTGCATCGTGGATGGCGTCGTGCAGCTGAGATGCAATTTTATCTTCCTGCTAAGTTGTCAGTGTATGGATGCCTCACACTAATCATTCCGAACACTAAGGTCACTTTAGGTCACATTGCGTCACTTGGACCTCGTCCAGCGCCAGTTTCAGCTGCCGCCTCGCATCTTGGCTACCTGGACATGTCACGTGGGCTTTACAGGCGTCTGAGCCCGGATGACCTAACCCCTACATCGATTCATGTTTGCACGATCTTTGTTTGGAGATTCGTGAAAGTAGCAGAACAGCTAAGTAAGTGACTTCACTCGTGTCGTCATCAATGAACATGCAGGTAGCTGTTTCTTGTAGATTCTGTGTTAAAATAGTTGTTTATACAATACTTTGAAAACGTCATGACATAATATGTATACTTACTTAACATCAAGTAAAGAATGGCCGTGTGGGATTTGCTAAGCCTATGAAAAACACTTTATAACATTCAAGGCAGGTAACTGTGCTGAAACATATTGTCTCGGGGACTGTGGTTCAAGATTCATGATTGTATGTCAGTACATCGTCCCTCAGCTGTAGAGGAGTACCTCTGTGAACTTGTGACCCCACAGCAGTGTTGACAGTGAGGTTCCATCGACTCTCTTTGTTCCTCTGCGCCATTGATGTGTGCTACGCGGGAAGCCGGTAAACTGTTATTTTCCATTGCGAAATGTCAATTATGTTCCGAGTATGCAACTGTCGATTAAAATAAACAGGGAAACTGAAAATTTGACCTACTCTCATTAGGTCTCACTTATAGTTGAGATGCGGCGCTGTCAGAGCGTCCCCCGCACCGTGTAGTTATATGATCAATAGGACTCCAGGGATCTTCCTCACAGGAGGCAGATGCTTGGCCTGCAGACTGCTTCGGCATCGGACATTTTAGAGACAGAAACCTGGCTGTTCTTCAGAGACTTCAACAATTCATCTTATGATGGCAGTGGTCACTCAGGTTTGGTGAATACCTGGATTTGCTATATAATTTTGATTTTTATTTTAAAATGTTTATTGTGTTAAAGACAAGCCTGAGATTGGTTGGTAGGAATGTAGACTAATAAATATTTGTAAGTGAAGTCACACAAATCTTTGTTCGTTAACCTCCACCTCATTTCAAGGAACTGTTGTCGGGGAAAATATTCTTTAAAGCATTTATTTTGTCTCGTCGTAATTAATAATCGTTAAAGAATTTTAGTCATCTTTTCTGAACATAACAAAACTGCGGTATTCTTTTGGTCAAACCGTGGACTTATGTAATGACATCCCTCACAAATCAGAAAATTACTTGGTTTTGCATTGTTGTCAACAATTTAATTTTTTTTATAGGTAACAAAATAATGTAGTCAGACAAGAGATAAAACCGTTTTGTTGTTTACCTCTGTACAGACGTCAGAGCAGTAGACTCGTTCAAAAACAGAAACAAAAAATTAATAAAATCAAGAAACAAACCAAAAAGACTCACACAAAGATATTCTCCCTATCTGTTCCTTGTTTGAATTTTATTGTATAAACGATTAGATGGTTTTGATCAATTCGTTAATAACAGAGAGTTGTACCGCTAATAATCAGTTAGGCTTGAGTTTCTTAACAAAAAATTACTCTTGGGTCCTGCTTTTCCTGAGTGTTACCTGCGTCTGAAAGTTGGACAGGTTGTTCACAGAATCTACGACTGGCCTTGTAGTTATTTTAAGTAGCAGAAGCATGGATGCCTTACCTGTACTACGGCATTGAAAAACAGTTCTCTGTCGCATTTTCGGTTTCACATGAAAACCTGCTCTACTGTCGACATTTATGGGTTTCATAAGCTCGAAAACTGGTCAGTTTCGAGATTATCTGGCTGGCTAGTCTGCCTATAAATGGATAACTGGATTGATCAATTGATGTATAATCGAATCAGTATTTACATTACACAAAGTGGACACACTGAGCCTAACAAAGAAATAATAAAAAGGACGACGAACATGATGATGATTACCTACAACACCTCAAAAACAATGATCGTTCCTCGTAAAATTAATCTTTAATTACTTTAAAACAGTAATTAACAGAAACAAATGAAAACGTCAACTTACTCTTTGCCGTAGAACAAAAGTCAGACCCTACAAAGGGTAGAGATGACAGCAGAAAAAATATTATGAACATCATTTTATTTCGAATGTTAGTAGGGATACTCACTCCCTTGTCAAACCAAACTGGAGTGCCAAAACAAGCCAGAATCGCACACACAAACACACACTGTAGACAACATGTTTTAAATATTTCTTAGTTTCCTTTGGATGTTCGTCAGCTGGTCTAGAATGACCCTCAAGCTGACTTCTTGAACCCGCAGGCGCAAACACTAAGACCAGGTCAAACCGCGGAGATATGTGAAAGATTCTGAAGGGTATTAACATCCTTGTGCTCATTTTTAAATTATTTGCTTGACATCGGTTGTTTATATTACTAATTGCCTTCACTGAAGGTAAGTGGAGTTAAGACTGGGAGGGCAGCGCCATGCTGGCATCATCAAAGGTATTGTACCACCTCAGCTGCTGCTGTTGCTGCTACTACTGCAAGCCGTTGTTGCTGATGGTGGTGATGGAACAATCAAGGTGACAGTAATGAATTCCTTCAACGATAGTGATAAAAACAAATTATTCCTCGCAGGAAGACGGAATAATAAAAATAAGGTAGTTTATTGCAAGGTAATACTGTGCAATATTCTCAGTTGAGAAATAGCTTTTACGAGTTAAATATGCCTGATTTATAGACTTGCCTTTGTTATAATTAAGCAAAAGCGAAGAAAAGTGAAATCTCTTAAGATATCCATTGGTCGCTTGGCCTTAAAATCTTTGTATAAACCTGTTTTACAGCTCAGTTTCTATATTAGTAATGCATTTAGTTTCTATTGCCTTGTGAGAACAACTTCTCCTACAATAAGTGTTACCGTTCGTATTGTGTGCTCGCCGTTATTTCAGGGCAACAGCGAAAAAAAACCAGTGTTGGTATTTTCAACAATTCAGTAAATTGTCTGTCAGCTTTCTGTCTCAATGGAACCATCGCATACAAGAGGCTCTCGATGGAAGGACTCAATTTCTTCGTGCATTGAATATCACATGAATGACTGTGAGTGTGAACAGAAGAGCAATTTCTAAGAACTGCGGTAGTGTTTTATTGGCACAGACGATCTTTTGAAAAGTTTTTGTTCGTCAGATTTAGCAATATTTTAAGGTTCTCAGGATTAGTGGGTATACTTACTTTACAAAAAATCTTCTTTCAAAAGGTAATTGCAAGTCGCGTGTCGAGTTTGGACATGTGACACATCAATATATTTAATGTCCATTCCCCAAGGAACATCAGAGGGGTGGGGATGAAGCCAAGGTGGACAGAGGAAAACGTGAAGGACTAGACTGGTGGTCACGTGCAGCACTTGCTCGAGCTATAAGCGGAAGCTCTTGAATTATCCTTTTATCCTCTGTCCTGAAAATTGTGATAAAGTAAATATTTAGCGTAGAAAGCGAAAATATTGAGATATTTATTTGTCGTTTATTCTCGGATCTTCACTAAAGTCTGTTACACTTCCTTTGAAATACTAGTAAAGCGTCAAGGTTTTCAACCGCATAGTGTTATTCATGGCAAATGTAAGAATATTTACATGGGAAAGCAGTTCTATTTCATTACGTAGAAAGCATTTTAAAACAAGACATAGGTCTTGAAATACAAGCAAAATAGATATTAATTAGTTAACGTGTGATAAATTTCGAGAATTAATAAATGAGGTAACACGAAGATGTGTTCGTCGCATATACTATTGGTCATAATTCATAAAACCTTGTGAAAGATTGGACGACATTATGGATTGTTTTCAGTGCTTTAAGTCGTTCAAAAGCAACGATGTCTGAACATATCAGGTCTGCAGAAGAACTGAGCTCAATATTTTGTGAATCAAAAATATAAATATTGATGGATTATCATTAAAAGTGTCGATAAATGCTGATATATCCGAATAAAAATAACGATTGAAAAATATGAGCAGTTAACATAGATGTTTTGTCCTTTCGTGTGACCACCTTACTTTTCTGAATATGAAATGGGAATTCGAGAGGAGATTGTTTGCTCTAGAATTTTCACATGTTCTTTGCAGAACAACTTAGCGAATTCTGTCCTGTACTTTTTCCCCGTTAGACAATAGATGTAAAAGTTGACTGATTTATTACATAAGTACAAAAAGTATGTCACTGCCAGAGTTAACTCGTTGGATGCTGCAACAGAGATGTCACTGCTTGCTCCTTGTGAGAACAGTTTCAGGTAAGTCATATACAACGACAACGGAAGAGTCAAACAGACAAAAGTTATGGAAACAGCGATGAGTGTAGCTGTTATAGACGAATACTTTTTTTGACGAGTTTGTAATTGTGAATAGTTGCCTGCAGTGAGTTTCTGCTGAGTCTGTCGAACAGACGAGTTCACTTTCCGGATCAGAACGCTGTTCGCTATGACCAGAAGACTAAAGGGCAGAAGCGAGCAGAAGGTCATATCTATCCAACCGTATACAGCTGTAAAGAAATTTTCGTATTCTTCACTGATGTAACTCATAAAAGTTTCTGATGTCCCGTTGTCAGTTTGATTATGGAGCGTGTGTCCAAATAATAGGTGAGAATTTAACAGAATGAAAAATGTGAAAAGAGCGACCATCACAGCTCGTGCGAACTTTCTGGTACAGTGAACACCCACTTGAAGAGGCCACAGAATAGAAGCAGCGCGCTGAAGAGTCATGACTACCAAAATGGCGGCTGACGCATGAGCGTTGGTGTACGCTACGAACACTCGCGTTTTGTAAAGTCCATCGAAGTCCACGAAATAATCAAACGTTTGCAAAAACCAGATGACGGGATCACACCACAAAGTTGTAAGGTCAGATACGGCCAAACAGGTAAAGAAAACAGATAAACTAGACCCCGTGACATCAGTTAGTCTGTGTTGGATCACGAGGATCATGAGGTTTCCGAAAGTTCCGAAGAGCAGAGTTAAAGGAACTCCGATTCTCCAGATGTATATGGATGCTTGGTGGAGTTGAAACGGATCTATCAGGCTATGAAGACTAAGTGTCTCGTTCCGAGAGATTTCAGAGAAACTCATATTGATACTCCTTGTTCATTTAAATCTCATGCTCATTTCATAAATACAAATTCTGAATAATTTGTATTGATTTCACCTGATATTTCTTATATTTTCTTAAAACGTTTGGCTTGGACGGCCATTTTATTTTCATTTGGAGTATTTTGTATTTAACGTTCCTGTTAAACATAGCTTTACACGGCAACATCAGATTAGAAAATGGTCTTTCCTTTAATGTGCTGTCTAAATACTTGCTGGAACATTTTTTAACAACAAAAAAAATTATTGAAGCAATATCGTAACCTTTTAAAATTATATAGAGTCCATCGGATTATTTATCAGTTTAAACATTATCTTTAAACATAATTATCTGCCTATTTCTTTTGTGAATAGTTAAAGACAAACAATTTCGAAAAATAATCCAAAACTGAAAGAAAAAAAATTTCAGTGTAAAAACATGAATGTCTCAACTAATTTTTAAAACCACGCCTTGAAAGTAAGATGTAGGTTTTAAAAAATTAATTTTTTACTCGAGTTTTAAGGTAATAAGATGAAATTAAAAAAAATATTTATTTTTAATACACAAAATTGATCTAAAAGATTTTAACAGAGAAATTCAACAGAGAAAATAAATTTATTTTGTAAATTAGTCATGACATTTATCGAGCGGAAAAAGGGTTGTCTTACATACAATTTTTCTGGCGAAAACGAATTCAAAGCCTTTCAGGTCTATTTCTCGAGAAAAGAAGCTGACTTCGATTTCATTCACCCTTAACATTTTGTGATTTCAGTTTCCCGATTGTCTTCCAAACACAAATTTACATCAATTTTCTTAATAAGAAATTTTTATTGATCACGTTCTTTCATAATGTCTCGTTTTTTTCATAAGCTTATCAAATTCCACACGAACACTTCTTACTTGATGCGATGCAAAAGCAAATTTTATTATCACGTATTAGAAGAGTTACACAAATATATTTTTCCACACAGAGTCTATAAAAATGAATGTCATCATGCTCATTAATGAGGACATAAGCAAACTCAGTAGCTACTTCATTCTACCACTTTCACGAGTCTCCAAGCAAAAAATATGCAAATATGAGTCTTTGAGGAGATACGGAGTCAGACGCCTGCTTAGACCACGTGACACATGACCTGGTGGTCAAGATTCGAGGTGGCAGCTGAAACTTCCACCTGTTGAGGTCCACTTTGGAGCGACGGAAAAGCATCCTTAGTGTTCGGAATGACTGCTGTAAGGCCTCCCTACACTGACAACTAAGCAGGAAGATAAAATGCCTCTCAGCTGGACAATGCCATCCACGATGTGCGGTCGACGAGTCTTCCTACCAGATGACCCGAGATCAAATCAACAATTTTGAGGGTTCACCTCTCTAGGGGAAGCGGATGGCCGAGTGGTTAGAGCGCTGGCGTCCGAACTGAGAGCGCGATGGTTCAATTCCCGATAAGCGCAGAAAACTTCCCCCAGTCCACCCAGCTGACGGGAATGGGTACCTGACTCCATAGAGGGTTGGGAAAGGTAAGGCAGCGAGGGAGAGGAGATTAGCACCACCCTCATGTAAAAGCTGGCCCCGAGAAAAGTGGGGTCTCTAACACCTCACTCCCCAACGACCTGAACAGGTTATGGGATGACCTTTACCTTTACCTCTTTAGTCATGGTAAATGCTCGGCAGTACTGGGCTTATAAGAATTTTATCGGCAACAATGCAAAACGACGTATAATTTCATGATTAATAAATATTATATAAGTTTATGCTACAACCGACAGAACATCACAGTTGTTTTGTTATGTTCAGAAAATACCTTTTATTTGAACGATTAACAATTACGATGAGACACAACAAATGCTCTTGTGCAATTTTCTCAGACAACAGCTCCTTGAAAAGAGCTAAAGGTTAACGACCAAAGGTTTGTGTGACTTCACTTACAAATATCTCTAGAGCCTAGGTTTCTCCGAAACACTCACAAGCTTGTCTGTGATAGCACACTTAACAATTTGTGATAAAAATCAATGATACAGGTGATCCAGGTAGCGACAGCGCTGCAACAAGTGAGACAAAAGGCGAGCAGTTGTATACTTGACAATGGAAAATACCAGTGTACCGACTTTCCGCGAAGCACACATCAATAGCGCAGAGGAACAAAGAGAGTCGATGCAAAGAGGTTACCAAGAGCCACCACTGTTATTATAGGAGAGCTTGAAGTCATACGGCGGTCAAGGGGCGGACGGCCAGTAAACATCGCTAGCCTCGGACCTTTGTTTTGACGATTGTGTACTGGCAAAACACACACACACACACACACACACACACACACACATCATTGACAGCTCATCTAAGATTGAGCAGCTGGACTACAGATGGCACAAACGATTTCAGGTGTCTGTTACTCTTACATATAGGCATGGCATTGCGTTTACCTGAGCTTAATAATACAAATTCTGTTGTTAGTACATGTTCAGGTAATGATAAAATACATGAAGCTTTCCGTACTATTTGCTGGTCACAGAAAGAAGCTAAATCCCTCTGTTTGATACCAATTATCTTAGAACAGATGTTCACAACACTGTTCAGACTGTTCCTATCATGGACAGAGAGATTGCAAAACCAGCATACAAATGAAAAAGATAAAAGACTCTCAATAAATGACTGGTAGAAACGGCCTAAGATTGGTTGACTAACTGAAAAACTATTCAACTTACGCAGAAGGTACATTCTTTGTTGGTCACGTTTAACAGTGTTCAGTGTTTAAATTCCATTTGAGCTGACTATCAAAAATAGTTCCCAGATACCTGAAAGATTTAACAATTTCAACAGGTTTAGTGTGTATCACACTTGGAGTAACAGAATCCTCCTTGATCCTCCTAAAGTCTATAATTATTTCTTTAGTTTTGTCTACATTCAACTCTAGATAGTTCTCATCGCACCACTGTACAAAATTTGTTGCACTGTATTGAATGAGAACTAAATTTGTGTTATGTTATGTTACGAAAATAAAACATCTACTTTAAGAATTTATTTAAAGTATGCAAACAAACAACCGGAAACACGAGGCCTGTCTAAAGGAAAGCCGAGACTTACACCGGACATGAACCTTAGTCGCTTATCCAGTAATGAAGGTCTGTGGTTTATACCGTAAGCTCATCTTTGTAGAAGCTTCCATCAACTCACACAGCCACGCACTCTTCCACAATGTCCGGTGTCAACAGACTGGAGCTCGCTAGTAACTTTGACAATGTTGCTGCTGTAGACTAACTGTTAGATGACAATTGCCGCGCCCACAAATGACAGATATCCTATCGCTAGGGACTCGCATCCACAAATACTTCAATTTTTTTTTTATTGGTGTTTTACGCCGAGCCAGGAACTAAGGCTATATCACGGCAAGGCAGCTAGCCCTGTAAACAGATGCCACATGCAGAGAAAGAACAGCGTCCCCGAGACGAGAACTGAACCCAGGACAGCCAACCTTCACTGTATTGGTGACAGGCGCTAACCGTTGCGCCACCGGACCGCCCTCCACAAATACTTCAAAGGAAAAACACCGCCTATAAGGGTGGACGCAGTGTATTGCTCTTTCGCACAAAGCCAGTTGCCTACTCATGGAGATGGGCAAACTTGTGCTCGTTTTGACTCTATGGCCAGCGGTCTCGTAGCCGACGAAGCTCGCACCTCCGCCGTAGCCCTCGTCGACTGCTACCCTCCTAGGTTTACAACTGATTAACAAGTGTCTACATAAGCGCGATAGATTTTCCAACGAAAAAAAATCCAGAGTAGGAAAAGACTAGAAAAAAATGGTTACCGACTATGGCAGTGTACAATGATAGCAGTGTGTACCATGTTATATTGTTAATCCTTTGAGCGTGAGGCATCCAGTCCACCAGACACGTGTGTCATGCGTGTGATCAATATCCGTTCTGATGAAGCAGTTAATTAGAAAGCGCGAGGTTGACCATTTTGTTTGTTTATTAACGGAAATATGTTTATGTTTTTAGTTTATGTTCCACAGCAAGACAATAATGGGTGGGCAAGATAGTATCGGGAGGGCGAGGGGTGCGAGTGGGGACAAAGATGACATTGAGACGATAAACACGCTCGTGACGAGTCGCCTGGCCATGGTGAACAAGATCTGGCAAAACAACATCAGATTCACCAGTCAGACGAGGCTTCACAAGTCCCTCATAGTCCCCATCCTTCTATAAAGCTGTAAGACATGGTCTCTACTTACCGACACTGAAATACGAAACCCAAGAGTTGGGAAAAAGTGCTTGAGAAAACTGATCGCAATCTCCCACAAGGAGCACAAGACCAGCGATTTTATACTTTGGTGGTGAATCAGAGTGTAATTCAAACATAGATCTCCCCTTTACTAATATCCTTTAGCTGAAAGTAGTGACACTTTTTTCTATATGACTGGGTTTAGTTTATTGTAATGTTTATCTATACGCTAAAAGAACCAACGAACGAACGAATCGGCGGGAGACATAAAAAAGAAAGAAACGAAAGGACTATGAGCATCATAAGACGGATGGAATTAAAAAAACGCAAACAGAAACAATGTCAGTAAAAAATTAAGGAAGGAATGAATAGACACAACACTTAAATCCTTCACCAATATTTAAGTATGTGTTCAAAACAAATTTCCTTCACTGTCAACCCTTTCTAGATGGCAATCTTCATGTAATAAACTTAATTGTGCTTGACACACTGAAAGACCACCTTGTATGGAGTTCTTGGTTTTTCAAACACAAAACTTTATTATCGAATCTGTAAGCAGCTTCATTATCCTACCCTGGGGATAAAACTTAAATTTGTTTGATGTGCATAAAACTAATTTTCGAGCAAAACAATTTTTTTTTTAAATGCGTGAGTAGATAACAGTTTAAAATCAGTAAAAATATGGAGATAAAATTTAGCACATATACATCTGCGACGATAATTATGTTCAAAGAAATTTTATTTTTATTATTTTTATTTCATGTAATGCAATTTTATTTGTGCATTGTATGCAAGCAAAGGTAGAAGAAATGAGGGAAGAAGATGTAAAAGTGGGCATATGTGTGTGTGTGTGTGTGTGTGTGTGTGTGTGTGTGTGTGTGTGTGTGTGTGTGTGTGTGTGTGTGTGTGTGTGTGTGTGTGTGATTTGTTTCTTTTTGTTGTTTATGTGCTTTTTTGTTTCTTATCTATGTGGGCGCTTTGTTAGTGTATGTATTGCTGTACTGAATTGTGATATGAATTTAAAAAAAGAAGAAATTTCGTCAGTTCGTTATTTGTTTCAGTTTGCATGTTACCTGCACAGACATCTCAAAACCTAAGTAAACGTTGTCACGTGCATATTGACGGACTCGATTTGCTGCATGTTTTTTTTTTATTTCGTTACTTACTTTATTTGTTTAAAAATAATTTTTCTAGACAAGCTCGATAAATGCTTCAAGATAGCGACAAAAATAGTTAAAGAGGTTTTCAAACCCCTTATTATTAATGAAATTTTATCAGGTTAAGGCAAATAAAATAAAGCTCTGTACGTTGAGATTCAATCAAACAATCAATCGAATAATTCAAACGAAAGAATATAAGGAATCGCCTTCAAAGAGACGAGATACACAGAGGTTATTAGTAATGTTTCTCAGACTCGTGTCTTCAAGCAAAAGTCAGCACCAAAGACTTCCTCTCCAAGATTAACAAAAAATATAAAAGTTTACATCTGGTGAAGTCTTGTCTCCCTTATGTTTGGTCCCTGAAGACACAAACCAGCGAAGGACTACACAGAATTACTGAAAGTGTACCCCTCTAAAGTAAATTCTGACAAAGACTGAAATCATTTTCTGATGGATTCGACTGCAGTGCAGGAGGCTTCACTGCTTGTCTGGAAGATCGGGGTTCCCATCACTGTGCTTTCTGGAACCTTCGGGAACATCATGATCTTACTCATTGAGTTCAGGCTGGTTAGAAGCTCCGGCTCTACTCTCTCCGTATATTTTGTTTGTTTGGCATTACTGGACATCATTTCTTCTTGGTTTATTAAATTTTTCTTTTTCTTAAATGCATTTACAATATTCTTCAACTATGAATTGTTATGTAAGGCACAAGTGTTTTTAGCTTATTCAGTGGGACATATGACAGCAGCCCTCGTAGTGGCCATGACTTTTCACCGGGTCACAGCAGTCCTGTGGCCTTTGAGACTTAATAACCAGAAGACAGCACGAGCAGTAGTTGGCGCCATCTTTGCTTTTTTTCTTCTTCTCAACTCCCACATTCTGTACGGACACACATCTCCCAGCAACGCCGGCAACGACACCGCCATTTGCTTTTTATCCTTCGTCAGTGACGAGTACGCAACGTTTTTCAGCGACGTGTACGGGTGGGTGGACACCGGCTTTTCCTCCCTGTTGCCATTCTGTCTTCTTTTCGCGGCCAACTGTGTGCTAGTGTGGAAAGTGAAAGCATCGCTGAGAGAAGCAAAAGACAAACTGACCAATGGCTTCTCGTCTCAGATTCATGCTCGCCAAAAACAGTCTTCGTCCCTGACAGTGACTCTCATCGCTGTCTCCATCGCCTTTTTCGTCTTTACTCTTCCTATTTCAGTGTATGGCATATATGCCAAGAGGATGTCCCAAAAGTCGTATTATCTTGCGAACTCTGCAGCAGTAGGCTCCCTTATTCACGCAGTGACATCTGTAATGTACTTCTGCAACAACAGCATTAACTTCTACGTGCTTTGTTTGACGGGCAATAAATACAGGTCAGAGTTCGCCAAGATATTTTGCTGGAAGAAATGTGTAGTTTTGAAACATAATCAAAATGCTAGGGTGACGGCGGAAGTGTCTTCCCTCAGCAAGTGACTGCAGTCTTTATTTAAAATTATAATGTCGCTTATGCGGTCAACTTTTAGAGCTGTTCACCTTTTCAGTTCTGTTTCTTTGAGACTTTTCGCGATGAAACGCGATATACGAGTATGTTATGCAATTCCTTACTATAGTGGATATATTACAAATTTCCGATAAAATAGTGATACTCGTTGATATTATTGTTCACATCACTTTGACCGACTAAGTGCTTGCTGTAAGCCAGATTGTCTCCCTTGACTTACGCGCTCGTTGGGAGGAAATTTGATGAGTGGAGCAGCTGCTGAAGACCACATATCCGATATTATAAAATTTTTAACCTTTTCTTTGTCAGGTATACTTTACAAGAGAATTAATATTGATTTAAAAGGGAGTTAAGAGAGGCAGAAAATGATTGAAGTGAGAGGCAGACAATTAATATCAACACGTCCCTGAGAATTCCACGAAGCCGAAATATAGCAAGAGTTGACGATAAGATCCTCAGACCTCTCAGAGAGTGACAACGAAGACGATTGATTGATTGATTGATTGATTGATTGATTGATTGATTGATTGATTGATAACAGGCTAATAGTCTTAAATTATTGCTACATGACTCTGTTACTTTGGTATAAACGAAATGACTCTACCATATAATTTTGTAATATATTAGAAACCAGTTCTTTGTCATATGACACCTGAAGCTTTTGTACTCCACAAAGTCGCTACCTCAGTGTACGAAATGCTGCAGATCGTCAGAAATCAGTTCAAGTTTCTTAGTGAAAAGGTCAAAACATATCTATATATATATATATACATAGAGAGAGAGAGAGAACGATTCCTTCTGACTACCGTGTTCACGCTGAATCCCGCATTTGAAAAAAAGACCAACGAACAGTTAACCCATTTAAGATTACAGCTAAGAAATTTGAGGATGGATGGGGATGTAGATGATGGTTCAAAGGTAATTAAGACAACATCCAGCAGCAAGGGATTTGACCCAGGAAACACCCGCTGCACAGATACACGAGGTACTGAGTCTGACGACTTAGAGGCGACGGTTTACTTGGAAGTAGGCGTTGAGTCCATCAGTGTCGGGCAGACCTCTTGCTGCTGGATACTGTCTTTAGCTAACTTTGAACCATCATCTTAGGGCAACTTTAAAGGGCAACACTAGTGCAACATTTTTCTATATGATCAGGTCCATTGTAAAATAATAATTCCCAAACCATGAGTATATAATTTTACTTAATTTTCAAGAAATAAGGCTTCAAACATAGGCAGTCTCACCTGCCACTAGGAAAGAAGAAGAAAATTACTCTCCTATGCTGATTACTATCCTCTTCTGTTGTGCCCAAGAAGTATTTGTAACAGAGAGTGTGGCTCAGTTCAGAGAATCTAGACATGTCTTCGAGCAAAATGAAGAGACATCGCTCAGGCTGTTGTTTTTAAGAAGCAAATTTTAGCCCAGAAAATGAAACAGCTGATTTTGGAATAGAACCCTACGAATTTGAACTTATTTATAAGCTTTGACTGGAGTTTAAAAAAATTAAAGGTCTAATCTGAATTCACTCGACAGACTGGTAAGTAAATCTTTTCCACGTCAAAATTTAATAAGCAGCAATCATGGTCATTGTGGTCTACAATGTATTATTATTGATTCTCTGTTACTTAGTGGAAACATTTGAGTTAATTTTTCCATGCGTATTATTGTTAATAAAAATAGTAACACATTTCAAATGGTTAATTTCCAGCATTGCATTTTTCTTCCAGCATTACAACTGACTGCTGATAATGACTTTTTTACTATTAAAAATATAACATTAGAAAAATTTGAGACATATTTATAGCTGATTTATTTCTCATTTAGCTGCAGTCAAATTATACTATTTACCTACTCGCACGTGTTTCCGTTTCTCCTAATATGTTTGTTACCCTCAATTCTTTTTCACTGATTTCGTTGATGTTGTGTATGTGATTGTAACACGATGTTACTTGTAGACCAGACGGTGTAGAAACTGTCGATGTTACATCTCAGGAGCTTGATCTTTGTTGAAGCTTTTTAAGCATTTGAAGTTGATTTTAACAGCTCGTGCTGTTGTATAGTAAGCACTGCAGTAGGAAGATCTCTTCGTTTTACTGAAAGTCCAAGACTTTCTTGTTCTGTATAAGTGACTGGATAACAATCCATTTTGAAATGTTTTAAGCAAATTCTTGAGTACAGTGTGGGTACGTTTGAACAAAGCAGAGATCTGTATATACACATATATACATATATTTTATACACATCTATGAACAAACTTAATCCACTGGCGTTTCTAGCTATTATCTTTAGAATTTCATAAATAAAAACAAACGCCTTCTGAGTGTCGAAAAGAACATTCAGCAACAACACATTGTGTCCTGATCTGTTTTTTTTTTTTTTTTACTGAGGATTGCATCTTTTCTTTTTGAATTCAGCTCAAGCAAACGCTTTTACAAAAAATACTACCCTTTTCATCTTCTGTTTGCTCGACAAATTCAGGTGTGATTAAGAGAAAGACATTAATATGATATTTCTCGTGCCTCTTCGTCATGATATGTTTTGTGATACTTTATGCTCTATTTTCAGCAATTGTTGATGAGCGCTGGTGTTGTCCTTTAACCCAATAAATAAATGAATAAAAAATCACTCAACAATTATATTTTAAAACCGTTCATATGAATTATTATCGTTCATTGTTTGCTTTTCCATACGATGCTACATAGTCGCGCACAATACTTTGCGTTATAATTAAAAGAAAATGTAACTGTCGTTACATTCATGAGTTTGCCGTTAAGTGAAAAAATGAAAGCAGGTGGATGGTGTTTCTCAAAACATACGACTACTGTCTTCTCGCCTGGGTAACAACTCACCAGCCAGGCTTATCCTGGTCAGTAGATTCCTTGACTTTGCTTCTCCTACACAACGACTACTAACTCTCGTTCTTCGAAGTGGTCAATTTGCCTGTAAATGCTGAAGTTTCCGTGAGAAGCCGCTATAACCTTTGAATAGTCATGTACATTGTTTTTGCCATTAGACAGCCTCAGTTGCTGACTTGGCATAAAACAAAGATTAACTAACTTGAGAAGCCGCTACTTACCTTACATAAGGGACATCTTCCCAAGTCTCGGCGGATCACAAAGCGCTCTAACCTCTTTGTTACTCCTACCACCTAATAACAACACTTGAATGTTTCACCTACACTATAGACGAAGCCGACATGGAGCTTTAACTTTACAAACAGTCTTCTAATCATTGCGTAACGGTAAGACCAGTAAAATCTCCTCATGATCTTCCTTACTGCGATCTCTTAGGTACGACCTAAAAAAAAAAACTGCACGGACGTATTTCGCTATACAAACGTCATCTGTATTGCGACTACCTCCCCAAAACGATATATGACTCGCAGTTCGTGCTCTACCTTTTAGCAGACGTGAAAATCATTGTTAAAATAGACTGGTTCTGGCCGACCATCTGCCCTATATTACGACTTTGTGCAGAAATAATGCAAAATAAAGTACATTTTGAAAGAGACTGCTTGTTCATTCGGTCGCTGGAAAAAAGTAAGCGAAATGACTAGCTGGTATTAAATGATTAAATAATACATGATATGTAAATACTACTACTAAATACTAAAATTTTGGGCTGCAAAACAAAATTTTATTTATTTACATTCGCGACTAAAACACAGCTCATAGGCGGTGCAAGGGGCCCCATGTTCTGTTGCTAAAGGATGTAACTGAACCCTCCTAAGTGAGGATGTCGAAGCGCTAGCATCAAGGATCTGGCAATCGTGCCAAACAGTTTCAAACCTGAGTACAGCGAGGAAGACTTGGGTAAAGAGAAAAGGACTGGCGTGAGTTTCCTTTATTCTGGTCAAAAAATGGTATCTCCTAATTAAAGTCAATTTGTTCGAGTATCGAGAACTGATGAGCAGCTGTGTTACAGACACGACTGTAAGTAAACGTTTTGTTTGGAACCAGAGATGTTGAACGAAAACTATCCGGAAAAGCAGTATCTATACTTTAAGCCTAACTTGCTACTTCACTTTCAGTGCTCTACCCTCCCCACCAGCAAGAAATCAAGTTGTGTGAATGAAGTATGACCCTGCTTTCTCCACCCACTCAGACTGTGTCTACTTTAGTAGTGAGAGGTGGGACCAGGGGCACAAAACATTAGCTAACAAACGTCAAGCACGGAAATTTTCAAGGCATATACTGTGCTGTAACATATTGTCTCGGGGACTGTAAGTCAATATTCCTGACTATGTGTCAGTATATTGTCCCTCAGCTGTAGAGGAGTACCTCTGTGAACTTGTGACCCCACAGTAGTGTTGACAGTGAGGTTCCATCGACTCTCTTTGTCCCTCTGTACACTTGATGTGTGCTACGAGGGAAGTCAGTACACTGCAATTTTCCATTGGGCAATGGAACACAGCTTTTTTAATTTTCTTGACACTTTTCAGTGGCCAGATGTCAGAATCCGTTAGCATTTATAATACACTTGTTCACTCGCTTCATAATGATCAATGAGACAGTTTACCTTATAAATAGTAAGTATTCAGGGTCTCTGTAACTCACTTGCATTATTGAATTTATAAAGACAATTGTAAGCACCAGAATGTAGCAAATTACTTAACGAAAAAAAACCATATGGAGACAAACACACAAACACAGACAAACTATTTTATAGCACAGACTCTTGATGACCTTTTTGCCAAACACTCTTCCAAATCAATCTTGGCATATGTAAAGTCCATTCAGATTTTTCACCTGATATGATAGAACTTATATGTTTAAAAAACTGTTATTTTGTAAAACTAAGAAAAGAGAAATCTATAGACTTGTACAATTACTTTATATCAACCTTTGAATAGTCATGTACATTGTTTTTGCCATGAGATAGCCATAGTTGCTGACTTGGCATAAAACAACAACTAACTAACTAACTGGAGACAAACACAGTTTTCAAAATATATACCTGCACAAGAAATATAATTATATTTATAGATCAATAATTCTAGCAAACGGAAAAATAAAATGTACAATATACAGTTCAATACACAACACACACACACACACACACACACACACACACACACACACACACACACACACACACTTCTCTCTCTATTGTGTTCCATGGTCTGTATATATTTTTGCATATGTGTGTAATTGTTTTCATAGGACTAAAATATTTTTACAAAATTATTCCTAGTTTGCAATTCAAAAGCTAAATCACTTCAAGTGTTGATGTCTGGTGATGCAAAAATAGAAGATTAAAATGCTTTAAAACAGACACAAATACACAAATATAAGTACAGTTAGTTTTTAGTCCTTTTATGTAAATATATTTTTAAAATGTCAATATAATAGGTGTGCAGTCGAAAAACGTAAATAAAGTTTAAAGCAGGAATATATTTGACGATACAGTATTTTCGGAGGGTTCTGAAACAAGACACAAATGGTTTTTGCTTATAAATTTCTTTTCCGTGTGAGGTTAGGTTTGAGCTGCAAAATGGAAAGTTTCAGGTTTAGCAATTTGGAAAAGAACGAAGAATTAAATAAAGCTATTCAAGTAGTTTGTTTCGCATAAAAACTATACACCTTGAGTGCCGGAGATAACAAAACTCTTTTAAATTTCTTCGCATGGAAAAATCTAGCAAAGGCGCTCTTTTACACTTATTATGGATACTTCTGAAACTGTCGGGAATTACACGAGTCTCCATGAAGCCTCAGACCTGATCTGGAAAATTGGAGTTCCCATCACGGTCATTTCTGGAACTTTCGGAAACCTAATGATTTTGGTGATCCAGCACAGGTTAACATCTACCTCAGATTCTAGTCTGTCCTTGTACTTCAGTTGTCTGGCCGTCTCGGACCTTGTTGCCTTGTGGTGTGATCCGCTCTTCTGGTTCCTTCGTGCCTTCCATGTGTTATTGAACTTCGACGAGTTATGTAAGATGCGGGTGTTTCTGGGTTACTTAACTGGACACACATCACCAATGATTCTGGTGACCATGACTTTTCAAAGAGCAGCATCCATTCTTTTCCCTCTGAAAGTCAGTCTTTATTGTAACAAAACCTTTGGACGTGCAATAGTGAGCGCAATCTTTGTATTTTTTATTTTATTGAATTCTCACATTTTATACGGGCACACACTTCCTAATAACAGCGCAAACAAAACAGCAGTATGCTTTTTTAGTTTTGTAAGTAAAGAATACGATTTTTTTAGAGACACGTATGGTTGGATATCTACAGGTGCTTCATCGCTTATACCTTTCTGTCTCCTGGTAGTAGCCAACACTGTTTTGATCTGGAAAGTCAGCAGTTCTCTGAAGGAAACTAAACAAACCATGTCACTGGGTCACTCCTCCCAATTCCATTCTCGTCAAAAGCAGTCTTTGTGGTTGACGTTAACACTCATCACGACATCTGCTACATTCATTGTGTTAACTCTTCCTTTGTCTATTTTCGGGATTTATGAGAAAGGTTTTTCGCTAGAAGGAGATGATGATGGCGAAACTATTGCAGTCAATGAATTACTGCTCGCAACAAATTGTATTCTTTACTATGGTAACAGCGCCATTAATTTCTATGTGTACTGTCTGACTAGAAGTAAATACAGATGTCAAGCTGTGAAGATTTTCTGCCGCCAGAAAGATGTCAAGTTTGACAGCGACATGACATAGCATAGTGGGACCTGAAGTAACGACTTTAATTAATAACTGACAGAAGCCAACAGCAACCACTCATTTGGTGTTGAAAATGAATGACAATATTGTCTTTTTTGCTTTCGTATAATTTTTTTCACAGTAGTTTCGTGGATTTTATTTGCCTTTTCACTAAAATATTGTTGTAGTACTAAGTATTGTTTACTGTTAGTATTGACGCCTCAGCAGCGGTGGTAGAGATTGATGTTGGTGAGGGTTGTAACACTGGTAAGACTCATCTTTAAGCTTATGTATTTAAGTCAGGTCAGTACCATTTACCTGCGATCTGTGTCCTAATTACAGGGTGTTAATGCTTACAATAATTTACTTTCTTTACCTATTTCAGCATTAATATTCGCGCCAAATATTTCTACTATTAACGATAATGTTCATCCATCGTACGACTTGAGGCCATGCTATTCGCATCCACGGTAATATATTAGAATGGTAAGCGTATACTTCGGCAAGAGAGGAAGCAAATGGTAAAGAGATTGCATGAGTGATTGTAGTAGTGTTTGGTCACTTTCCAAGGGTAAAGAAGGCACTATACATTTCGATAGTTATATAATACTTGTCCCAAATCCGTGCAGTTGTTTGTAGATACAAACTATCAAAGAATGACACTAGGGAAAAGCAAGTCAAATAGTAATTTGGGCTTAATTGATGGATAATGACATTCTGAGTCATGGTTGATCAGAAGTTCAGGGGCCAGTTGTATGACACATGTCTAATTTTAAATACTTTAAGGCTTTACCTCTTTTTAGAAAGGCAAACAACACATTTTAGAACTTTTTAAAAATAAGAAAACGCTTTTTAAACCAGATTTTCGTTTCCGTCAGCGCGTGTTTTGTGCAGAGCGTCTTCGAATTTTTGAAGAATAAACAGTTTTTAGATTTCCTTCTTTAAAATAGTTTTAAGGTTTAGAAACATGTGCAACTAACCCCAGGTTGCTAAAAGATCGCTTCCTTACAATCGCGTCTAAAACACAACGCTAGAAGGTCGCCATGTTTGCGGACTCTTTCGCAAAAGAAGACAAACTCTAATCCGCGATGACGACAGACTGCGCACTCCCCGCAAAGACCTACAGCCGTCATTGCAAATCACTACTCGCTTCCGGTACAGGCAAAAAGCGTCGTCTTCGTAGTGTCTTAGCACGAACGTGTATTACTGGACTGCGTGCAGACGATTTTTTTCAGTTAAGTTATAGAACAAGGCTGGTGTGTACGAAGTTTCCGGTTAGTCACATTCATTGTTTAAAATTAGTTTGCATTGTCACGTTTCGCGGCTCAAACTCATTTATTATTATTATTATTAATTGTTCAAAAGCTTGGGTGGAACAGCGGCACGTTCCTGAACAGCCACGTGACCGTGTGACGCAAACCTGCATATTACATCACACCATGACGCAATAAAGAACGCGAGAATTCCTAGTTAAAACAGATTAATTTTTGGAGTAAGTGGACATGGTGTGGTGTAGCTGTACCCGACACAGTCTAATTCCGATGAGAATCCACGCCGATTACACCACAAAGTAAATTAAGGTATGTGATCAACGTGGATCCCACGTAGCTATAGCTAGTGTCGCTAGGCGATCGCCTTAGTGACCGAGCAGTTAAGCATGCGATTGGAATTAAGATGGCGGGCATAACGTTTCCCCGGGCATTCAGCGGCGATCTGTCAGTGAAGACTGACCTGCACACCACCAGCAGACGTTTGTAACGGACGCTGACATCTCTTTCTCTCTCTGCCGAAGGGTAGACATTGGAAACCTGCTCACACTGGGGTGTAAGCACTGCTAATCTGAGTTCCAGATCCAGCTGATATCCTTCCAGCAAAAACTGAAAGACGCAGAGACGGCATTTGTTGACTACAATCCGCTTGGGACTTCTCCAGCAAGACTGATTTTTCAGGCTGGGATATACTCCGGTGTTCCGTGAGGATCTATATATTGTGATTTGAGTATGTGGATGGACTTTTCCGTACAATCTTACACTTGACTTGGATACTGTCCGCCGGTCAGCAACCCAGGTGTTACCTGTTCGCGGGCTGTCCACCTACCTTGGAGATACTTGACCAGCGAAACGACGAAACAGACAGGTGACATTTGCCAGGGAAAAGGGTACCCTAACCTTCAGTATTAGTCATTTTTATTAGTTCTAGACAATTCTCTATTTTTTTTATCATCTCATTTATACTTTTCTTTTGGAACATTAAATGTTGAATCGTTGGCCGGCTCTTTTTGTGTGGAAAAGGAAGAAGAGTGCCGCGAGCGTATCTACCTGTAGATGTACATTCATGCTCGCATCCATTTATAAGTGCACTCTTCACCCAAAATGTTACATGCATATAATGTGAAGAAGCGTGTTGTCGAAGGTTCCATTTATGATTTAAAGTTATGATGCTGTAGCCTTCAAGGTGGCACAACGGTAAGCGTCTGTAAAGGTTTGCTGTCCTGGGTTCAGCTCTCGTCTCGGGCACGCTGTTCTTTCTCTGCACAAGGCATCTGCCTTGCCGTGACGTAACCTTAGCTGCTGCCTCGGTGTAAAATACCAATTCCCCTTCACCCCACTGCAGTCTTCAAAACAGTATATATATATATATATCTCGTCTGCTGCAACACGAACATGGTCATGATCGTGTATGCGAACTTTCTGCCAAGTATAGGTTTTGAATGTAGCTTGGCTGTGATTAAAAAACCCATGCATTTAGCACATATAAAGAGACTTGATGCTGCCCGCACACATACACATATTACATGAAGACACAGCAAGCAAAGTATCAAATATGAAATGTGAACATGTATTCTCTACGTTTCAAAATAATGTCATACTCTGTCTTCATTATAAAGCTGTAATACTAAGCTCGTCATACTAATTTGAGTGATAAATATAATCACAATCTTTATATACAAACTTGGAAACTTAATTTTGCATTTTCAATGCATGATACTTAGCACTAATATAACTGTACACACATACATATATATATATATATATAATTAACAAAACTTTCACATCTGCTGAAGTCATACAATCCACGTTTTCTTTAGCTGTCAGCTACATTGTCCAAAAATATGTATTTATTATGAAATTGTTTAACATCAATGAAAAATATTTTTTAAAACCCATTATTTTGTTACTTTAAGACTTTTTTATCACTGTATAACTGATAATGCATATTTATTCTGTTTGAAACTGTTACAAAATATAATAATAAAAGTATGTAATCTCAGTTATGCCCAAGCAAGTTTCAGCTACAGCTGCCAGCTGTAAGACACTGTTCACAACAAAGCATGATATGAGAAAATTACTTATACATTTGACTCAAAACAATGTTAAAACAGTTTATATAGTAATGAAGCTTTTCATTGAGTGGCAGATATTACAGCAAAAAACTGGCATGGCTTTATCGAGTAAAAGATTTTTTGAAAATGTTCATACCACTCTACCTCAGATATTAAGTTGGGAATCTCTGGTTTCTTCTTCAGTGACTGTATGATTTTCCAAAACTTTTTCAGATTGAGTAAACTGTTTTCTAGCTGAGCTTTACACAATCACTGGAACACAATTTTCACCCCAATAGTCAAAGATCATCTGATGTTCTCCCGACGCTCTACTTGTTTGATTATTGATGTACTCTGCTTCAGTCCGATGACTGTACATCTGTCTCATTGACATCTTGGTCTATGAATGTCATCCGACAGAAGAACGACTGGCATTCGCATTAACTTTACAAAACCTTAGAAAGTTTTTCTGTATTGTGTTTTTGTGTTTGTAATGAATGTAGTTCCTGGCTTTGGCTGGGATACTGCGCTATAAAAGCTCACATCATTATTATTATTAGTCCCTTAAGTAGCATGCCGTTCCTCCCTCACACGCGAGCACGCAAGAAAACATTCATAAACTCATCTCATTTACAAGCTTTATGCTAAACTAATTTCTCGAAAAAGAGTTTTTAGGACGGGCTAAGTCTATACTCAGAAACAATTATCCCAATGACAACCTTAAATACTGGAAGTAGTTTTCCTCCAGCAATGGACCCAAAAGACAGGGTAATCAACGTAGTGTTACACACTGGCTTGCCGTTAACAGTTAACAAAAGATGGAAGGAGGAAGGACCGTTTGACAGAAACTCTGATCCAGCTCAGGAACATGCATGTAGACCACGTGACTTTTCTGCAATGTGTTTACTCTGGTACCGGTTCACTTCCAAGAGATTAGAAGGCTATTCTAAGTAAGTAGCCTGCAAGTAGTCGACCCCGAGGTAGACCCACTCGATTGCTGGGTTTGCTCTCTAGGTACTACGTTTAGACTTTAAACATGTTCCAGCGATTTATTGACATATTTGTATTAGAACTACCTCATTAGGGAAAACTATCGGATTGCAGTGACATTTCAGGCTGTAAAGTACAAAAACTTTCTCGAGGAAAACATTTAATGTCTCTGTACACGTAGGTAACCATACTTGTAGAAAATCGTTAATTCGTACAGACAGGACAAAGGAAGCACGAGTGAACGGACATACAGCAACTCGAAACACATACGCGCGCACAAATACCGTTCCACCCAACACACCAACATGCACGGATGTGACTCATTGTTAAAAAAATAATAGAATTAATGAAATAGCGACGATGTGTGTGACATCATGAAGTATAGTTCGGCTCTTCACCTCCCCCACCCCCTCCCACTACTTTTGCACTTTGTCCCTCTCTCACACCTTTCTTGACAGCGTCTGTAAATCATATGTAGTCCATGTAAGGCGGCTTCATAGCAACTCCGAACAATACTAGTTGTCGCCATTTGCTTCGACGTCCAGCTGTTCAAAGACTCTTACTCTGATTTTTCTCATCCTGTATACTCTACAAGTTAGTAAAATGCTGTCAAACACACACACACACACACACACACACACACACACACACACACACACACACACACACACACACACACACACACACACACACACATATATATATATATATAATTATGAGTGTATTTTAAGAGTGTACTAACTCAAACAAGACAGTCGCTCCCGATCTCCATGTCGATGAATGTGTGAACGATTTAAATTTTCAACGAAGAGAACGATGGAAAGATCGTTCTTAGCGAAACAAATATACACGAATGTTTTTGAACCTTAGCAAAGTTTTATGCCATTTAAGAAGTTGATCAAATGTTCGTCCAAATCGGTCAGCTTAATTAGGAGCGGCAGTAAGGACAGGAAAAATGGCCCACAGGTCAAGACAATGTTCAGCACAACCTTGTTGACAGGTCACGACAATCTTCAGAACACATTTGCTCAGATATGCGAGAACCAAATGAGAAAACGGTAATAGTTCATGTGTCCTTAAAATTATTCTGCAGACTTTAAAAAAAACGACCTGCACAAGAAGTACCAGTATGAGTAGGCGATCGTTAGCTTTCTGCGACGGAAAAAACGAAGACGGACTAAAATGACAATTATTTTTGTATTTTCAACAAAATGTTAAAAGACGTAAGCGAATTTTTTTAATGTCTTCTCGGGTATGTATTTATTTTACATACAGACGTCTACACTTAAGCATATATTAAATATACAAATGTCCTTTTTTACGTTAAGGGCGGAAAATTAGGAATCAGAAAAATTACGGCATTTTATCTCTTGTACAGATAATGAAGATGATTAAGAAAAATATTAAACCTGTAATTGTATTCGTATTATGTCTACGTTTTCCACGGAGGTTGATTACGTTTGTTGAAATATATCACAAGAGCGTTTTAAAAACTGTTTTTTTTCAAAGCTATTACTCATCTTAAAAATAACGAATCCCATAAGAGGACACGAGTTAGTCAATAGAGGTATTTTTTTTACAGAAGGATTATTTGTGCAGAACAGTATATTTCTAAAGCTTTACAGGAGACCGATGGTTCTTTGTTCGTCATCTTACAATAGATTTTATTATCTGCAAGTCAGACATCACCAAGTGAAACACATTTTGAAAACTTTCAGGACACATTCGGCTTCTTTGTTTTACGTTTAAACAAGTTCTTTGATTGCCAAAGTTTGAAGATACTTTAAATCCTTTCATGTGCGAAGACCAAACATTAACCTAAGTTACTAAACAATGGCAGTAAACTCGTCTGAATACATGACGAGGTATACAAGTCTTTCTGAAATCTCTCATCTGATCTTAAGAATAGGAATTCCGGCCACGGTCATTCCTGGGACTTTCGGAAACATCATGGTCTTGATAATCCAGAACAGGTTAAAAGATACCTCGGTGGCCAGTCTGTCCTTGTACTTCAGCTGTCTGGCCGTCTCCGACCTCATCGCCTTGTGGTGTGATCCCTTGTTCTGGTTCCTAGGGGCTTTCAATGTGTTCTTGAATTTCGATGTGTTATGTAAACTTCGAGTGTTTTTGAGTTATTTGACCGGCCATACCTCGCCAATGATTCTGGTGACTATGACTTTGCAAAGAACAGCGGCAATTCTTTTTCCTCTGAAAGTCAATCTTTATTGTAACAAACATTTTGCACGAGTAACGGTGAGCGCCATCTTTGCATTTTTTATTGTATTGAATTCTCACATTTTGTATGGACACACTCTTCATAACAACACAGAAAACGGTACAACCGATTGCTTTTTTAGTTTTGTCAGTAAAGAGTATGAAATGTTTTTTCGAGACACGTATGGTTGGATGTCTACAGGTGTCTCCTCACTAATACCTTTCTCTCTTCTGCTGGCGGCCAACTGTGTACTGATTGGGAAACTGAGCAAGTCTCTGAAGGAAACAAAACAAAAATTGTCCTTAGGACACCCCTCCCAATATTGTACTCGCCACAAGCAGTCTTCTTGGTTGACTTTAGTGCTCATTGCAACATCTGTTACATTTTTTGTGCTAACTCTTCCCATATCCATTGTCATTATTTATGTGAAAAGGTTTTCTCCAGGAGAGAATAACTACGAGATGACCGCAATTAATGAGTTGTTGATCGCAATTACTGGTCTTCTTTTCGTAACTAGTTACGCTATTAATTTCTATGTGTACTGTCTGACTGGAAGTAAATACAGATGTGAAGTTGTGAAAATTTTCTGCCACCTTAATGAATTTTAGTTTTTTACAGCGGGACAACAAAATGTAAAGTCATGCAAATTTTGATTAAAACTAACTCTTAGAAATAATTATAATCATCATGTAAAGATCTACAATAAATTTTCATGACACAGATTTCAGTGTGAGTAGTTTCTAGTTCAGAATGAAAAACAATCACATCTGGATTACATCTGTTTGAGAAGACCATATTGTGTTCCTAGTTTGAAGAAAGCGCCCTCGACGTTCATGACAACTGCAAGAACTCTTCTTGGGTGTCTCTAACTTTCGCTGGTGGGAATTTTGCATCTGAATTTTTAATCATCTTCGTACTTTGAGCTTGCAAACTAACATGATCTGCTGACCTCTTCTCCCTGATTTCTATTTTATTAGGACATCTTTTCGCGTTGTTGTGGTCAGGTTGTCGGCAGGATTAGACAGTTAGGTCTGCCATGGCTTGAATAAGCGAAGATACAGTGTAACGACTGGTGACATTTTTGTACTTTGTAGCCCCTTTCCCATCCGTATGCGACCTCCGTGTCCATTTTTCGAGTATCGTGCAGTGTGTCAAATAATTCTTCTGTATGAACATAGTACAAAAACCCCTATCAAGTCCTGTTACTGGTATAATAATGTTTTTCTTTGCCGTCACTTTAGTCGACGATAGTCAACCCTTTCTTTATTCTGTTTTGCTTTAAACTGTTTAACGGCCTCCATAAAAGCAAAGTATTTGTCTCTGGTGAGAATCCCTCTATTACTTGCTTTTTCTTGCAGCAACGTATTCAAAGTATCTGAGAACCTGATTTTCATATCCAAAGTTGGCTCCGCATTTACCTCTACTCCTGCCTTACCCAGCATATTAGTCTCGTGAGAAGTAGCCATGGGACAGCATGTGAAAGTTAAATTGAAATACCGTTAGATGGGATACATCGCCAATAAATATTGTGTTCGGTTTCTGATTTAAAACGTTCCTATAAAGGAAAACGGGTCGTATTAAACAATTCTTTATTAACCCCAGCATAATGACTATATGCTCCTTCCAGCAACATGTATTTTCACACCACACATTACATATTATTCGTGCCCTATTACCTTACCTGTGAGCCAAAGCATCCATATTGAATACTATACAAACACGAGGACTACAATACTCAAAATGAAACTGCTGTGTCAGAATAATAAGAACAAGTCACAGAGCCAGGACCTTCTCCAAAAAGCAGCAGACAAAGGGAATATTATCATCACGGTGTGGCACCTTCCTTGCTACCACGTGGACACCACCTACCGCACAGTCTTGCATCGGCAATCGAATTTTGGGCAGGAATTTCCCACCTTTTCGCTAAATGGCTGACTAAAACAGCATATACACTGGTCATTTCAAATACATCGGACCTTGACTCCCCCCCCCCCACCTCTCGGCCAAAGTGCGAAATGGCCGGCCAATGGGGGAACTGGCCGATCTTAGGACCTTGGCCGTAACATATACAAACAATTGTTCTTAAATTGTATTCAAGCATCGCTTCTTCAAAATACAGATTAACGCAAGAAATATTAGTACGCATAGATACTTTTTTCACAACGAAAATTAGCAAGTTAACAACAGTATATTTATTGCAAACTACCGATAGTTTGAAAACATGAGAAATATAAGCAGGCATTTCGTGCAAGCAAACCTGTCACCTCGCACATTGACATCCATAGACACAAGTTGTGCATCGTGAATTATTTCCCTACGACACAGAAGAGAATAAGGAATCGTAAAAATTGTCGTTGAAAAATTATTTTTTGGGGATGCCTAAAGCTTCTTAGCAGTGTGGTCGATAAGCCCACTAATTGCTTAAATAAGTATTACTTTACATCATTTACAGACAGAAAATATACACAAAACAGCAAACAACATGCAGTTTGAAAAGTGAAAAAAGTAGAAGGAAGCAATTTGCCTTCTATCTTTAGTTTGTAAATAAAACCGATGACTGTGAGTTTTGACGGTTGCAAGTCTGGTGAAAATTTTGTAAATATTAAATAATATGTCAACTTTGCTTTGTTAACTTGTGGCTGGTTTATGCATCTAAACCACAGTGTTCAGTTTGTGCTTGCGCTGGTGAGCACATCTTTACATGTTTGATTTTATTGAATTCTCACGGTTTGTATAGACACACTCTTCGAATCGACACTAAAAACAAACCAACCGACTGCTTTTTCAGTTTCGCCACTGAACATTGTGAAACCGTTCGAGACACGTATGGTTGAATGAAAGATAATATATTATAAAGATCGTTCACTCGGCTGATTTCCTTCATTAAAAGTTGAGGCTGGCAAGCGATTATCTCCGTTTGCTCACCCATGCTCGAGTAGCACATTTACTACTATAGTGGCCTTAATAGCTCACTCCGTTCAATGCAAGAGTAGAAATTATCATGCAGGTTGTGTTTTTCTTTGGGTATGTTAGTTTATTGTTTGATGTAGTTTGATACTTTTCTACACATTTTCTTTTCCTGGTGTCAAAACTAAGAGAAATCGGTGGTTAAATAAATATGTAGCTATATTTATATAATTGTGATTTGCATTTATTTCAGTTTAGCTCTTATTAGGCAGTTGTGAGTGACAGACTGAGATTGTTATGAATGTGTCCTTAAAGAGGTGCGTGATTTATCCGAAGATTCACTCATTTGTTAACTAAAAACAATACCTCATCAGTGTTCCTTTCATAAACATCTCCTACATGTGACCAAAAGTTATGGAGTTTTCTTTTTTTGCTTTGGCCACTTCTGTAAAACTGATTCAGGACTTATTTTCAGGAAATAATGCAGTCTTAATTTTAACTGTGTTGTTATTTTCGGCAGCAGCCTTAGATTCCCCACCCCTCCGATCATCTCACATCCACGATCACTCCTGGAATGTTTGGAAACGTTGTGGTCTTAGTCATTCAGAGGAGGTTAAAAGATACCTTAGTGTTCAGTCTGTGCTTGTACTTCATCTCCTTCTGGTTGATTCAGTATTTTGTTTCATTTGTGCTTTCAATCCATTATTTGACTTGGGAGAGCTGTGTCAGATACTAACCTTTATGGGTTACGCAACTCAACATGCGTCCTAGATGGTCCTGCTGACGACGACTTTTCAAAGAGCTTATCGGTTGAGAGCCCTCTGAATCAAAATCATCAGAACAGTCTGTTATATGTGAATATGGTGTCGCTGGTGATTCAGTTTACTTCTGTATACCATTTCTGTAAAGCGCTTTGATTAAATCGCTGAAAAAATGAAACGTTCATCATCATCATCATCATCATCATCATCATCATCATCATCATCATCATCATCATCATCATCATCATCATCATCATCATTCCCTGACTGGTACTGACTGATGACCAGAATAGCTGGCCTACCAGTGGAGCTGACTCGCCGGTGCTGGTCGTTACGGGGAGCTGACTAGGCGCAGCAGGAGCTTGGGTCGCACCTGTGACGGTCCTGAAGAAGGTCCTGAATGGAGCGGCCAGTCCACTTCTGCACCTTCGCCATCTTGCTCTTCCTTTGCCTCGGCGAGCTCCTCCCACAGAACTTTGGAGGGGGGGGGCAGTTTTGGGCCACACGGCCCAACCAGGCCAGCATATGACGTTTCATCGCTGCGAGCAGTGTTTCCTGGGGACCCACATGGGTGGCGACCGTGCTCCGTACGAAATCGTTGGATTTGTGGTCCATCTGCAGTTATTGTTTGAACAGTTTGCTCATGCAATAGTGAGCGCCTTCGTTGTATTCTTTTAAACTCTCATATTTTCTAAGGTCACATGCTGCATAACAACTCTAAAAACGAAATTGTGGTCTGTTTTCTTCTTAATTTTGTCAGAAAACAGTGTAAAAAGTCTTTTTTATGAGACACGAATAATTACCTACTAGTATATGACCTTTCTGTCTCCTGTTTAGAGTAAGATGCTCACAGCAATCAATAATATGTATAACGTGGTCAAGGCAAGAGGTCACATCAGTGCAGAACATTCTGATGGTTTTGAATGTCCGAGAGGTCTAAAACAAGGAGACTCTTTAGTCCATTAGTATTTTACATTGGCTAAAGTTAGTTAATTTACCTCAGGACCGTTTGCCAAAAAAACCTCTTCTAACATGCTGATAAATCTTCACAATAACATCTAAATATACCAGTAAATATAAATTCCTTTCCATATCTATTTTACATAAATGTATTTGCCCTATATATTTACAATCCTGTATCGGTATGGGTGTGAGCTCAGTCGAATAAATAATTTTGTCATTTTCATTGCCATTGTCAGTCTCCAATTAGAATAATTTGTTTATTTGCCAAGTGTAATTGCACTACGAACATGACTTAATGATCGCCGCAACTTACTCAACAAATACCAATTTCACTCACATCTACACTCGCAAATGTCACTACTCGTACCATTATTTGTACACCCAACAAACATTATTTCTTCCACAAACACATACAAACACATCAAACTCTCTCTCACTCTCTCTTTCTCTCTCTCTCACACACACACACACACACCTATGAGCCAATACTTGTTTAGAAGTGATTTGGTCACATACAGAAAGTTCCTCTTTGCCCTTCCTGGACACACTAAATTTCCAATCCGACACAAGTGGCTGGTAACTGCTCGTGTCAACACGGTGGGAGAAGTGGAGGGGGTGAGACTTAAGGGAACATTCCTTCACTGATCGACTTCAAGCAGGTCCGACATAGAAAGTTAAGTTCACTTTTGGATGTTCTCCAACTACTTCGTCCTTTGTCGACTTTGGCCTCCCGCAAGTACAGCCCTTCATGATGTACAGTCTGACACACTCTTCAAAAGCCTTCTTAAAGTAAAGGAAGTTGTGGAAGAGATCTTTAGAGTTATACATCTTCAAAAAAGTATAATTTTTGATCGTTAGAGTTCAAACTGGCATCATCGTCGATTACGTCGATGACTCATTGTAAAGAAAAAAAAGAAATAAGTGAAGAATTAGCTATAGATAATCGTTACACACTTTTCGTTGCTACTTGAGCACGATAAATATAGACAATCTGAGGATAGACAAGGCTTCAAATTTAAAATTAGATAACAAACAAACCGCTGTAATGTAAAAGTAGGATACAGATTTTAAATCATTTTAATTGCTTAAAAACTGAACATGCGGTTCAAAATAGTTGCGTGGATCGGAGGAAGGGTGTAGGGTTTCATTCTTCACATGAGAATGTCATTTTAAATATCCAGTTCTTATGTTTTTCATACTGCACTGGTTAAAATTGTTTCATTTCAGTAGATTGACAACTGACAAAAAGTTGTGCATATTCTCTTTATATGTAATTGTATCCCACTTTTAAAAAATGAACTTTTAAAAATTGTTTTGGAGTGATGTGGAACGTTTTACTGTTATCCTTTAACACTTTTTCCTCCTGATTTGGATTAATAAAGCATGGATATACCGTGTTTTATATTTATTACCTAACATCTCTTTGAAAACGCAGCTCCACTTCCCGCACGTAGAATGTCTTAGCACCTGCTGTGTCTCGTTGGGGAGTAAAGAGTTAATAATAATAATAACGGAAATGTATATAGCGCATTTCCCTGCTTTACAGAAGGCTCAATGCGCTTTACAAAGAAATTCAAAGACACAAATTCACTCAACCGACAAAGTGAAACAGACTAAAACATGTCCACAAACAATGGTACAGAGATATATCAACAAAATTAATACACACACACACACACACACACACACACACAAACAAACAATGGTACAGAGATATATCAACAATATTAATACCACCACCCCCTATACACATACACACAAAAGAAAAACCTCTGGACGATAATAAAAACACGTACACGGACGCACGCAAAGTAACGTGCAAATGTAATGTCTATAGAAGGACAAATGGGACGAAGAAACACATGAAGCCAGTAGTCGGTAACAGTTGAAAATCGAAAATTGAAAATCTGTAGGCGAGGCTGCAAATAATAATGAAATAATGATGTTGGCTTGTATAGCGCCATATCCTGGCCTGTGGACAGCTCAAGGCGCTGACGTCAAAATAAGATGACGACAAAATGTGGGTGTGTAGCGGGCCGTCTCCTCCACGTCACAGGGCAGCGTCACACACAGCAAGAACACAGTCCTCAGCACAAATATCACACATGTCATACAAGCCGGAATACACTCCATACAACAAATATCACACATGTCATACAAGCCGGAATACACTCCATACAACAAATATCAAACATGTCATACAAGCCGGAATACACTCCATACAACAAATATCCAACATGTCATACAAGCCGGAATACACTCCATACAACAAATATCCAACATGTCATACAAAGCGGAATACACTCCATAGAACAAATATCAAACATGTCATACAAGCCGGAATACACTCCATACAACAAATATCCAACATGTCATACAAAACGGAATACACTCCATAGAACAAATAAAAAACATGTCATACAAGCCGGAATACACTCCATAGAACAAATATCAAACATGTCATACAAGCCGGAATACACTCCATACAACAAATATCCAACATGTCATACAAAACGGAATACACTCCATAGAACAAATAAAAAACATGTCATACAAGCCGGAATACACTCCATAGAACAAATATCAAACATGTCATACAAGGCACAAGTTTCACTGGAACGCCAGCACACGCTCAAGTTCACTGATGAACAAAAGTCAAGCAGACATGGATCCCACACCACTGCGCCAGTCCAACAAGACAGTATCAAAGGCCATCATCGACTAGCACATTTTCCAAGCTAGTTGTCTGCACGCATATGTCCAGTTTCTGAAATACCCTCTTCAGTCGTCCGTCCAGTGCCGGGAAAAGGCTGTCTATCAAGACCGGGCGGATGGGGTCGGATCGCAACACCTCTTTCATGGCCCTGCTGAGAACAGCATCCCGCAACAGCTGCAGGCTGTTCCAAGTGGACGTCCTCAACATGCAGCAGTCTTGTAGAGGAGCAAGGATGGCGACTTCATCATAATAAGGGTTGCCAAAACTCCAAATATGACGGACGATACATAAAAACAAGAAACGACAGAGAGCTGTCCCCTCAAGCCAGTTAGGCGAAGGGACGTTACTCTATGAAGAGTTGTCCGGTGTCGGGTATATACACCATCCTACTACTCCTTTCTATAATGTTCTAAACTGTATGGTCAGAAAGGCTGCACACTCATGTTTTCACAGTTGCTCTTTACGGACAGTCCGACGTGCACGGGTAGGGAAGCGGATGGCCGAGTGGTTAGAGCGCTGGCGTCCGAACCGAGAGCGCGCTGGTTCAATTCCCGATAAGCGCAGCATACTTCCCCCAAGTCGACCCAGCTGACGGGAATGGGTACCTGACTCCATACACGGCATAGACGGCATAGAGGGTTGGGGAAGGTAAGGAGATTGGCACCACCCTCATGTACTAGCTGGCCCCGAGAAAAGTGAGGTCTCTAACACCTCACTCCCCAACGACCTGAAAAAATTATGGGATGACCTTTACCTTCTTTTTACCTGCACGGGTTGACCGATCCAACCGCCCGAGACATCCAATAAAAAAAACGATAAAGTATGCGGACATTGACATTTTATAGGATAAAGATCCCTGAAAGTAAAAGTAAGTTTTTATGCCGACGAAATATCAGGCTTCGCTGAAACTTGAGGCACCCATCGTCTGCTGCGAATATTCACACGCACATTAGTCACTGTATCTGGTTTGCTCCTTTCTCTCTTTCGCTCGCGCGCGCGTGTGTATATATGTGAGAGAGAGTGAGAGGGAGAAAGAGAGAGAGAGAGAGAAAGAATAAATATGCTCTTTCCTCAGAGCCACCCATATCGTGGTGGGGGTCCCTTGAAATAGATGGCTAAACATACATACTTTGAGCCGACTTTTAAAATACTCAAAAAATATTTTTAAAAATCCTTGTAAACACTAAGTTCGGAAACAGTATACATTACTGTGACCTTAAAAATATTCTGTAGGCATTTTTTCAAAACATTGACCCACAAAAGAAGTATTAGTAGAGATGATGGTGTTTGACGGTAAAATAAAACAATGAAAGACAAATTAAATTACGAAAACAAAATATAAGCAACCTAAAAGCCAATTTGTATGTGTGTTCCCGGGTATTAGTCTACTCAGATATTGATGTTTCTTTACGCACAAAGCCTTTCATTTACTTGAGTGGAGTGCATTATAAGTAGTAAAACATTATTGACAAAAAATTATGTCTCTTTCTTTACAAGGAAAATTTTCTAACTATACATGCATTTCCTGGGGGCTTGGTTTTTTTTCTTTTTCTTTGTTGAAATATGTCAGAAAGCATTTTTTTAAGTTTTTCAACCTTTTATTAATTATTTAAAAACAAATCACATGGGAGGAGATGGTAGTCAAGAAAGTCGATACATACTTTTTTAATAGAAGGAATAGTTTCCCGTGGCAGTATTTTTCTAGAGTTCGTTAATAAGAGACCGAGAGTTCTTAGTCTTTCTTCATCTTAATAAGCAGCTACTACTCTGAGAGACTAACTTTACAAACGAGGCACATTTTGAGAATTTTGAGTAAAGACAAGGAAACACGTGGCTTCTTTATGTTCACACAAATACAATGACTTCACACTTTTCGAGCTGGAAGTTAAAAGATACTTTTAAAAAATCTTTCATTTGTGAAAACCAAGCACTGAGTTTAGTTAACACACAATGGCAATAAACTCGACTGAATGTGATAAGAAATATTCAGGTCTTTGGGAAGCCTCTGACCTTGTGTGGAAAATTGGAATTCCGGCCACGGTCATTCCTGGGAGTTTCGGGAACATCATGGTCTTGGTGATACAGCACAGGTTAAAAGATACCTCGGTGTCCAGTCTGTCCTTGTACTTCAGCTGTCTGGCCGTCTCCGACCTCATCGCCTTGTGGTGTGATCCGTTGTACTGGTTCTTGGGGACTTTTAATGTGTTCTTGAATTTCGATGTGTTATGTAAAATTCGAGTGTTTTTGAGTTATGTGACCGGCCATACGTCTCCAATGATTCTGGTGACTATGACTTTGCAAAGAACAGCGGCAATTCTTTTTCCTCTGAAAGTCAATCTTTATTGTAACAAACAGTTTGCACGCGTAATAGTGAGCGCCATCTTTGCATTTTACATTTTATTAAATTCTCACCTTTTATATGGACACACTCTTCTCAACAATTCTGAAAACAAAACAACCGATTGTTATTTAAGTTTTGTAAGTAATGATTACGAAATGTTTTTTCGAGACACGTATGGCTGGATATCTACAATCGTGTCATCACTGATACCTTTCTCTCTTCTGCTGGCGGCCAACTGTGTGCTGATTGGGAAACTGAGCAAGTCTCTCAAGGAATCAAAACTAAAATTGTCATCAGGACACTCCTCCCAACTTTGCACTCGCCAAAAGCAGTCTTCTTGGTTGACTTTAGTGCTCATTGCAACCTCTGTTACATTTTGTTTGTTAACGCTTCCTGTATCCATTGTCACCATTTATGTGAACAAAGTTTCTTCGGGAGAAGATAATAATTGTGAAATAATCGCAGTGAATGAGTTATTGCTGGCAATTACTGATGTTCTCTTCGTAGCTAATAACTCTATTAATTTCTATGTGTACTGTCTGACTGGAAGTAAATACAGATGTGAAGTTTTCAAGATTTTCTGCCGCCATCAGAAGCGAAATTTGACCGTGGGACGCTGTTCACAAAGTAAATACATAATAACCTACTAATGATAAACTAAGGAAAGGGACATAATTTGCTTTTAGTTGAAATGTTGTATTTAAAAAAAACATTATAGGAATTGGGAGGGTTCTTTTGAAGGTAAGATTTATTTGGTAATTCCCAGTTTCAGAGCTCAGTACCATTCAGGTATCCCTATAGTCAGGATGTCAAGGAATACGAAGATTAGTTGTATTCTCTTATCTCAACATTACATCCAGGTTTGAATACAGTATATGGATAGACGGTCAATCGTCGTCCCTAAAACTAGATGGCCATGTGTCAGTTGTTTCCTCTTTCTGATTTCAGGAGAAAGGTAAGAAATTCCTAAGGAAAATTTATCTAAATGTTGGATGTATAGAGTCAATTATGCTATGTTTACGTTTTACAATTTCGTTTTTTTTTTCTTCTTTCCTTTTACCCCCAGTTATTTGACTCTAGATTTCACAACATGCCCTACTTTAACTCAAAAGTGTTTATTTTCCTGTCTGTTCTTTTTGACATAAAACATACAAAGATGTCCGTCGAGAACATAGGATGCGGGAGACAGCATCGGACGTGTTGGTACATGGACACTCATGTGGCGCAGGGACTCGCTTCTCTGTAGCTTACTTGCCACTGCCAGCCTCACACCTTGACACATGTATGTCAGGTATAAGTATTCTAGGCTCTGCCAGTAGACTTAAATACTTAATCGAAGTATTACAACATTCGAGAACCAAATAGTAATGAGTTAAGAGTAGGTCTTGTATTGTGTCGTGTGTGACTGGTGTCTTGTGTTTGACGTCTTGTGTACGTCATTTGTTCGTCGTCATTTCGGAAAAGGTGATGACGTAAAAAAAGAAAACAGTTCCATGGACGGATGGGAAAAGAAAAACATCGAGATCTTCGTCTCCCATAACCTCTTCATCCTCATCGTTATCTGCGAGGGGCTCGTCAAGCGTTGTGTTATGTGTGTGTGATATGCGTCGTGCGTATGCAAGGTAAGTGTACGTGCGTCATATTACACAAATACACAACACAAGGTAACGTATTGTTGTGATCAATGCGCATAGAGAACAAAAACCTTATGTAGACATTGCGCGATTTTCTGAAAACATGGTCCAGTGCAAGAAACATCAGCTTGCATAAATAAATATTTAAAAAATAAAGGCAAACGCTTGATACAATGGATAGCGATACGCCAGACCTGAGTCACCTCGCGCATTGACGTCTATCGAAGCAAAACAAAAAATAGGTAGATGAAAACATGATTTGCCTGGCGCCATAGGAGCATCTTCAGATCGTTATGAGCATCATCCTGTCGAGTGCAGTCGACTGCGAGCTGGTCAAATAAAATGGACAACATACACACACATGGACGTGGCTATTATTTAACAGCCACCACCCCCACCCCCGTGGGACCCCGGGGTATGCGAGCATTGTAAGAATAGGGTCCCTGCCATTCAGCCAGGCATGTCGTAAGTGGCGACTAAGGATTGATTGATTTGAATATTCAACATTTAATAGTTTAGACTTAAACAGAGGTGAACACACTATGGCTATTTCCAAAGCAGGAAATTAAAGAATCTAGAAAAAGTAGAGAGCCGAGTCTTTCTAACTGAAGCCTTTCTAACTGTTGAGCCAGCTTGTACAAAAGTCGTTAAGCCAATGTAAAGAGAATTTACAATAAACATTTAAATGGGACACACCGGTAATTAACCAAGGTCTTAGTATTGTCACAATTGTTACTGCTATCGTAACTCTTCGCGTCCTTAAGTGTCTCGTTAATATTGTCCATCTCTTCCGCTAGTCCTTTACCTGGGCACACACACACACACTCTCTCTCTCCTTGAACTGAATGGCACGATTCTGTCTGTACCTGGTAACACTCTCTGTCTTTGACCTATGTCAGCGCCTGGGTATGCCCTTCTCTTGGCATATTTTTGGTAGATTAGAAACGTCTAGGATGAAGTTGATTTGATCATAGACCAGTGCTCAGGTGATTCGATGGCTCTGTGCAAACTGTAGGAGTCTGAGGCCCCTGTCATTTTGTTGTTTTTTTTGTTTTGTTTTGTGTTTTGGGGTTTTTCAGTTTTTTGCCAATACTATCTTTACCTTGCGGCCCTATGCTCCTCGAGAAGTAACAAGAAATGATGATGATGATGAACTTTACCTTCTGTTTCTGCATATTGCTCGTATGCGTCTGAGCTGGCTGGCGTTCCAGTCAAACAAGGATGTAAGTTTTCAGTAGTCTATAACCTTATCTAGCTGTCGGTGAAACTCTCCACCTCGTTGTCTCCATGAGTCAATGTTGGAGCACACGCTGCTGTATATATACTTGTACCACTGATGATGACTCTGACCACTTCCTTAACCCGCTAAGAGAGAAGAGTCAGTTTTCTGGCTCAACCGGCAGATACCGAGAAGCCAGTTTGTGGCTCTGATAGAGGTATCGTAGAAAAACTTTTCCATTGGTTTATTTGTTTAAAAATCAACCAATCAGAAAATTATTTTCCATTCCGCGGTCTTTTTCCTTTCGTTCGATCGCCATCTTGTAGTTTTTGAACATGTGAAAAATAAGATCTAGCGCCTTGAATCAAGACGAAGTTTTTGAAGACGGGGGAGGAGGCCATTTTAAGCGTTACGAGTAATGAGTCCGAGTTTGAGAGCGACTCGGAAAGCGATTTTGAAGGTATTTATGCCTTTTCTTTTGCTCTATTTGATGTAAATAGGTTTCTGCATCTTGTCTACACATGCTCTGTAAATAGTTGTCTGTGTATTTTGGACAAATAAAAGTAAATTTTGAACTTGTACAGCACTTTAAAAGTGAAAGTTTATTTTCTGTGAATGTTGTGAGCATGTGAACTGCGAATGTTCTTGAATTATTGCTGGCCCCACATTAAAGATAGACAGCTGACATTATTTTTATTGGAAAGTTCAAGCTTTTTCCTTTCTAAACATATATAGGTTTCTTGATCTATATCAAAATTTAAAAAAACAATAAAACAAAACAAACCAGACCCCGTTTTGCCATCACCGCTTCTAATTTTAAGTCATTATTTTTAAATGTTATTTTCGTTTTACCCAGGCCTAAGAGGGCGTCCTCCCGACTGTATTAGAATGTATGGCCTCCGTCTGTTTCTGTCTCCCCAAATACTGACTATCTGACTTTTGGCAGTCCCACAATGTCTTACCGCTACCACTCTAGGTCAGAGGTTAGTCGTTTCACTCTCCCGCACTACTGTAGTGTGCGGACGTTCCTTGTACCAATGTTTCTTTTCCGAACTTAATAACTGCTTTGGTTTGTGAATCACATCTTTCACTGTCGCCACTAAGAGTCTACCAGAATGGTGACCATAGGTTGTTGATCCGGGCCTTGATTGATCCGACATAATGTTTCTTTGGCGGTGAATATCTACGGAACCATATCCTAATTAACGGATGGTCCCTGATCTGGTTGAGGTCTTCACAACGTAAACGTATTAAAGTACAATTCTAACGTCTGGTGTTGACCTCTTTCTGTGCGTGAGGATGTTTGTAGAAGAAAGTAAACCGGATATAAACACACATTTTGGAAAATAGTCTCTGGCACTGAACTTTACACACTTATTAGAACAAACATTTGCATCCTTCTAGTCCTTTAAGTAGTATGCCGCTCATCCCTGTTGATGCTGTCTTACGCGAGCACGCAAGAAGACCTTCGTAAAATCATCTCATTTACAAGTTTTACGCGAAAACAATTTGATGATGATGATGATGATGATGATGGTGTCCATTTGTAATGCGCAGGTATCCATTCAGAAGAATGCTCATTGTGCAGCAAAAACAGAAAAAAAATAAAATATTTAAATAAGAAGTGTTTCTTGGTTGTTTAAGTCCGTCTTAAATAAACAGATGGGTCTTCAGTCTTTTTCGAAACGTGGTTGCTGAGGTGATGGTTAACAGTGATGATGGCAGAGCGTTCGACAGCTTAGGTCCAGCGTTTGTGAAGGCCCTGGCTCCAGTGTCTTCTTGTTTGTGTCTTCTACTGCAGGGAGACAGAAGCGTGACTGGGAGCCAGAGCGCAGACCACGTGACGGCTGGTAAGGAGGAACTACCTCTTGTAAATTGTCAGGAGCAGTTTTAAACATGCAGGACTGAGCAATCGAAAGCACTTTGTGGTCAATGCGCTTGTTCACTGGGAGCCAGTGAAGGCTCTGTAGGATAGGGGTGATGTGCTCAGTGGACCACTTTGCACGTGTGACAATCCTGGCGGCTGTGTTCTGAACTCTTTGGAGTCGATCTAAGTGCGTAGCAGGTATACCACACTATGCACTATTACAGTAGTCTAATCTTGATATGATGGTAGCCACAGCAAGTGAGTTGGCAGCAGCCTGAGTCAGCATGGGCCATAATCTACATAAAGTCCTCAAAAAGTAGTAGGATTTTTCCACAACAGATAACATGATTACACATGGAGAGCTCTGCATCAATAAACAGCCTGAGGTCCCGTACACAGTCAGCAAAGGCTATGGAGGTGTCACCGACCTGCACATCACTAATGTCGATCTGCTCCCGTCTGGCCCTGGGGCCGCACAGTAACGCTTCTGTCTTGTCGTCGTTGAGTTTAAGACGATTCCTGGTCATCCAGGCCTTCACCGCGACACAACAAGATTCAAGTCGTTGAAGTGCAATCCTAGCCACTGCTGGGTCCGGGGTGGGTGGGGGGGGTGGAACTGTTGAGTATCTGTGTGTCATCAGCAAAGAACTGACGTCTCATCTGAAAACGTGGTGGTCGATAAGTGTAAAAATCATTTAAAGAAAGCAACAGTTTTAAGGAGCTCTTCAGCGAGTGACAAGGAACAATTTGTTATCTGCATGACTGACGGTATCAGACTAAGTGCAGTTGAAAAGTGCAAAAAAATAGAAGGAAGCAAGTTGGCTTCTTTCTTTAATATTTAAATAAACTTTATTTAATTTTAACTGCTGGAAGTTTAAAGATTATAAAAGCTTTTTTATGCGTAAAACTGTCTGTGAGGAAAAGGAATAACGATGTTTTATTCGACGAACTATGTAACAGGACAAGGGAAGGAACTCTTAGATCTAGAGAATCAGTTTTCTTAGTGTTCTCCCTTTCGTTTCTTCCCTGCAGTCGGTGAGCTGAAATCTTGTAGAGACATTGGTTCAACGCCCCGATATCCGATATACCATGAACAGTTGAACAACGGAAAATTTAATTTCATAAATCATCTTATATCACCCAAAATCTATGTCGATGTAGTCCTCACCATCGCAAGCGGACTGGCATCAAACTACCCAACAACCCAGAAGCTTACCAAATTGGATTTATGTTACAACACAATCCTTGTAGCATACAAAGCCAAGACTTTTCCATCTTTTGGGGCTTCTTACCACCTCAGTGTGTTTCTGGCCCCCGTGTACAGGCCTGCGTGTGAACGTATGGAGCCCGTTGTTACGTCAGTGAAGGGTTGGACGGATGAGAGTACTGAATGTTCACGAGGTTGTTTTGATTATACGGTGTGGGATGTTTTTTATGCTTCATGTAACTGCCTTGATGAGCTATGTTGCTTCTTATTACATTTCTTTCTGTGTTGATTCTGTGATACTAGTAAAATCATTGTAATACTTCTAAATAACAAACCGTGGGTAACCAGGGGCTTGAAGAATGTACAAAATGAGAAACACGGTTTTTTTTACCGGTGATGTCTTGGCAAAAAGATCTGCGAATAGAGATGCAAGGGCCGCGATTAAGAGAGCTAACAGAGAGAATAAAGACAATATAGAGTTGTGTTACTGTACTGGTGACCTTCGTTATACTTGGCAGGGGATGAGGTCTATGGCCAGTCAGTCAGGTGGATTGGACTAGAAACCCAGTCAAACTTATGGCGTGAGCGATCAAGATTTGCCAAATGTTTTGAATAATTTCTATGCACGTTTTGAGATTCATGATTTTTCTGATAAAGTCAGGGAACTTAGACAGTTGCTTGTTTCCGATGTGGCAGATGGAATAACAGCAGAGATGTTGAAAGGAAATGTGAATGTGACAGCTCCCATGTTGACTGAAATCTTCAGGCAAGTTTGGGAATCAGGACAGATCCCCGATGCGTGGAAGACAGGAATCATCTTCAAGTTACTCAACAAAGGAGATCTTGGAGACTGCAATAACCAGCAAGGTCTTCAGCAAGATTGTTTTGTGAAGACTGACGGCAACTGTTGAGAAAGATCTCCGGCCTCAGCAAGCAGGATTTTGCCCTGGGCGATCCTGCTCTGAACTCATTTTCATTCTGCGTCAGATTCTGGAGCAGAGCAACGAGTGGAACACACCGCTGTACATAAACTTCATCGACCTGGAGAAGGCTTTTGACAGCATCCACCGCGAGTCTTTATGGAAAATCCTGAGGCATTTTCGAGTCCCTGCGAAACTTGTCAAGGTCGTTGAAATACTGTACACGACTTCAAATCTCAAGTGGTCTGTGACACAGTGCTCACAGCCCCTTTCAACGTCAGTACTGGGGTGAAGCAGGGCTGCATTCTGTCGTCGTTCCTCTTCATCAAGGCCATGGACTGGATCATGAAGAATTCCACCGACAGAGAGAGGAGAGGGGTAAAATGGAGCATGACTATGACAGCAACAACAATGCTGGAAGACTTGGACTTTGCTGATGACATTGCCCTGTTGTCACACCGCCACCAAGACATGCAGGAGAAAACAAATGCCTTCTCAGAAACAGCTGGGAACCTTGGCTTGAAGGTCAGCGTAAAGAAAACGAAAAGTATGAGAGTGAACACCAGAGTCCAAGAAAACATCAAACTAAATGGAGAAGAGATTGAGGAAGCTGACAGTTTTACCTATCTTGGGTCCAAGATGTCAAACACCAGGGATGCGGAGGTGGAGATTCCAGCCCGACTGGAGAAAGCCAGCCAGGCCTTCGCCTCACTTAGGAGCAAATGGAAGGCAAAAACATCAGCCAGAAGACCAAACTGAGAATCTTCAAGTCAAATGTGATCAGCACCCTCCTTTATTGATCAGAATCATGGCAGATGACCAAAAACATCGGTAACAGGCTTGACGTCTTCCAAAACAGATGCCTCAGGCGCATACTTAACATCTTTTGGCCAAACACCATCACGTATGAAGAACTCCACCGAAGAACTGAAACCGAGTCCATCACGACGCAGGTTCAACGAAGGCGTTGGCGATGGATTGGACATGGCCTCCGCCAGCAGACCGCAGACCTCTCCAGAATCGCCCTACGATGGACTCCAGACGGCCGAAGAAAACGAGGACGCCCAAAGGAGAAGAACAGTGGAAAGGGAGATATTTCCTGGCTTTGGCTGGGATACTGCGCTATAAAAACTCACATTATTATTATTAGTCCTTTACGTAGCATGCCGTTCCTCCCTCACACACGAGCACGCAAAAAACATTCATAAACTCATCTCATTTACAAGCTTTATGCTAAACTAATTTATCGAAAAATATTTTTAGGACGGGCTAAGTCTATACTCAGAAACAATTATCCCAATGACAACCTTAAATACTGGAAGTAGTTTTCCTCCAGCAATGGACCCAAAAGACAGGGTAATCAACGTAGTGTTACACACTGGCTTGCCTTTAACAGATGACAAAAGATGGAAGGAGGAGATATTATGAAAGAGCGAAGGACCGTTTGACAGAAACTTTGATACAACTCAGGAACATGCATGTAGACCACGTGACTTTCCTGCAATGTGTTTACTCTGGTACCGGTTCACTTGCAAGAGAAGAGAAGGCTATTCTAAGTAAGTAGCCTGCATGTAGTCGACCCCGAGGTAGACCCACACGATTGCTGGGTTTGCTCTCTAGGTACTACGTTTAGACTTTAAACATGTTCCAGCGATTTATTCACATATTTGTATTAGAACAACCTCATTAGGAAAAACTATCGGATTGAAGTGACATTTCAGGCTGTAAAGTACAAAACTTTCTCGAGGAAAATATTTAATGTCTCTGTACACGTAGGTAACCATACTTGTAGAAAATCGTTAATTCGTTCAGACAGGACAAAAAAAAGCACGAGTGAACGGACATACAGCAACTCGAAACACAGTCACACGCGCGCACAAATACCGTTCCACCCAACATACCAACATGCACGGATGTGACTCATTGTTAAAAATATAATAGAATTAATGAAATAGCGACGATGTGTGTGACATCATGAAGTATAGTTCGGCTCTTCTCATCCCCCTTCCCCTACTCTTGCACTTTTTTCCTCTCTCACACCTTTCTTGACAGCGTCTGTAAATCATATGTAAAATGCTCTCTCTCACACACACACACACACACACACACAAACACACACACACACACACACAGACACACACACACACACACACACACACACACACACACACATATATATATATATATATAATTATGAGTGTATTTTAAGAGTGTACTAACTCAAACCAGACAGTCGCTCCCGATCTTCATGTCGATGAATGTGTGAACGACTTAAATTTTCAATGAAGAGAGCGATGGAAAGATCGTTCTTAGCGAAACAAATATACACGAATGTTTTTGAACCTTAGCAAAGTTTTATGACACCGTCATTTACGAAGCTAATCAAATGTTCGTCAGCAAATTAGTTCCAATTTGGTCAGCCTGGGAGCGGCAGTATGGACAAGAAAAACGGCCCACAGGTCAAGACAATGTTTAGCACAACCTTGTTGACAGGTCACGACAATCTTCAGAACACATTTGCTCAGATATGCGAGAACCAAATGAGAAAACGGTAATAGTTCCTGTGTCCTTAAAATTATTCTGCAGACTTAAAAATAAACGACCTGCACAAGAAGTACCAGTATGAGTAGGCGATCGTTAGCTTTCTGCGACGGAAGAAACGAAGACGGACTAAAATGACAATTAAATTTGTATTTTCAACAAAATCTTAAAAGACGTAAGCGATTTTTTTTAATGTCTTCTCGGGTATGTATTTCTTTTACATACAGAGGTCTCCTTAAGCATATATTAAATATACAAATGTCCTTATTTACGTTAAGGGCGGAAAATTAGGAATCAAAAAAATTACATTTTATCACGTGTCCAGATAATGATGATGATTAAGAAAGATATTAAAACTGTAATTGTATTCCTATTATATGTACGTCTTCCACGGAGGTCGATTACCTTTTTTGACATATATCACAAGAACTTTAAAAAGAAAAGTTTTTCAAAGCTATTACTCAACTTAAAAATGACAAATCCCATAAGAGGCCACGAGTTAGTCAATAGAGGTGTTTTTTTAACGGAAGGATTATTTGTGCAGAACAGTATATTTCTAAAGCTTTAAAGGAGACCGATAGTTCTTTGTTCGTCATCTTACAATAGATTTTATTATCTGCAAGTCTGACATCACAAATTGAAACAAACTTTCAGGACACATTCGGCTTATTTGTTTTACGTTTAAACAAGTTCTTTGATTGCCAAAAGTATGCAGATACTTAAAATCCTTTCATGTGCGAAGACTAAACACTAACCTAAGCGACTAAACAATGGCAGTAAACTCGTCTGAATACATCACGAGGTATACAAGTCTTTCTGAAATCTCAGATCTGATTTTAAGAATAGGAATTCCGGCCACGGTCATTCCTGGGACTTTCGGAAACATTATGGTCTTGATAATCCAGCACAGGTTAAAAGATACCTCGGTGGCCAGTCTGTCCTTGTACTTCAGCTGTCTGGCCGTCTCCGACCTCATCGCCTTGTGGTGTGATCCGTTGTTCTGGTTCTTAGGGACTTTCAATGTGTTCTTGAATTTCGATGTGTTATGTAAACTTCGAGTGTTTTTGAGTTATTTGACCGGCCAAACCTCACCAATAATTTTGGTGACTATGGCTTTGCAAAGAACAGCGGGAATTCTTTTTCCCCTGAAAGTCAATCTTTATTGTAACAAACAGTTTGCACGCGTAATGGTGAGCGCTATTTTTGCATTTTTTATTGTATTTAATTCTCACATTTTATATGGATACACGTTTGAAAACAACACTGAAAACAAAACAACCGATTGCTTTTTCAGTTTTGTCAGTAAAGAGTATGAAACGTTTTTTCGAGACACGTATGGTTGGATGTCTACAGGTGTCTCCTCCCTGATACCTTTCTGTCTGCTGCTGGCGGCCAACTGTGTACTGATTGGGAAACTGAGCAAGTCTCTGAAGGAAACAAAACAAAAATTGTCCTTAGGACACCCCTCCAAATATTGTACTCGCCACAAGCAGTCTTCTTGGTTGACTTTAGTGCTCATTGCAACATCTGTTACATTTTTTGTGCTAACTCTTCCTGTATGTATTGTCTTTATTTATGTGAACAGGTTTTCTCCAGAAGGAGAGAATAACTACGAGATGATGGCAGGGAATGAGTTGTTGATCGCAATTACTGGTATTATTTTCTTAACTAGCTACGCTATTAATTTCTACATTTACTGTCTGACTGGCAGTAAATACAGATGTGAAGTTGTGAAGATTTTCTGCCGCCATAAGGAGTTTTAATTTTGACAGCGGGACGACGAAATGTATAGCCGTGCAAACTGAATAATAATAATAATAATCTGCTAAAGATCTACATTAATTTTTCATGCTGCATAACGTACATTTTACAAAGGACATTTTTTGCATTTTAGTTAATGTTTGTACTCAAATATTTTTTAGTGAAAATAATTATGGGATTTTGGATGGTCTGTATAATGTATACTTTATACTGATTACTTACTGATTCTACTGATTAAAACTGTCAAATTTTACAGTTAAGGTGATAAATTATAGTAAATTATCAGTCTCTATCAATCTCAGTTTATTACAAGGGTAACTGTTATGACACTTCGAATTACATAACAAGTTGTAATTTCTACATTTGCAGCGATTTGCTGCGCACTTAGTAGTGCAGTTGTATTTAGTGTAGTCTTGGCCGCCATTCAATGATTTGGAAGACGCGACGGTTCGTAGTGATGTTTCTACTGTGCACACAGATTTCAAGGAGAGCTGACTCTCGTGCAGAATGGAAAATTCACTTCTGGAATTACATGTGTTCGAGAAGACCATATTGTGTTCCTAGTTTGAAGAAAGCGCCCTCGACGTTCATGACAACTACTGAACGCTTCTTGGGTCAACATCTGGTAAACGGATGCCATCATTAGCTCCAACTTTAGCTGGTGGGAATTTTGCATCTCAATTTTTGATCATTTTCGCACCTTGAGCTTGCAAACTAACATGATCTGCTGACCTCTTCTCCCTGAATTCTATTTTAATAGGACATAGCCTGCAGGTGTTTTTTCCTCCGTACCCTTCATCCGCTTAATTACTTACTCCACAAATTACATTAACATCTTTGCCGCAGGATCCTCATGAACGGGTTGAACTTAACTCTTTTTTTTACACACTGCACAGACGCTTTTCGCATTGTTATTGTCAGGTTGTCGGCAAGATTAGACAGTTAGGTCTGCAATGGCTTGCGTAAACGGAGATACAGTGTTACGACTTTAGTGACATTTTTGTACTTAGTTTGTAGTTTCCATCCCTATTCGACCTCCGTGTCAATTTTTCGAGTATCGTGCAGTATGAAAAATAATTCTTCTCTATAAATGTCATGAGATAACTCTAGGGGGTAGGTAACAACCGGCCCACCTAGTGTCCAGAGCGCCTTGTTGACAAGCCTGAGGCCCTTTGGCGAGGAAGAAGGGGGCGTATGTTTTGGTATGGACGCGTAAGTGGCGTGTGGAGCAGACGGCTCTAAGTGATTTCGGTCGCCATGCGTGACTGATGGCTGGCTAAACGTCAACAAAGTCTAGGGAGAGAGAGAAAGAATCCTCGAAGGCGCGCACCTGTTTGCCGCCAAAACACGTAAGTAGACAGGGGGAGGGAGGCTAAGGTACCTGTAACAGCGGCCACCCGTAGCCCGTGGTCAGAGAGAGATTTCCTCCTGTCGATTGCTGGCTGTACTTGTTGCTGATTGGATGATGAGTGAGTGACCAATAGCATCCCTCGATTGTATGTATCTGTGAGAATGTAGAGAGATAAGTAGAGAAACAAGAACACACTTCGCTTACTTTTTGGCAAAAACCTAGGAGTGGACGGAGCAACGGGTCAACAGCCGAAGCGACTTCAGCTTCCTAACGCCAGCTACACTTCTGCCTCGAGACCGAGTCTTAGCCACGAGGGCAAGACTCGGGAGGAAAGAAGTCGGGTTAGAGAACCTTGAGAGAAGGAGGCAAGTAATTGACGACGGACTGTCAAGACTGCCTGCTGTCGCCGTGGACAGGAAAGGGCTACATGACTTTGGGCTCGTTCTACCGGTGCGAGAGGTAGACGTTCAACGTTGAGGCCGCTAGAAGTCGTCGGTTCTCAAGGACTGAGACCGTCTGTTGGTGGTATGCGCTTGGCGGCTGTACAAGGCATTACAGTCGTCGAAGAGCCACGTGCGTACCCACGAGTGGTGCAAAGCTCGAATCTGTGTCGCCGGGAGAAGCAGTCGTCGCTCTCTGACGTGGTTGGCAGTTCGAGGAGTAAGACGACGGACCATCAGTCAATACTTCGAGGGAAATCGTCAGTGTGTCGTGACAGTCAGCAGAAGTATTGGACTCACAACAAACCGGCTGTAACAGAGCTAAGTTGGTGCGCTTGCGAGTGTGTATGGTATTTGTAAAGAGAGGCAACAGCACTGTAACATCAGAAGTACGCTTTAGCACGGATAGTATTGGGACCCCCTAGACAAGTTCATTTGATTGAATTTTGTTTGAAATGCTTTTGTATGAATAAAGCTTTTCTTATTGTTATTGTTAATATCACACGTCGTTGAGTATTGTGTTCGGGGAAGAGCAGTGTGGGGGCTCGTGAGCCAAGTTGTGTAATTGGATGACCGACGTCTGATTATCGTGTGTTTTCCCCTGCAGTTTATGTTCACGTGGGCGGCTAGTGTTGAGTAACTAGTGCTCACGTGCCCGTCCACGGGGCCAGTATTCACGTTCTGGTTGAAAGACCAGGGATACTGTCATAATGAACATAGTACAAAAAACCCTATTGCCTCCTGTTACTGGTATAATAATAAATTTCTTTGTCGTCGCTTTAGTTGAAGATAGTCAACACTTTCTTTATTCTGATTTGCTTTAAACTGTTTAACGGCCTCCATAAAAGCAAAGTATTTGTCTCTGGTGAGAATCCCTCTATTACCTGCTTTTTCTTGCAGCACCGTATTCAAAGTATCTGAGAAGCTGATTTTCATATCCAATGTTGGCTCCGCATTTACCTCTACTCCTGCCTCACCCAGCATATTAGTCCCGTGAGAAGTAGCCATGGGACAGCATGTGGAAGAACAAAAGGAACAATTAAAGGTTAAATTGATATACCATTATTATATACATCACCAATAAATATTGTCTTCGGTTTCTGATTTAAAACGTTCCTTTAAAGGAAAACGGGTCGTATTAAACAATTCTTTATTAACCCCAGCATAATGACTATATGCTCCTTCCAGCAACATGTGTCCTCACACGCCACATTACATATTATACGTGCGTTATTACCTTACCTGTGAGGCAAAGAATTCATATAGAATACTATACAAACACGAGGTCTACAGTACTCAAAATCAAACTGCTGTGTCAGAATAATAAGAACAAGTCACCTTCTCCAAAAAGCAGCAGACAAAGGGAATATTATCATCACGGCGTGGCACCTTCCTTGCTACCACGTGGACTACACCTACCGCACAGTCTTCCATCGGCAATCGAATTTTGGGCAGGAATTTTCCACCCTTTCGCTAAATGGCCAACTAAAGCAGCATATACACTGGTCATTTCAAATACATCGGACCTTGACTTCCCCCACCCCATCTCTCGGCAAAAGTACGAAATGGCCGGCCAAAGCGGGAACTGGCCAATCTTAGGGCCTTGGCCGTAACATATACAAACAATTGTTCTTAAATTGTATACAAACCCAACTTTCTTCAAAATACATATTAGAAATATTAGTCATCATCATCAGTCCTCATTGTGCCGTCCGGCGCGTGAGGCAAACAGCTAGGGACCTCCATCTGGTTCTGTCTGCTGCTGTTCTGGGGGCTGTTTCGAGTGATAGGCCTCTGTTTTTGAGGTCCTTTTCGATGGACTGCCTCCTTGTCTCTTTGGGCCTCCCTTTGTTCCTCTTTCCCTGTGGTGTCCATCGTAGGGCTGTTCTGGGGATTGAGTCTGGAGGCATGCGGCACACGTGACCTAACCATCGCCAGCGCAGCAGTTGGATTGCTTCTGCCAGGGTGCACACCCCCATCTGTTCACACAGTTCTTCATTTGAGATGGTGTTGGGCCAGAAGATCTTTTTTATGCGCCGCAGACACTTAGTTTGAAACACTTCTAGTTTTTTATCGATGGAGGCTGTGGTCTTCCAGCACTCTGACCCATATAGGAGGACACTGAGAACGTTGCTCTTGAAGATCCTGATCTTTGTATGGCTGCTGAGGCCAGTTGATCTCCAGATGTGCTTCAGCATTGCAAAAGCTTGGTTGGCTTTGCTGATCCTGGTGTTGACCTCCTGTTCACAGTCACCATCTGCTGCCACCTTGCTGCCTAGGTACACAAATTCTTTTACGTCCACTAGTGGACTCCCACTGATTGTGAGAGGGTTATTGTTTGTCATATTGTTCCTTAGGACTTGTGTTTTTGGAGTGTTGACTCTGAGCCCTATCTTAAGGGTTTCGGTCTTCTCTTGAAGGTCTTGGTGCCTATGGGATAGCAGACCTAGGTCGTTGGCGTAGTCTAGATCTTCCAAAACTGTGGTTAGAGTTCACTGTAGACCCTGTCGTTTTCCCTGAGTGACACGATGCATGAGCCAATCAATGGCCAGTGAGAACAGTATTGGTGACAGGATGCACCCCTGCTTGAAACCTGTGTCCACTCTAAAGGGTTCAGTCAGCTGGTTGTTGTGGATGACCTGGCATTCAAAATTTTCATATCAGGACTTGATGATGTTAACCAGTTTCCTTGGAATGCCATACTGACGTAGAATCTTCCATAAAGAGCACGATGTAGGCTGTCAAATGCCTTCTCAAAGTCAATAAAGGCCATATACAGTGGACTGTTCCACTCCTGCGATTGTTCCAGGATCTGTCGCAGCACAAAGATATGGTCGATGCATGATCGTCCTTTCCGGAAGCCAGCTTGTTCTTGTCGGAGTATAGAGTCTACTGTTGTTGTAATGCGCTGGAGAATTATCCGGCTAAAAATTTTGCTGGTGACGGATAGCAGTGTGATGCCTCTCCAGTTATTACAGTCACCGAGGTCTCCTTTCTTTGGTATCTTGACTATAACACCTTTACTCCACTCGGTAGGGATTTCTTCACTGTCCATGATCTCCTGAAGGATTGTTTGTAGGATACGCGGTGTCTCTCCCTCTTCTGCTTTCAGCATTTCAGCACATACACCATCCCCTCCTGGTGCCTTGCCGTTCTTTGTTTGGTGAATGGCTTCCTTAATTTCTTGTAGTGCAATGGGTCCAGTGTTGATATCTAGGTCTTCTTCTGCTTCGATGATTTCAGGTAGCACTGATGGTTCTGGCTGGTTAAGAATCCCCCCATCTCTTCAGTTTGGCTCTCTCTTCTGTGATGGTTGTGCCATCTGCTCTTTTAACCGGGAGGTCCTGGTTGTGCCTTCAGTCACCTCGTAGCTTCCTTACTGCTCTATATACTGTCGCCTGTCTCTCCTTGAGGAGGACTTGATCTGTTTATCTAGTTCCCTTATTGGGCTGCTGTCCTCTCTTTCAGCCTGGGGGATTTGGTGTTCAGGAGCTTCCTCTTCATCTCTTTCCTTTTTTCTATCAAGTTCCATGTGTGCACAGATATCCATACATTTTGGGGGCTTGTCCTGTAGCCCATGGTTTCTTTTGCTGCTTCTAATGTGGCTTTGTTAAAGGTATCTATCGTTATTGCTGCTTCATCTCGGAGGATGCTGAAGTTGTTTTTCAGTGCAATGCCGAATGCCTTTTTGATTGCTGGGTCTCCGAGTTTGGTCATCCATACGCTGGTTTCTTTTCTGCCCAATCTTTGCTTTTCTCAACTTCAGTTTGAGCTTTGCAACTAATAGGTGGTGGTCACTGCCAACGTCTGCTCCTCGCTTAATTTGCACGTCTTGCAGGGAGTGCCTCCATTTGCTGTTGATGATGATGTGATCTATCTGGCTTTGTGTCCTTCCATCGGGTGATGTCCAGGTTAGTTTGTGGATTGTTTTGTGCGCAAACAGATTACCACCAATAATAAGATCGTTCTCTTCACACAGACTAATGAGTCTCTCCCCATTGTCAGTAAGTTCTCCGGTTCCATGCCGCCCCATGACTCTTTCTCTGTTCTCGTTTTTGTTGCCTACTCTTGCGTTAAAATCGCCCATGAGGAGCATCACATCATGCTTGGGGATTTTTTTCTAAAGCCGCTTGAAGTGCACTATAAAATTTGTCTTTTTCTTCTTCGTCAGCTTTTTCAATGGGGGCATAGAGCCATAGACTACTACAATAGAAAGTTTTGTGAACCTGGAGTTTAACCTCACGTAGAGTAGGCGTTCGCTTATTGGCTTCCACTGTAAGATGACATTTGCATGTTTCCTGTTGATGATAAGGGTGACTCCTTCATGGTGGTGGTCGTCTTGCCTCCCAGACCAGATAATGGTTTCCCCAGAGTTAAGTACCTGTTTTCCCGTACCTGTCCATCTGGCCTCTGCTACTGCGAGCATTGTAAGGTTGTAGCTGTTCATTTCTTTAATTGTTTGCGACAACCTTCCTGTCTGGAATAAAGTTCGTACATTCCAGCAACCAATTCACATGGTATGTTTTGGTGTCAGGAGCTCCACTGTCGGGCCAGAGACTTCCATTTTGGCTTTGATCTCTTGCCGTCATAGGGCCAGTTGTCTGGACTGCATCACTCCTTCTACCAGGTGAAGTTATTTCTCTAGCCGTTGTTTCCGTAGCATAAAAGTTTTTACGGGATAGGATTGCTAGCCCTATGCCCAACCCTCCTCCTTTCTCATCCGGGCTTGGGACAGGCAATGGCGGAGTTAGAAATATTAGTAGGTTATAGATATTTGTCTTCACAACGAAAAGTAGTATGTTAACATCGGTATATTTATTTCAAACTACCGATATTTTTAAAACATGACAAATAAAAAGCACGCAATGCGCGCGACCAAACCTGCGCATTGACATCGATAGAATCATCTCGTGAATCATTTCCCTTTCGCCACAGAAGAGAATAAGGAATCGTAAAAAATTTCATTGATAAATTACATCATTTAAAGAAAGAATATATACACACAACAGCAAACTAAGTGCAGTTTGAAAAGTGCAAAAAATAGACAAAAGCAATTTAGCTTCTTTCTTTACTTTGTAAATAAATCTGATGACTGTGAGCTTTGGTTTTTCAAGTCTCTTAAAGATGTCTTTAGGTGCCTAAACCAGCCACAAGTTAACAAAACAAATGTTACATATTATTTTATATTTACAAAATTTTCAGGAAGTCTCAGTTCTCATCTTAAAAATAGAAATTCCGTCCATGGTCACTTCAGAATGTTTGGAAACGTTATGGTCTTGGTAATCAAGAGAAGGAATTACTAGATAATTTTAACCACAGTGTTCAGTTTGTGCTTGGAATGGTGAGCGCCATCTTTACATGTTTGATTTTATTGAATTCTCACGGTTTGTATGGACACACTCTTCGAATCGACACTAAAAACCAACCAACCGACTGCTCTTTCAGTTTCGTAAGTGAAGATTGTGAAACCTTTCGTATGGTTGAATGAAAAATATAATATAAAGATCGTTCACTCGGCCGACTTCCTTCATTAAACGTCAGGCTGACTAGCGGTTACCTCCCTTACTTCGCCCATACTCGAGTAGCACATTTACTACTATAGTGGCCTTAATAGTTCACTCTGTTCAATGCAGTTTGTGCTGTTCTTTGGGTATGTAAATTTATTGTTTGATGTAGTATGACCCTTTTCTACAAATTCTTTTTCTGGTTTACTTAATGAAATTACTTTTCCCACATTTTAATTTCACATTTAATCTTGTGGGTTTAATATTTTTAGAGCCAGAAAAGCAGATTAAGAGATGAAGAAGTAGAAGGACACACACACACACACACACACACACACACACACACACACACACACACACACACACACACACAGAATTGGGGAAATCAGAAAACAAACAATGATTTGAGATTTGATGAGGTAGAAATGTATTGGTCTAGAAGCAAGGAAAAATGTCCAACAATGTGTTTGAAATTATACTAGTATTTCACATTATAATAAAGCATGCACATCAAAATCATCAATGATGTCTCCAAGAACTTCATGCATCAAGAGTATAAATATCTACACATATATTTATACACAGAAATACAGAACACAAAAAAGCAAACTAAATACAGGAAAGCTACATCCACAAGAAGCAAAGTAAGCTTTAAGTCAAAATAAAAGACAACATTGTAAATATCAATTTAGCCGAGTGTCAAAACTAAGAGAAATCGGTGGTTTAATAAAAATGTATCTATATTCAAATAATTGTGATTTGCATTTATTTCAGTTTAGCTCTTATTAGGAAATTGTGAGTGACAGACTGAGATTGCTATGGATGTGTCCTTAGAGGTGCGTGATTTATCGGGAGATTCACTCATTTGTTAACTAAAAACAATACCTCATCAGTGTTCCTTTTATAAAAAAAAATCTCCTACATGTGAGTAAAATTTATGGAGTTTTCTCTTTTCGCTTTGGCCACTTCTGTAAAACTGATTCAGGACTTATTTTCAGGAAATAATGCAGTCTTAATTTTAACTGTGTTGCTATTATCGGCAGCAGCCTTAGATTCCCCACCCCTCCGATCATCTCATCCACGTTTATGGTCATTTTTGCATACATCGATTACATTGAAATATTGTCTTCTTGGTTATCTTTAATGCATCTATTCCATTTTATTTATCAACGCTTCCTGTAACGATTGTTGCCATTGATGTGAACCGATTTTCTTCGGGAGAAGACAATAACTATGAATGAGTTATTGCTAGCAGTTACTGGTGTAATAAAGCTGTTAATTTCTATGTCTACTGTCCGACTGGTAGTAAACACAGATGTGAAGTTGTAAAGATGTTCTGCCGCCATAAGGAGCCATGTCTGACAATGGAATGCTGTTTACGACTAAAAATAACTCATAAAAAACTAAATAATAACCATGTAATTATAAACTTAGGAAAGGTTACGTAATTATAACAGTTAATCAATGGACATTATTTACTTTAGGTTGAAATACTTATATTTTGAAAATTATGATAGGATTTGTTTTGCATGGACTGATCAGCAGGGAAGATAATATTAATTATATGCTAACAGCTCGGTAATTCGTAAACTTAGAGCTCAGTACCATTCAGCTATCTCTGAATTCAGAATGTCAAGGAATACAAAGATTAGTTGTATTCTCACATCTCGACAAAACGTCCAGCCTGACATACAACAGCTGGGCAGACTGACTACATAGTGTAATATCAGTTCTTTCCTCTTTAGGGTTTCAGTATAAAAAAAATCTTAAACTTCCAAGAAGAATTTATGTAAATTCTTGCTATGTAGTGTCGATTATGCAATCTGTCTACTTTTACGAATCTTGTTTTTTCTACCACCCTTCTACCCTCCGCAGTTAGTCAACACTAGATTTGACAAAATGCCCTCTGTTGTGTCTGACTGTTTCTCGATGTTAGTCTAGAATATAAGATGTGGGAGACTAGAAGCCTAATATAGATTGCTACATGAACACTCGTGACAGGAAATCGGGTAAAAGTATTGAATGATATGCATATCCTCATACTTCAGCAGAGATAACGGCCCCTGAGTGTTGTAGCAGCCGTAAGACGCAGTTCTTAAAGAGGGAGGCCCGCTCTGTTAGTAGTTGATGAAATCCATCGTTACCACCGCCTTAATGTCTAGTCGTCGGTGAATCCGTCAGATCATTCTCGTCATCGCCACTGTCGTTCATTGCTTGGAGGAGTTGATGCGAGGTAGTGGCGCACAAGAGTTGATATCTGGAGTGGTCCGATGATCCACTCGCCCGCTGGCCTCTACAGACCATCAAGGTGTCACAGAGGGGTGACTTGAGACTTAACAGCCAGCACAGCAAGGGTGGCCAAGTAGCACCTGTCGCATGACTAATAGGTTCTTGTTTTTAGTTAGTGGAAAAAGAAAGGGGAAAGACTATTCCATTAACTGTCGCCGGCCAGCGCTTCATTGCCCAGTGAGACGGAAAATGGAGGGACACTACGTGTAGGGAGTGAAGGTTGCGTCTTCCTAGAAAAGTGTAGTATTCATATTTTTGTGTATTTCGGAGTTTTTTGTATAAGTTGAATTTTTTAAAATATAGATATAATACTAATAATTTGTTTTTGTTGTAACTCTCAACAGGCGCAGTCTACGCGGCCGCGTGATGGGCCATGAAGTCGAGGGCCGGAAGGTGGGCCGTGAAGCCTACGGGGCCTGGCAGATGCCATGGAATAGTTGAAGAGTTTGTTTTTGTTGTTGTGTAGCGGGAGCGCTAGGCAGCATGTACCACTCAGTGCTTTGTTCCCTCCACCCTGCACCGCCTTCCACCCCATGCTTGGTCGCGCGAGCGGAGGAGCATCGGGAGGTAGACGACAACACAGCGGGTGGCGTAGTACCCAAATATTTTAGTATAAATAGCAAGAAACAGTCGGGTTTTACAACTTTTACCGAAAGGCGACTGGTTATGCTTGGAAAAGTAGCAAAAGCACTTTAAGTACAGGAGAAGTACCATTTAGGAAAGTGTAGGAAAGTGTGTGAAACGCTTTCAAAAAACCCACACTTATCAAACTTTAAGAGTGTATTTTAAGAGCGTGGTAACTCAAGCAAGACAAACGATCCAAATCCCACTTTGATGGATGTGTGAACGACGAAAACCTGCATTGAAGAGAACAATCGCCCTTTCCAGCGTGAAGATCGTTTTAACATTACAAATATAGACGAATGTTTGCCCAAGCTTAGCAAAGTTTTTATAAAACTCACATTTCAAAACTTGGGCAAACGTTCAGACAGCCAGAGATGGTTTTACTGGTCAGGGCAATGTTTAGCATAAAGTTTTTCACAGGTTGGACTAATCTTCACCTCAAAGTTGCTTACATTGTATGCACCAAATGATAAGACTGTGATACTTACTCTAACCTTAAAATTATTCTGCAGAAAAATCGAACTGCTCTAGAAGTATTCTATGAGTAGGCGATCGTTAGGTTTCTACGAAAGAGAAAACGGAAAATGACTAAAATGACAATTATATCTGTATTTTTCTAACAAAAACGTTAAAAGATGTTTTAACATTTTTAAATGTCATTCCCGGATATTAGTATCTTGACATATTGACGTCTCCTTGCGCATCTATTAAATATACTAATGTCCGTTTATTAACATCAAAGGCGGAAAAAATAGGAATTGAAAAAATAAGCATTTTATTATTTAGGATTTAAAAAGATATTAAAACTTTCGTTTTCGTTTTATAGTTCAGTTTTTGTGGGAACTCGATAATTTTTGTTTAAAAAATGTCAAAAGATTTTTTAAACGTTTGTCAAAGGCTTTTCTCAAACAAAACAAAAAAATCCCACAGGAAGGCAGGGGTTAGTCAATAGACGAAATTATTATTTAAAGGATTGTTTGCACAGAACTATGTTTCAAGAGCTCTTTACAAGAGATCGATGAGTCTTAGTAAGTTTGACAGAATTAAATCCGTCATCGTACGATACATCTTATCATGTGGAAGATAGAAGTCACCAAGCCAAACACATTTCAAAGTATTGAGGACAAATTCGGTTTCTTCGCTTTACTTTTAAACAAATCCGACGACTTCACGCTTTAGTTGCTAGGTGTTTAAAGATTCGTTAGAAATGTTTATGCGAAAACCAAGGACTGAGTTTAGTTAACACACAATGGAAATGAACTCTTCTGAATGCGACAGGAAATATTATGGTCTTCTGGAAGCCTCTGACCTGATCTGGAAAATTGGAATTCCGGTCATAGTCATTGCTGGAACTTTCGGCAACATTATGGTCTTGGTGATACAACACAGGTTAAAAGAGACCTCGGTGTCCAGTCTGTCCTTGTACTTCAGCTGTCTGGCCGTCTCGGACCTCATCGCCTTGTGGTGTGATCCGTTGTTCTGGTTCCTGAGGGCTTTCAATGTGTTTTTAAATTTCGATGTGTTATGTAAAATTCGAGTGTTTTTGAGTTTTGTAACCGCACATACGTCCCCAATGATTCTGGTGACTATGACTATGCAAAGAACAGCGGCAATTCTTTTTCCTCTGAAAGTCAATCTTTATTGTAACAAACAGTTTGCACGAGTAACGGTGAGCGCCATCTTTGCATTTTTTCTTGTATTGAATTCTCACATTTTGTATGGACACACTCTTCTCAACAACACTGAAAACGAAACAACCGATTGCTTTTACAGTTTTGTCAGTAAAGATTATGAAATCTTCTTTCGAGACACGTATAGTTGGATATCCAACGGTGTCTCATCGCTGATACCTTTCTCTCTTCTCTTGGCGGCCAACTGTGTACTGATTTGGAAACTGAGCAAGTCTCTGAATGAAATACAACAAAAATTGTCCTTTGGACACTACTCCCAAGTGTGTACTCGACACAAGCAGTCTTCTTGGTTGACTTCAATGCTGATTGCAACATCTGTTACATTTTGTTTGTTAACGCTTCCTGTAGCCATCGTCGCCATTTATGTGGCTAGGTTTCCTTCTTCAGAAGATAATTGTGAAATAACTCCAGTGAATGAGTTATTTCTTGCTATTACTAATGTTCTCTTCGTAGCTAGTTACGCTATTAATTTCTACGTTTACTGTCTGACTGGCAGTAAATACAGATGTGAAGTTGTGAAGATTTTCTGCTGCCATCAGGCACGAAATTTGACGGCAGGACGCTGTTTATGACTAAAAATAACGCATAAAACAAATTAATAAGAAACTGTTAATGATAAACTTAGAAAAGTCTACGAAATTTTAAATAAAGTCATGGACATGATTTGCTTTTAGCTGAAATAATTGTATTGTAAAAATTATTATAGGATTTTGTTTGTTTGTTGACTGATCAGCATTTAAGGAAAGATTTCTTCGGTAAATAGGAGTACCATTCAGCTAACTTTAAAGTTAGGATTTCAAGGAATACGAAGATTTGTTATATTCTCCTGTCTCAATCTTGCTCTACCTCAAGGTTTGAATACAGTACATGTATAGACGCTAATCGTCGTCCCCAAAACTGTCTCCATGGCCTAGTGTCAGTTCTTTACTCTGATAGTTTAAGTAGAAAAGTCAGAAATTACCTAAGAGAATTTATCTAGAAATCGGGTACGTGGTGTCGATTATGCCTGTTGCAAAGTTTTACGACAAACGCAGACTCTGGCTCCGGGGAACTGGGCCCGTGGGTGACAGGTTTTAACTGCTGCTTCTCCTGTTAACATCTTCTTGCAGGGTGTCAATATTTACAGTAATCACACGTCAGTCGTTCCCCATCACTGCACATCCCCTAAAAAAGGGGATACCCAGTCGCTTAATCCCCTACACTTTTAATCCCTAAGCACTTAATCCCCAGACACTTCATCCTAAAAATGAAATTTCAACTAGAAAAATTATGAAGTAAGTCAGTGAAAAATTTAATTCAAATTCAAAAAATTATTTTCATATAAACATCACAATAAGTTTGACAATTAAAATAAATATTTAAATACATTGATAATATTTAAATCAAGCGATTAACTTCAACGTCATTTCAACATCTATAACATTAGTTAAAGTTCATGTGAGCTATTAAATTCAATGTTGTTCAACAATATAATACGACAATTGTTCTTAAGTGTTCGTGAAGTAATTGTTGTCAATTAATATGACTGTCATGAACCAGCCGGTTCAAGGCCAGAACAAAATGGTCGAGTCCTAAATTTAATTAAAGAAGGACCGCGATCGCCTCTCGGCAGTACTAAGCAGTCGAGTGGACAATAGGGCTAAGGGTGTTTTTACAACCGATGGTCGACCTGTAGTATCAGTAGGGCCTGGGAACTGGCCGGTTATGTAAGAACGACCGCTGAGTGTCGCCTAGGGGGTAGACCACTAATTGAAAGACCTGTCTCCTTAGCCCGGAAAATATGGGGTTGTTTTCCTTGCTGCAGACGGGCCGTCGGTGACGAGCGAGGAAAGCAGACGATGGGGCGCGGTGAAGTGGTCAGTTTAGTCTGGGTTGATAGGTTATGCATTGACCAGCGAGTGTGTAGCGATACCACGTGGATAGCCTGTAAACCGATGCACGATTGGCTAGATAAAGAAACGCATGCATTGCGAGAGAATGCGAGAACGAAAGAGCCAATGAGAAACCACTGACGCACCTGACCACGCGAACGAAGAAACGAGACAAGAGAAGAGGCTTTTTCGCTCGAACCCTCGAAGTAGGCAGACGTGTGTACCGTCAGGTGGGTGCCGGGTACAAGAGGTTGGAGTTTGGTCCATCTCTATTTGCCATTGATCCGTATTTCCAGCAGGTAGTACCACTCGGGTCTAGTTGTGCGATAATAGGATCACGGAGGACAGCCTGACAAGGAGAAGAAAATTGCCCGCTCTGAGCCAGGAGGGATGCAGCCGCGTGAGTGAAGGCGACGGGTCTCAGGAGACGGAACTACACCTGTCGTACGTTCCAGAGGTCTGGGGACAGAGTTCCCGAGGGATCAGGCCTAAGAGACAGCCAGAGCCACGGCGGAAGAGTCGTCAAGAATACATCGTGTGTTCCGCAGACCATCCCGGCGAGAAGGGCTGAAGCAGTTCTAGCAGTGGTTTCGAGGACTGGGGTCGGGAAACGGACTTCGGGTCCGTGTCGTATGTATATTGTTTGTAAACATCTGATGTTGTTCATTTATGAACTGTGGTAGCTTGAATTTTTTGATTGATACACCCTTATTGAATGTCATTATATGATCTTGTAATCTGCTCAATTTCATTTTACTTTTTTGTGTGATTATAATTTTATATGTTTTACAGTTGTGTGGGGGAACACGCGGGAGAACGCAGTTGCTATTGTGTAAGCGTGTGAAAGTGCGAATCACGGGTGATTAGGTGTGAGGGGCTTACAGTGGGTACAGCGAGCCAGCAGAGAGTCCCATTCCCCTCGGGCTGGTTAGCCCAGATCCTCGTACCCGTGATAATATCGTCACAATGACTGGTAAGCTAATGATCGGAGGTACAGAAGACGATCCATTGCCTCATATCGTTGTACAATGTTGCTAATTCTCCGGGCCAATGCATCCTACTTCCTCTTTGGACGTTTCTCTGTGTCCCCGCCGGTCGATTTTATTTTTCGGCGGACAATGGTTTATAGAGGAATCAATGATTAGAGGCCTCACACATTTCTCTATACAGGTTTAAATGTGTGGGGATGACGCATTCTAAGTCAGTGCTTTGACAGAAGCATTACACAATGACACAAGTGTCTGGGGATTAAGTGCCTAGGATTAAAAGTCTAGGTGATTGTGTCAAGGATTAAATGTCTGGAAATTAAAGTGACCGGACACCAAATAAGACTTGTGACTTAACGTACAACAATAAGGATTTATTTAAGAGACAAAACCTGCAAAAATATATTTACACGAAAATGAGTCATCTGAAGGATGTCCTAGTACTATCTGTGCTAATCGTACTTTCAACATTACGGTCCTGTTAATTCCCGTTCAAACTACCATTAAAAGCTCTCACATGCATACGCGCACCAATGTATCTCTCAGCTGTTAGCTGTTCTCGTACTGCCAGTCTCTCTTGTGGATTCACGGATGTGGTGTGATAAAGAGCAGTATTCCAGTAGACAGTCACGACACACTCATGACCTTCTCCTCGAAGTGCTCGTCCGACTGTCAGTCGTCACTTTACCCTCGATCTTCCAACAACCTCAGAGAGCGATGACTGCGTTCACGGCGACAAAGACTAGGGCAATGTCCCGCTCTGTCTACCTCATATAAGGCCTCTCTACGCAGGTATATACGTCCCCCCCCCTCGCCTTTCTTCCATACGCCGTCCCTGGATTGCCGGCAAGCCACACTAAACCTTCAATGTGGACGATGTTACGTCCCTTCCCAGGTTACCACATGACAACGCAATCTGTCTAATTTTACAAAGTCTGTTTTTATTTCTTTTTCCCTTTACTCCCTTAGTTAGTTGACTCTAGGTTCTATAAAATGCTTTGCTTTAACTTAAAAGTAAAAGATGCGGGAGACAGCAGCGGACGTGTGTTGCTACAGGGACTCTTGTGGTCAGCACGGACTCGCTTTTCTGTAGCTGACTTCCCACCACCCAGGCACAGACACCAACACATGTATGTCGTGTATTCTAGGTATTATAAGTATTCTAGGCACTGCGAGTTGACTTTAAAATACTTTATCGAAATATTACAATAAGCAGCAAGATAAAGTATTATTGTGATTACTACACACAGAGAATAAAAACCTTAGACAAACGCGATTTTCTGAAAACATGGACTAAGGCAAAGAACATCAGTTTGTATAAATTAATATTTTACGCAAGTGACAAATAGGAATGTCAAGAAACAGCAACGCACAGACAGGCCACATACACAACACACTGACTGCAAGGCATTCCTCACGTGTTCTTTCACGCCACAAAATACAAAGATCTGTACGTGGATTCCTAATTCTGTGTAATTTCCGGTGATTCAAACTTGTATTTATAGGGTAGCTGCAAAATTCAAAAGTTACAAACACTTTTCCGATTCTCAAAGAATTTCAAACAATATCACATCAACATATCGAGCAACTAATTACAATCTACGTAAACCCTTTCACTAACATAGGCTAGTCTAATCAATATATGACAACAATCGAGCATGAATCAATATATGACAACCATCAAGCATGAAAATCAGTTCTGTAGATATCTCTCGACCTTCCAATCAATCGTCTTCAATAAACAAGATTAGTCAAACCCTCTTCCAATGTTCACACAAAACAGTTCTCCAACAGGTAATCAGAATGGGAAATACAAAAGTCCCGAGACGATATTCTTATTTAAACTAAAAATGACCAAAACACACTTACTGTCACGGTCTGGTCTGAATTCACGTACTCGCTGACATACACTCTCCTAGAATTATCTCCCTGGATACGGTACACTCTTATAGAATTATCTCCCTTGATACGATTCTTTTCTCGTAGATCACCGACTGACCAACTCCCATAATCCGATTGACGAGGCACACAGCTGTCTGAAGACACTCCACTCCTTCACTCGTCTACCAGGGGGGGACAACTACACAAAGCACTTCTGTCGATGGTATACTCCAATACTCACAGATCAACGAAGGGCACACAGCAGGCTGAAGACCTATACTCCGGAGTAACGAGATGCACAAAGCCTCCGGACAGAATACTCCAATACTACGGGTCAACGATATCTTCGTTCACCGTCTTCTCGACCCCCAACTAATTCCTGAAAATCCTTATGATTCCATGAGTACTCACATCAACTACAACTAATACATTGTTACACCTCAAAACTACCATATCTCTTTAAGAACCATAATTTGTAACACAATATTATAAACGCACGTCATTCTCTCGCTGACCATTACAAAAACCATTATAAAGATAAATCAATAAAGAAAACTTATTCTATACCTTGACTAGGCACTGTCACTTTCACACAGAAAGTACAATTATGTCCTTCTCTTTGGACATCTGTTTTGGGAATGACTAGAATCTGTTCACCTGGGCTACCGTGACTATTTCACTTACTACACACGTCCTTTCATAAACCATACAATCATGCTTTCACAAGCATACCATAAAGGGGGACTAGTCCTGCTTCTTAAAACTTATAAGGGAAATAACTCCAAGTCCTACACTGTCACGGGTCGATCTGTGGCAAGAAAGTCACTGAAATAAAATGTTTGCGCTGATGTTTCAAAAACATGACAAATATAAGCACACATTTGTATTACCAGACCTGAGTCACCTCGCGCATTGACTTCTTTTGAAGCAAAAAACAAAGGACAAAATAGTTGGAAACATGATTTACCTGGCAGCATATGAGCATCTTCAAATCTGATCGTTACGAACATCATCCTGTCGAGCGCAGTCGACTGCAAGCTGGTCAAATAAAATGTACACACAGATGGACGTGGCTATTATTTAACAGCAACGAAAGTAGATTGGTTGAATGTCCTAAATTGTAATTTTTAGACTTAAACAGAAAGTGAACCCTCTATGGCTAGTTCAAAGGCAGGAAATTTCAGTCTTTAGAAAAAAGAAAGTGCTGAGTCATGCTAACAGAAGGCTTTCTAACTGCTGAGCCAGCTTGTTTAAAAAATTTAAATGGCACGCATCAGTAATTGACCAAGGTCTTTAATAATATTAAATTGATTATTATCACTATTATTACTGCTATCGTTTCTCTCGCTCTCCAAGTCCTTAGCGGTTTTGTTAATGTTGTCCATCTCTTCCGCTAGTCGTTTGTCTGGACACTCTCTCTCTCTCTCTGTCCTTGAACTGAATGGCACGATTCTGTCTGTGCCTGGTGACACAATGTCTGTCCTCTGGGTATGCCCTCGTCTTGGCATGTTTATGGTAGATTAGACACGTCTAGGATGAAGTCGATTAGGTCGAGGACAATGCAACTAGTCGCTGCCACGTTGCCGTGCTTGACTTCATGTGATAATGTAAGGTGTTGGCTAATGTGACTCGATGGCTCTGTGCAAACACTAGGAATCTGAGGCCCCTGTCATTATTTTTATTATTATTATTATTATTATTATTATGTTGTTGTTGTTGTTGTTGTTAAGGTCAACTTTACCTTCTATTTCTATTTGTGCCTCTTGATCGTATGCATCTCAGCTGATTGTGTAAAAAAAGGTAAAAGGTAAAGGTCATCCCATAACCTTTTCAGGTCGTAGGGGAGTGAGGTGTTAGAGACCCCACTTTTCTCGGGGCCAGCATTTACATGAGGGTGGTGCCAATCTCCTCTCCCTCGCTGCCTTACCTTCCCTAACCCACTATGGAGTCAGGTACCCATTCCCGTCAGCTGGGTCGACTGGGGGAAGTTTGCTGCGCTTATTGGGAATTGAACCAGCGCGCTCTCGGTTCGGAAGCCAGCGCTCTAACCACTCGGCCATCCGCTTCCCCTGATTGTGGCGTTCAAGTAAAAACAATGATGTCCCTTTTGGGTACAGCCTTTATAACCTTATCTAGCTGTTGGTAAAAGCCCTCCGCTTCGTTGTTTCTTCGTTCTTAGACGTTGGAGCATATGTGTATGGTCCCATTGGCTGCTGCCTTCACAGTGTAAACTTGTTATAGTACAGTCCTAAGGTCGATGTTGTCGGCCTCTTTCTGTGCGTGAGGATGTTTGTAGAACAGAAGCCGGATATTAACCCACTTTTGGGGAAAAAGTATCTGGCACTGAAATTTACAGTCATTAGAACAAAGTAGCATGCCGCACATCCCTGTTGATGCAGTCGATGCTGTCGCACGCAAGCATACAAGAAGACATTCGTAAACTCATCTCATTTAGAAATTTTTTATGCTGAAACAATTTCCCGAAAACTAGTTTTTGCAACCTGCTTTAGGGTCTATATTCAAAAACATTTATGCCAACGAACACCTTAAATATGGGAAGCAGTTCGGCTCCTGGGGCCGTAATTATGAAGAGAGGGTAAGTCGTTGCCCTGGGGCAAAATGTGGAACTTAAAGACAAGCGCCTTTTTATGAAGTTATAAATGGGTTGTCTATACCCTGCAGAGGTTATTTGACCCTGGAATGGTGGTTATAAAACATTGTCATAGATTTCCTAAGGTAAAGAAAATGAAATAGTGTCCGCGGGGTCTGGTAACCATATTGATAACTTCCGAAACCAGACGCTTCTCCATTTTTCCTGATAAAAAACGACAAACCCCCGCTTTATTACTACGACCCTAGCAATGTACCCAAGGGAAGGGAGATGATCAACGTAGCGCTAAGTGTTAGGTACATGTGGTAGGTGCTGGTGTTAAGTGCTTCAGCTGTTCGGTAAGCGGAATTTTGTTTCCCACGACAGTTATGGATGGGGCGGAAATTCAGCCAATCGGAGTGCCGGTCTCTGCTTTTTTGTCAGAGGTTTGGGGTTAGGGTTTGGGGTAGGGTTAGGGTAGGTTTAGGTTTAGTTTATTAGGTACATTTGGGCAATTGATTGGAGCGAGCAGATGACGGCATATTTTGTGTGCACTCCGATAGGCTGAATTTCCGCCATCCCTAACTGTCGTGAGAAAAAATTCCGTGTTCGGTAAGAAGGTGGTAAGAAGAGATATGATGGAAGAGGGAAGGACCGTATGACAGTTCAGGATGATGCGAGTAGACCACGTGACATTAAGTCAGGATGGCATACGAAGATTTGCTGTATTCTCCTGTCTCAACATTGCTCTGCGTGTCGCTTTGAATACAGTACTTGGGTACACGGCTAATCGTCGTCCCCAAAACTATCTTCATGGCTTAGTGTCAGTTCTTTCCTCTGATGGTTTGAGTAGAAACGTCAGAAATGACATTACTGCATGTACTTACACTGGTACTGGTTCATTTGAAAGAGAAGAGAACTCTGTTCTCTGTTAGTGACCTGCATGTAGTCGACACCCAGGTAGTTGCACAGGAATTCCGGGTACGTTGTCAAGGTACCACGTGCAGACTTTAAAAACGTTCCAACGATTTATTGATATTTGTTAACAACTACCTCATTATAGAAAATTATCGGATTGCAGTGACATTTCAGTTGATAAGGTACAAAAACCTCCTGGAGATAAACATTCAATGTCTGTACCCATACGTGTACTCATAGAAAATATTTAATTCATACCTACAGGGCAAAGGAAGTTAACGGATATACGTTCCCCCGAAATACAGTAATGCGCGCGCACACGTACCCTTCCACCTAGCACACCTACACACACATACACACTTAAACACAACCACATACACGCGTGCACAGTTACTCTTTCTCCATACAGTTAATATTTCTCCACACAGTTACTCTTTCTCCATACAGTTAATATTTCTCCACACAGTTAATATTTCTCCACACAGTTACTCTTTCTCCACACAGTTAATATTTCTCCACACAGTTAATATTTCTCCACACAGTTACTCTTTCTCCATACAGTTAATATTTCTTCACACAGTTAATATTTCTCCACACAGTTAATATTTCTCCACACAGTTAATATTTCTCCACACAGTTACTCTTTCTCCATACAGTTAATATTTCTTCACACAGTTAATATTTCTCCACACAGTTAATATTTCTCCACACAGTTAATATTTCTCCACACAGTTACTCTTTCTCCATACAGTTAATATTTCTTCACACAGTTAATATTTCTTCACACAGTTAATATTTCTCCATACAGTTATTATTTATCAACACAGTTACTATTTATCCACACAGTTTCTATTTATCAACACAGTTACTATCAATTCTAATCTCTTTCCCCAAATTCTTCTTTCTCCCAGACTCTCACGTCTGCTTCTTCCTCCAATTTCTCAACCACGCCCCCTCTATCAACATTCAATCCAGGGGGGACAATCTCTACTCATACAAGGGCGACAACCTCGTTACATCGACGTTCAGGGGTGTTAACACATGTTCATAACATGGAATTTATATACCTTCGCCTGCGACATAATCCTCTTACCTCTATAGTCCTTACACTCTATAAAAGCCTTCTTAAAGTAAAGGAAGTTGTGGAAGAGATTTTGTGATGTTTGCATCTTCAAAAAATTATAATTTTTGATCGGACAGAGCTCAAACTGCCATGATCACCGATTTCGGATATGACTCATTGTGAAGAACAAAATTAAATTATTGAATTAATGATTATGTGTGTGGCGTCATTCAGATTTTTTCTTCCTTCTCTCATTTCGCATTTTTTCCTCTCGCACACCTTCCTTGTCTGTTACTCATATCTATTTTACTTAAATGGCGGCTTCATAACAGCTCGGATCAACACTGGTTTACACCCTTATCTTAGACTCCCAGTTAAGATTTGTTTTACTGGGGTGGTTTCCTCCGGGTATAAGATTTTTTTCCATCCTGTATATTTTACAATTTTACAAGTTCCAACAGGTGTGTGTGTGTGTGTGTGTGTCTTGAAGATATATTTAATTTTGTGGAATTCCAGTCGCCATGTTGATGGATGTGTGAACGACGTACACGTGTATTGAACAGAACATTCGCCCTGTTATATACAAGCGTGAAGCTCGTTCTCAATACGACAGTTACAGACGAATGGTTTTTTTTTCTAAGGTTAGCAAAGTCAGTTCAAAGCTTGGGGAAAATGTTCGAATATGCAGAGATTGTTCACAAATTAGTCCAATTTTCAGGACAAAGTTGACAGCAAGTCTGGCCAGTCTATGACACAGAGTTGCTCACATTTGTAAGCATCAATATATAAAAACAGTAATAGTTACTTTGTCCTTAAAATTATTCCGCAGACTTTTAAGAAATCGACCTGCACAGAAAGTACTAATACGAGTAGGCGATCGTCAGTTTTCTAAAATAAAAAAAAGAAAAAAAAAGAAAAAAGAAAACGGAAAATGACAATTATATTTGTATTTTTAGAAAAAAAATGATAATCCCAGATGTTAGTATCTTCACATATTGACGTCTCTCTACGCATGTATTGTACATACAAATGTCTTTTAATTTACGTTAATGGCGGAAAAATAAAAATTATAATTTTTTTTTACAGTTTTCCTGGAAGCTTGGTTATTTTTATTGAAATATGTCAAAAGAATTTGTAAACTTTTTTGAAGCTATTACTCAAATTAAAACAAAAAATAAATCCCATAGGGGCGCAAAAGTAACACAATGTGCGAAATGATTATTTATAGAAGGAATGTTTGCGCATTACAGTATACTTCGAGACTTCTTTTCAAGAGACCGATGGTTCTTAGTTTAACAAAGTAAAATTCTTGATCGTATGATATATTTTATTGTCTTAAACATAAAACTCACCAAACAAAAAAACAAGACTCAGAAATTTGAGGACAAGTTCAAAAAACGTGTTGTACGTTTAAACATACTGATTTTGTTGACTTCACACTTTTATTTCTGGACATTTAAATTTCCTTTAAAATTTCAAGCATTTGCCTTATGTTACTGATTAATGGCAATAAACTCATCTGAATATCTCACCAGGTATACAAGTCTTTTTGGAGTTTCAGATCTGATCTTAAAAATAGGATTTCCAGCCACGGTCATTCCTGGGACTTTCGGGAACATCATGGTCTTGGTGATACAGAACAGGTTAAAAGATACCTCGGTGTCCAGTCTGTCCTTGTACTTCAGCTGTCTGGCCGTCTCCGACCTCATCGCCTTGTGGTGTGATCCGTTGTTCTGGTTCCTGGAGGCCTTCAATGTGTTCTTGAAGTTTGATGTGTTGTGTAAACTTCGAGTGTTTTTTGAGTTATGTAGCCGGCAATACCTCACCAATGATACTGGTGGCTATGACTTTGCAAAGAACGGCGGCGATTATTTTTCCTCTGAAAGTCAATCTTTATTGTAACAAACAGTTTGCATGGGTAACGGTGAGCGCCATCTTTGAATTTTTTATTTTATTGAATTCTCACGTTTTGTATGGACACACTCTTCTCAACAACACTGAAAACGAAACAACCGATTGCTTTTTCAGTTTTGTCAGTAAAGACTATGAAATGTTTTTTCGAGACACGTATGGTTGGATATCTATAGGTTTCTCATCGCTGATACCTTTCTCTCTTCTGCTTGCGGCCAACTGTCTACTGATTGGGAAACTGAGCAAGTCTCTGAAGGAAACAAAACAAAAATTGTCCTTAGGACACCCCTCCCAACTTTGTACTCTCCAAAAACAGTCTTCTTGGTTGACTTTAGTGCTTATTGCAACATCTATTACATTTTTTGTGCTAACTCTTCCTGTATACATTATCATCATTTATGTGAACAGGTTTTCTTCACATGGAGATAATGACTACGAAACGACCGAAGTGAATGAAGTATTGATCGCAGTTACTGGTGTTCTCTCTTTAACCAATTATGCTATTAATTTCTATGTGTACTGTCTGACTGGCAGTAAATACAGATGTGAAGTTAGGAAGATTTTCTTCGGACATAAGTAGCCAAGTCTGACAGCCGTACAACGAAACATATAGAAATGAAGTTTTCGACTGAAAAAAAAATCGAGAGAAGAAACTGCAAAAGAATTATATTAATTTTTCAGTTTAAATAACGTAATTTTTGTAAAGGAAATAAGTTACATTTTATCTAGATGTCTGTATTCAAATATTTTCAAGTGAAAATTATTATGGGATTTGTTTTTGTTTGCATTGGTCAATCAGCAGCGGAGATTAGATTAATTCTTAGTAATAGTTATTTGAATGTCATGAGATCAGAACCATCTAGCTACCTCTAACACCAGGATGTCAGTGAATACTAATATCTGTCTTCATCATAATTCTCATCTAAGCTTGAGTACAGTACCTGGTTAGTCATTTTTGATACTAACTAGGCTACCTAGTGTCAAGTCTTTCTTCGTTCTGCTTCCAGAGAAAAGGTCGGGAGCTCCGAGGGACAATGTAGTGTTGGGTGCACTACCTATACTTAATTATATGTTGTGTTCTTATCTACTATACCCGCAATTATGTGACTCTAGATTCAAAAAGAAAAAAATTCTGCTTTTACTCAGAAGTTCTCTGTGTTGCATCTGACTGAAACTCTGCATCAGTCCAAAACGATATCAGTCAAAAGAATAACACGCAGTGAACACATGCTGCTACTGGTGCGGTGATGATAATTATAATCAGGGACTCCATTCTCTGTAGTTCACTTGCTTCTCCACGTACTCGTCAGGTAAAAGAACCAAATTCTCTGCCTTAAAATGTAAAATACTAATCGAAATATTGAAACGTTTGTAAACTATATACTTACTGTGATTAGTATGAACCTTATACTTTAAAATTGTGCACAAACTATTGTTCCTACAGTGCACAGTTGTTCTTAAATTGTTTACAAACAATTATTTTTAAATTGTTTACAATATCCAAACTGCATTTAGTCTGCTGTTTTGTGAATATATTCTTTCTTTAAATCATGTTTAGTATATGTAAACATTTTTGGCTGTTTAAAGTAAAACTGATATGGTAAAACCGTTAGTAGTGAGAGTTAATCCTTTGACAGTTATTTTAAATCTTCCCTTTCGTTGAATAAATATCGTTGGCTTGAGAGATGCACTATAATGTTTAGATTAGGTAGAAGAAATTTAAATTATCACACGTAGAGTGACAAAGACACCGCATGCCCACATTGTGATAGTGATGAAACCTTCACTAATTGTTTATTGACCCTAAATATTTCATGAACCTTTTTTAATTCCGCCCGTCGGCATCATTTGCAACCACCTTGCAACAAGTACTACACAGTGTGACCTGTTTTCTGTATAATGCCCTGAAAATAAGAGATCACTTTTCAATTTTGGCTTCTGTATAATTTAAAGTTCGTCCCCTAGTTACGAACGTTCGAGTTAGGAGCTTCTGTACATACGAACAAAGTTGTCCTGAAGCTCAGAAGCAGTTCGTAATGATTGTCTTCAAGTTGAAAGTTAGCAAGTAAGGATAGTACTCGCACCCTCAACAATCTCTCTCTCTCTCTGTACCCACTCGGTCTGATTCTAACATGTGTTGTGTGCTCTCCAGATTGTTTTTTTGCCCTTAATAAGCAATTAACATGTCGGATGTTAAGCGCAAAAGCAGTGGTGATGCGGCTGGTAGTGCTAAGAAGCGCCACCCATTGTTAGCGTATCAGTCTGAAAATCCAAAAGCCATGTAAAATATAGTTAAGGCACCGCTTCCTCTTGTGTGGAAGAGTAACCAACAATCCTGAGTTACGCTTGCTTTGTTTATAAACTGGTTTTATCACCATTTCATCCCAGAGGTAGAAAGATACCGCTGGGATAAGAACATTCCCTTTAACATTCTTCCAGGCCACCCTCTTCACCTGAATGATTTTCATCTAAAGGTACGGGTAGTTTTCCTGCCACCCAACACTTCTTGCCTACTCCAGCCAATGGACCACTTGCAACTTTCAAAAAATGTTTTCTTCGTCCCACGTTTTGTAGGCACTGAAGGTGACTGAGGGTGACTCTGTGATGATATTGGGTGAATTTTGGAGGAGCTTTACTATCTACAGTACCATACAAAAACATTGCAGCTTCTTGGCGTGAACTTGCCCCTTTCTCCATGAATGGGGCTTGGAAGAAACTGTTCCTCTTGTTTGTCTATGACTTCCCTGGTTTTGCGAAGCTACAGGCAGAATATCAAAATGTAGTTGACAGCTTAGTGAGCATCAGCGAGAAGGTTGACCTTAATCTCGAGGAAGAGGACTTCCATACATTTTTTTGCTGTGGACCAGTAGGAGCTGACAAATGAAGACCGCGTGGAACTGGAAACCAGGGGAAAGAGGAAGAAAAAGAAGAAGAAGTAAAAGTGTAGCCAGAACGGAACAGACCAAGATGATGGCACATCCGTTTCAAATGATTGAAGATCCTCTGCCGTTCGTGGAAACACAGGGCCGAATGTGAAACGGTACACCAAGGTTGCAGCAGCTGTCCATGATGCCATCATATACGGCTAGAAGAAAGGCCACGACGTAGACATCCTTAGACCAGTTCTTGAAGAGGGTGTACAAACGTGATGAGTCTCGTCATGATCTTGAACCAGTGCCATCGACCAGGTGTTAGAGCATCCACCTCAACATCTCACCCTCCCTCTGATGTTGGCCACCTCGTGCTGATGACCCATCCTCACCTGATGTCCTCAGGCTCTTCCACCTCGACAATATTTGTAAACCTCATTGAGTCTACTGTACAGTGGAGCAATGTTTATATAAACCTCCAATATCATCATTACTATTAGTATTAATGTACTGTCATAATGTTTTGAGAAGGGGAGTGTAACTTGATGCCAATTAATGTAAATTCCTTTTCCATATCTATTATGCATGAATGTATTTGCTCTATGGTTGTCAATATATTTCCAATTATGTATCAGTATGGGCGCGAGATTAGACGAATAAAGAATATTGTCATTCTCACTGCCATTGTCATTCTGTCTCCTATTACAATAATTTATTTATTTGCCATGTGGCATTGCACTAGGAATATCGCTTAATGATCTATTTACTCGACAAACACCAACCACACTCACATCCACACTCATATATGCCACCACTCGCACTATTATTTGTACACCCAACAAAACTTATTTCTTCCACATACACATACGAACACATACAAACACATACAACACACCCTCTTTCACACTCGCTTTCTCTATCCTTCATTCCCTTTCTTTGATATACACATACAAACACATACAAACTCTTTCACACTCGCTTTCTCTATCCCTCATTCCCTTTCTTTCACATACAGCACTACACCCAGGCTGTACTGTACAGTCTAGCAGCAAACAAGGCTAAAATGAGGAAAACTAGGATCTGGCTTGCGACAAAACAAACTGTGCTGGGGAAGTGGGTGACATGGACCGGGTGAGTCGATCAGAGAATCAATCGAATCAAGTAGTGAAAAGTTGCGAGAAGACATCTCTCACCTCAGACATAAAGTTGATTCTGAGGAGGAAATTGTGAACAACAGCAGTGAACGATTGGACAGACTTGAGGCTGTTAACAAACAAACAAACACAAAATAAAATGGCTGAAAATAACTAGACAGGCTAGAGGGTTTCTCGAGACAAAACAAATTCAATTCCTTGGTGTAGCTGAGTCACGTGGACAGGTCTGACAACGAAGCAAATGATGAACTAAGCATGGTTGCTGAATATGGTCGCTAATTACTGTCGACTTCGGCTTCCTTCAGGGTTGTTAAACACATTTACAGCCCTTCATGAGACAGTGTCTGCCACTCTCTATAAAAAGTCTTCTACAAGTAAAGGAAGTTGTGGAAGAGATCTCTAGACGTTTACATCTTCAAAAAAAGTACAACTTTAATCGATGAAGTTCAAACTCGCATCATCATCGATTAGGAATATGGCTCATTGTTAATAAAATAATTAAATTAGTGAGTTGGTGACGATATGTGACGTCATCAAGTGTAATAGGTTAGTGGTAGGTCTTGTATTGTTTCGTGTGTGAATGGTGTCTTGTGTTTGACGTCTTGTGTGCGTCATTTGTTCGTCGTCATTTTGGGAAAAGAATGACGTAAGAAGAAGAAGAAAGACGACGGTTCCATGGCCAGATAGAAAAGAGAGAGCAGCGAGTTCTTCATCTTCCATAAATCAACTAGAAATCTCTTCACCTTCATCCCCATGTACGGGGGCTCGTCGAGCGTGGTGTATGTGTGTAATATGCGTCGTGCGTATGCAAGGTAAGTGTATGTGCGTCCTATTACATCAACAATGATTTGGTTCTTCTCCTTTCTCTCCATTTGCACTTTTTTCTCTCTCTCTCACCTTTCTTCACACCGTCTGTAGATTATTTCGATCTCAGGTGGTGGCGGTCCATAGCGACTCGGACCAACACTAGTTGTCGCCTTTATCTTCCATTTATATAAAGATTATTTACTGTGATGGTTTCTCCGGGTTCTCGGATTTTGTTTCCATCCTGTACACTTTAGAAAGGCGAACTTGCCTGTGTATGGAGGGGTGGAGGGGATGGTGTGGGTGCGTGTGTGCGTGAGTAAAAGGCTGTTCAATGCACACGCATGTCTAAATATAATGAAAAGTGTATTTTAAGACTTGTGAACGACAAACGTTCCAAATCCCCATGTTGATGGATGTTTGAGCGACGTAAACCTGTTATTTACACCAAAGACCGTATCAGCAACTTTGCTCATATAAACTTGCAAATCAATCCCAGTTCTCAATTTTAACACTTGAAGCATTTGTTACAGTATATTTATAAACGGAAACGCTTAAGTTGTAATGGTCACCCGCATCTTGAGAAATTTGACAATCATCAGCGAAGCTTTCTGTGTGATATTGTGAAGTCTTCCTTCGTCGTCTGCTCCGTGAACACAGTCCTCAGGTTCAAACATGTCAGGTTTTAAAGCCCAACCCGATTGCTGAACAAAACTCGCTGGAAACAGAGCACAAAGTATCACAAAAACTTGTTCCGGTAGTCTTTTCTGACAGAGAGAGCATGCTTGTGGTAGATTAGAAACGTCTAGGATGGAGTTAATTAGGTCATGGACCAATGTATCTGGTGTGTGCCACGTTGCCATACTTGACTCGATGGCTTTGCGCAAACTCTAGGAGCCTGAGGCCCCTGTCTTTTTTCTTTTGCCAAGGCCAACTTTACCTTTTGTTTCTGCCTATAGGCAAAATGTGGAGCTCAAAGACAAACGTCTTACTCCGAAGTTATAAAGAGGTTGTCTACACCCTACAGATGTTTTTTTTACCATGGAACCGTGGTTAGAAAGCTTTGTCAGAGTTTTCCTAAGCTAAAGAAAATGAAGTAGTGCCGGTGGGTTCTGGACAATGTCGAAAACAAGACGCTTCTCACTGAGTTCATTTTTCCTGGTGAATGGACACACCCTCGCTGTATAACTTTTACCCCATCAATGTAACCATAAGATTGGAAAATAATCAACTTAGCTCTAAGTGTTATATGCTGGTGTTAGGTGCTGGGGAGATGCTGCAGCTGCTCATTTACAGCTCGCAGAAGCTGGAAGTAGGAGAATGAAAGAGGGAAGGACCGTATGACAGATTAGGATGATGCGACAAGACCACGTGACATGTCTGCATGTACTTACACTGGTACTGGTTCACTTGCGAGAGAAGAGATCACTATTCTCTGTAAGTAACCTGCTCGTAGTCAACGTCGAGGTAGACGCACAGACTTTAAAAATGTTGCAGCGATTTATTGATGTATTTGTATAAGAACTGCCTCATTAGGGCAAACTATGGGATTGACGCGACATACTTTATAAAGTACTAACGACTAAAAACTTTTCGGGGAAAATATTTCAATGCATATTCGTACACACAGGTAACCGTACTCATAGAAAATCATTATCTCATGCAGAACAAAAGAATTCCGAGTCACATATATAATGAAGAATGTATTGTAAGAGTATGGTAGCTCAAGCAAGACAAAAGTTCCAAATCCTAATGTTGATGGACGTATGAGCGACGAAAACCTGAATTGAAGAGAACAATCGTTCTTTCAAGCTTCTCAACAGGACAAATATAGGCGAATGTTTTTACAAGGTTATGTTAGCAAAGTTTTTATTTAACCGTCATTTAAAAACTTGGGCAAACGTTCAGGGGCCAGTTGCACGACACATTTCTAATTTTAAACACTTTCAGGCCTTAAATCTATTTAGATAATCAGTTTTTAAGTGCACACCACAATTGTAGAATTTTTAAAACTAAAACTGCTTTAAGTAAGATAAAGTTGTTTTAAGTCTGACTTTCCGTCCTGTCGGTACAATTATTTTGTATGTTCTTCTGCAATGCATCAAAATGGCAAAGAAGAGATTTTGCTTCTTTAGAACAGTTTTAAGGCTTAGAAACGTGTTGTGCAACTGGCCCCAGACAGCCAGAGATGATTTGACTGGTCAGGCCAATGTTCAACACAAAGTTGTACACATTTGTATGCACCAAATCAGAAAAAAGTAATAGTTACTCTAACTTTAAATTATTTTGCAGACTTTAAGAAAAATCGACCTGCACTAGAAGTACCTGTATAACTAGGTGATCTTTAGTTTCCTACGAAAGAGAAAACGGAAAACGACTTAAATGACAATTATTTCTGCATTTTTAAACAAAACATTAAAAGATGTCAGAAATTTTTTTTTATTAAAAAATACTTTCATTCCCGGATTTAGTATCTTCACATATTGAAGTCTCCTTACACATCTATTAAATATACTAATGTCCTTTTATTTACTTCAAAAAGTTTTTACATCATTTTATCCTGTGTTCAGATGATGATGATACTTATTATTAATTATTAATGATGATAAGAAAAATATTAAAACTCTAAGTTTTCATGGGAGCTCGATTCTTTTTGTTGAAATATGTCAAAAATTTTTTTTAAGTTTGTCGAATGGTATTAATCAAACTTAAAAACGAAAAATATTTAAAACACTAGTTTTCCGTGTGCGTATCATATCTAAGTTTTCTTGGGAACTCAGTTCCTTCTATTTTCAAAAGCTATTACTCAATTTAATAATTTAAAAAGGAAATGCCATAGGAGGGCGGAGGTTAGTCAATAGACGTTATGACTATTTATAGAAGGAATGTTTGTGCTTACCTAGATATCTCGAGAACTCTTTACAAGAGCACGATGGTTCTTAGTTTAACAGAATAATATTTTTCATCGTGTTATGTATTTTATTATCTGCAAGATTGACGTGAGCAGACGAAACGATTTTAAGAAACTTTGAAGACAAGTTTGGCTTCGTTGCTTTACATTTAATGAAACCCGGGGAGTTTACACTTTTGGTTGCCAGAAGCTTAAAGAAACATTAAAATTCTTTCACATTTAAAGACCAAGCATTAACCTTCGTTACTAAACAATGGCAATGAACTCGTCTGAATACATCACGAAGTATACAAATCTTTTCGAAATCTCACATTTTATCTTAAGAATAGGAATTCCGGCCACGGTCATTCCTGGGACTTTCGGCAACATCATGGTCTTGGTGATACAGCACAGGTTAAAAAATACCTCGGTGGCCAGTCTGTCCTTGTACTTCAGCTGTCTGGCCGTCTCCGACCTCATCGCCTTGTGGTGTGATCCCTTGTTCTGGTTCCTGAGTGCTTTCAATGTGTTCTTGAATTTCGATGTGTTGTGTAAACTTCGAGTGTTTTTGAGTTATGTAGCCGGCCATACCTCACCAATAATTCTGGTGACTATGACTTTGCAAAGAACGGCGGCAATTCTTTTTCCTCTGAAAGTCAATCTTTATTGTAACAAACAGTTTGCACGCGTAATGGTGAGCGCCATCTTAGCATGTTTTATTTTATTGAATTCTCACGTTTTGTATGGACACACTCTTCTCAACAACACTGATAACGAAACAACCGATTGCTTTTTCAGCTTCGTCAGTAAGGATTATGAAACGTTTTTTCGAGACACATATGGTTGGATATCTACAGGTGTCTCCTCACTGATACCTTTCTGTCTGCTGCTGGCGGCCAACTGTGTACTGATTGGGAAACTGAGCAAGTCTCTGAAGGAAACAAAACAAAAATTGTCCTTAGGACACCCCTCCCAATTTCGTACTCGCCAAAAACAGTCTTCTTGGTTGACTTTAGTGCTCATTGCAACATCTGTTACATTTTTTGGGTTAACTCTTCCTGTATGCATTATCAACATTTATGTGAAAAGGATTTTTTGAGGAGAAGATAATAACTATGAAATGGCCGCAGTGAACGAGTTATTGCTCTCAATCACTGGCGTTTTCTTCTTAACTAATAATGCTATTAATTTCTACGTGTACTGTCTGACTGGCAGTAAATACAGATGTGAAGTTCTGAAGATTTTCTGCCGCCATAAGGAACCAGGTCTGACAGCGGGGTAGGTTAGAATCATAATAAGAAACTGCTTAAGATGTACATTAATTTCTCATTTTACATGATGTATTTTGCACGGCGGACATTATTTACAGGTTAGCTGAATATTCAAATATTTTCAAGTGAAAATTATTATGGGATTTTGTTTTATATTTGCGTGGGCTGATCAACAGTTGACGTTAGATTAGTTCTCCAGTAATAATAATTTGAATATTTTGAGATCAGAACCATCTAGCTACCTCTAAAGCTAGGATGTCAGTGTATACTAATATCTGTTTTAGTCTCCCATCTCAGCATTATTCTCATCCAAGCTTGAGTACAATACCTAGTTAGTCGTTTTAAAACTAACTAGGTGGCCTAGTGTCAAGTCTTTCTTAGTTCTGTTTCCAGAGAACAGGTCGGAAGTTCCGATGGAGAAGCTGCTAAAGTTTTACTTTGTAGTGTCTGGGACACTTCTTACCTAATTTTACGTTGTGTTGTGTTTTATCGACGACCCCCCGCAATTGACTGACTCTAGATTCCACAAAAGCTTTTGCTTTTACTCAAAAGTTCTCTTTGCGATGTTTATGATTGATTCTCGTAATAAAACATCTTACTGAAACTAAAGATATTATATTATATAAAGTCTGTACTGAAATTCTGCATCAGTCCAAGAAGATATCAGCCGAAAACATACGTGCGGGTGATTTTAAAATACTGCACTGAAATAATGAAATGTTTGTGAACTATTACACAACATAAGGCAGCATTTTGCTGTGATCAGTATAAATCAAGAACAAGAACCTTGTGTTTTTGAATTGTATACAAACATCCCTTTCTTCAAAATGCGAACCGACGCAAGAAATATTAGTACGCATGGATCAATTTTTCCCAACGGAAAAAAGGAAGTTAACAACTGTATACTGTTATTTATAAACATGAAATATATAAGTATGCGTTTGAGGTATTGACGTCGACTTACAAATTTTGCATCGTGAAACACTTCCCTTACACCAGAGAAGAGAATAAAGAATCATATAAAATATCATTCAAAATTTCGCTATTTTTATTTTGATTCCTACAAACTTTTAGTTATTTGGTCGATAAGCTTGCTAGTTGTTTAAATAAATATTACTCAACATCATTTGAACAGCATACTAAAGGCAGTTTGAGAAGTGCCAATAATAAAACGAAGTTTGCTTCTTTCTTTAATTTATAAACAAATTCAATGACTGTGAGGCTTGGCTGTTGCATGTTTCTTAATGACTTCTTTACATTTGGAAAGCAAGCAAACAAGGCAATGGTAACGCATTAGTTTAAAACTACAAAGTCTTCAGGAATCCTCAGTTCTCATCTTTAAAATCCAAATTCCGTCGAACCTCACTCCTGATATGTTTGGAAACCTTATAGTCTTGGTGATCCAGAAGAGGTTAAAAGATGGCATGGTGTTCAGTCTGTGCTTGTACTTCATCGCCTTGAGGTGCGATCCAGTATTTCGGTTCCTTGGTGCTTTCAATCAATTATTTAACTTCGTGGTAGTCACTCAACATGCCTCCCAAACGATCCTAGTGACGGCAAATTTTCAAAAAGCTTATCGATTCTGATCCCTCTGAATCATAATCATCATCCATCCTTGGACTAGTACTAGTTGATGACCAGATGCTGGTCTATCAGTGGAGCTGATTTGGCGCTGCTGGTTGTTACGGGGACCTGGCTACACACAGTAGTCGCTTGGGTCGCCATCAATGACGGTCGTTGAGCAGGTCCTGAATGTAGTAGGCGGTCCACTTCTTCAGGTTTGCCGTCTAGTTCTTACTCGTCTGCCTCGGCGGCATCCTCTTTCCACAGAGCCTTGGAGGACGGTTTTGGGCGACATGATCCAGCCAGGCCAGCTTATGACACTTCATCACTGCGAGCAATTTCCTGGCGACCCACATGGATGGAGACCGAGCTCCTCACGAAATCGTTGGATTTGTAGTCCCTCTAAAGGTCAGCAGCTGAATGAACAGTTTGTATGTACAACGATGAGCTTCTTCGTTGTATGCTTTTTAATTTTCAAACATTCTTTGCATATCAAATTTTAAAACGAAGCTGTTTTTAATTTTTGGTCGGTTAACAGTGGAAAAATCAATTTTAAGAGACACCTATAGCTGGATACCTACAAGTGAATTAATGGTACCTATGGCATTACACTAGGAACTTGACTTGATGATGACCGCCACATACTTGTCAAATACCAATCTTACACATTCACATTTGCAGATGTCACTACTCGCACTATCCCTTGTACACACGACAAAACAAATAAAATACAAACAGAAAGAAATACAAACAAAAAAACTTTTTCTCAATCGGGAAGTTCTGGCCCGGACGTGTCTATAACTGACCCCAGAGGGCATGAGACAGAACAGGTCATTAGCCGGGTGGGAGGCATCAGCCACAATCTTGTGTGCTCCACACAGACTGCCCTGGGCGTAGATTGTGCCTACAGGGGGGTATCGCACAGACAGTAGTTCTGCTAGCTGCACGCACCACCCGGTCGAGTCTGACTTTCTGTTTCTGGGTGGTGCTGCCATACCAATCAGAGACTGAATATACCAGTACATTCTCGATCACCACCCTGTAACACTGGACCAGAATCTATCTTCTTTAGCAGCATTTTTTTAGCCGGCACAGAAAATAAAGTCATTGTAGACCTTCTTGATAATCAAATAAAACCACATCGTTTTCCCAGCTTAGATTATTTGATATGGTGGATCCCAGAAACCTGAAATGGTCGACCTACTCAAGTATGATCTCCTTGGTTTTAGAAACATTGAGCCACCAAGGGATCCAACCCCTGATGGTACACAGACTCATTGTTATTTGCGATGAGAACTGCCACCGTGGTGTCATCGACAAACTTTACCATCCGAATTGATCCGTGAGCTGAGACACAGTCGTTGGTTGAAAGGGAAAACAGGAATGGAGAGAAAACGCAACCTTGTGGTGTCTTGGTGCTAGAGGAAGTCAAGGATCTAAAAGCAGATTGGCCGGGGAAGACCTAGAGAAGTTTTCAAAGAGCTTCTGCGGAATGATGGAATTGAAGGCGGAACTGTAGTCTACAAACAAGAAACGTTCGTAGGAGCCAGGGGTTCAAAGTGATGGAAGATGAAGTGAAGAGCTAGAGACAGGGCCGCCGAGAGCCAGCCCGGGCCCCGGGACAGACGACTTTTCGGGCCCCTTGTAATTGTACATTATTTTCACAGTATATAATAATATGTTTACAATTGGAATGTCGATATATACATTTTATTCAGATACGTACTAAAGATTGCAAACATTAGGACAAGTGTACAATGATCTACATCACTACTTGAACAAAGCATTGTTTACACGTGAGTGGTTAGCAAAAGAGGAAAACTGATGTTAAAGGATAAACGTAGTCCCCTGCTCCACAGAAAACCTCCCCAGAGTGAGGACTGTTACGTCAACAGCGATGTCAAAACCTCGAAAGATCAGAAAAACGACTAGAGTCTAAAGACAGTACAATGTTCATTTCCAGCATCCTACTGCAGGTGTGATAATGGTGGCTAGTAGCCGTATATACAGTACAAGGAACAGTGTCGGGCATTACACAAATACAACACTGTCCACTCGAATAATAGACCCCCATACAATACCTGGTGCACCCACTGCCTTAACATTACAGCAGTGGTGCTTTGCGGGCTTCACGACTCGATAATATAGTCGAACCCATTGTTTTTGCGAGCCGAGATTCCACTGCCAGGACTTGATCCTCAGCTACTTAACCGATCTTAGCACCTCGTTGAACGGTCTGCTTGTGCGACGGTAACCGGCGATGTGTAAGAGATTCAAAGAATCACTTTGAAGTGTCACACAATAATAACCACCCTTGAAGTTTTCAAAACTGACCTTAGGACATATATCTCTTTTGTGAGTACCTCTACTAACTGATTGTCATCTCTCCATCCCAACTCTGTGGCAACACATCCCCTTTTTGTTTTTCGCATTTTGCAGTCGTATGTATCTGCTTTTAGTGCTGCACTTTCAAGTGCACTAAGCTCACTGTCGAGCAAGGAAATGTGCTATATCTATATATAAGTGCTTTATACTTATACATGTATGTTAAAGGCCGAAGAGAGCGAACCAAAGAAATAGAAATGTTTAGTATATTTTAGCTGCATTCTAATAGTTCATAGAAACAAAGTTATGCAGTATCAATATTGTCATGTTACCTGCTGACTAAGAACTTTGTAACTCTGTATTTATGAGATTTTCTTTATTATTGTCAGTCAATTTGAGACGCTTGCTAGTCATTCTTATCGACACTGATGTTCCTGCCTTGTCAAATGCTATTTGCCAATAAACAGAAAATCATAAAAGGATAAATAAATAAAAATTACTGTACTCACCAAACAAACAAAGTGCAGCGTATCTCGGGTTTTCGAGTCTAGAAGACAGCATGCGACAGGCAGGAGAGTGCGGTGTGACAAAGATGTTAAACTAAGTGTGTATAGCTTTCTCTAAGGTCCAACTTTCCAAGCTTTCTTTGATCCAAGGATGGGAAAATAAAGTGTCCTGGTTAAACACACGGCGACTTTACTGCTGATTCGTCTATCATAAAAGTGTCAGTGTACACCTCCAAGTGCTCCCAACCCCGACCATTTAATTCAAATGAAAGTCCGTCATGAAACTATCACCTTCCCCCTCCCCCTTTTCCCTCTTGTCGTGTGGGCAGCAACAATGCATAGCCGGCATGGGTGGAACTTGTTGTCATCTTAGTCACTGGCCTCTAAACTAAAACAAGGCTAACATAATTTGCCTCTACCTTGATTGTGGGTATCAGGACAAGGAACAATTTAAGAAATCGTAGACAAACTAACAATTATGTCATAGCACATCTGTAAACTTTTCTTGTCCTCCCTTCTTCATCGTGAAACAAATATACGTTACATGAAGCTCCTTTAAAAACACATTTAAATATAAGTACAGTGTATGTGATTATTCGAAAATCAAATGTTGCAGCCACCACAAAAGTCAATATACAGCAGCATATGTGACAGCTTCATTGAAGACAACTAGTGCAAGGGTGGCCTTGGGAGACAGATGGTGGGTAGATATCTCCTTTTAACCAGTAGCTTCGTCGGCAAAGAGCAAAAGAAGGTCGGAGAAGGGAAGGTAACGACCAGCCGGCCGATGTGTTAATGCAGGGCCCTGCTGGTCGTAACAGTAGTCCGAGTCCTCCCCTTTCCGGTGGCATAGCTTTCCTCCCTACCAAGTATACCCGCCCATTCTGGCCATCCACCTTCCGCGCGGACACCGTCTCTAAACTTTTATCTTTCTCATGCTAGCCTCCTCATTATCATCCTCCTCCAGCTCCAAACTTCTAGTGACACAACCGTGATCAATTTATAAGCCTAACTATTTGCGGGACCGCTGTTTTTAAAATGTTTTTGCAATAATGTGTTCTAGTTTGCTGGCAGCGATAGTATTACAGGATAATATAGTCTCATTATATCAAGGATCTACTGTGTAGACTAATGTATTTGTTTGTTTGGTGATGGAGAAACGGTTAAAGGAAGTCTCGGTGTTGTTAAGTAATCATGAAAAAGCAGCCTTGATATATCTCGCTTACAGGCTGCAGAGCCAGAGGCGGGCCCCCATCCTCTCGGTTCACAGAGTGGCCACACATCAGTAACATATCTGCCTCTTCACTGTTAATTCCGATTTGCTTGCAGGGACCGCCCCCTCCCCCCGTAGTGGCACAAGAAGCCAGCAATCTCAATGCACGAGCGTTTTTCTGGACGGTTCACATGAGATAAAATCTTCAGTGACCAGCGGCCTTCCGCCTCCAGGCTTGTCCAGCGAGAATATGACAACGCAAACTACACTTCTCACCCCAGGCCCGATTATCTTAGGGCCCAAATTTGTATACTACAGACTTGAAACTCAACGTCTACATGTGTAATGCTTGGGTGTTCTGTCCTCAGACATTTCTTTAAAAGAAAAAGAAAAGGAGAAGAAAAAAAAATCCACTGACCAAGGCCGGGCCCCCTTCACAGCCGCGGGCCCGGGTACACCAGACCCCCCTGTCCCCCCCCTCTCGTCAGGCCTGGCTAGAGAGACAACATTGTCCACCGACCGACTGGCCTACTAGACAAATTGAAGAGGGTCCAGCTTTCTCTTGGTGGTGCGTAAAAGATGTCTGAAGAACAGTCTGTCCAGAACTTTCATCACGGCAGATATCAAGGTCCCGGGTCTATAGTCGTTTAGTGACATTTGAGCGTTTGTAATTATTTTCTTGGTGCAAAAAATAGGAAGACTATTTCTGTGCAAAACCAGTGTTAAATATCGTTAGTGTTAAAACGTTTGCTGATTTATGGCCAGCACAGGAACTCGTGGAACACATAATAAATGTCGATCAACAGCAATTGTGGACTTTATGTAAGAGATGTTGATTTACAGGCCTCTCGACAAGCTCAATATTTTTCACACTCTAGATTAATAAACTGGGAGAGCCAGTAAAAGTTTAGTATCAACAGTTCATTTCCGCCCTGGGCGAAGTTTCTTTCCTTTCAAAGATTTTAGTTTGTGAAGCAAATTTGTACCAGTGCCGAGCTGAAGTATCTAATACTACTTAAATTTTATAACGATTTTCGGGGAAACAAAGCCTTTTAATATCTCTCTGTCTTTAGTACAGCGCGTAAAAGAATATTCTTTCTTTGTGCCAAGAATTACCACGAGTGTTCGGCAGGTCGTATCAAAGAATGATATTTGCATGTATTGGGATTATTTCGACATAGCTTTGGCATCGGCCTACATCCTTCGGACTTGGAAAATTACATACGAAAGTGTAAAGGCATTTATCTTCAATGACATTTAAGCTTCAATATCTAGCTATACAGCAATGCATTCGTTCACACCTTGGAATATTACTTTATTACTCCTTTGTTACACGGTTATTAAAGTTATTCAAGGATTGCACTTGTACCTGTCATTTGTGCTGCAGATGTCGCTCCACATTCCGTTTGAAGAAAGTGCACTTTGGGGAAAGGAGGGGGCAGAGAAGGGGAAGGGGCTGGATGACAAAAGGGAAAGAAGTCGTAGCAAACGATCCAGAGAATAAATCTGAGTTTCCTCCCTTTCACTTTTTTATTCAGTTGATGGAGCAAAAAATAACAGAAATTGGTACCACGCCATCTTAACGACTGAAGATACCCTTTGAACAACTCAATTTTAAAATTTTTATGTCGCCTTCAGCATCTATTCTAGATAATTTGTCAGTTATGCAATCTGAGTGTACTGGGTGGCAAGCAGGGTTCAATACTTTTGGTGGGTTGAGCGTGTCGTGTCCGTGTATCTACAGTGGAGTTCAACCATCTCGTATGTCTGGTAGAATGGTATCTAATTAATACTTATTTTATTCTGTCTTTCTTTCCTTCTTTCTTTCTGTAATCGAGACGCGACACCCTGGTACGTCAGGTAGAGCGGTTTCCAGACATTTAGCAAGTTGAATATCAGGTACACCCGCTCCCGATACCGGCGAGACAGCCTGCGTATATGCAGGATGAAGCAGCGACAGGATTCAACAGTAAACGGTCAGCAAAATAGGCATCAACAACATCATCGTAGTCAGCAGATTTTATTTTTATTCTATTTAAGACAAACTACAAAGTGTATTGCAAACCTAGTTCTTTCAATCGTGATTCAGCAAAGATATACTTTTGTTACCTCTTATTTGAATTCCTATCACTTGTGGTGCATGTGGAGGCCCGAGGCGTGATGTCCTTGTACAGGTATGTGGGCTGATGACAGTAGGAATTGTGGAAACAATGACCGTTGGTGAGATCGACCTCTGGTCTCAAAACATCCGAGTGTCCATTGCGTACTGACCAGTGGTCGTAGATGTGATGCGAGAAGAAGTCGCTGTCGAGGGCAATATGGAGATTCAAGGCCAAGCGTTTTGTCTTTATTGTTACGTTCGGACTCCCCTTTGCCCCTTTTGCAGTAGCTATAATGCGGTGGCAAAGATGCTCTGGTGGTAAAGAAATATAAAACAATATCCTCGAAGTGTGGATGTCGCGAAGACAGTACGCTTGTTCATCAGTTCACTTCTGTTCTCCCTGGGCAAGGACTTATTCCTTCCCTAACCACGACTCTGTGACAAAGAGGCACCCTGAGTACATACTGAGCATCTTCCCTCCCCTTGTTGTGCCTCACTGGTCCGTCATAGAGAACAGCCTGTCACAGGTACACAGGTGAGGATTGAACATCAAAGTTCAGAACAAAAATCCTAACAACCACGATGAATAAATAGAGACAGTCTCGTCTTCTGTCATATTTCTCTTGCAGAAAGATAATTATCAGGGTACTAGCTCTAGACTTGATACATTTCAATATCTGTAGCGAAAGAAGTGGGTCGTTTAATAATATATTATTAGACAATTTTTTTAATCCGAAATATTTGAACAATTTTAAAAATAATTTGAAAGGAAAATGAAAAAGTGTACAATTTGCTTTAAATAGAAGTTTTCGGTATCCATTAAAACGTATATAAACACAACACTCGCAGTATTTACGAACCGTGCTGGTAACCTTCACTAAAGTTTGCTGTGTGTCTGATGGTCTACAAACAAAGACAACTGTGAGGATGGTCACCATTTGTTCCTAAGTGGAAGAATGTTTTTTCAACAATACACGCGAGGAAATAAGAAATCGATGAACGCGGAAAGCAAATAAGACGGAAAACTAATTTTGTGAAACATTTCATAGGTGTAGGTAGGCCGTTACGGCGGGCGTGGCTCTTTGATAAGAAAATACTCAACAAACAACTTGTCGTTTCACTGTGTGCATAATGCTTGCATACTCTGAAGCAAATTTCTTTTCATAATATAAGTATTCTGGTTCCCAAATTCAATGGAAATTATGCATTTGTTTCGGAAAAAGTCTGAAAATAAAAGTATCCAAATGTTTAAATTACGGGCGTGAAAGACATGTGTACTTTAAAAAAAAAAGCAAATTATAGCAGGAAGATTTATTGTGCCTTAAAGGCTGAGAAGACGATACTTGTGCCATTAGGTATAAATAACAGCAGGTGAAAGAAGGAAGATTTAAAATAAAACGTTAAGAAACAATCATTAAAAACTAATTTTAACCTCTCCTTGCAGATGTAAGCAAATTGGTGGATTTTTTAGCGGAGGGCGGTCCCCTGTGATTTGGGGCAAATTTATAAAGTCTGTTCGGTCTAGAGATGCACTGGTAGTCCAGTTTCTAATGAATTAGAAGTGTGGAACATGAATTCAACAGTGTTGCACGATGCTTCCGTTTTAGTCTGGAAGGTGGGAGTGCCCATCACCATTACTTCTGGAACGTTCGGGAACATCATGGTACTGTTGATCCAGCGGCGAATAACGGAGACTTCCAGCTCCAGTCTGTCCCTGTACTTCATGTGGCTGGCCGTTTCGGACCTGTTAGCTCTGTGGTCGGATCAGATTTGCTGGTTTCTAGCTGCCTGCGAAGTGTTCATAGATTACGAGGTGGTGTGTAAGCTTCGCGTGTTTCTGGGCTACTTCACCGGCCAGTCCTCCCCCGCCATCCTGGTGGCCATGACCTTTCAGCGCGCCGCCTCCATTTGGTGGCCCCTCAAGGTCGGTGTCTACTGTAACGAAAAATTTGCTCGCGTGGTTATGGTTAGCATCATCGTGTTTATTATTCTCTTAAACTCCCACCTCCTGTACGGACACTCGCTCCAGAACCAAAGCGGCAACGAGACAGACGAGTGCTTTTTTAGCTACGTCAGCCCGGAGTACGGGGACTTCATGAACTTGGTGTACGGGTGGGTGGATACGACCTTTTGCTCTATCCTCCCTTTCTTTCTTCTGTTTGCGGCCAACAGCGCCCTGATCTGGAAGGTCAGGACTTCGTTACGAGAAACCAAACAAACGCTGGCCTCTGGACACTCCTCGCAAATTCAAGCTCGCCACAAGAAATCGTCGTCGATGACCGTGACACTCATTGTCATTTCCATCGCCTTTATCGTCCTGACCCTTCCACTGTCCATGTACTTCGTCTACGCCAGGACGTTTTCTCAGGGAGCCGACGACGATCCCACCATCGCCGCCGCCAACGAGCTGGCTCTAGCAGCCACGAGTGTATTATTCTTTTTTAATTATGCCATTAACTTCTACATATACTGTCTGACTGGGCATAAATACAGGACAGAGTGTGCCAAGCTGTTCTGTCCACATTATGACGGCAAGTCCTCTTAAATCGCTTCTTGCTTTTGCAAACGCTTTTATCGTAAACACGTCGGCGTATAATTAAACCTAATTATATTTATGTTTGTATCACCAGTGACTTAGGAACCAGGGGCAATGGCAGCCACTGCCTCAAAAAAGATACTGAGGGAACAAGAATGTGAACCTCTTTCACTGTCAGAAGACAGAAACATCACCACTGTCAAGGGCAGATAATATGTCTGTCGTTACCTTAATAAGAGTGGTCTCAGTGCTGTGAAAAGGTCTATATGCCGACTGAGCTTGAGGGGTAAGGTGGTGCTCTTGTAAGCAGGCCCAGAGCTGTGTCAAAACTTCTTTCTCCATCATCTGAGAGAGAAAAGACAAATTGGAAACTGGGCGGTATGACGGAATAAGCCGGAGAGGGAGGGATCGAGGTTGTAGCTAATCTAGGCCTCGACCGGTTCGATTTGTTGTTCCATTTTTTTGCCTAATTACAGTTCTATCTTTGGGGCTGTTCGCTTGGCGGCACACATCTTCTCTCCAAGCAACTTCGCACCCGATGTTGGTCCACTTGAAGGGTCGCCTTTGTCGCGAACACGTGGGCGCTAGGCTCTGGCTGGTACTTTAATTGTGGAAAGTTTTGCCAAGATGTCCTGTTAACATCCCGACGGTCGGTTGCATAATTAATCAGCCTGGCGCACCAAGGTTTGACACGGTGGGGTTTTCTACAGAATTTGTAGCGCGGGGGCAGCCTCGTAAACCGAAGCTCCAATATTAAATGTTCGTCTTGACCTCCACCTCCTCTCCATCTCCATCCCATACCACGGTATCATCAGCTTGCACCTGTCAAGAGCTCGTTAGATATTATCATCTTTTTCGCGCCACCGTCTTCGGCATCATAATCATCATCATGACCACCACCTCTGCCATCGCCGTTTTCGTCAGTGATGCCATAACTTTACCGGCAGGTACACGTATGTCACAATTATGACAACGATATCACAGTTGAACCTCAGTATCCGAACGTATCCCGTCCATAAAAGCGGTCATAATTACGACTATCCATATAGGACGAGCCCTGTTTTCACTTTTCTTTAGTTTATAATTACTTTCTCTTTCCGGCAAGCCCGGTCATCCTAGCAATTTTCTTCAATCGCTTAGTCTTTATACCTCCTATACCTTCCTCAATCATTGTCTGCGTCGAATAAAATTACATTAACAAAGGAAAAACTTCTGATAAACCAATGACTACAAGTTCAGGTTGATGGTCGAGTAGAGAGAAGTGATGTGGGTAGAGTCAAAGATGACGAGCGCATCTTAAGGTTCATAATGAAAACTATTAAATCTTCCAATTGCAAGATATGGTTATAGAATCAACACGACCAAAGTTACTGGCTGGCTGCGCATCACCACACTTAACGATGATGCACGCGCATCTGGCCGACATACCATCCAGTTCATCCTCTTCAGTACAATCAGTATACAGATGCGCGCGCAGCCTGACTCCGCTTGTGCCAAAACGATTTTTATATCAAATTTGGAGGAAGTCGATCCTTACAGTGGGAACTATAGTTCGAATAATGGGGTAGAATATTAAAAAACCCATTCGCTATGGCGCAACCAAACGGGTTTGAATAGTACGATGGAATATTTTTTAAAGTTGTTAAATTTTCTGGTGGAGAGTTTCCCAGAGTTTATGGATGGCGAAAACACAGGACCCTTAGTATACTGACCACTGAAGAACTCAAACGGAAAAGAAGTCGATGTTTCACGGGAAGTGTTCGCAAAAGGAGATGCGCTGACAAAAAAAGCTTATTCAGACAGCGGGAATTAAAATACCGAGAATTCGGATACCGAGGTTCGACCGAGCCATCCTCCTTGATTTTTAATAGAATGAGATGTGTTTTTCGTCAGGGATCTGAATGAGCTGGGTGACTAGCGATCCAACACTACCTCAGTCAAGTGAGTGCATTCTGCATCTTTGTTTGACATGGTAGATCATTCGATGACACTTACCACAACAACATCCCCGCCACACTTCCCCCTACCCCGAAGCCCCATCCGAATAATAAAGCTGTTGTTTTTGTTGTTGTTTAAATAGGTAATTCTCAAGCGAACATGTATTAACATGAAATTGTACGTACGTGTCTCTTGTCTCCTGAGAAGCTTTAAATTCTTTCGTGAGAAAACCGTAATAATTATTATAATTATTTGTAGTGAACACAGTGGACAGTTCCTCTGTCCTTACAATGGGTCCGACTACGATTGATTTAGAAGAGAGGCTAACGATGCACAACTAACAGACGACAGCTGTCATTGTGCTTCGTCTCTTCCATGTACTCAGGTTATATTGCAAGTCGGCTTTGCTACCATCTGAGTGTTTTAATTAATTAATTAAATTCTACAATGATAAACATCAAAAGAGGAGAAGCTATATGTGATTTGTATTCGTACTAGCGGCAGCAGCTCTAATGGAGTCTTTTGGTTTCTAAACTTATCAACACTTGACATCTGCCGCTGTGGTATTTTATAAGTGAGAATAACTTTTATAAATAAAAAAAATTCTAAAATTGATGAACTATCCTGACAGCAATGCGGAATATGTAGTTAATGATTAAACTGAACTAATAGCATGCTGATGTAGCTATACTCAGGTATCGGTTGTGCGGTGACCAGTCAGTGATCACACTTTATTTGTTCAGCATTAACACTCTTGAGGAGAGTGCGGTCCACTTTGCAAGCCTCCATCACATATGGTCTTAACGCCAAATTAATTCTACACTCGCATTTTTCCCATCACATTTGGGGGGGGGGAGTAGGGATTAGACTGCCTATTCGTGTATATCTTCCATTGATTTGATTTTCAAACTTAACAAACACTTGGGGCACTAGGATACCTAATGCCTCTGAAATCCATACAAACATCTTGGATTGCAGCACTTGTACATGAATAACGGAGACTTGTTTCTGAAAAGATAAATATGTTTATTGTAAATACAAATATTAAGGGATCTGAAGGGATATTGTGAAAACCTATGTAACCTGATGCTTTGTTGGCTCCACCGTGAAGCAGTAAGTTGCTGTGGTTAGAAGACTCCCCTTGTCCATCCCAGCATCTATTGAAACGGGTTCTTGATTAACCAGTAATGAGATCCGCCGTAGACACGGTGAGCCACTTAAATTCGCTGACCAGGTTGCTCTTGAGCGATGGGTCTCTCACAAAAATTACTGATAATATGATATGAATAAAGTACTAGCATTATGTAAAACGTCGTCGACAAGAACTGGTTTGGTGTAGCACATCATCCACAAAGCTGGCTCCAAAGAAAATGTGAAATGTGTTCAGGGCTCTACGCAGATAAAAGTATGTGGCCACCTACCGGAGTGCCAAGGAATGGTTGACATATATAACTTTCTTTTCATCTGCACATCAATAGAATGTTTGTAAAACTGTGGCTGCTGTGACGCACCGCTGTTACATTGTGATAGATTTTATTCGATTTTTCTCAAGTTAAAAAAAATATATATATATATACATAGGAAATGCAATACTATGACTGACTATGTGCTTGCACAGCTGAGTTCGAGATGTCGTTTAATCGAGCTGCAAGCTTCTTTTCTTATTAGAGCAATACATATCAACCAGCTGTAACACGTTTGTCGTTAGTAGTCAGAACCATAAAATGATCCTTAGAAATGTGACCAAAATATTAAAATACTTGACGGCATATTGTTTCAGGTCCTACATACACTGTTCGTAAAAATATCGCAGTGATACGTTTATTTTATAATCCTGAGAAGAATTCCTGTGAACAACCATCTACAAGAAGGTGGGAAGAACAACTAAACAACTGACTCACACCAGATTTTTTAGCGCATATTCACACTCATAGAGAGCATGCTCTTAGTGCTTAAAGAGACATGGACTAAATGGATAGAACACGAATAAACGACAGTACTGACGACAAACAGAAAACAAAGATAGAAAACACAAAAAGGCACCAAAAAAAAAAGATACAGAGAATGTATACAGAGAAATCTAGATAAAAAATTTTTTTAAAAAAACACGTTTTTGTTAGTTTCTGAACGCTCTAGAACAAAATAGTCATTTGTAAACATTTGTTGTAATTATTTGTATGGACAAAAAAACAGCAGAGATCGATGCGCGTTGCTCTCGTGGGCTCTCGCGATATTAATAACTAACACGAGATTGCAGCTGCCTCAACGGTATTACGAATGTGGAAATAAATAAAACTGCAATGTTGTTTTAAAATATTATTAAGAAGGAAGGTATGTGTTATATCATAACCACTGTACAAATATTAATTATTTAATTTAATAGATAAATCTATTAAGAAGAAGAAATATACTCTTGTAGTCCTTGAGCACCTACCGTAGGGTTGGGTGATTTTTTTCATAAAGCATCAGCATTCATGCGTCAGCATGTCAGGGGCATTAGCTGCAAACAGTTCTTTCGTGTGTTTGTAGCAGGGTGGGATGAGGTTCGCTCTCAGTCTCACCACAATGATAACACAACACCGTCGTGGGTTCAGATTTACTAGCGCGTCAGAGGGTATGTCTGACTAGGCGAAAGCATATACATCAAGCTCTAACAACTCCTTGGTGGGGCGATCCTCCCACCTCTCTTCTGTCCGTTCGACTCCCTCTTATCCCCCTCATACCCGACTTTTCTAGAAGCCCTGTCCTTGTTACTAGGCGACCCCCTTCCGCTCTCCTTCGGCCGGGTCGCGAATAATAACAATTACCATTTCATCATATTTTTGATTTAACAATTGTTGTTAATGAGATAAGAAATGATTTTATGCAATACTGAGACAACACAAAGCATCAGTCTCTCATTCTGAAACCATAGGAAAAAGAACTAAACCTTTATCTGAGAGCCTGATATATATATATATAGTCAAATGTACATCTGATATATTTTTGCTGACCAAAATTAATAGAACAAGACAATTATACGGTTTTTTGTGAAGAAAAAAAGTATAAGGCAAACCTATTTTTCAAAACCTCCCCGATCAAAAGCTAGTCTATCTGGGATTAATTTTAAATCGCAAGAAATGTACGTACACGTGCACATGAAGTCTGAAATTTGACAAATATATACATACCAGCAAGTTAGGATATTCCTTGATAGGTACCCCAGATTCACAGGGCTTTCTTGTCTGATTCGTTGCAATAGACATGATAGCTATCAAAATTGCTGTTCAGATTTTGCCAAATGCTCGTAATGCAAAACTGATCTACAGTTGCAGCTGATGCGCGGTAAGCGCGCGAACAATGCTCCGCGGAGTCGTAGCCTTGGGAACTTCATATCGCACAGAAATCCCAAAGTTATGTAAGACTTTGGTTTATAAAACGATTTTACTTGCCACTGTGATTTTTTCATTGCGTGCAGTAGTGAATTCAACTATCGGTGTTATTAATTTTCGTAAAGAATTTTTATCGTTGTCATGAATCAATGTAAATTTCCGATGTTGTACAACCTAATCTAATGGTTATCTTTTAAATGATATTGTCTGTAATATAATATAAATGCTTCCTATCAAAAACAAGGTGATTGTGTGTGTGTGTTTGTAAAGCTTTTGGGGTTCGAGACTAAGTCACTTTGAGCAAATGACCAATCAGACGGCTCTCATAGGGTCGCTTAGGAGTTTCTTTTTGGGAAAAACAAATTCGCGGCCGGGTCGCCATTCGGCCAGTGGTTTTCCCCAACCCCCTCCCACTCTCTTTCGGTCACAAGGAATGTCACCTACCTTTCTATCCCTGTCTGTGTGTGTGTGTGTGTGTGCAATGCGTGTGTGTACCTGTGTCTGTGCGTGCCATACCCCATACTACTATACACACCCCCTCGAGGAGAAATGTCGTCCTCGACATTTAAACCTGCAACCCGGTTTTTCTAATATAAACATACTACAAACATATATAAAATACAGAGTAAATGAATCTACATATATCCAATCACAATATCGTCAAAGTCCTTTCCTCATAAAGCCCGAATAGCGTGCGAGTCTGTGTGTGTTTACAACAGTGGCCAGACAGCCTCGATTAACATGCTTATAACACTCTCAGGAAGCTTTTCTGAAGACAGTTTGTTCAGCAACAAGATAATCTTCTGGCACCTCAGGCTATCGTCTGGGCTCGGCTGCTGGCGAAGTACAAATTCGTCGCCTCTCATCCACGCTGGTTGCTGACGTGGCCTTGCTGACACTCGAGGGGCGTGGTGTGGTGACGGTGGTGCGCCCTCCTCCTCCTCTCCCCCCCCCCTTCCTGAGCGGATGGGACTTCCCTGTCGTTGACGTTAGGCATTGGAGGCTGCGTGGTGGCTTCTGAATCTGGGTCAGGGACCGGACGGGGTAACTCCATCTCGTCTTCGTCCCTACCCTGCTCTTCCTCGCTACTAACTGCACTCGCCATCGGTTGCCCTCTTGACCTGGTGGCTGGCGGCCGTGTATGTACGAGCACAGTGCTAGATGTGTCGCTGTCGCTCTCACTTTCACGGGCCGATGAATCTGCTCTGTTGTCATTTCTGAGCGGGCGGCGTGGTTTTCGTGGCCTGCGATGAGGCAAGTGATCTCTCGCACCTTCTTGTTGATGTTCATCCTCTAATCTGCCGCCCACTGGTAGCAGCATGGTGCGGTTACGAGTCCGTTTTTTCTTTGAGCCGTTTGCTAGCTCTACTTTGCACTTCACACGTGTGACCTGGCCCCCATCCGTTTTGCTGGTTGCAAAACTCTCGGTGTGGCTGCTAATCATGTCTTCGATGCGCGACTTCTGTTTCACTGTCAGATGTGGCAAGATAGTCATTGAGTCTACACAGTTTGGTGCCGCCTTGGTCATACCTGTGGCGCGTTCGCACGGAACCTGGTTGACTGGATTGATGGTCTGTAAGCAGCGCGCGTACGCCAGTCTATTGCGATTCATGCGCAGAGTTCTGTTTCGCATCGCTAGGCAACTAAAAGAACGATGCAGTGATGGTTGCAGCTGTGCGTCCTGCAGGAACTGGGGTCCATGCTTCTCTTGTGCCTGGTGCATAAGTTGCTCCAGGACATTTGTACCTAGCTGCACTGGAACATTGTCGCTGTACCTGGTCGATGACACCACCAACAATAGGCAAGGGAAGCTGTCAGCCCCGCCCCCTGCCCCCTCCACTCGTATGTCTGCTTTGATGTACCCTATGTACGGGAGCAGTCGGCCATCTGCACACTCAATGTGTAACACTTCTTGAAGCGGGCGGATGGCCAGGTGTGCCAGTTTCTGGCGATAGAATGTGTCCGTCACAGTCGATACAGTGGCACCCGTGTCTAGTAGCGCTGCTGTGGCTACACCTTCGATACAGACATCTACACACGTGCTGGGTCCTATCAATGTTTCCTCCCAACCGGGGCCGCGTGCTGGCGTGTGTTGGCCTACCGGTTGCTCCCTTCTGCAGACCAGCTTGTAGTTTAACGGTGTGCGCAGATGGTCAGCGCGCACTCGACACCCCACTTGAATGTGGCCTTTGCCACCACATCTAAAACATGTCGGCCCCTCGTCCTCATAGGAGGGGCGTGGCGGCCGCTGCTTTGGCTCTTTGCTGGCAGCGGGCCCGTCGCCTGGCCTCTGTTGCAGTTGGCGCTGCAACGACTGCACCTCCGCCGACAGCTTCTGCACCTCCGCTCTCCAGTCCTCGATGGGGGTCGGTTGTGCCACTTTAGCTGTTGCTTGTCTACCAGCACCTGGTCTGTGGGCTGGTTCCTCGGCGTCTCTCTCCACCTGCCGTATGAAGCGGAATAGGCTATCCACGTCGGCCTCCATCTCGAACTTATAGGCAGTCCTGTCCTTCAGGGGCTGACGCAGGCCACCCCATAGTCTGCAGCGCAGCGTCTCATCATACACCCGCTTCTCAATGAGGCGCGCATTCAGGGCTTGTGTCAGGGTGTCTTCAATGCGACACCGCAACTGAGTAACATCTTCCCCGGCCTCCTGGCGCGCGTTGTAAAAGGCGCCGAGTATGTCCTGGTCATATAGCACCAGACCAAATATGCTGTCAAACTTTTTCAGCAGTTCGTCTAGTGTAGCTTGCGGGCCCAGACGCATGGCCACTCTTGCCGCCTCTCCTTTCAATGAACGGCGAACAGCCTCCAACACAATGTCATCAGTATATCGTCTCCGCAAGCACATCAGTTCATACCTCCAGAGGTCGAGCGCCGTGTCGCTGTTTCTCCAGCCAGAGAAGGGTGGCAGTCGTGGTATCTGCGGCCCGCTCGCCTTCGACAGTGTAGCTCCCGTTGTCTCGGCATCGTCTGCCATCCACTGTTGTAAGTTAGCGGCGGTGTCTGCTGTGGGCTTCACCGCCAGATTCCTGTAGGCTTCCAGTACTTGCATTTCCTCTTCTGTCAATTCCATTTTCGGCACTAAGCTTCACTCGCTTCGTTCAAAGTTTCGCCCAGTGCCCCACATTGGGCGCCAAAAATGTAGCAGGGTGGGATGAGGTTCGCTCTCAGTCTCACCACAATGATAACACAACACCGTCGTGGGTTCAGATTTACTAGCGCGTCAGAGGGTATGTCTGACTAGGCGAAAGCATATACATCAAGCTCTAACAACTCCTTGGTGGGGCGATCCTCCCACCTCTCTTCTCTCCGTTCGACTCCCTCTTATCCCCCTCATACCCGACTTTTCTAGAAGCCCTGTCCTTGTTACTAGGCGACCCCCTTCCTCTCTCCTTCGGCCGGGTCGCCATTCGGCCAGTGGTTTTCCCCAACCCCCTCCCACTCTCTTTCGGTCACAAGGAATGTCACCTACCTTTCTATCCCTGTGTGTGTGTGTGTGTGTGTGTGTGTGTGTGTGTGTGCAATGCGTGTGTGTATCTGTGCGTGCCATACCCCATACTACTATATGTTTAACTACCATTGCCATTATTATTGCCATTCAATCTGATATCCTATAAACTAGCATCTCTCCTTACCGCCCTCTTCGCTGATGACGTAGGTGTATGAGAACCTAGGTCTCTGCTTACCGTTCCGTGAGCTGATGACGTAGGTGTGTCAGAACTTAGGTCTCTGCTTACCGTTCCGTGAGCTGATGACGTAGGTGTGTCAGAACCTAGGTCTCTGCTTACCGTTCCGTGAGCTGATGACGTAGGTGTGTCAGAACTTAGGTCTCTGCTTACCGTTCCGTGAGCTGATGACGTAGGTGTGTCAGAACCTAGGTCTCTGCTTACCGTTCCGTGAGCTGATGACGTAGGTGTGTCAGAACTTAGGTCTCTGCTTACCGTTCCGTGAGCTGATGACGTAGGTGTGTCAGAACCTAGGTCTCTGCTTACCGTTCCGTGAGCTGATGACGTAGGTGTGTCAGAACTTAGGTCTCTGCTTACCGTTCCGTGAGCTGATGACGTAGGTGTATCAGAACCTAGGTCTCTATACTTACCATTGCTTGGGGTCGCGACCTATGTTTATTTTTGTGTTGGTGCGCGTGTATTCGCGTGTATATCAGTGTATGTACGTGTGTGTGTGTCTGTGTGTGTGTGTGTGCGTGCGTGCGGACAAGAGCAGCATAACCAGGCAATAATAATGACTATTCCCACTTTCTGAGGAAATCACATGAATTGCGGTGAACTAAACTTACACGCACACATTGTCTTATGCTCTTATATATTGTATAATATGTCACGAACCGGCAGGTTCAAGGCCAGAGCAAAATGGTCGAGTTCTAAATTTAAGTAAAAGTAGGGCCTTCAGCAATACTAAGCGGTGAGGGAACAATAGAGTTAAGTGTGTTTTACAACCGTTGGTCGACCGCTAGTATCAGTAGGGCCTGGGAACTGGCCGGTTAGGCAAGAACGGACCCTAGTATCGCCTAGGGGGTAGACCGCTAATTGAGAGCCCAGCGCACCTAGCCCGGACAATGGCGGTTGTTTTCCTTGCAGTAGACGGGCCGTCTGTGACGAGCGAAGAAGGCAGACGATGGGGCGCGGTAAAGTGGTTATTAGGCAAGGGTTATGATAGGTTATGCAGTGACCAGCGAGAGTGTATGGCAGACCACGTGGGTAACCTGTAGACCGATGCACGATTGGCTAGTAAAGAAGCGCGTGTGTCGCGAGGAAATGCGAGAGTGCAAGAGCCAATGGGAAGCCTCTGACACACCTGACCACGTGGACGCTGAGAAGAGACAAGGAAAGAGGCTTTTTCGCTCCAACCCTCGAAGGAGGTAGATGTGTGTACCGCCAGGTGGGTGCCGGGTACAAGAGATCGGCGTTGGTCCATCTCTATCTACAGTGGCCTGTATTTCCACCAGCTAGTACCACTCGGGTCTAGTGGTGTGATAATAAGGTCACGAAGACAGCCTGACAGGGAGAGGAAGAACGCCCGCTCTGAGTCAAGAGCGTATGCAGCCGCGTGAGTGAAGGCGACAGGTCTCAAGAGACGGAACTACACCTGTCGTACGTTCCAGAGGTCTGGGGACAGGGTTCCCGGGGAATCAGGCCAAAGAGGCAGCCAGAGCCACGGCGGAAGAGGGCGACACAAGTCGTCAAGAATACAGCGTGTGTTCAGTGGACCATCCCAGTGTGAAGGGCTGAAGCAGTTCAAGAAGTGGTTTCAAGGACTGGTGGTCAGAGAACGGACTACGGGTCCGTGTCGTATGTATTTTAAGTGTAAACATCTGATGTTGTTTGTGTATGAGCGGGAGTAACAACTCTCAACAGATCTTTGTACCTATATGGAATGTCACTATATTATCCTATGATCTTTTAGTGTGCTCAATCTGATTTTACTTTGTGTGTAATTATAATTTTATATGTTTTCCAACCTTGTCTGTTGGTTGTGTGTGCACACGTGGGAAAACGTAGTTGTAATACGTAAGCGTGTGGAAGGTGCGAACCACGGGTGATTTGGTGTGAGGGGCTTACAGTGGGTACAGCGAGCCAGCAGAGAGTCCCATCCCCCTCGGGCTGGTTAGCCCAGATCCTCTTATCCGTGGTAATTAATTCGTCACAAATACATAATTATAATCATCTCTACACACCAAATGTAGTAATCAGAAAGCAAGAAAGGCTAAGGTAAAGAAAGAGGACGGGTGGCAGATGTATGTTTATTTTCTATCTTCTTAAGGCTGAATAGAGGTGGTGAATATTTTAACTTGAATTCATCGTTGACGAATCCTCTATTTTGACATGAACATAATTTCCACATAATGGAAAGATGTTTTTTCCTTCCCTAACAGCTCCCAAGGAACTTGTAAAATAAAACGATAGTATAGTTTTCAAATAAAATTTTCAAAAAGCCTTTCAATCGTTTTTCAGTTTCTTTAAATAAATGCGTAATATATAACCGAGAGATAGTAAAACAATATCTTTGGCATAGCTAATGGTCACACCAGCTGGATGCTGAATGCATTTTTCTATTTCTGGGATGACTAAGTAAAATGTGTTCGGTCTTGAAACTGGAGCAAGCATATAGACATGTATTCTTTCTTTCTCGCTCCCCTTCTTTCTCGCCTCCTTCTATCGATCCGTCTCTTCGTCTTTTTCTCTTTCTGTGTGCGTGTGGGTGTGTATGTGCGTGCGTGTATGTATGTGGGTGAGTGTATGTATGTATGTGTGTGCGTGTGTATCTGTGTGCAAGTCTGTATATTTCAGTGTATGTCTGTACATATCTGTTTGCGCGTGCGCCTGTGTGTACAGCCCTGTAGTATCTCGGCATATTTGTAATATCTTGGTGACATCAACAGCAGGAACAGTTTCCATTGCACTTTAAACTGCTTTCCTTCTTGCCACTGTCTTATTTATCATGTTTCAAGGTGATAATAAAACCTACTGTATACATTTTAAATCTGAGCCATACGAGTGTTAACCGCATAATGGGTTCAGGGTGGAAGTCAACATCAAAGGTGCAGACATCATCACGAGGCCTAGACAGTGACTTAATGACACGTGTAAGGTTGCACACTACCCGCCACTTCTTTGTATTCTTTCGTTTCTTCTCGTTACCTTCGGTGCAACCCTATACGAACTGCCCGACATTTCTTGTGTACCTTATTCAAAATAGAAGTAGCAGATTACAATCACAACTTTTCCTGTCAACAATTGATGATAAAGGTAGTGTTTCTTGCTCGCACGAGCTCAGATATACAGGAGGAGTGTTCAAAGGCTTTGTCGGTGACAGCAGGAATCAAAGTATTTTTTACACAAGCGTTAGATAGTCGGCTCCTAACAAGGTCTACTTCTTTCCTCAAATGCGTAGTAATAATGAGATATGAATATGAACAGAGGCGGACAAATAAATATAAGGAGAGCACAAAAACAGGTCGTATGGGAAAACCCAACAATAGTCGGCAAAGGTAATTCTCTGTCCTGGTGCGCTATGCTTATGAAAGCAGCCTACATTTTATTTTGAGCAATAACATTTGCTGCAGGTAAATAAGATTCTGAGCGGAGCGTGTAGAAGATTTACCATGAACAAAAATCTTATACCTTCCTGGATTCGCCTTTGATATTCTTAACTGAGATTGGTGGTTTATGCCGAGCCAGAAACTAAGACTATATCATGGCAAGGCAGTCAGCCCTGCAAACAGATGCCACATGCAGAGAAAGAGCAGCGTGCGCGAGACGAGAGCTGAACCCAGGACAGTCAATCTTCACCGTTGCGCCACCAGACAACCCCCCCCCCCATATCCTGCAGGATACATACAAACAGGAAAACTTTCATTTTAACCAGGTTATGTCATCCCAACAATATATCAAAGTTTCAGCGATAATTTCATCGTGAAACAATAGCTGTTGTTCCAAAAGTAATCTAACAATGAATATCATTTATTGTTAGAATATTTTGCCCACTGACTTTCTGCTACAGTAAGAGTACATGCCATGTTCGTATGTGTGTTTTCATGCTGTCTTCATACTACAGTGTTTTGGTAAAGTTGGCTAAACAACATATTATCTTCTACTTCAATATTTACAAACACAATCATAAAAAAGCCTCGATCTTTCCGGATGTTTTTTAGCTGAACGTCGATCTGCGTAAACACGGCTGCAAAAGCGGAACAGCTTTCTTATAAGAGGGAGGGGGGCAACACGGCGGCCATAAAAGAAATCGCTCGCGGCATTTGTCGTCTGCTCACTCCACTCAATTGCCCAATTGTACCTAATAAACTAAACCTAACCCTAACCCGAACCCTACCCCAAACCTCTGACAAAATAACATAGACCGGTCTATGACGTCACTCCCCCCGCCCTATAAGAAAGTTCTGCCGCAAAAGCTCCCTGTACAACCTTCTCGCAAGCATACAAGCACCCTCTCGTATTCCTCCAACTTTTCCCGCCCCATATGCGTCACAAACACATAAGGAACTACCAGGTCGTGCGATCAGTTCACAAAACACACACAAAATAGTCGCCGCTGTCAACTTCCCCTCGGTACAAGCCAGGTAACAAGTTGGCACCAAGCGGTCTCCACTTTACAAGGTGTGTTGGTGCTCAGGCCATGCAATGAGTTACGAGGCCCACTCATGTTTCCTGAGTATCGTCTGGAGAAGGTTAACCTTATCCGTAATTTATTTCGGAAATTTCAGCTCCGAAAAATCTCGTCATGCCAGAGGTTACATCTGCTAATCTTTCGGAAAACAAAAGATTATTCAATAAGGATGAGTGAAATATCTCAAATATCGGAAACCAAGAGCGATTATTCAATAAAGAATAATAAAATATCTCAAATATCCCACAATGAACAGCTGTGAATTCTTTTTCTATAAACAGAAATGAAAGAAAGAAATTTCAGATATATTTTGGGGGCTTTTATTACACGATCATCTGTTTAGCTATTTGAGCTCTCTGATCAGTTAATGTATCATTGAATACCTTGATAAGCGCGAATGATGCTGACAATTCACTTATTTATCACATCCCCTCCTCCCGTGGAGGCGACCTCAACACTTAAACAAAGAGATGAACTCAGACTAGCCAAACACGATGGCGAGCAGCAGAAAAGACCCCAGAAGATAAGTACATGAGGTGTTGATACGTACTACGTCAGGTAGACGTAGGCAGGACGCGAACTGCCAGACCATAATATATTGTATCTGGATCCGGTTTCTCGCAGCTCGCGGGTACGGGTGTCAAGACGTCAGGGGTGGCCCGGATGTTCTTTATACACGTTTGTAATGCTGAGAGTCGCCAGGGGTTTTTAAGTGAACATGGTGTGGTTTGTTATTGTCCTGAGCTTCTCCTGCATTCTGCGTGCAGGTAAGTCTTCTTCTCATTGTGCTCTTGTCTCTGTCTTCTCGGTGTGTGTGTGTGTGTGTGTGTGTGTGTGTGTGTGCGTGCGTGTGTGTGTTTGTGTTTGTGTGTGAGTGAGTGTGTGTGTGTGTGTTTGTGTGTGTGAGTGAGTGTGTGTTTGTGTGTGTGTGTGTGCGTGTGTGTGTGTGTGTGTGATAATAATAGGATTTCTAGGACATTTCTCCAAAAGGAGGAGAGCTCGATGACTTTTACAAGAGACAGGGGGCAGTAGAGAATAAGGCCGTGTAATATAGACACACATTACATTCAAGCAGAACATACACTCACACATGTGTGTGCGTGCGCGCACGTGCATATATATATATATATATGTGTGTGTGTGTGTGTGTGTGTGTGTGTGTGTGTGTGTGTGTGTGTGTGTGTGTGTGTGTGTGTGTGTGTGTGTGTGTGTGTGTGTGTGTGACGGATAGGGGTTGGGATCTGTGTAGGTGATGATACTTGGGTATGTTAAGAGTGAGAAAGTGGGGGAGCCAATGAGTGTAAATGTTACTTAAAAGTGTGTGCGTGCGCGTGTGTTACTCTGGGTGTCTATGCATGTGTGTGTGTGTGTGTGTGTGTGTGTGTGTGTGTGTGAGAGAGAGAGAGAGATGCATGTGTCAGACAATAAAGGAAAATGTGTGTGCAAAAATGAATGAGTCAGTGTAAATGTATACTGTGATTGTGTGTGCGTGCATGTATGTGTATAGATATGTTAGTGTGTGTGTGTGTGTGTTTGCGTGCGTGGGTGGGTGGGTCGGTCGGTGGATGAGTGTGTGTGTGTGTGTGTGTGTGTGTGTGTGTGTGGGTGAGTGGGGTTGGGTGATGTGTATGAGGATGTGTGTGAGTCAAAGAGAATATGTATTTTAGCGCATGTGAGTGAGTGAGTGAGTGAGTGACAATTTCTTTATTTCCGTAGGCTCGTTCCCATGTTGGAGTGGGTGTAGTGGGAATCAAAAGTACAAAATACAGTATTCGAGTATTTTATTTGGCTATAAGCCCTGGGGGCATTTTTAGCCATAACATCAGAGTTATTATCATCACAATGGCAATTTTTTTTCTCAGTAACAAGCTTCGAACAGGTGGTGACAATATAAATATACAATACATAAATGCAGTGTCCATACGTCATTAAAATGAAAACATTCATTAATGTGTTCTTGAACAATATCAGTAATTTGCAAATTATTTGTTCTCTCTAATCTGTAGTGCTTTAGAAATAGTAGGCAACATTTTTGATTAATTTTAGACAGTTATTTGAAAATAAAATAGATAAACGATACTGAAAAGGATTCTTATATAATTTTTCAGGAAGGTAAAGGTACAGCTGTCGTGGTTCTTTATATTTTGTCCACACCAACACAAAATGCAACTCAGTCTCTTTGCAATTGCAATTGGGGCATTTTAAGGAAGCAGTGGACAAATTACTGTAATGCCGATATGCTATATTTCCATGCATACAATGAAAATTACTCAGTGCATGAAATGGAAATTATTCTGTGTATGCAATGACAGTAGGAGTAGGGAAGGAGGGAAAACATCAGGAAGATGCTAGCAGAAATTATCTTCAGGTAAAGCTCGTGGGAATATGTCGGCTCAGAACTTCTTACTTACGATCTGTTTACGATTTCTAAAATAGTTATAGTTTGGAATCTCTGTAATGGGTGTGCGTTTGTGACTTCTGTAACAAGATTGATTCTGTGGTGAATACAGTATGTGTTGTCTGTAATAATTACAGTATTGTGTATTTGTAGTGATTACAGTATGTGATGTTTATGGTGATCACAATATTACAGTATTGTGTATTTGTAGTGATTACAGTATGCGATGTTTATGGTGATCACAATATGTGATCTCATTTGCGATAATGATATGCGTCACCGCCAATGGCGATTACCGTAAGCTATTTCTGTGCTGATTACAATAAGTCTTTGTCTTATTACAACATCTGATGTGTGCGATGATTACAAATTGCTGTCAATTTGTGATTATGATTACAATATGCAAGTTTATGACTACAGCATGCAAGCTGGTGATTTCTGTGCTGATTACAATTGGCAATCCTTATGGTGATTGCAAAATGTGACGTGTGCGATGATTATAAAATGAGATGTATGCGATAATTGCATGATGCGATCTCTGCGATGATGACAATTCTGTGTCCATTCTGTCCTGGGTGACCAGGAGCTTTGCCGGGCTGCTCATCGCCATGCCTTAATGGCGGCACGTGTTTGCGCTCACTCGGCGAATGCGTGTGTGTGGAGGGCTGGTCAGGGGCCTACTGCCAGTCACGGGAGACAGGTACGCCACTCTTTCAATAACTGAGTTCACTGAATAAAGAGCGTGTAATAAGTATGCATGCACGCGCCAGAGTGCGCTGTGTGAGCTCGTGTTGTGTATTTGTATGTCTATCTCGTTTTGTTTCTACGGCATTCCTTCGATCTTTTACGGTGTGTGTGTGTGTGTGTGTGAGTGTGTGTGTGTGTGTGTGTGTGTGTGTGTGTGTGTGTGTGTGTGTGTGTGTGTGTGTGTGTGTGTGTGTGTGTGTTTCGTCGTAATTGCGGTGGTGATAGGGGTGGCGAAGGAAGTGCTGGTGGTAGTGGTGGTGGTTTGGGTGACATTGGCGCTAGTGGTGGTAGTTACCACAAATGATAGTAAATCGCTCCTTTGTCATCTTTACAGTAAGAATTAAGAAGCTCGGGTTCAGATCTCGTCCCAGGACACAGTTTTTTTTCGATTCGACACAGGTTTACATGGTTGGCTGTTTCTTTTTTTTTAACTTTGTGGATTTTTTTTTTCAGTCTGCCCACATGGCTATTATGGCGTCAACTGTCTCAAGCCATGTGGGAGATGCATCGGGAACACGGCCTGCAATTGGGTCACCGGCAACTGCACCAGCGGCTGCGAAGAGGGTTCCTACGGGTGGCGATGTGAAGAGTCTTGCGGGGAGTGCCGGGGTGGGCCGGCGTGCGAGCAGGCCACGGGGCTCTGCGATCAGGGCTGCGAGCTCAGCTACTACGGCACCACCTGCAGGATGCGCTGCAACTGCAGCGACGCGCGGCCCTGCGACCAGAACACCGGTGTCTGCAGCACCTGCGACGAAGGCTTCTACGGTGCCGTGTGCAAACGTCGTTGCGGAAACTGCAGGTCGTTGGCCAAGTGTAACCCCAGGTCCGGGGTCTGTGAGACCGGGTGCCAGGATGGATATAGTCCCCCTTACTGCAAGCGACGTGAGTGGGCTTACTGAAGATCAACCCTCCCGACATACTCTGCTCTTATAACTCTACCTCTTTTATCCAATCTTGAACCTACACAAATAATGATCTCCTTAAGGCATAGACTGTTCGCGTGTGATATATATAAATAAATAAATAAATTTGCTTTCTGGGTACTAGATGCTGCTTTGTATTTTTTTTTATATTCGATTTAAAGGTAAGATTAGAGCAGTACAGAAATATAGATGACACAGTGATACAGTTTTATTACATCAAGGTTAGCTATGGAATCGTTGCGAGGTTTTGCAGTTAGAGAAAACGCAAATCGTGTTGTTATGTTGCAGGTATTTCGATCACGCCACGTTCACCCCAGATAACGACATCTCTTCCATGGTGGAGAACTCCGCAGATTATGATCCCCCTTGGTGCAGTCTACGGCCTCCTTAGTGGCATCTTCCTGTGCTGCTGTTTCCCCAGGATCTGCAAGAGGAGACCCAGTTGTACTCAATGCGCTTCCCGCTGTTTCCCCCCGCGAGTGCGGACACCTCCCCCACGTCCGTTCTTGCAGCGACTGACCGCGTTCTCCCCTACGTCGTTTCCCGGTGTCCGCCGAAGTCTGGCGCTCGTGAAAAGATTGAGGGACATCGTTGGGACACGCGCGTCGTCCAGCAACACAACAGCACCGCAGGTGGAACCTGGAGGATGCGCTGCAGGAGAGATGTCTCTGCACGAAGGGAGATTAAACGGAACCTGCGGGAATGGCCTCTCCTTGAATCCAATGCTGGAGACGCAGCTGGGGCAGGTCTGCCTGGCACGAAACCACTGCAGCTGCCAAGAAAATTCGGCAACAGAAAGCAACCAATATTCTTCGCGGTCGTTCGACTTGAGGCATTCGTATGAGGAAGGTTCAAGAGCCGGGCCACAGACCCCTGTCCCAAGCATCTTGCAGACTGAGCAACTCTCCACTACGGGACGCTGCTGTGTACCCCATGCTAACCCAGCGTTTGACAGCAGCACCGACCGTTATCCTTGTTACGCTTGCGAAGGGAGACCCTTGAGTGACTTAGATAAGACTGATGACCCACCACCACCTTATGAGCTCGTCACGAATCTTGCATCTTTATCTCAGGAATATCAACGGCGAGACCCGCTTCTCTGCTGAACGACGTCGTAGCCTGAGGCCGTAGTCATGAAACTGAGGTAACGTTACCCCCAGGTTAGCGCCGCGGGGTCCTGTAGCTGAAGAAAGGCGCGGAACTAGGAGGTCGACTGACAATTTAGAGCTCTCATTGTTCACTACACCATCCCCCTCCGCCGCACGTTCCACACTTGTAGCTCAGAGGGATTGCTATGGCTGTAGGCACTGAGCAAAGCCAGGGGTACTGGGAGGATGACTGCTTAATAACAACTACTGCTCTTGAAGCATGTGTAAGTGATTGCCCAGGAAGTAAAATGTGGAAATCAAGGATAAACTTCTTGTCTCCAGAGCTACGATCCATTACTTGTAACCTGTGAAAACTTAATGTTACTTTATATTTTGTTACTTTAACTATGGTCCCAGAGGTAATGCAGCACCTCAGAATCTGGACGCCGCTTGATAACTTCGGAGACAAGACGCTTGCCCTTGAAGCTATTTAGTTTTACGAGAAAGGAGGATTTCAATACAGTTTTATCTGTACTGTTGAATCTATTCAAGACCTCCGTTTAAGTGAATTCAGGACTAATCAGACAAATTTAAGTATCACTGGTGAGTATTTCAAAAGGAAGGTAGATGTATGTCTGCAGGATCAATACATTCAGAAACGAAAGAAGTTTACTCAAATTATAGAATGTTCAAAAAGTTTTGTGGTCAGTAGAGTTAGACAAGAAAACATTCCAAGATGTGATAGACTCTATAGACTATGTGATACTGAAAATGCAGGAGAGGAATTTCATTATGCCCTTCATTGCACGAAATACATGATTAAAGGTAAAAATTCCAAACTCTCGTATTACATAAAACATGCTAATGTACTTATGTTCCAAAAGCTTTTCTCCGCCAACAAAAGTATCCAAACTAGCCAACTTCATTTCATTACTATTTAAAAGTTTAACATTCAAAATAACAGCATTTCTATTTGTCATATAAACATTTCTTTCGGCATCATCTATGGTGATGATGTTTACAAAGGGTGATGATCTGAACTGAGAGAAGAGTGAGAGACTGAGTATTTGAGAGTTACAGAAAGAGAGAGAGAAATGCAGTGACAATGGATATTGTGAAATAAGCATATTGTGTAATTCAAAAGAAACACTGTAAGAAGTGAGTGAGGAATGGAGATATTATTATTATTATCATCATCATCATCACCATCATTGATTTCCTAAGGGACAACATCACTCTCACTTTCTCTGTGGTTTGTGTACCACTTCGCACCATTGGCTCGCCGGTCACGGTAACCCGGACCTCTGTCAAATTCACTCTGCCCACCCGTCGTTGATTTATTCAGAGATCAAAGGAAAGCAAACAGCATTGAAAAAGAGGTTAGTTCTACCCGTTGGGCTAGTGTAGGATAAGGGACACTTTTACTTTTATATAGCCTCATGCACTTTTGTCAGGGGTTTTTGTTGCCTGTTTTTTTTTTTAATATACAAACACAAGTCACCCTTTCCATATCTAAAGTATTAGACGACAGTCTCTTTCAGTTTTGTCAGCACCAGTATTGTCCCTTCCTACATGTACTCAAGTACTTAATTTAGTACTTAATTCCTAACTGGACAAATATGGCAAACGTTTGACTAATTTGACAAAGATTTGATATAACAGCGGCCTTAATGACAGTCTTAAACTGACTCGTATCAGCAGAGTTATAAAGTCAGGGTTCCCACAAAGATCGTGAAGAAACTTGATTAATACTGCACTTAACCTGAGAAACAATGCAAGTCATGTTTATCTGTTTGTGTCTCGCACACTCACATCCGAAACTGGTGGTAGCTGGAAGCCAGAGAGGCCTTTACATAACAGTATAGCTAAACACTCACATCCGCTGTTCAACCATGAGCAGGAGCTTCATCATTCTTAATATTTAACTCTGTGTATGTGTGTATGTGTGTGAGCGCTCCTTTGTTTGCATTGCAAAGACATCATCAACTCTTTGTGTTACCTTTTCATGAATAAAATTGATTTACTTACCACTGTTGTATTGCTTATTTCTAAATGTTTTTTAGATGTTTACTTGCCTTCCTGCTTCTCTGCGAAGGTGTGTGTCAGCACGTATATATACTTCAGTATTTTTGTTGATGACTGTGTGTGTGTCCTTTATTTCTTGTCAAAAAACACTCATGTTAACCAACGTGCGGGTAGCAGGATCGTGGTCAAGAAGTTCTAAGCGCCTAACGACACCAGTCACTGAGCTACAGGGACTCCTCTCAACTGTCAGACGTGCGTCACTTTACTCGACATTGTTCACAAGGACCCAGCAAAACATGTTTTCGCCTTGAAACCGAAAACAAGCGGTTAATCTTTCGCATTAACCATGTAAGTCTTTCGCGACTTGATTAAAGCTGCGGACTACGACTGGTCTATATGAGGCTGTTGAGACTGGAATATGATGCCCTCTTCTCCTTTTCAATATCTGCATTGTTAAGGTTCCAGTCATACCTGATTCGAGAGACGTGGGAAAAAAAAGCTTTACTCTGTGTATTTATTTTTCGCGAACAAATAGTCGAGGTGAGAAAGAAAAATAACCAAAATCTTTTTTAAGTGCTGTATAAAAACAGACTATGCAAAGCTGGGCAGCGCTACTGCGCTATAGAGTTTGCAGATAAGCAAATAAATAGTGGAAATGGTAATTTGTAGTTTTGGAGTAGTGGGTTTCGGGGAGGGGAGGGTTGGTTTCCTGTGATGTACCTGGGAAGCTTAAGGCATAATTAAGATATGATGAAGATAACACCTGCAAGTTCAGTAATTTTCGAATTTGAGTGAAAATGATACCTTTTACCGTTTAATCGAAAACTTTCTCATGGTAGTGAATTTTCCTTATTTCAGCCAGGAAACCTATTCATAACAGTATCAGTTTATGGTAACCTTAAACAAATTCCGAGACCTTTCCATTACAAACTGTTAGCATTTCTTAACTTTTCTTCCAAGTAAAACTGTTTTATATTTTATCTTGATTTTTTTTTCTTGTAGATTGCAGACTGATTTTGCAGAACTTCCCTTGAACCCTGTGTTAATTAGCACCATATCACAATGGCTTTTAATTTGGTAGTTGTGATTTTAAATCTTTAGAATAACTGAGCTACACGTCACTTCTCAAATACACAATAAGAAATTGAGATTTTAAATTTTACAAATAGATGACAGATATTTATGAATTTCGAGAACATTCTCAAAAATACTTGAATTGATCAGTAAGCATCTTGTACTACCAGCTGCACAGTATACTGGCAAAGGTCACATGACCGGACCTTGGGGAGACAAAACGGGGGAAGGATACACGATCCTATAAAGAGAGGAGGAAACTCAGGATCGCAAAAGCAACAGCAACAATGGCTAAGATGGACAGGACCTGACGAAGCAATCCCATCAGGTTTGCTACCACGTAAGTACTGTACATGTCCTTCGTTCTCATCATACTGAACTGATGTGAGGCGGGGACTCTGCTTGCCGATACGAAGATGAAAATCCAGTCATTCGAGAACTAATGCCTGAGAAGGCTGCTCCGAATATCCCACATGGAATGCAAAGCCAATGACCATATAAGGAGCATGGTTGCCACCCTCGTGGTCATCAGAAACCCCTTCTCGCAACGGTCAAGCGACGCAAGCTGCCGTGCTTCGGTCATGTGACTGATCTTCAGGGTACCTTGGAGGAAGGAAGGAATGTCGACGTCAAGGTGGACAGAGAAGGAACTGGCTTGCAAATATAACGGAATGGAATAGTTATAGTCGTTCGATGGAGAAGCTGTTCACCATCGTTTAAGACAAGCCTAAATGGCGAGCCTTGTCACCCGCTGCGTTTATCCAGTTGTTCCTTCTGACGACCAGTACCAGTGGACCATCATAACCGTTCATCAGCTGATATTGGTCAAGGGATGATTAAATGAAATGAACAGTAGACTACAACAGTAACTGTTACACCTAGGCCTAATGCAAACTTAACTATAAGTATTTTACATTTTCTTTGTAGATTTTTGCCGACTGCATAGCGTCGTGTTCTTTTCTTTTTTTTCATGAAAATGTTATGCTTTAAGATATTGCGCAGAATTTCAACTAATTCAAATGTTCACAGAGAGATACGTATAATAATAGTGAAGATTTTTATAGCGCATATTCACACTCATAGAGAGCATGCTCTTAGCGCTTAAAACGGGGAAAGAGACGTGGACTAAGTAGATACAGAACAAAGGGGACGAAAGAAAACGACAGTACTGACGACCAAACAGAAAACAAAAGACATCATGTAAAAGGAACAGAGAAATATAGTGATTCTGCCGAGAAAGATGGGTAAAGTAGCAAGAGGGAAGGGGGGGGGGGTAAGAAGGACTAGCATTGTGGACTGTGTTAGGAGTAATGCTCAAGTAAGAGGTGTTTATTCTACACAAGCCAGCTTCGTTACTGTTACATAATAGTAAAGCCAGTCTGATGTGTATGTGGCCATGCACACAGAAAAATGAAGTCGTGAATCTATTGATGCGATCTGTATTCTTCTGTATGGAGTAAGATGATGTCAAACATTAAACACAGACCACAACTGTGTTGACTGCTTTCAAGTAGTCGGGATTTGTCGCTCGACGACGACCTGCTGCTTCATGCGGATCGTTTCGTAGAACAGACTGTATATTTTCCCTTTTGAAAACACCGTACAAATGTTAAAACAAACAAACAAACAACTAAAAACGTTCTGTCTCCAAACAAGGGCAAGTCACTCTCACAACAACTGCTTCAGGGGATATAACTGCATGTTTTGGCTAAACCAGACTTTGGCTACTTCGATCCCATCGGCTTCAAACGAATACACTCTGGTTTTAGTTTATTACTACCGGCGCAGTTCATCGAGATTATGTGTTAAAATATCTTTGTTGTTCTAGCTAGATCACGTTTGACGTTGTCGATCCCTATTTCCGGATATCGCCATCGTTAGTTTTATTCGGTTACACCAAAAATGTATTTAAAACATTTCAGAGAGACTGGCTTGCATGCTGGTGATACTGGAATGCCAGAGGGCTATCCTGACGGCTTCGACAGAGCAAAGTTTGACCGAGGGCGAGTATTTTATCAGAACAACATATTTTCCTGTACACTGGCCATGCTTACTTCCTTGATATGCGGTCTGAGTGTTGAAAACCTCCTCACGCCTCTAGTTTTCACCGGAAGATCAGACGAACCCCAAAAGGCGCTAAAGCGGTACTTGCAGACATTTCATCATGTGGCTCTCTGGCATTTTGGGGACATATGGAATCCACAATCCAAAGCCAGAGAATCCATTTTGCAAGTACGAAAAATGCACAATGACACTCGCTCCAACATGATGAATAGTGGACGTCATGACGGTATGCAGCTATCACAGTATGACATGTCTTTGGTGCAGTGTGGTTTTATTGGAGTCATCATCATGTATCCAAAAGACTTTGGGATCAGGTACACCAGTGAAGACATCGAGAGCTATATATACTTTTGGTACTGTGTCAGCTATCTTCTTGGGATTAGAGATGAAAACAATATCTGCAAAGGAAAAGCGAGTCGAGTGTTAGAAATCTGTAAAGAAATTGAAGTAAATGTCCTAATTCCTGCATTAACCAACCCCCCACAACAGTTTAGGCCGATGGCACAAGCTCTGATTGATGGCATAACCTATTTTATAAATGGTAGGCCTTTATTCAGTCTTGAAGCATTTCTAGCCATCAGCTATGATGCTATTGGCATCCCTCATCCTCAGCTCAGTGTGAAAGACTATCTGAGAGTGCTGTTTTTAAGGTCCCTTTTCACAATAGCGAAATATGTGCCTTTTGGAAGATACTTCTTTAACTGGATGATGAAGAGAGGTTTAAACACCAAAGCTATGACATAACCATCTGTACTATTTAATGTTAGAGGATGTTGCTACCTTTTGTTTTGTGATGGAAAAGGAAAGCTATTTTGTGACTCTTTCCAATGTATTAATGCACACACACTTGCACGCATTTACCAGGATGGTATTGTTTATATAAATGGGTGGGGATGGAAGGTTTCTAAATGATACACATGACTTCACTAAAGATGTAGAAAGTAAAGAACACTTAACTACAACAGCTCTGTGAGCTCACACCCAACCACCAATAGAAAATGATGAATGTTACAGTTGCACCTGTTTACTACTGATGAGGAAAAATAAGAGACTGATCAGGGCTCATCCCTACAGCCATTACTCTGTCCAGACTTCTTTTTATTAGAATTGTCTTTATAGTTTAGCTACATTATAAGTTTTTCCCCCCCAACTATTAGAAAGGGCAATGTTCTAGTGGTCATGAAGAAAATATAGCTTTACCACTGCTGTTACTCCTGAAAGGAATGACTTGTCCACGTGATGTTTTACGACAGGACAATTTTAGGAAAGTGAGAGTGAATACAGAGATGGATCAGAAAACTTGCAATGATCAAAACAAAAATGGTGGTAAAAATTCAAATGTTGAATGTATTTGGTGACTGTAACTGTATTCAAAATTGCTATGTGTTTAGTTGAAGCATTTTGCTTTATGTTCTTTACAACTAAAGAAGCAGACACTAGACATGGATACTAAACAAATATCCACAAGCAACTGCTGTAAAAAAAATGTTTCTTAGTTATGCATTTGTAAATTAATTTATTGCTCGATTCCTCTTTCTTGACAGAAATGGCAAGAACTAATTTCAGTTTTATTCTGACCAGAATGTCTTTCCAGTTTGTTATTTATGCATTAAAATAGATATCCTTTACAAAGTAGTTACCTTTTAATAAAAGTGTTGTTGTCAGAAACCTTCAGATGTACTGTACCAACATTAAAATGTTTAAGAACATTAAAAAGCTTTGAATATGATTTTTTTTGTTAATTTTTACAGGAGTGGTGATTGTTTATACAAGAGTAATAATGTAATAATATATTCAGTTTTTAGAAGGCCACCTGACCCATATCAACATTAAATACTCCTCAAATCAAATACATATCAACAATTGGTGGCTGTACATAAGCATTAATTCTTTTGTATCAAGGGTCTACAGTGTAAAAACATGATATTCACATTCAACACTGCATAACCTTATGTAGTGTAGTCATGGAGTTGGCATTGTAAAGCATTTTGTATTAATGTACATTCATAAACATGGACAGTTTCTGATCATTGTCTAGTGAAGCTATAAGATTTGTCAGTTACCCATTATTCTTATCCAGTTAATAGCATGTGTAGTTAATTGTATTTTGTATATTTGTATTTATAAAGGAACTTGGAAAAAATATCCTCATTTGTGAACATTCATTAGCTTTCTTAAAAATAATACATTATTTTATAAAAGAATAGTGAAGAATCCATTCTACACACTTTTTTTTCATAAACTCAGATTTAGCTAGGAATGTTAACACCTAGCACTTTCTAACTTTTACGTGATTTGCAGCATTTAAATAATACAGTGCTTGAAAACTGTAACTACATCGGTAACACATGCAGTAAGAGGATATAAAGCTTCACTCCTACTAATATAATAATAAATGAAGATTTGTATAGCGCATATTCACACTCATAGAGAGCATGCTCTTAGCGCTTAAAACGGAGAAGTGACATGTACTAAATGGACAGAACACAAGGGCTGGAAAATAAACGACAGTACTGACGACAAACAGAAAACAAAGATAAAAAACATAAAAACAGAAGTAAAGAGCATCGATCCAGGAGCTTACCAGTTCCTGGCATATATGTACATGCTATTATATTTGGCAATATAGCACCCCTGGGACAGGCATGAAAAAATAAAAAGCACACTACATCAGTTTGAATGCTTTATTCATCCTCACAAAAGTAGCTGCAAAAATAGAGTTCTACTTTTCCTATTCAGTTTTACTTTTTTTCAAAAATTATACCTAACCAGGTAAAATAATCTCATTTAGAAATAATATATGTAATCTAAGAAAAGTAACTGGCCATGAGCTCATCTCCACTGAAATCCAACCTAAAACCCTCTCCCCATAAGAAAAAACAACCAAAAATACCGGTTAGAAAGGACATCCATTAGCCCAGTGTCCTCTTGAACCTGAAAATAAATATTTTTCAGTTTATGATCTGGTTAGCATTTTGTGTAACAGTAATAGCAGACTTAAAAGTATATACAGGGAAGACTATTTTGTTTTCAATCGAATTGAATGAATATAAAAAGGCTCATAAAGAATAATGGGAACATGGCAGCTATACATTTACAAGTATTCCATAAAACCTTATTGACAGCTTTATCTAAAAACAAAGCGTAACAAAATGGATCAATACTGCAATTTTAAGTGGAGAGTTTGACAGGTACTCACCACATTTGAAACATCGACCATATCCACCATAGTAAGCGCCATGCTCTCCTCGAACATAGTTATCACCCTCAGAATCATCCGAATCTTCACTTTCCTCATAATCGTTATCACCCTCAGAATCATCCGAATCTTCACTTTCCTCATCATCGTCATTCCAGGGAAACCTGCCATGTCTGAATAGCCGGCGTCTTAGATGCTCTTCTTCACTAGAAAACTCAGTTGCCTCTTGATCTGACTCTTCAGACTCATCAGTAACCACAACGATGCTTGCATCAAATGCAGCTGTCTCTTGGTGTTCGGTTGCAGGTGCTGCATGTGCTGTGACAACTGCTGTGGCTGCTATGTCAGGAGCTGGTGCAGCAGCTGATACGGCCCTTTGCCCCCTGCGTTGCTGTCCTCTGCCCCGTGCCCTGCCCCGTGCCCTGCCCCTGAGTCTTCCAGTCCTTCCCCTTCTACTTCCTGAGGGCCCAGCAGTCGCTTTCCTTTCTGCCTCCAGCATCTTTGCTTCAATTTCTGAAAAGGAGAGGTTAACAAGATTTCTTCAAAGATTTTTTTTATCACAAAGTTTTTCAAAAATGTTTGCACTAAAAAATACAGAATATCTAAACAGAATATGTTTACCCATTCGTTCTGCCACCAGCTGCACACGTCGCTCTTTGAGTTCCATGCTAAGCTGATCCACCATACGATCAATGTAACTGTCAAGCACAATAGATCGAACACTTGAGGTCACTGGAGTTCGGCAGCTGGGACATTCATTCTTCACACCTAGCCATTGTTTAATGCAAAATGCACAAAATGCATGTGAGCAGTTCAGAGATGTAGCCTGCAACATATAAATACCACAAACAAAAACTGCTTTAAAACAAAATATTTAAGAAGTAGGCATTGATGATATAAAGGAAATTATGTATAGCATAATAAAATGGGAACTTAAAATATACACCTTTTGATCTTTAAACAATAGTTCCAGGCATTCATTGTTAAAACTGAGGCTTACATATAACAAATGCTGAATGCTGCATACAATCAACATGAGAACTATGTTTTGGTTTTTATGAGCATTTCTTCAAAAGCTATAAGTACGCTGTTTTATATCAGAAAAACTTTAGTAAGCTGGTTTTTATCTAACCTGAACAAAAAGCTCACTGCAGATGGCACACTGTAATTCTGTTTCCATGGTAGTGGCAAATTCTGATAAAATGGATTCTTTTTCTTTGAGCTTTTCTTTTACAGCATTCTCATTTTCTTTGTGACTCAAAAGAAGTTGATTTTCAAGTGCTTTTTGCTGCAACTCCTTTGATTCTATAACCTGCAGGAAAAAGTAACAAATAAAAATTAAGAAGAAATTAAGAAGAAAAACAGTAAGCAAGGAATCCCCATGACTATGTGTTCCAAATTATGGTGAATAACTTGAACTTAGCCACTCATTGGCCAAACAAGTCTGACTATTTTCTTCACTGCTTATGTAGATTACAAAGTTTTGAAAAATAAACCACTCTTGGAAATGTATACATAATATATGAACGATGTTGTGCTGCCTGATGGGGTCTCTCAAGATCAATAACAAGAGTTCTCTTAGTATTAATGGAAAATGTTCACAATTTTAACCAGAATGCACCTAATGTATAATCCAGCATGTCTTATGCACCTGAACTCTGCCTGTGGGCAGAAATCAGAACAGCAAAGATGTTGAACAAGAAGGATTACCCTCTGTAATCGATCTCTCTCTTCTCGAAGTTTCTCTTGCAACTCACGGTCCTTCTCCTGAACTGCCTTTTCCATTTCCTGCTGCAAGCGTTTCTCCACATCCTGCTTTTCAGTGGCTAGGACAAGCAGCTGCACTTTCATTTGCTCCTGAAGCTGTTTCTCTTGTTCTTCGAGTCTCATTTGTAATTCTTGTTGCATTTGCTCTTCAATATGTGCCCTCTCTTCTTCTAATTGTCTCTATGATACAGATTCCAACAATATTTCCTTTAGTACAATAGATTAACACCAAATATTAATACTGGTGATGATGAGGAGGAGGAGAACGTGAAAAAATGAATTTTTTTTTATAAATATGCAAACATACATCCACATATCCATATTTTGTCCTAGTTAATAAATAAATTTAATAAAGCACTTTTATCACATGAGCTCTAAAGCAGAGTTTTAAGTCTTGAAAGTTCAGATACAAAATGAACCAACCTTCTTGGCACTGAGTTCACTGACTCTTTCTTCTTGCTCTTTGCGTATCTGCTCAACTGCTACTCGTTGTTGCCTCTCTGTTTCTAGCTGTTGCTCCACAGCTGTCTTTTCTTCCTCTTTTTCCTCCAGCTTTTTAGTCAGGGCACGTAGCTGATCTTCATACAATTTCAAGAGCAGTTTATCTTCAGTTTTCTTCTCTTCTTCTGAACTTTGTAGTCTACATAAGCAGTGAATAAAATAATAATAAATGTGCAATTTATATAAAGAAGAGTCACACTTATATTGGAACACACATTCAGTGCTTGATATATATATAATACAGGAAGGAAAGATGGGCAATGATGAGAATGACATGCAAAAGATAGTGGAGATACAGAGGTAAAAGTAACAACGATGAGTTAAAAAGTAATCAACAAAGGATATCTCTAGGACAGACAAACTCAGAGATATCTTTAAACAAACAAACAAAAATAAAAAACAACAAACAGAGAACTGGCTAGTAGCTGGTTGGTTGGTTGGTTGGTTATTTGTGTTTAATGCCGTGCCAGCAACTAAGGCTATATCATGGCAAGTCTGGCTAGTAGCAGAAAGTGGACTGTGTTAAGGAGTAATGCAGAAAAAGATGTGTTGTTAATATAAGTTTAAAAAAGACCCACTGCTTTGCTGCATCGTAGCTAAAAAGTTTGTAACCATATGTTATTGTTCTTGGGAAAGGAGTAGAGAGTGTGGACTGGTCAGATGAACAGCAAGGTTTTCTGGTTGGGTTTTATGGTAGAAATTCAGAAATTAAAGCTGAAAACAGACACCTTGTACTGAATGCAAGCACGAATGGGCAGCCACTGCATAGAATGAAGGAGAGAAGCAATTCAACATACTAATATAATAATAATCCAAGTCTACATACAAAATGTGAATAACTAAAAAGACAAAAAGAAACAATCTTCCTGGATTTTCATGAATATCATCTGAAGCACAAGAAAGTGTGGTGAAATATGATCATGCATGCTGCAGACATCTGCACACACATGGACTTAGTCTAACCTCGTGACACTTGGAGATGAATCTTCACAAAGCCGCTTGGGCTCACCACCCTGATCTGAAGACAATGACCTTTTCTTGGACTCTATTCTTATTTTCATTGAAGAAAAATATTTGTACACAAACTCTGGCTCCAGGCCCGGAGTTCTGGGTATCCCAAACTGAACCACATCTCCTTCTTTTAAGGTGTAAGGCATGAGCGGTTCCAACTGAGTCCCATTTATTGCAATGCCATTCAGACTCTAGAAACATGGTAGAAACATTCATTTCATTCACCTACCATGTTGAAAAAAATGAAGTGTGTGACAACTGTGTTCTTCGTTTGTGAAACTGTTATCATTTTAGGATGAGTTCTAGACTTAAATGAAAGATTGTATCACTGTTTTGCTACTTTCAATCAAAATGTTTCCTATCCCTTTCATGCTAAAATCCTGAATCACTCACAATTCACCACCTCTTATATCAAACCAATTCTAGTATTACAGTAACATAATTATTTCTATCTGAAATAGTGTCAAAGGCTCTTTACCTAGAAGCCATACAAGATAAGCTAGTAAATCATAGTTTTATATCTTGTTTTATATGCATATATATATATATACACACACACATATAATAAGGGTGAACTGAAGCTGATAACTTCACCATGTTAAAAGACCAAAGTGTGAATCTTTTGGATCATAATGAGTTGAAAGTGAGTTGTCAGAAAAAAATGTCTTCCTTAGTGCTATCTGCCTCAGACATTTAAGTCCATTAATTAACTGACAGCTTCTAAAATAAATGTTCTATCATAATTTCTACAAAAACGTGGTCTGGAAACTTTACTGACCCTGATTATAGTAGAATTAGCAAGACTTATTCACACTACTGAGTCTCCTGCCTAAGATGATCTCAAAGGTATGCCAGTGACAAACCTTGTTGTCTGTTAGAATCCATGACCCATCTTCTTGCTTTTCAATAGTTGCATGGTAACGCGATATCCAGGTTGACAATATACTGTACGTTGTGTCTGGTGCACGTCCAATTTTGACCTGTTGTGAAAAATGAAACTCAAACTAAAAGCATGTTTTGTGTAAAATGGCAACTCCAAATAGCAAACCTTGAAATCACAATTTTAGCAAGTTATTACCTAACCTCTAAATGTTTCAAATCTTGACCAGGTTATTCCTTTTTTTGTAGACTTTTGGAGTCTCATCTGCCATAACTATGCCATCTTCTCCACTTCAATGCTATTTTTCCACTTTCAACTCTGGACCACTTCACTTACTTGTCTCACTACATTTTCCAACGATTTAAATTCAGGATCTGTGTGTATCACCACCACAGAATGTAACCTTTTTATTTCTTGTGTCTTGTTCTGCATTGATGCAACATCTCAACCAGTAATTTGTTTGCATGCCAGAAATTAACAACTCTGTACCTTACTTTCTGTCCGTGGATAAGTTGTCATGCATTTCTACTTGTCATGGGCGTCTAGAGTTGTGTGCACTATATGTACCTGCACAACTGAAGGCTCCACCTCACCATTACTTGTTATCAATTCATGCTGTTTCCTGACATGCTTGAGCTGAGTCTGATTCTGTCGATTTTTATTTATTTTTATCTTATTAATTTTTAGTTCTTATTTTTATTTATATTTCTTAATAATTGAATTACTGTATTGTGTAAAGTGCAGTGTGCTCGGCCAGAGGACTGAGATATGGCGCTATGTTAGTGAACTGTTTATATTATTATTAAATCAGTATGACAATTAAACCATTAATATTGTCAGTTATATATATATATATGCTAAACTGAAAGTCCCCATTTTCTTTCTACCTACCTATTCGGATCTAGTAATATTTTTTATACATCGCTACACAAGAAACTTACAAACATTTCGATTTAGTTTGCGATTAGGAGTAATAATAATAAATGATGATTTTTATAGCGCATATTCACACTCATAGAGAGCATGCTCTTAGCAAGAGACATGGACTAATTGGATAGAACACGAGGGGCGTAAGAATAAATGACAATACTGACGACAATCAGAAAACAAAGATGAAAAACACAAAAAGACACCAATTAACAGAACATAGAAAATATAGCGATTCTGCAGAGAAAGATGGGTAGAAAATTAGCAAGAGCAGAAGTGGGGTGGGTAAGGACTAGCATTGTGTGGACTGTGATAGGAGTAATGCTCAAGGAATGGAACAATTAGGATACAAACACAACCTTGTCTTGAGTCAATGGAAGATGTCGATATTTACTATGGTTCTCGCCTATACGCACAAGGCAAGGAACAACTTGAGCCATGAGATTTCTGTCGACAGTCAGTGTCTGTTTATTTGGTTCTTTCCGCGCAACGTTTTCTTTTACGTCACCATTATTGGTGCACACAAGTCGTCGCGTCCCATAAGCCTTAGCGAGAAAGAGGAAAAGCCAGCCGTGGTCGCCTTGTCGGCGTTGTTGCCACTTTTGGCCGCAGAAAGGGACCTAATGTCCACAAATAAGTTTTGCTAGTCTTCATAAAATAAATGCAGGGTTGCCGTCTGAATTCCCTTGTAAATCTTACTGGCATAAATTTATGGCTGTTTTTTTAATGAATGCTGTGTGGAAATGTGTAAAGTGATGTTTTAGGCACGGACCTTCGTTTTAGGTCATTGGAAGACAAGTGAGAAGGATGCTGGATGTGCATGATTGAACTATCAACTCCACTTCAGCTGGGTCATGAGAAGAATGTGTAGGCCTTGATCATAGATATTTCTGAATGAAAAAGCATACATGCATGAAGGAATATTGTGAGCTGTGAAGTTAGGTCTCTGCCTGCTGGTACACAGATTTGAAACCATCCTGAAATTTTTGCACACCAGTCGATCATTGTTCACAAACCTATTCTTGAGTTTTTACTTGAAACAATGTTTGCACAGAAAGACATTTTAAATTGGCAATATCAAACAAGGCACAGATACGTTACTGTACGGCGAATACGACAGAACCAGAAAAGTACACATACGATAACATCCTACGATAAATCTAGCTTATATATTTTTGGGATTTAAGATAACATGGAGTGTCGGCGCTTTGGTACTATCAAAGTATAAAATGAACTCTTATTGACAAACAGTTCATGGCCAGCGAACATCAGACTCAGCAGTCGGTAGTCTCAGTACAGTACGACGATTTCAGAGTTACGGATTTCTGCAAACGCAGAACACGCCAGAGGGTGAAAGTGAGACTGAAGATGTATCTTATATAGGTACCAAATAGCTGCCATCCTTTTACAAATCTCTCCAGTAAAAATCTCTCTGTGTTCAAATTTAAAAAGATAATTTTTCTGCCAATAAGGGAAGAGAAAGTAGAACAAACTATTACATACTTCATGTATTAAAATAATAAAATATTGTTAGATTTTCTGTTGTATTTACTATTTAAAATGATCAGTTGCTTATTCTTCTGCATTCCCTTATTAGCATGCATTACACTGTCAGTCTAGAAGTTGCATCAAAGGCTATGTTTATGCTTAGAAAGTCCTTGCAGCTTCTCCATGAGCTCCACTGCCTCTGGCCTGGTACATAGCGTTTGTATAGGTCTTTAAAGCTTGGCTACAGGGGCATTCACTGGTCTGGGTCATGCTTATCTTATGCAGGTATGCCAGGACTCAGCAGTGGCCTGTTTGTAGTGTGAAGATGATCGACCTGCTGCTGCATTCCAAGCCATAGGATGATGATGATGATGTCCATTTGTAATGCGCAGGTATCCATTCAAAAGAATGCTCATTGCGCAGCAAAAACAAAATATATAAAAAAATAAAGTAAATAAATAGATAAAACACCAGGAAAGTAAAAAAAATAAAGACAGAAGTGTTGCTTGATTGTTTAAGTCCATCTTAATAAACAGTTGGGTCTTCAGTCTTTTCAAAACGTGGTTGGTGAGGTGATGGTGGACAGTGACGATGGCAGACCATTCCACAGTTTAGGTGCCGCGTTTTTGAAGGCCCTGGCTCCAGTGCGCTTCTTGTTTGTGTCTTCCACTGCAGGGAGACAGAAGCGTGACTGGGAGCCAGAGCGCAGGCTATGTGACGGCTGGTAAGAAGGAACTATAAAGGAGGTGTCGGTATCATGTCCCAGATTCAATTGTTTTCTCCAGGCAGACCGGAATCAGGTTTGGAGATAGATTTTGCCTAAGCATATGAGACTGGGTGCTGTTTTTGTTGAAGCTACCTTCTGTTGAGCAACTTGAATGTGTTTTGCGCAGTGGTTAATGACCACGCCCAGTGTCTCGACGTCTGATGTGCCAGTCCAAATATGCGCCTTGATATTCACTCATCCGTGTTGAGCTCCGGGACCTGAAGTGCACTCGCCAGCGAGCTGAATGTGTTTGACGGAAGACTGGACTCATCATCCGCAAAGAGATTTATAATGCCGCAAAGCGAAGTGTAGCAAAATGCATTTACAAGGTTAAAACAGGCCCAAATAATTAACTGCACCTCCTCCAAGAAGCTATTTGCCATTTGCAATCAAATGACTGGATCTTGCACGACAACACCACTGCCCACTACCTACCCTATTTCACAGCTGCCGCAAGGTTTTAGCGATTATTTCACCAGCAAGATATCAGACATTCAATCATCTTTAGACTTGACGTCGGCGCTTGACAGCATTTCCTGTGATGTCCTCCTGGGATGCACTTTGACCAAGTTCCTACCAGTCTCTAAGGTTGATGTGAAAGCGGTTATTCTAAATAATAATAATAATAGTGAAGATTTTTATAGCGCATATTCACACTCGTAGAGAGCATGCTCTTAGCGCTTAAAACGAGGAAGAGACGTGGACTAAGAAGATACAGAACAAAGGGGACGAAAGAAAACGACAGTACTGACGACGAAACAGAAAATAAAAGCTAAGCCAACAACTTGCGAGTTAAATCCAATGCCCGCTAGCCTTCTTCTTGAACGCTTAGATATTTTACTTTCTGCGATCACAAATATTGTAAATGTCAATTTTTCAAAGGGTGTGTTGCCATCTTTATTTAAAAATGCCCTGGTGAGGCCACTCATTAAGATATCCACGCTTGATGTCAATATGCTGAACAACTACCGCCCAGTTTCCAACTTGTCTTTTCTCTCTAAAATCATAGAGAAAATAGTTTTGACACACCTCTGGGCCAACTTACGAGAGCACCATCTTATCCCACAAGCTCAGTCAGCGTAAAGAGCTTGTCACACCACTGAGACTACTCTTATTAAAGCAACGACAGACATATTATCTGCCCTCGACAGTGGTGATGTTTCTCCCTCAACTCTATTGGACCTGTCTGCTGCATTCCACACTATAGACCACTCTCTGCTCCTTCACAGACTCCACACCCTCTACGGAATTTATGGACCTGCCCTCTCATGGTTCAGCTCCTATCTCACTGATAGGAACCAGACTGTGTTCGTTGATGGTCAAACATCTCACCCTGCTCCACTTTTCTGTGGTGTTCCCCAAGGCTCAGTACTTGGCCCAATTCTGTTCATTCTGTACACTAAACCACTTTCATCATCCATCCAGTCTCACCAGGTTTCTCATCAATCATATGCTGACGATGCAGCTTTACTGTTCCACTCCACTGGCTGAGTCTCACTCTGCTATTAGCATCTATAGAAGCTTGTATCAGCAACGTCAAGGGCTGGATGATAAAAAAAACAAGCTCAAACTAAATGATGATAAAACTGAAGCCCTCCTATGCTATAGAAGAAGTCATCAACCTTCACTCGTCAGTCTGCCCAATCACATCAAGGTGGGTGAAGCCAACATCACCTTCATGTCATCCATTAGGAATCTGGGATTGATGGTCACTGCTGACATGACTTTTGATAAACAAGTTATAGCTGTCTGTTATGATAAACATGTTACAGCTGTCTGTCAGTCTGCCTATTATAAGCTCCATAAGATCAGTGCCATCTGTCACTTTCTCTCTACACGCACTACCAACACTCTTGTCTGTGCGTTTGTTCTTTCTCGACTTGATTTCTGCATCTCCTTGCTGGCAGGCTGCCCCTCATCCCTCATTCAGAGACTCCAGAAAGTACAGAACTCCGCTGCACGTCTGGTGCTTAGAGCGAAGAAACGGGACCATGTCACCCCTCTCCTTTGCTTTCTATACTGGCTACCCATCCGTTCTCGCATCCAGTACAAACTGTCTGTGCTGTGTTTTATTTTCTTTGCAGGCTCCTGCCATGATTATTTCTCTGATCTTTTCTTCCCTTACATCCCAGCCAGACAACAACGCTCTTCGTCCGATGACCGTATCCTAACAGTTCCTGTCACCAGAACAACAACATATGGTCACAGAATTTTTGGCTATTGTGCAGCAAAGCAATTGAACTCTCTCCCTTTCCCCATCCGCCACCTTCCTAAAGTTGAATCCTTCAAATACACACTGAAAAAGCACCTGTTCCTTGAGCACTACTCCTAACAGTCCCAGTCCTTTTTCACTCTCCCCCTATCTGCTTGTACAACTTTTCAAGCCACCTTCCTCTGCAGAATCACTATATTCTTTGTACTTGTTACTTGGTGCCTTTTGCGTTTTCTATATTTGTCTTCTGTTTGTCGTCATTACTGTTGTTTATTTTTCCGCCCCTCATGTTCTTTCCATGTAGTCCATGTCTCATCCCTGTTTTAAGCGCTAAGAGCATGCTCTTTATGAGTGTGAGTATGCGCTATACAAATCATTTATTATTATTATTATTAGATGTCTGCCCTATTTGGAAAGCCTATTTGCCTCCTTGTTTCCATGTACACCACAGTGGGAAGGTAATCCACTGTTGAGCCAGGGTTGTTCTGGAGCTGAGGGTGGTTTCTCCCTTCTGATGTCTTACACTATCTGGCTGGTGTTGGTGCCGCCTTGGAGGCTCTGAAGAAGTGCTCAGCTGCTGGTAACGATCGCTGTGCTTGGGGCCAGGCCCATGTTTAGCTCCGCAGCAGTCCATTCCTTATAACGTTTGAGCTATTCAATGCTGTGTGGCTTGTGGGGGAGGACATCAGTGTGCTTCCTTTGGAGAGCTTTAATCACGTGGTTGAAGCTCTGCTGTTGTAGTCTCTTCTTAGTATGCTCTTGTAGTCTTGCATAGAGTGGGTGGTGAGGTCATCAGGATTAGGAATCCTTCTCTTAGCACTTTTTCTTCTTGGCATTCCTCCAAAGAGTGAAATTTTCTCCAGTTATTGAAAGGAAAAAGGTAGTCCTTCTGTGATGAGGCGGAGGGCAGCATTCTGCATCCTGTTCATCCTAGCAATGGTCTTAGCAGCAGTTGTCCAAGATGAGGATGCATACTTCAGGGGTAGTAGTTATCAAGTGAAGATAGTTCTTTGCTTATGGGCAACATGGAGAACTCAAGGACAAGTACTTGTTTCCAAAATTATAATTAAAAAAGCAGTGTTCAGACCCATGGATGTTGTATTACCAATGAAATTCTAGTTATAAAATGGTAACAAAGGTGTCTTGAGGTAAAGTAACATGAAGACTCGTAGTCCCTTCAAGGTCTGGACATTGCTTTATAACTTTGGAAACAAGACACTTTTCCTTGTGTTCCCCCTAAATTAGAAGTCTCTTATCTTACACTGGTATGGTTCACAGTAATATTTTGCCTGTTGGGCAGTAAGAATTCACTGCTGGAATAAATCCTCCTGTCTCTGTCAATCCCAAAAAGTTGATATCCTTTGATAAAGAATCAGTGAGCATCTATTGGTTTATTTATTCCTTGCTACTCCTTGAGGAGCATTGGGCTGCAACAAAGCATCTGTTTGGCATTCCCTATATAAGGAAATTTTAGAGAGAGAGAACATCTCTAGGTATATTGCATTAGAGAGCATTTACACAAAGCAATGCTGGCACTAGGTGGTGGCAGGCATGGGCGATCGTACAAGGACCCGTGCCTGAAGAGGGCCCTACGCATAGTGCCTGGTGGGATGGCACTTCAGGATATGAAGATAATCATTGCTGTCCCGAGAAAGGTAAGACTATACATTAATCAGCCTGTAGCCTACAATAAAATTCTACATGTACAAGACAAATTCATGATGCATTCATTAGAATGACATACATTTTCTGCTGTTTGATTTTTTTTTCTATTATTTGGAAGCCATTCCACTATTTACAGTATTACAACATATGTCGCTATACCATGTGCTGTAATGCTGGTTTAGTGCAGTCTTCTACAGTATACATTAAAATTTTTACATTATACAGTTTAAATTTTATATTGTGCTTGATTTATGTACTTGTTTGGGACATGACGTGTTTCAGGCATTTGAGTAAAACTTTAAGCCTTCAGACCTGCTTGGCTTTAACAATACAGGAAATGTTTGCAAGTTTTTGCATTTAATGAAAAAGAGCCGTATGAGTTTTAGCTCAGATGTAAATATGGGGAAGTAAAATACCTTCCGAATTCTTCACTTTATTGATACATCTACTGAAAATTTTGGACATTTTCCTCCCAAACTGAAGTGTTGTACCATTTGTCCACCCTTTTGCCTATTTCATCAACTGTTGACGTCTTCAGCTAAAAAAAAAAATTATCACATAAAGTGTAATTTCATGTTACAAATTTCTGTTTATTTTGCCATACTACTATCTTCAGAACCATGACAAATTCACTAAGTGTACATTAAGCTGTATATCCATCAAATTTGCTTAACGCAGAACAATATTAAAGAGGAGAAAAAAATCTTGTGTGAGTGGATGCCCTTTCACAGGCAAGGTATAATACATCTTAATTTGTTCTCACTAACTTGACCTCGTTTAACCTGAAACTGGGTTTCAGGGATGCTAATGTCATAGAAGTTGGTGGTACATGTACCGTGATCTGTCTGGCTGGCATGGCAGTAACTGCCTCCCTGATTATGAAAAAAAGAACTATGGTGTTGATGTACTTTATTTTATTTTTGCAGTTGCAGCCAAGTTCTGAAATCTATGATGAGAATCTTCATTTCCCACTCTTTGTTCGGCTAAGAAAATGTGATCCAACTAATGACACCCATGACACAACACCTGAATCTCAATAGTGTTCTTCACACTGGCAAACAGAATCTAATCCATTCAAGTGTACCCACGCACGATATCTGAATCTCAGGAGAATGTACTCCACTTTATCACACTTTTAGTGGACATTTATATATAAGTAATACTACAAAATGTATGACTAAAAGAAAAAAAATCTGTTTAGAGATTGGAAGGCACTGAAAAATTTATATAAGTGTTCATATAGCTGTCTAACCATCAAATATGGTAAAACAGTATTAACTGATGTAAAAAACGCTTCTGCTTATTTGCACAGTGGCATTTCCATATACTCTGACAAATGGTGAGACTGCTATGTAAGGAGCTCCTGCAGCACCTGATACAGTCCTGTTCCTTCTATTTCCTGAGGGCCTAGCAAACGCTTTTTTTTCTGCCTTCTGCATCTTGGCTTGGATTTCTGAAAAGAAGAGGTGTTTTTTTTAAATGTTGTTCAAAGGTGTTCTGTATCATAAAGATTTTTTTCAGTTTAAAAATGCTTGCTCTGTAAAATACAACACAAAAATCAACGCAAAAATCATAATTTTTGTGTCTATGATCTCAAATAAATATCATTACCAATTCGTTCTACCACCAGCTGTAGACGTCGCTCTTTGAGTTCCATGCTGAGCTGATCCACCATATGATCAATGTAATTGTCAAGCACAATAGACCGAACACTTGATGTCACTGGAGTTCGGCAGCTGGGACATTCATTCTTCACAGCCTGCCACTGTTTAATGCAAACTGCACAAAATACATGTGAGCAGTTCAGAGAGGTAGCCTGCAACATATAAATACCACAAACAAAATACATGCTTTAATACAAAATATTTAAGAACTAGGCATTGATGATATAAAAGAAATTTCAGTCCTTAAGTTCAAGAAACTTGCAAAATTATGTACACCGTAACAAAATGGAAACTTAAAACACACACCTTTTGATCTGAAAACAATATTTCCAGCCATTCATTGTTAAAATTGAGCCTTACATATAACAAATGCTGAATGCTGCATAGTCAACATGAGAACTATATTTAAGTTTTTATGAACATTTCTTCGGAAGCTATGTGTACACTGTTTATTATCAGAAAAACTTAAGTAAGCTGGTTTTTATCTAACCTGAACAAAAAGCTCACTGCAGATGGCACACTGTAATTCTGTTTCCATAGTAGTGGCAAATTCTGATAAAATGGATTCTTTTTCTCTGAGCTTTTCTTTTACAGCATTCTCATTTTCTTTGTGACTCAAAAGCTGATTCTCAAGTGCTTTTTGCTGCAACTCCTTTGATTCATCACATCAAGGTGGGCGACAGCAACATCACCTTCACGTCATCTGTTAGGAATCTGGGATTTATTGTCACTGATGACATGACACTCGATAGACATGTAGCAGCTGTCTGTCGGTCTGCCTATCATGAGCTCCGTAAGATCAGTGCTATCCGTCACTTTCTCTCTACACGCGCTACCAACACTCTTGTCTGTGCGTTTGTTCTTTCTCGACTTGACTACTGCAACTCCTTGCTGGCAGGCTGCCCTGACTACCTCATTCAGAGACTCCAGAGAGTACAGAACTCTGCTGCGCGTCTGGTGCTTAGAGCAAGGAAACGGGACCATGTCACTCCTCTCCTTCGTTTTCTACACTGGCTACCCATCCGTTCTCGCATTCAGTACAAACTGTCTGTGCTGTGTTTTAATTTCTTTGCTGGCTCCTGTCCTGACTATTTCTCTGAACTTCTCATCCCTTACTCTCCATCCAGACAACTACGCTCTTCGTCTGACGACCGTATCCTAACTGTTCCTGTCACCAGAACAACAACATATGGTCACAGGACTTTTGGCTACTGTGCTGCAAAACAATGGAACTCTCTTCCTTTCCATATCCGCCACCTTCCTACAACTCTTTCAAATCTGCACTGAAAACGCACCTCTTCCTTGAGCATTACTCCTAACACAGTCCACACAATGCTAGTCATTCTTAACCCCGCCCCCTTCCCTCTTGCTACTTTACCCATCTTTCTGGCAGAATCACTATATTTTTCTGTTCCTGTTACTTGATGCCTTTTGTTTTCTGTTTCGTCAGTACTGTCGTTTTCTTTCGTCCCCTTTGTTCTGTGTCTACTTAGTCCACGTCTCTTCCTCGTTTTAAGCGCTAAGAGCATGCTCTCTATGAGTGTGAATATGCGCTATAAAAATCTTCACTATTATTATTATTCTATTACCTGCAGGAAAAAGTAGTACAGTCGGACCTCGCTATAAGTCAAACTCAAAGGGACCCGAAAAAAATTCCACTTACGGAGTTTTTGAGTTAGGGAAAATGGCGTAATAGGCGGGAAAAACCACACCGACACGAACTCTATTCAGAGCTGGTCCCGATAAGAGACTGACAAAGTTTAGAAAACGTATTTTTCACAGTAAGTTTGCGTGTGAACCATCAACGGTCCACTGGTCAAGTTACCACCGCCACCGCCTGAAAGGATTGTCAAGGCGGGTGGCCATAAATCTTGACCAGTGATTCACGGCCCGCCGACTTGAAGCGGCCGTGGGAAAAAGTCTAGTGTCGGCCAGTTCCCCCGAATCGGTCAACTTCAAAGTGGGGACTGGTGTGAGAGTCCACTGCGCAACAGAGCACGCAACGAACCTTTTACACAAAGATGAAAGGAAAATGGGATAAAAGTGTCTTTCTTGAGACAGTTTGGAACAGATGGAGACATAGTTGCGTCTGGTTGGTGATGACTCAAAATTCGACTAACGGAGGTTGGAAGCCAAAAATCTTCGAGTTAAGGAGATCTAAAATCTACATTGTTTTTATGGAATTTGGCCTGGAACTAACAATTAATTCGATATAGGGAGGTTTTCGACTTAGGGAAGGCCGACTTAGCGAGGTCCGACTGTAAATAAAAATGAGGTCAGAAGATAGTAAGCAAGAAACACCTATGACAATTTTTCAAATTATGTTGAGTAATTTTAACCTAGCCACTCATTTGCGAAACATGTCTTACTATTTTATTCACTGGTTATGTAGATTACAAATTTTTGAAGAATAAACTACTCTTGGAAATGTATACACAATGTATGAACAATGGCATCTCTTGTGGTCAAGATTAACGACAATAATTCTTTTTGTATTAATGGAAAACGTTCACAATTTTATCCAGAATGCATCTAATGTATAATCCAGCATTTCTGATACACCTGAAATCTGCCTGTGGGAAAGAAATCAGCACAACAGCCAAGATGTGCAACGAAAAGGGTTACCCTCTGTAATCGATCTCTCTCTTCTCGAAGTTTCTCTTGCAACTCGCGGTCCTTCTCATGAACTGCCTTCTCCATTTCCTGCTGCAAGCGTTTCTCCACATCCTGCTTCTCAGTTGCCATAACAAATAGCTGCATTTTCATTTGCTCCTGAAGCTGTTTCTCTTGTTCTTCGAGCCTCATTTGTAATTCTTGTTGCATTTGCTCTTCAATATGTGCCCTTTCTTCTTCTCATTGTCTCTGTGATACAGATTTCAACAACACTTCCTTCAGAACAATAAAGTAGTATCATAAAAATAAATAGTGATGATGAGAAGGAGGAGAAAAAGAAATTTGTTATATAAATATAGTACATACATCCACACATATTCATTTGTCATATTTCTGTAATAAAGCACTTTTATCACATGAGCTCTAAGGCAGGGTTTTAAGTCTTGAAAGTTCAGATACAAAATGTACCCACCTTCTTGGCATTGAGTTCACTGACTCTTTCTTCGTGCTCTTGCGTATCTGCTCAATTGCTGCTCGCTGTTGCCTCTCTGTTTCTAGCTGTTGTTCCACAACTGTCTTTTCTTTCTCTTTTTCCTCCAGCTTTCTAGTCAGGGCACGTAGCTGATCATACATTTCCAGGAGCCATTTCTCTTCAGTTTTCTGCTTCTCTTCCTCTGGACTTCGTAGTCTACATAAGCAGAGAATAAAATAATAATATTCAATTTATATCAAGAATAATCACACTAATGTTGAAGAATACACTCAGTGCTTGATATATATATATATATATTACAGGAAGGAAGTGCAAAAGATAGTGGAGATGCAGAGGTAAGAGTAATGACAAAGAGTTAAAAAGCAATCAACAAGCGATATCAGTATAGGACAGACTAACATAGATATGTTTGATGTGTTTATAATGTAAGTTTAAAAAAAAATGTAATGGTGGGGATGAGGTGTATATAAAAGGGAAGGAAGTTCCACTGCTTTGCTGTGCCGTAGCTAAAAAGGTGGTACGTTGTTTAGTGGACAGGAGTAGTGTGGACTGGTCAGATAAACAGCAAGGTTTTCTGACTGGGTTTTTGGGAGAAGTTCTGAAATTAAAGCCGAACACAGACACCTTGTGCTAAATACAAGCACGAATGGGCAGCCACTTTACAGAATGAAGGAGAGAAGCAATTCAGCTTACTATAATAATAATAATGCAAGTCTACCTACAAAATGAGAAGGACTGAAAAAAGAAAAAAAAATTTCCTGGTTTTTCATTAATACCATCTGAAGCACAAGATGCTGTGTGGAAATGTGATCATGCACGCTGCAGACATCTGCACACCTATGCAGGGCTTCTGCTAAGGCTAAATTCTTTGGGGTCCCAAGGACCCCTTCTTCAGATTTCTAAGGGGTCCCACGCTAACTCTAAGGGGTCCCTTTACAATGTGAAAAAAAAATTACAGGTACTAGATGGAACAGGGCATGATGATGTGGATTCACGATCTTAATTATCTTGCTGTTTGTCTTCACCCTCACTTTCTTTCCGTTTCTGAGACGATGATTTTAACCACGCTGTCAACAACATCTTGGAAATAGGTTCGTGGAACTCTTTCCGGTAGAGAAAAAAAACAGTGCAAGGGAAGTTACTCTCACCTTGTAGCAGACGACAACAGTAGATTGGGCTACGATGTCAGACCCAACACTTACCCAATTTTGTATCTGTTCTTCGCCCAAATTTGAAGGGGTCCCCTGGGACCCCATTGACGAAAATTGAAGGGGTCCTCCGAACTTTTAATGCGTACTGTACGCAATTTTTTGCGTTAGCAGAAGCCTTGCTATGTACAGTCTACTCTAACCTGACATTTGGAGATGAATCTTCGCAGAGCCGTTTGGGCTCTGGACCCTGATCTGAAGACAGTGATCTTTTCATGGACTCAATTCTTATTTTGACTGAAGACAAATATTTATATATAAGCTTTGGCTTTCCGTCCGCAGAACAGACTTATATACATAGAAGTCTGTGGTCCGCAGACTGTTTGGATCATTACCGCGCAACGTTTCTTTCTACGTCACCATTATTGGTGCACACAAAATCGTCCCATAAGCCCTAGCGAACGTTCTTTCCGCTTTCCTGCGACGAGACTGTTCGGCCAACACGTGTAAGCATAGAAATATTTATGTAATTATATATCACTATTCCCTGGCTAAACGCTGCTTAGGCATACATCAGTCAACTGTAAATATCTTATATATCAAATTAATTGTGTATTGCACACATATGTTTCTGTCAGTTAAGACATTAACTTAAAAAGTAAGACAAAATGAAGCGCAGGTTTCATTAACCAGTGCTGCTACAATTACCAAATTTATACTGCGTAGGCAGTTCTGAGTACATTGTACATACTTCTAACTTTCGTTTCATGCTTGTATTTCTATTGTTAAAAGAATATACCCTTTTTCTTTTAGTCCAGTCTAGAAGTAATCATGCAGCTGTTTGTCCGTGCATTGCACACTACCCACACATTGGATGTGGAACCTCTTTGCACCATCAACGATGTAAAGGTTAGTTGGTGTTTTCCGTTGATTTTAGACAAAGTTTATTACAATGTGCCATCTCATGTTTTTCTTTTCAGTCATTTTAGGCCACAATGTAGAATTGTAAGGAGCTGGGTGGGGGGACAACCTCCATCTTGACAGTAAACGATTTTACGTTAACTCGTGGTTGCATTGGATTATCAGGCATTTTTTGTCATGCAGCGTAAGTCCTCATTACATGTTATGTCTACCCAACTGATGCTCAGCTGTCTCTAGTTTTTTTTTCTTTTTTGTGTGGGTGTTTAGGGCGGTCCGGTGGCGCAACGGTTAGCGTCTGTGGAACAGCTTTCTTATGCGGGGGGGGGGGGAACATGGCGGCCATAACAAAATGGTTCGCGGCATTATCGTCTGCTCGCTCCACTCAATTGCCCAATTGTACCTAATAAACTAAACCTAACCCCAAACCTCTGACAAAATAACATAGATCAGCCTATGACGTCACATTCCCCCTCTATAAGAAAGTTCTGCCTGTCTGTCACCAATGCAGTGAAGGTTGCCTGTCCTGGGTTCAGGTCTTGTCTCGGGCACACTGTTCGTTCTCTGCATGTGGCATCTGTTTACAGAGTTGGCTGCCTTGCCGTGATATAGCAAGATCTTTACCTTTTTTAAGGACATGTTTGCATTGTGTTTCAGGCTATTATTGCAGATCGGGAGGGCTTTCCTTGTGAGGATCTAGCTGTCTTCTGTGCAGGCAAACCCCTTGAAGATGAAATGAATTTGTCGTCATTCCAGGACCTTGCCACTCTTGAGGTGGAAGTTCGCATGCTTGGAGGCAGGTTCTTTTGGTGTACACTAAATAACACTATAATCTGCTTGTCGGACAAACAGAAAATGTTGGATGTGTATGTTTCAATATTTCAGGTCGTGCTTTTGTTTCTTAATGATTTGAGGGCAAAAATCATCATTCCTGGGATTTGGGTAATTGTAGATGCTAAAGTAATTGTAATTGGTTTTTACATGGTATTCAGCATGGACCTTCATTACTTAGGTTCATGTCCAGTGCAAGTCTCGGCTATCCTTTAGACAGGCCTCGTGTTTCCAGTTCTTTGTTTGCATACCTTAAATAAATTCAAGTAGATGTTTTATTTTCATAACAGAACAATCTATAAAATTGTCTCCAAAAAATCAAAAACAATTGTTAGAGGTAAAACAAGTCAATAGCATCTGTTGTGACAATGTTTTATATTATAAAATTTTCGAAAAATCTATGCGTTTTCTATTTTAAAAAGCATTTTAGAGAAAATACTGTTTATTTTGCAATCAATCTTTAACAAGGTTCTGATGACAGAAAAGCATAATTATTCGCTTCTAATATTTCTTTTACATTAAGAAGATTTGCCATTTTAACAGAAAACAGAAGCGAGCCCTTCGTTTTTAGGGTTTGTTACGATTGGTCACTCCTTGATAGAGCAAAGAGGCAACGAATGAGAGACACTTATCCAGTGAATGAAGGTCCGTGGTATACAGTTAACACACAATGCCTAGCAGTCTAATCATTTTTATTTTCATGCTCTAGGCAAAGTTCATGGTTCCTTGGCTCGTGCTGGTAAAGTGCGAGGGCAGACACCAAAGGTAAGGACTTCCCTATGGTTCCATCTAAAGTCTCATTCTTCTTGCCCATTTCACCTTTCTCTGCACATTGTTGGACAAATGCTCTGGACAATAACACGGTCACCAGCTGTGTAGCAAGGCATGTCTGCCAATTGCCCACCGTTGAATCATTAAAACATGCACAAAAAAGACATCTATTCCATAAACATTATTTTTAACAACAGTTCATGTAATGATAGCCCATGTCTGATTTCTTTAATGTATACTGACTAGGTTGCCTGCTTGTCTGCAAACTGCTCTGTCCTCGCTGTTAACCCACTCTTTGTGTGTTTCTGTCTTCTAGTACTCTGGTTTTGAAGATAATTGCTAAAATATTGGGTTCAGCATGCCACGTTACCTGGCTTTCTCTTGTTACAGAAGACATTTTATTTCTTCCTCACAAATGTTTTGAAATGCCTTTTTCGTTTTCGAAACAGGCTTTCATATTTTGAAAATTAAAATTTTTATGAATGGTACCAGAGTTATGGTTGGCAAACAGAATGTGATATGGAAGATTGTATGAATGTATAAATGGATATGGTGATTATTGGTGGCATCAATTTCATTAAATTTTGAAAACCCACTCTCTCTCTAGTTAATTAGTTTGGGATTTGTCTCAGGCAAGAGGCTAGCATCAGTCTTTGCCATGCATCATGTTAATATTTAACTTTTTTGTTGACTCTTATAGGTTGACAAGCAAGAAAAGAAGAAGAGAAAAACTGGCCGTGCTAAGCGCCGCATGCAGTACAACCGACGCTTTGTCAACGTTGTTGCCACTTTTGGCCGCAGAAAGGGACCTAATGCCCGCTCATAAGTTTTGCTAGTCCTCAAAATAAATGCAGGGTTGCCGTCTGAGCTCCCTTGCTGATCTTTATGGCATAAATTTATGGTTGTTTTTATCGAATGTTCTGTGGAACTGAGTAAAGTGGTGTTTTAGATGATTGGAAGACGAATGAGAAGGATGCTGGACATGTATGATTGCACTCTTTTTCGTGCAATTGGGTTTTGATCAGAATGTGTAGGCCTTGATCATAGATATTTCTGAAGGAAAAAGCATGCATGTATGTGGGAATATTGTGAGCTGTGAAGTTAGGGCTCTGCCTGCTGGAAAAAAACTAGTGCACAGATTTGAAACCGTCCTGAAATTCTTGCATCCCAAACACTCATTATTCACAAACGTTTTCTTGAGTGTTTACTAAAAGCAAGTTTTGCACTGCATGTAGACCTTACTTGGCAAAAGCAAACAAGGCATAGATAAGCAGTAAAATTAATTTACATCACTTAGGGGCAGATTGTACTGATCCACCATTTTAAAAAAAAACTAGGGGGAACTATCAAAAGCAAATGCAAGCATGCCCTTGGTTCGAATGTAAAGCAGCTGTAGGCTAAAATTTAGTGGGAGGGTATGGAAAAAAGTATGATTCTTAGTCCTGTTTGGAAGAGACCCTTAAAGCTCCTTCGTGACTGTTCCTGACAGTTGCTTGTCAGATATTGAGAGTACATTGTTGAACAGGTGACAAAGGTTTTAAACAAATGCAAGACCTGATGATCAACAAGCAGTGAGGAGCAGATTGAACAGAGGGGAGCTGTATCAAACTAGTTGGTTTTGTTTCTTATTTAAAATTAGGCCCAGGCTTTGTTATGTCATGACTATAGTTGAAGTTCCACCCAGTTTTGGTTAGCACATCACTGAATGAAACATCAACTGCTGGCTCTGTCTCTCATCAAATGTGTTCCATTTCATCTATTTCACATTTCTTGTCAACCCTACTGCATAATCAAACAGATCTGCATTGTGAAAAACACCTCGTTTATCCAACAGAAAGAAGAACCATTTCCCTCTTATCTTCATGGCAATTTGTGCTGCTGCATCTTTTCGTGACTGAAGACAGCTCAAATCTGTAGTGGGTACTGTCAATGTCTGTGTTCGTTTGATGGCGGAATATGTGTCTACCCGAACAGCAGTTCCTCCTTTCAAAAGCCACAGTTTCCTTACTGCTCTCATTGGATACATAATGCTGATGCATAAAATAATGTATCCTGAAATCAAAAGAAAAAAATATATAAAGGCTGCTTCCCTTTTCTACTATATTCTGCATAAAAGTAACGGTTTTCTATTCGTCGTTGCCAATTCCTGGGTGAAGAATACTACAATGTAAATAATATTATAAACGTAGAATTAGCTTGGTTAAAGTCGGCAGACTCACCAAATCCAAAGCAAAGCACGGTGATTCCATTTTTATATTTGCTTTCTTTCGCTGCCATTCTACGCCACCATGAAGAGTTGATTGCTGCTGTGTCTTCTGGTGCATCTCGCAAGTTTTGGAAAGAGAACAGTGCAAGGTATGCCCAAAATCCGAATTGTACCAATCCAAAATACGTCAACAGCTTATAAAAACGATCGTTTTTGAAGGAGTACACCAGTACATCGTTCTGTACATTTGTGTCGATTTCAAAGGGCAGACGACGTTTCAGACTCGATGATGAGCGAAGCTGTAAGCTCTTACAATGTTTCGCGTGCAGTATACTACGTGCAGTTGCCGGGCTGCTTTTCCACAATTTTGAAGAAATGGATGACATGGCCGAAACTCTAGGCGAACTCCAACGAAACATACTCAAACAAACGAACAGACTCATGACATCAAATACGAGGTAGCACACGACTTTCCGCTCACGCAAAGCCGTCAGGCTTAAGCGAACCAGCAAAAAAAAAAATAATAATAATAATAATTAAAATAAAATTACTAGACTGCTGCTCATAAAAGAACGATTTTTTTTAAGTTAATAAAATGTGTTGTTCTAACTGAAAAACATTGTCTCTATAGCTTCTAGGTAATGCATTAATCCGATATATTCAAATGGTTTGAAACAGTATTTGACATTATTTCAACATGCAGTGAGGAATCCGCGGCCACTAGCAACAAACGAAGCCGAGGGCATGCAGAAGGCCGTCAAACGGAAAGCTACAACAGACGAGCAATCGTCACAGCTGAAAAGAAGGCAGATTGCAATAGAACGATGGAACATTCTTATTGAGGTAATCCTAAATGAATAAGTTCACAAAGCGACAAGGTGTTAGAATATGTGACTGGCACCTGCGAAGTACATGTAACTCAGAACTGTACAACGATAGAGCCAGAGAAGTGCACACATACGATAACATCCTATGAAAAGTCAAGCTTATGAAATATATTTTCGAGATTTAAGATAGCATGATTGTTTTGTCGGCGCTTTGGTTCATGTATAGGTATCAAAGTAAAAAATGAAATCTTATTGACAGACAATTCATGGCCAGCGAACATCACAGACTCAGCAATCGGTAGTCTCAGTACGACGATTTCAGAGTTACGGACTTCTGCAAACACAGAAGATAAACACGCCAGAGGGTGAAAATGAGACTGAAGATGCATCTTGGTACCAATACAGCTGCCATTATTTCCCAAATCTCTCCTTGACAGTGAGGTAAAGCGAACAGCACACTTAAAATATATGATTTTAATTAGTCTTTTACTACTCATAATTCTCTATGTACAATTTTAACAAGATACTTTTCTTCTGGTGGTGAAGGAAGAGTAAGTAGAACAAAATATTACATACCTCATGTATTAATATTCTGCTGTATTTACTATTTAAATTGATCATCTGATTATTTTTCTGCATTCCATTTGTGCCATGCGTTACACTCACAGTCCGGTAGCTCCAGTGAAAGCTATGGTTACTGCTCAGAAAGTTTGCAGGTCCCTACATCTTCTCCCTTTCTCCCTTAGCTCCACTGCCTATTGCCAGTAGCGTGCATAGGTCATCAAAGCTTGGCTATGTCTGCAGTGTGTGCTCTAGGATATGGGTATTCACTGGTGTGGGTCATGCCTATATCTTGTGCAGGTATGCCATGAGTCAACGGTGGCCTCTTTGTAGTCTAAAGATAATAACCTGCTGCTGCGTTCCAAGCTGCAGAAGGTAGTTGGTATCATGTCCCAGATTCAATTGTTTTCTCTAGGCAGACCGGAATCTACTTGGGAGATAGATTTTGCCTCAGCATATGAAACTGGGTGCTGTATTTGTTGAGAATGTCTGCCCTATTTGGACAGCCTGTTTGCCTCCTTGTTCCCATGTACACCACAGTGGGAAGGTATCCACTGTAGAGCCAGGGTTGTTCTGGAGCTGAGGGTGGTTTCTCCCTTCTGATGTCTTACACAAGCTGGCTGGTGTCACTTCTGCCTTGGCGGCTCTGAAGAAGTGCTTAGCTGCTAGTCAGGATCACTGTGCTTGGGCCCAGGCCCATGTTTAGCTCTGCAGCAGTCCATTCCTCACATTGTTTGAGCTATTCAGTGCTGTGTGGCTTGTTGGAGAGGACATCAGGGTGCTTCCACTGGAGAGCTTTAATCACGTGGTTGAAGCTTTGCTGTTACAGTCTGTTCTTAGTCTACTCTTGTAGTCTTGCATAGAGTGGGTGGTGAGGTCATCAGGCTTATGATTCCTTCTCTGAGCACTTTTTCTTCTTGGCGTTTCTCCAGAGAGTAAAATTTTCTCCATAGTTATTTAAGTGTAGGGGGTTGTGCTTCTGGTGGAGGGCAGTATTCTGCATCCTTTTGCTTCTAGCTATAGTGATCTTAGCAGCAGTTGTCCAGGATGAGAATGCATACTCCAAGGGCAGTAATTATCAAACGAGGGTAAGTCTTTGCCCTTGGGTAACATAGAGAACTCAAGGACAAGCACTTGTTTCCAAAATTAAAAAAGCAGTGTCATGAACCATGGATGTTGTTTGACATGTGAAACTGTAGGTCCAATGGTATCTTGGTAGATGGAGATAATCACTGCTTTTTTCCTGAGAAAGGTAAGAATATTGATTAACCAGCTTGTAACCTACAATAAAACTGTACCTGTACAGGATATGTTTATAACAGTGCATTCACTAGAATGACACAATTTCTGTTGTCCGATTTTTTTTCTTTTATTATTCGGAAGCCATTCCACTATTTACAATATTACAACACTATGTCATTTATACCACACAATGTTATGCCAGTTTGGAAAGGCCCCACAATTCTCTTTGCCCAAGGCCTCGGATCACACTAGCGCTACCGCTGCACAAAGCCTGCAGTCTTCTACAGTATTCATTTTAAATTTTACATTATACAGTTTAAATTTTATTTTGTGCTTGAAATGTTTCAGGCATTTGAGTGAAACCATTAAGCCTTCAGACCTGCTTGGCTTTAACAATACAGGAAATGTTTGTAAGTTTTTTGTGTTTAATGAAAAAGAACTGTATGGGTTTTATCTTAGATGTAAATATAAGGAAATAAAATATCTTCTGAATTCTTCACTTTATTGATACATCTACTGAAAATATTGGATGTTTTCCTCCGAAAATGAAGTGTCGTGACATTTGTTTACCCTTTTGTCTATTTCATCCATAGTTGATTTGTCTTCATCTGAAAAAAAAATTATCACATACATTGTAATTTTATGTTAAAATTTCTGTTTTTGTTTTCAGGCGTTTGGCCATCTGAAGAGGTGATGACATACTACTGTCTTCAGAACCATGACAAGTTCATGTAAATGTTCATTTAGCTATCTAATCATCGAATATGTTTAAGGCAGAACAGTATTAAAGAGGAGAAAAAATCTTGTGTGAGTGGATGCCCTTGCACAGGCAAGATATACTGCATAATTTGAAATGTAATACAAAAGTTCATTTATTGTTGCCTTTTTCACACTTTTCACAACCATATAATATTTAAAATTTGTTGTTTTCACTAACTTGACCTTGTTTAACCTGAAACTGGGTTTCAGGGATGCTAATGTCATAGAAGTTGGTGGTGGCATGACCTGTCTGGCTGGCATGGCAGTAAGTACCATCTAGACCTAATAATATAGTCAGAAAAAAAAGGAAAGCTCTCAGATATGGAGCTGAATAGTGGAAATAGTTGTTTTCTTCTGTTTCTTGTTCTTGTGTGGTGGATGTCTGTGCAGTCAGATCCGCCTTTTGAAGAATGCTACAAAGGTGGCAGTGCAGTGGTCATTTTCCTTCTCCTAGACTTTGGCTACAGTACCTGGCACTTTGCCTTGTGGACTTGAGGAATAAAAAGATGAAATTGGCAAATAGCTTAAGAAAGGGTTAATTGAATTAGGAACCTTGTATTTATCAATTTAGAACATCAGACACCAGTTGAAAGATTACACTTTGATTCTGAGTAATTGTGAGAAATTTTTAAGAGCTAGTTCATAACCTACACAAATGTATAATGAAAGATAGGTACATTTACATATTATTGACTTACAGACAGCTTAAATACATGTGCTTAGGCCGTACAAAGTATAATTTGTGGAACTGTTTTAGATCATCAAATAGGGGAATAAAATAAGAGCAAACAGTAATACAATGAAAAAAAATGTTGTTGCATCTATTAAAGTTTTCTCTAATTGTACAGGTGTCTACTTGTTCCAAAGCGAGTCGGGTAGTGCTTACTGATGGAAATGAACACTCCATATCAAGTAAGTTTTGGAGTTTTTAGTGTTTATTTTGCACGTGATTAACTGTTTAGCAGATAAACTAAAATGAATGCACCCATTTAAATTTTGCAAGATAAACACTGGAATATGTAGTGTGCTTCATGTCACTACTGACCATATCCATGCAGCATAAGCTATTTCTCAAAGCATGTGGAGAGAAAAAGAAATTTGCGTTTATAAATTTAGAACATCAGACACCAATTAAAAGGTCACAATTAAAATTTATTAATTAACAATCATCAGTTCTAACCTGTCATGCTGTATGCATGCAAGTTCAGTCAGTGTTGTTTAGTCATGGTAAAATTAAACAGAAAAATTAAAAATTGCTGTCTTCTGGATGTTGTCCTGGCATCATCATGTTGTCTGTCTGCATGATAGAGTTGATGAACTTTTGCAGACTTGCGTCATATCATTGGGCAGAACAAGACAGGAGGCACTTCTCTCAGTGCAAGGTATAACGGTCACCCTTGGAGAAGCACAGCGTAGACAGATCCACGTCTGCATTTAGTACTATGAAAATGCAGAGTTAATTCTTTTTTTCTACAGAGCTTTTTCCACTCTTAGACAATAACTGTCAACAATAATAATTTTCCTTATTATTTCATTATTCATATTATCTAATATGCAAATATTTAAGACTTTCGTGTTAAGAATATTATTTGAATTGGTCTATAAAGAAATTTTTCCATGATGTTTGAAATTATCGTTTATCAAATATGCTAATCTTTTCTATTAAATTACTAAACTGTCATGTAATTTGTAACTTTTCATGTAAAGGTCATCCTTTTTTTTTTTAGGTTGTTGAAGGATAAGGTGTTAGAATCCACATTTTCTTGGGACCAGTTTTTTTTTTTTTTTGGTCAAGTCTCCTCTCCCTCTCACTGCCTTACCTTTCCCCAGTCCTCTATGGAATCAGGTACCAGTTCCCAACTGTTCTGGATCGACTAGGGGAAGTGGCTTGGGCCACACAAGTATTGAACTGGCATTCCTTCAGGTTTGGGCATCAGTGATCTAACCATTTGATTATCCGCTTCCTCAACTTTGAGGCATCGACTCAAATAGCTTGTTTATATTTTAAAAGCATTTTTTTAAGTTCTGTGAATACAGTTTATCGTATGGTTTTTCTTCCCTTTTCAGGATGCTGCGCTGGGGTCCAGAGCCCGTTGATGAAGATCTCAGGGAGCAGTTTGATATAGTTTTATGTGCAGACTGGTAAGAACATGACATGAAAGATAATGCCTAATAAATATGCATTTCATTACAGACTTCCAAGAATTTGAATGATGTATTTAAAAAAAACAGTAGCTAGATGGATAGATAGTGAAGTGGGTATAGTACAAAGTGTAAATGAGAACATTAAAACAAGGCAAAACAAGGGCATCACCGATACATGAATGGATGAAATAGAACTGATGGCAGAAATATAGAATTGCAGTAGGGAGTACTATGGTTTGTGTTTCCAGAAGGCAGCTAAATGTATGCTGTCATTGAGGACTGGGTAAAGGCAAGATTCCATATAATCAGAGCTTGGGGTTATTTTAGAGTCAGGCACCGTGTTGTAAACAGTGACGCTTTGACTGTCTTTAATCGGAAATGTTAAAGTCTTTGTTGTTTTTAAACCTTTCCTCTAATTCCTTTATGAATAACTTAGTAAAAAAATCTTTAATGTAATTCATTTTCAAATACACATTAGCACATAAGTTCATCCTCCCCTCCTCTTTTTTTTAAAAGTCTAGAGATTTAAACATTTTTCCTATTCTTTTATTACGTTCTCACTGCAGAGCTTTGCAAGATGTATTTAAAAGATTACTGAACTAGCGCATTTATTCTACAAAATTTTATCATTTTCATTCTCTACCAAAGATGTTTATGCCCTCGTGGGCCCGGCTCCTAGTGCCGGGGGTGGACACCCAACCTCTCTCTGGATGGGTGACAGATTGGCCTGCCTCTTTCCTCCTCACTGTACTTGTTTCTGTCTCACAGGTCCTTTCACCTTTATTCTTTTTTCGTCAAAACACTTATCTCCTTCACTGCCGTTTTTTCTATTCTATCCTCTGCCTTTTGGTCCTTTCCCTTTTTCAATGCTTCCCAAATATCTCTCTTTCCCTTTTTTTTGCTTTCTCAGCGGCCTTCTTTAGGCCCCCTGCGTTTGCCGTGCAGAGCGACCTGTGTCGGGGGAGAATGGGATCCTGGAGGCTGAGGTCACTGATGGGTTGTGGCCCATCATACCAACATTCTTCTTTGGTCCAAACTTCTCCTAGACAGGCTGGTCGTGCAATGCCCTAGTTTTGCTAGAAGGTTGCGGCCTGGGTCAATCTGTTTCACATTCTTGTGGGTCAGAGTATACTTCTCCTGTAGCCCTGGTGCAGCCCTGCTGGATATACCCTTGCAGTACCGCTCGGCTGCATCCCCTAGTTGGACTCCATGGTGGGTGGGGAACAGGAGAAATGAATCTTCATCTTTTCTCATGGCTAAAAAATTCTCACATCCTGGAAAACGCTCTCGACCTTTTGATGACAATTCCTCAGACAGTGAGGAGGAGGCACGTGATGAAATGAGAAAGTTTGTAGAAGGGGCATGACCATGTTATTTGATTGTAGAGAAAGGTTTACAGACCATCTCTTCCAACTTTTCATCAGTAAAGCAGCTAAGATCTGGACAATTCCTAGTCCAATACAAGAATCAAAAAGCATCAGAAGCTTTAAGGAAGAAAACAGTTTGTGGACCATCCCATAAAAGTGACACCTCATAAAACTTTAAACTCATCTAGAGGACTAATCAGGTGTAATGATCTTTCTGGATTGTCAGAAGTAGACATACGTGCTGAATTGTTCAGAACCACATCCGCCATCTTCAGGCTTCTTGTCTGAAGGCTCTAGATGTATTGAGAGTGATAAGTAACACAAACTGGGGTGCAGACCAAATCACTTTACTCTGTTTGTATCGTTCCCTAGTGCATTCAAAATTGGATTATGGATGCATAGTCCATGGACCAGAACATCATACCTAAAAAGGCTAGACACTGTACACCACAACGGCCTGAGAATTTGTCTTGGAGCTTTCAGAACTACTCAAATACACAGTCTATATGCAGAGGCAGGTGAACCACCTCTAGATTTACGCCGACTAAAACTAATTTTGTCCTATGTCTCGAAACTTCGAGCTCTTTCCCCAAAACCCTGCTTTCCACTCAGTTTTCTCCTTTCTGTTTCTGGAGAAAAATAGGGCATGTGAACATGAACAAAAACCTCTACCCATACGAGCTTACCCCCATCTTCAGAAATTGGGAATGGACCCCCCAAAAAACAGCACCATTTGCTCTGACCAGAACACCACCATGGCTACTTCCCACACCGGAAATTCATTTTGACCTCTCCAACCCTTGACATAGTTTATCAGCAACTTTTCAGAGAAATAGTCACAGACTATCCTGATTTTTGTCACATATACACTGATGGATCAAAAAATCCTGAAAAAGAAACTGTGGCAGCTGCAGCAGTGCCGATGGACATTTCCACACCACGGCTGACAGCTCACTTGGAAGGTCATAGCTCCATTTTTTCTGCAGAGTTAAAAGCCTTCTACTTGCGTTGCAGTACATCCATACATCTAAAGAGAAAAACTTCTTAGTTATTTCAGACTCTTTGTCATCCCTACTTGCACTTCACTCTCAACGTTCAGATCACCCACTACTGGTTCAGTTCTTTGAACTTCTATCCTTACTACAAAATGACAATAATGACATCTTTATTTTGGTTCCTGGCCATGCAAATATTCCAGGAAACACTAAAGCTGATGAGGCAGCAAAAAGGGCCTTTAGCAACCACTTTGGTCCATACAACATTTGCTTCAGATTGGTACGCTTCTGTTAAAATGTGTATCTCACAACTTTGGCAACTTCATTGGGACTCCATGAAGCACAACAAACTTCACTCTATTTTTCCAAAACTATCAGACTGTATAACACAAGAATTTCTAAACCGATGAGAAAAAGTGGTTATAAATAGACTAAAAGCTGGACACTCATTTATCACTCACCGATTTTTGGTTGCAGGAGAAAACCCCCCACTTTGTCCTTGGTGTAAAGACACCCTAACCATAGAACATTTGCTCATCTCCTGTTCAAAACTCGCTACAATTTGTCAAAACTATTTTACAGCACAAACTCTCACTGACCTTTTTGTCAAACACTCTTCCAAATCAACCCTGGCATATGTAAAGTCCATTCAGATGTTTCACCTGATATGACAGACCTTATGTGTTTAAAAACTTTTATTTTACATTACTATGAAAAGAGAAATCTCTATACTTGTACAATTTCTTTATGTCAACCTTTGAATAGTCATGAACATTGCTTTTGCCATGAGATAGCCTTAGTTGCTGACTTGGCATAAAACAACAATTAACTAACGAAGATGTTTATGCATGCAAAGTATGTATTGTAGATTTGCCAACAAAATCTATTATATTTTATTATGTATTATTGTTGCAGTTTGTTTTTTGATGAGGGCAGGAAACATCTTGTTCAGACACTTCACAGCCTTCTGAAACCTAAGGTACAGTGCAAGTAGCAACATACGTAAAAACTATGTTGGGGTTTCAAAAATGACAAAACTATTTTTTTTTTCAAATCAACAAACAGTAAACCTTGTTTACAATACTTGAACTTTATTCCACAGAGCATTTTATATGTCTGTACATGTATTTAATGATATGAGCAATTTTTTTCAGTTAAAATATCTTTTCACAGGGAGAAGCTTGGATCTTTGCTCCATCTAGACACAAAACATTTTACATGTTTACTGACCTTGCCCAAAACTTCTTTCATCAAGAACAACCTGAAGTGTATGACACAACAGTATGGGAACTGCATGAGAAGGTATTGTGCATTCATGATCAAATAGATTTATGGGTATCTTTCAATATCCGTTTGGAAGAGTTTCTATAAGAAAACAATGTTTTGGAAGAACAGATTTTTTAAAACGTTTGTTAGTCCATGCATTCTGTAATGCATAATAAATACATACACAGTGTTACACAGAGATAATCCATTTTTGTTCCTTGCAATGACTGAAGATGCAAGAGTAGCAAAGAAAGAAATGCCTTGAAATAATAATAATAATAGGATTTATAGAGCACATTTCTCCACATGGATGCAAACTCAGTGTGCTTTACAATAAAATGTACATGCTCTATTAGCTGAGCTGGTAGCCAAGGAGTCCAAACTGCCTCCCTGATTAAGTAAAAAAGGAACAGTGGTGTTAATGTACTATTTTATTTTTGCAGTTGCAGGCAAGTTCAGAGGTCTATGATAAGAATCTTCACTTCCCACTCTTTGTTCGGCTAAGAAAATGTGATCCAACCAACGACAGCCGTGACACAACACCTGAATCTCGATAGTGTTCTTGACACTTCACACTGGCAAACAGAATCCATTCATCTGTACCCACGCACAATACCTAAATCTCAGGAGAATGTACTCCACTTTTACCACTTTTTTAGTGGACATTTATATATAAGTAATATTACAAAATGTATGACTAAAAGAACAAATTTGCATAGAGATTAGAAGGAACTGTAGCACGATGTTTCAGAACAGATTTGTGATTCAAGGCTCCACCAGGTCTGTGTGAATGGAAAACTTCATTTATCGATTAGCAGGAGAGGGTTGTGTGTCCTACAGATGGTGAACCACTTTTGCATCATATTTAGATATATCTCAGAAAAAGCAAATTTCATTTGTTATCTGTGATAACCACTCTTCTTTCTTGGATATATTACTAAGAACATGTAATCTTTTTGGTTATTTGGTGCATTTACATCATGAAGCAGACTACATCGTGGATGTAACAATCTTGATATTGTAAACTCTGCACTCACAGTGCAAGATCTGATATGAGATGATCAATTTTTGTCATATTTTCTTTTTTACTTATTTTTCAGCACTCCGATATTAATGCTTATGTGCATATAGAACCCAACTACAAATGTGTATGTTTTCCTTTCCCAAGATTTACACTGCAGAATAAGTGAATGGGTCAATACAATCTTTGAATTGGTTATGTCCTGATCATGAACATTAGAGAGAGTGTTGCCAACCCAGGTTTAATAACACTACATTCCATTACTAATGTCTTTTAATTTGAAAAATAATTGTTCCCAAATTTTAGCTTTCATCTTGTGTTATTTTCTGCTTGTGATAAAATTCATTTGTATGTGATGGCTCCCATTTCACATTTCATAGATCTTTATAAACAATCCAGTTTTGTGACCATTCCAAATGTATACTAGGTTTCCTCCATTAATTACATTAATAGATAGTTTAGGTGTAATGTAACCATTCCAGAATTTTTTTGTTTGTTTGTACTGCTGTTGTTTTCTTGCAGAAAGTCCCTGATAGCCAGTTTTACAGTTTATAGTCATTCCATTAAGCCAGTGCAATAGATGAGAGCTAATAAGCATGTGGTGTGACAAAAAGCGTGAACTTTATGTAAACCCTTTGTTTCCTTCGACAGTTTTTATGCTGCCTTCTGACCAGCTTTTTTCTGCACCTTTGAAATGACCTCGCAACTTTGAAAAAACAGTTGCCATCAAGATTTAAACAAAAACTCAAACTGACAATCCAACAAAAATATCCTTTTAAATGCCTTCATCACATGGTGTGTATAGCCTGGCAGGCCAGGATCGTAAAAGACAAAGTACAAAATGTTGAGTATGTTACTATCAAGATTTTGTGGCACCATTACTTTGTCACATCACTGTTTTAGGAAGCTGTGTTACTTGGCAGTTATTGAGATACAATTTGTGAGTCCAAACTACTGCAAATCTTTTATCATTATCTAATGCTTAGTTTTGCAAGCGTTCATATTGTGTCTTTATGTATATGGATGGTTGTAAAATGCTTGACTGCACAATAAACAAAAATTTCTCACCAAATATCAGTTTAGTCCAGTCTGATCATTTGAAACAGTCCATGGGCAAATTCTTACCTTTTTTTCTTTGTCTTGTTTTTGCACACGTGATCTAAAAATACCACTTAGATTTAATAATAATAATATCTAGGGTTGCATACACTCCATTATGAATTAGCAGATTTAATAAAAGGCCACAGCTATATTATCTAGGCTTGCAAATGCTCCATAAAAAAGGCAGCATACATTATATCCTATCATTTTATTATCTTATCTCTTTAACACATATGCATTTGGAAACTGATCTTTCCTATGTTCAGATGAAAATATTACCACTCCACCTGTAAACAAAATTCACCTTGTAATTTTATTTTGATTAGGAAAAAAAATTAAGTTGTCTGAGACTCAAAAAAAAAAAACTTCACCATATGAAAAAGACCCAGGACTAGGCACTAGTGAACTGATTTCCATATGCCACTTCTCGCGGTCACGCCCCCCGGAGCCGCTGGGAAGCACAAACGCAGCCACTCACTCAGCCGCCACGCTCATACACTCGCTCAATCGGCCAGGGGTGGGACCGGACGTGCCTATCGAACTATGGATGAGCGTAGACCAAAACAAAGACAGAGGAACAGTACAAACAAATTTATTATACACAGAAGAAAAAACAAAATAAAATAAAGAAAAAACAAAAGAGGAGCACAGATAAAACTAATGTAACGCCTGTGCGTGCCCAAGCACCCACATATACGTAGCAGAAAAACACCCCCGAGCAAAAGGGGGGGTACCCACACACACACACACACAAGGGGTGGAACACACAAAACAAAAAGGGGATGGGGTGATGCAGGGGACACAACACTGCACACGCCGCAGCGTAGCCCTGGGGAGCAACTGCCCGTCACAATGTTCACTGCCCTGTGGCTCGCCTGTCCTGCGCAACGCTCCAGCGCTGGCCCACCTGAGAGAGGGGAGGGGTGGAGTAGGGGACACGACACCCGCACACACTGCGGTATAGTAGTGGAGGAGCAGACTGTCTCACAGCACAGGCTCCCTCCCTCCTCCGGTCGGTCCAGCACACCTCTGCAGGTCTGAAACCCGAGCAGCCCAGTGGTCACATGGGCTCCCGCGCGCAGCTCCGTCCGCCTGCAACTCCTGAGGAGGGCTTGGTCGTCCCGGGGACGCAGCCGAGTCACGTGCCCAAGAGTCGGCGATGAGGGAGACAAAAGCGATGATCCGATGACTGTGTTATGAAGAGTAAAGAGGGGATTTGGCAGGGGGGGGCGTTCTCAAGAGGACATGAAGATGAAGATAATGACGAAAACGACGATAATGACGAATACGAATAAGAAGAATAGGAGCCTGTGGAGGAAACATAGCAAACCTCCATCAGCATGTGGTTAAAACAAAGCTTCCTCTCTAAGCCCCGCTCTCAGCTACGGGCTCTCACACAACAGTACATTCTAGAATACATTTCTCAACGTGAGCTGATCCCAACAACAATAACAACAACAAAGATACAGTCGCACACAAGCGCCGCGACTCGCGGATCAGCAAACAGAAAACAGCAAACTACCTCCCGCACACCGAGCACACCCAAAATAATAAACATCCAACAGCATTGCACACAGAACATTCTGCCTGCTTTCACACAACCCCGCATCCGCAGCCCTCAACCCCTAAAAACTATACTAGATGATGCGGAACCCAAAATCGAACACTCACCCAAACGGCTCGTGGAAAAAAAATCAATCGGTCGATCACCAAGTCGAAGAAAGAAAAGGAGCGCCGTCCGCACGACCCGCGCTGCCTGCCACAAGAGAAAGACTGTCCCGCAGGGGTAAGAGCGCGCCAAAAACCCGCGTGCGCAGGGGAGAGGGCGAAAAACGGGAGAAGGGGGGGGGGTTACGTCCAGTCCTGAATGACCGGTCCGCGTGGGGCTCGCGGGACGAGTGGGGTCGCGGCCGCGGTCGGCTGAATCGACGCGCTTCCCCCCGCCCGCCCGCGTCCCCATGCGACAAGCAAAGTGCGGTGGAGAGACAAGAGAAAAAGAAAAGAGCAAAAAACAGACACGCGACATATCCCCCTACCAAGAACGAAGCCACGCGGAGTTTTAAAAACCACCGCGTGTCTGAACAGTAGGGGAAAATACCTAGGCAGAGAACACAGCTAGAAAACTCGAACAAGAAAACAAAACCACGCCCATGAGGCGCAGAACAAAAAACCAGAACACAGGACAGGACATCCGTCTTAGCCATGCTAACAGGCGCAGAAGAAAGAAAAAAAAATCAGCTGCCAGGGCTAAAGAAATTTATCCTCCTGGGACAAAAACATACACGTGAGAGTCATTCCGGGGGGAGGAAGGACCTGCTCAAAAAATCGGCCTCCACGTTGTCTTCCCCTGCAATAGCCTTGATCTTGATGGGGTAGGCCTGCAGTTGCATCGCCCACCTGGCCAGCCGAGCGCTGCGTAGCTGTGCGTGTTGCAGGTACTGTAGCGGCTCGTGGTCCGTCTCGACGACAAACTCGCGGCCATATAGGAAGGGCTCAAACCTTTTGACTGCCCATACAATCCCCAGGCATTCTTTTTCGATAGTAGAATAGTTTTTCTCAGCTGGGGACAGTTTTTTGCTAGCGTATGCTACGGGGTGCGCGGTGCCCCCCTCATGTTGCATAAGTGCTGCCCCCAACCCCATCTCGGATGCGTCCGTACGTAAAACAAATGGTTTCTGGATGTCCGGAATCTTCATGATGGGCTCTGACGTCAGTGCTCGCTTGAGAGCCTCGAAGGCCTGTTGGCATTCGGGCGTCCAAACAATTTGCGTCACCCCTGATTTATTTTTGCCTTTAGTGAGGTCAGTCAGCGGCAGGGCAACATCGGCAAAATGCGGGATGAATTTCCGGTAGTATCCGCACAGGCCCAGGAATGACCTCACTCCTTTTTTTGTCTGAGGCGCCCTGGCTTCTCGAATTTTCTCCAACTTGTCGAGCTCTGGTCTCACTCGTCCATTCCCGACAACGTGGCCAAGAAAATTTAACTCGGAAAAGGCTATTAGACACTTGGAGGGACGGGCTGACATGTTGGCCTGCTCTAGTCTGCCCAGGACTGCGTCGAGGGCCTCCAGGTGTTGCTCCCAAGTCTCCGTCGCCACGAGTATGTCATCGATGAAATTGTCGACATCGCTGCGTTTCAACGGCTGCAGGAGCTTGCGCATGGCGCGCGAGAACACTGCACCGGCCGTCTTAAGGCCAAACGGCAGGGTCACCCAGCGGTACTGACCCGCGGGTGTGGAGAACGCCGTCTTATCCCGATCTTCTTCTCGGATCGGAAGCTGCCAGTAGCCCTTTGCAAGGTCCAGCTTACTGATGTAGTTGGCACCGCTCAGCTTCGTGAAGAGATACTCCGTGTCTGGGATAGGCTCGGCATCAAACTCCAGCACCTTGTTCAAGCTCCGAAAGTCAACACAGAACCTGATCTCTCCGTTCTTCTTTTTGACAAGTACGATTGGCGCATTGTAGGGGGAGGAGCATGGCTCTATCACTCCCATTTTCAGCATCATCTCTATCTCCTTCATTATGGTTTCTGTCTGGGAGTACGCCAGAGGGTACTGTCTGATCCTTACTGGCTTGTCCTCGGTCAACTTGATTTCGCACTCGCCGATGTTTGCGCGATGTGGCACGTCCGTCAGACAGGCAGAGTGGCGATTCAGTATCTCCTTGATCTGTTCACGCTGCTCTCTGGAGAGGGCGTCGTTGATCCGGACGTCGCCTGGGCCTTCCGTCGACCCTAGTGGGATGACCGGTATGTCATCATGATCTTTGATTACATCAGCCCCGCCCCCATCCGTGTCGTCAATGATCACTGCCAGGCTGGTCCCTGGTCCTCTCTCTTCATAGTGCTTCAGGAGATTCGCGTGGTATGTCTTTTGCTTCCTGCCAGTTTGGACTTTATAGTCGTGCGCGCCCACCTTTTCAATTATAGCGTACGGGCCTCGCCATGCGACCTCCAGCTTGTTAGCCTTGTTTGGTAGCAACAATAGCACCTTCTGTCCTGGTTGGAAATGGCGTTCTCGCGCCTTTGTGTTGAAGTAGCGCGCGTGGCGTTGTCCTGCCTTCTCCAGGTTCTGGCGAGCCAATTCACGCACCGTCTCCATCCGGTCACGTAGTTCGATCACGTACTCTGCCATTGTCCGCCTCTCCGGTTCCATCTCTTCTTGGGTCCAGAGCTGCCTCAGCACCTGCATGGGTCCTCGCACGGTGCGTCCGTACAGCAGCTCGAACGGGGAGAACCCTGTGGACTCCTGTGGCACCTCTCTGTACGCGAACAGGAGGGCAGGAATGTAGCGGTCCCATTCCTTGGGGGCTTCCATACAAAGGCGGCGCAGCATGGTCTTAAGCGTGCCGTTAAACCTCTCAACTAGCCCATTGGACTGGGCATGATAGGGGGTGGTTGTTGTGCCCTTTGTGGACAACAGCTGATGAACTTGCTTCATCTCGTCGCTAGTGAACTGTGCCCCCCTGTCGGTTAGGACCTCCTCTGGTATACCGACCCGTGTCCACATTTCCCAGAGTGCATCTGCCACGTGGGTACTGTCGATCCTCTTGAGGGGGACGGCCTCTGGGTAGCGAGTGGCAAAATCCACTGCCACGAGAATGTAACGATGGCCCCTGTCCGAAGTCGGATGGATAGGGCCCATGAGGTCCACTCCGACCTTCTTGAATGGCTGGTCAATAATTGGCATCTGTCCGAGGGGGATCTTGCGAACTAGTCCCCTGGGCGTCGTGCGCTGGCATGCATCGCATGATGCGCAGTAGCGGCGTACGTCTTTGCACATCGTGGGCCAGTAAAAACTACTCCATATCCGTTCCCGCGTCCTGCGGGCCCCAAGGTGCCCAGCCATTGGCGTGTCGTGCGCCATTTTGAGCACCTCGCCCCTCAGCGGGTTTGGTACGACCAACTGCTTGTGCTCGATTCCATCGTCTCCCGTGTAGATGCGCCAAAGCAGACCCCTTTTGTACTGGAATGTCACGGCCCCCGTTCCTTGTTGCGAAGGGGGCTGCTTCTGGTCGGCTATGGCCTTGATGCGCTGTAGGCTCTCGTCTTGGCCTTGCAACACCCTCAATTCCTCGGGCTTGATCTTCAGCATCTCTCCTGCACCTTTTAGTGGGGCGCCTCCTTCTTCTGCGGCCTTCGCCTGCATCCGTGTCTGCACCGGTGCGCACGTCGCTGCATTCTCTTCGTATACTGGCACCTGTATGTCCTCCCCCTCCTTGGTACGCATAGTATTACCTATTATCACCTCTTGGATGAGACTGGGGAACACGGCAGCTTCGACCTCGCCAGAGTAGTAAGGAGACTCCAGGTGGACATATGCGAGAGGCACCGACTGCGTGTCCATAGATGCATAACGCACCTTTCGTTCGTGGTTCAAGAGGTGCTCCTTGTCCACCAGGTCGCTCCTGACACACAGCAGGTCGGCCCCTGTGTCACGCACGGCCGTGGTCTCTCGGCCGTTAAGGCGCACTCTTGAGCGAAAGTTAAAGTGCTTCGTCCGCCGCTTGCAATCTTCGCACAGCATCGCCCCACCCCTCGCCCCTTGATTCATCTCCTCTGCAGGGACAACCGCGATCGTGCTCACCACGGCGACCTTCGCGTCGGTGCTTTTATGGAGCTTGGGACAATCTCTCTTGAAATGGTCCACCCCTCCACAATGGAAACACGTCTTCTGCCCTCTAATCCCCGCCTGGGTGGAAAGGGGCTCACCTTGCTCCTTTCGCTTGGCCTCCTGGGGCCGTGGGGTGGGGGATGTTCGATGGTTCCGAGCTGCATCCCTCGCCTCCGTGAACTGCTGGGCCAAAGTCGCCGCTTCCTCTACGTTTCTAGGCGCTCTTTCACGGATGAACGTAGCCAAGTCGAGAGGCACGCTATTTATGAGCTGCTCCATCAGCAACATGTCCCTCAATTCTTCAAATGTGGCTTTCTTGCCCGCCAGTTCTAGCCAACGTGACAGGTATAATCCAGCCCTGGCTACATATTGCTGGAAAGTTTCTCCTCCTTCTCGTCGGGAGGCTCTCAGTTTACGTCTGTAGGTTTCGGCCGTTAGGCGGAAACTCGTTAGGAGGGCGACTTTTAACTTGTCATAGTCCTCCGCATCACCCTCGCTGAGGCTTGCATGTACGTCCCGGGCCTTCCCCTTCAGCAGTGTACCCAGTCTCACTGCCCAGGTGTTGGGGTCCCAGTTCAATATTTTGGCCCAACGTTCAAATTGGCGGAGGTATGTCTCTAGATCTTCCGTTCCTTCAAACGGCGGTATCTTGAGGCGCATAGACTCAGCCTCCATGCTTGGCCTAATGTGCCTCTCACCACCGTTACTGAGCCTGGCGATCTCCATATCGCGACGAAGCTCCTCAAATCGGATCCTCTCTTCTCTCTCCTCTTTCTCCCTCTCCCTCTCCTCTCGTTCTTTGGCAAAATCTATCAGCCCCCCGCCCGATAGCCCTAGCTCCTTGCCTATGCGTAAATACCTCTCAAAGGCGAGCTCTCCGAACTGACTCCCAGGCATCGCGGATGGTGATGGTGAGACCCGACGTACGGGTGACTCGCCACCCTCAGCACCGCCCCCAAACGACGGACTCGACTCCTCACTGCGCGCTGCCATCTGCGCACGCGTGCGCGTGGCCACGGCTTCCTCCAGCTCTGACATGGGGGAAACAAACAGAGAACAGGGCTCGATCAGGAAGAACAGTGAACCGTCCCACCTACCACTGAGCTGCCGGAACAGACAGAAGGAAAAGCTGGCAGCACAATTGGCGGACGCCAAGAAGATAAAAGAGTGCGTAAACTGACCGAGAAAACAAAACCGACCGCGCGATCCGACACGTCGTCCGCGGCGCAAGTGACCGACCGACCGAAACAACAAGAAAAACAAAACAAAAACGCGGGTGAGTGCACGAGGTTCCCACACCCTCAGCCCGCCCGGCCCTGAGGGGAAAAACACACCCGCACACTCTTACACACTGCGCACTAACTGCGCACAACAGACCCGCTACAAATATACAGACGTCACAAAACAGGACCAGTCTACGCTCAAGGGTTCGAGGATAAAAGGGTTAGGTAAGTACCCCGCATCTCCACCATATGTCGCGGTCACGCCCCCCGGAGCCGCTGGGAAGCACAAACGCAGCCACTCACTCAGCCGCCACGCTCACACACTCGCTCAATCGGCCAGGGGTGGGACCGGACGTGCCTATCGAACTATGGATGAGCGTAGACCAAAACAAAGACAGAGGAACAGTACAAACAAATTTATTATACACAGAAGAAAAAACAAAATAAAATAAAGAAAAAACAAAAGAGGAGCACAGATAAAACTAATGTAACGCCTGTGCGTGCCCAAGCACCCACATATACGTAGCAGAAAAACACCCCCGAGCAAAAGGGGGGGTACCCACACACACACACACAAGGGGTGGAACACACAAAACAAAAAGGGGATGGGGTGATGCAGGGGACACAACACTGCACACGCCGCAGCGTAGCCCTGGGGAGCAACTGCCCGTCACAATGTTCACTGCCCTGTGGCTCGCCTGTCCTGCGCAACGCTCCAGCGCTGGCCCACCTGAGAGAGGGGAGGGGTGGAGTAGGGGACACGACACCCGCACACACTGCGGTATAGTAGTGGAGGAGCAGACTGTCTCACAGCACAGGCTCCCTCCCTCCTCCGGTCGGTCCAGCACACCTCTGCAGGTCTGAAACCCGAGCAGCCCAGTGGTCACATGGGCTCCCGCGCGCAGCTCCGTCCGCCTGCAACTCCTGAGGAGGGCTTGGTCGTCCCGGGGACGCAGCCGAGTCACGTGCCCAAGAGTCGGCGATGAGGGAGACAAAAGCGATGATCCGATGACTGTGTTATGAAGAGTAAAGAGGGGATTTGGCAGGGGGGGGGGGCGTTCTCAAGAGGACATGAAGATGAAGATAATGACGAAAACGACGATAATGACGAATACGAATAAGAAGAATAGGAGCCTGTGGAGGAAACATAGCAAACCTCCATCAGCATGTGGTTAAAACAAAGCTTCCTCTCTAAGCCCCGCTCTCAGCTACGGGCTCTCACACAACAGTACATTCTAGAATACATTTCTCAACGTGAGCTGATCCCAACAACAATAACAACAACAAAGATACAGTCGCACACAAGCGCCGCGACTCGCGGATCAGCAAACAGAAAACAGCAAACTACCTCCCGCACACCGAGCACACCCAAAATAATAAACATCCAACAGCATTGCACACAGAACATTCTGCCTGCTTTCACACAACCCCGCATCCGCAGCCCTCAACCCCTAAAAACTATACTAGATGATGCGGAACCCAAAATCGAACACTCACCCAAACGGCTCGTGGAAAAAAAATCAATCGGTCGATCACCAAGTCGAAGAAAGAAAAGGAGCGCCGTCCGCACGACCCGCGCTGCCTGCCACAAGAGAAAGACTGTCCCGCAGGGGTAAGAGCGCGCCAAAAACCCGCGTGCGCAGGGGAGAGGGCGAAAAACGGGAGAAGGGGGGGGGGGGGTTACGTCCAGTCCTGAATGACCGGTCCGCGTGGGGCTCGCGGGACGAGTGGGGTCGCGGCCGCGGTCGGCTGAATCGACGCGCTTCCCCCCGCCCGCCCGCGTCCCCATGCGACAAGCAAAGTGCGGTGGAGAGACAAGAGAAAAAGAAAAGAGCAAAAAACAGACACGCGACACCACTCATGCAGCAGGAAAAAAAATGTCTTTAAAAAAAATACATAAACCATAGCAGTGTCTTCCAGCTGTAATTTACACAGTTTTCTTTTTCAAACATTTTTATCTCTCTATAGTACTGTACATACAGAACTGAAACTCAACTGTATTACCCACCAACAGTTTACAACAAATTTTTCAAAGTCTTTCCTTGTGACAAACCAACTTGTTTGTTGTTTTTTTTAAATTTTAATAGCTACTACTAGATACCATGTTCTCACAAAACAGACCAACATACGTATGGGCTTTGGACAGTACATTTTTAGTATCGGTCTGCACATAGACTGATACACACAACAGGCTGTCCTTCTGCAAAGTCATGTCCACAAAAGAACACTACATTCCAAGTTTTCATTCCAAATCAGGAGACTTATATGACAATGGTCACTTGGGAAAAGAAGCTCTCAAAGAATGAAGCACAGAACATTCAATATCCTTCACTTTCCACAAAATTTTAGAGCTGATCTCAAAGGCCAATGGCAAGTCAGTTTATATCAATTATATCATAAATGCTTCTTCAGCCACAGTTTTTGATATCTAACTTATAGTTATCAAATGGCTGCTGTAATTTCTGACTAGCTTTTACAGAATTAAAACTTCATCTCTTCATCTTCTTTGGCACTCGGACTGCTCTCAGATAAGGGTTGTCAATGGTATCATCAAGTGAATCTTGTGATTGCAGGCCCTGTGTACTGTCCATGATGGACATGTCACTGACTGCTGTTGATCCACTCAGGAAGGCTGAGCTTGAAGAAGCACTGTCCAGGGCAGAAATATGCCCTTGTGAATATGTTTCTGGGGCTGCAGATGGTGCATGGTAGAAATCCACCTCCTGAGCATCCAGATCTTGGTCTTTGGGAAGCAGTGCGTCAATATAGGGCAAAGGTGATGACTTGACTGCTATCACTAGAGGAACAAATACAAGTGATAACATCAGTTATTATGACAGAAATAAAAAGCAAAGCTCGAAATATTTTGTTTCCTTCTCAAGTGCAAGAAATAAGTAACATTTAACATGTATCATTTCTCTCTGCAGACATTTATTTCACTTTCAGTTAGGGACAAAAGAAAGTGGTTTTAAAACACTCTGCACACATGACAGGATACATTACATTGTAATGATCAATGCTTTCGAACAAAGACTAAAGCTTTCAAACAATAGAGCTTACATGGAAATGTGGAGATGTCATCTTTAAAAAGACTCTGTGTCTCTCCTGTCTTGGCAATAAATCTAGTTAACGCTCTCTCCACATCTCGCTTTTGGGTTGCTGCTTTTTCTCTGATCAACTGATATTCATTAAATGGTTGCCTAAAGGCCTGTAAAAGAAAAAAATACATAAAGGAAAAAACAAATCTGAGCATACCTACCACCTTTATAATCTTGAATGTTAAGAATTATTTGAAAAATACCTCTAATATACAAACATTGAGATGACTAATTCAAAGGAAATTATGTATTTTTATCTCCTTTTGTTATATCTGAGCACTGTTTTTCTGTACTTTTCGAGATCAGATGCTTAATTCTCAACTCTTCCTTTACAGTTTGCACCTGCAGATGTGAATATCTACAGCTCAAGTGCATTAATTTCCTCCATATCGAATGAGTTAAAAGTCTTTTGTTAGAAGAACAATGCTGAGTATTGTGTGATTTACAAGTCTTGTGTCTTCCCTTTCAATGCTGTAAATAACTCGTATTTACAAAACAAACAAATCTGACATTTCAGCCACTAATCAAAGAAGCTCCTTTTACAATTCTGCAGGTCTCAATTCTTTCTTCAATCTTCTATATTTTCTTCGGTTTTTTGACTGCTCCAGGGTTGTGTAGTCGACATGTGTAAGACTTGGAGTGTAGGACTGTATGTGATGACAACGATCGTGAGCACGGTCATTGCTAGACCATATTATTCATTTCAGATGTTTGTGTCCGTTAGCACTAACCAACATGATGCCAGACAGATCCTCATTTAGGGTCGGACCCTGGCTTCATTACTCCTGTGAGGTGTTGCTTCTTATTCTCCCCTTTCCCTCTGTTATCCGGAGTTTTCCTGCTCTACAAGTGAACATTCTGCTGCTCTCTCCCTCTCGCAGTTGCAGAACTAAGAAGAGATGGCGCAGCGGCAGCGTGAACGGAGACTCAGGAGTTTTGCCTTGACGATCAACACAAGAATCCACCTTTTCCATCTGTCCTGTTATCTAACATCTAGTCAAATCGTTGTCACTTTCATCATCTATAACAGTGTAATTGTCTCGGTTAGTGGTACGTCTTGAAATAAAAAAGACTGAACTTTATTTTAACATATTAGGAGGAAGGGAGATTCAAGATGGCCACTCCTTGGTGTGCAACGTCTGGAGCTCTCAATCTTCTACATTTTCCTCGATTTTCAACGGCTTCCGTGCTGTGTACTCAATGTGTGTTAGACTTGGATTGTCGTGGCTGTGTGTGATGACAAAGATCGTCCGTACAGACTCTGCTAGTGTGTTTGGGTTTTTTTTTCAAATGCAGGTCAGATCTTTGTTTTTTTTTCTCCAAGCTGCCCAGAATTCCCCTGTAGGACAAATAAAGTCTTATCTTATCCTTAAGTATGGAGAAATAATTTGTTTCAGTTAAAGTGATGTTCTTTACACAAACCTTAGAGTACAAAAAAAATCTGGTCTAGGCATTAGTCAGTTACTCTTTGGTATTTATTAAAACTCACTTCTGTCCTGATGTAAGTGTGAGAGTCTGGGAATGGAGGGAGATAATCTGGTATGTGTGAAGGATGAGATCGCTTCTCTCCCACTTGCAAGGTTCGAAGAGTTGGCATTTGACTGCTTGGTGCAGCTGAAATCATATCACAAGCTGTCATATATTCTGTGTTAATACTTACACAAGACAAATACATGTTCTTTACTAATTATTTTATATCTGGCTAATAAGTCAGATTATATCATAAAATCTCCTCTATATTTCAATGATCAGAAACTATAAGTTTTACTAGTACAGTGGAGCCTCCGCTAACGACCATAATTCGTTCTGGAAAGTTGGTCGGTACCCAAAATGTTTGGTATCCGAAACAATTTTCCCCATAAGAAATGAAGGAAATAGATTTAATTGGTTCCCAACCCATGTTGACTCACTAATATATGAAAGTTGTCCCTGGGGTTTTCTTCTGCAAATCTTCGTAGATTTGCAGCGCCTTCTCACACATGAACTACTCTCACCTTTTAAGTGTTTCTCGTTTATGTACACAAGCAACAATTGTTCTACTTCTTCCATTATTTGAAGCCTTTGCTTTGTTAAAGTACTCCCTCTTTTTGAAACATTAGCTTCTTTAAGCTGCTCCTTTCGCTTTAAAATCGTCAAGATTGTCGACTTCTACATGCCGTATTTGGCGACGATATCCGACACACGCATGCCTCCTTCATACTTTGAAATCAATTCCTTTTTCAATTCAATTGTTGCCCACTTCCTTTTCATTACCTTCCTTCTATGGCTCTTAATCTTGATTTAGGGGTATATTATTAAAATAAAGCACAAAAATCATTAAATAAGGTTGCTCACAGATAAAGATAACGAACGACAGATCGTAACTGTGTCTCGAGCGTGAATGATACTTGGTCTAAGATGCTGGTCGGTCATGTGTGAGTGATGTGAATGTTCAGTATCCGAATTTTATTCGGTTTCTGGTGCAAATTTTTAACAAAATTTTTGGTTGTTATCCAAAATGTTAGCTACCGAAGGCGTTCGCTAGCCGAGGTTCCACTGTACTAGTTTTCATAAATTTTACACTCAATAGGAATGAGAGGATTGAGAGCATTCCTAATTTATTCTCCTGGAAGTTCTAATAAGTTTTCATAAATGTTAAACTCACGAGGAATGAACACAGTTTTATTTGCTCGTTTGGCATGTGCTGGTATGCCTCTGATGTCCAGACCTGCAATTATATACATCATTTAAAATAAAACTAAAAAGGTTCCATGATGAAGCTTACAAAAAATATCAACAATAGCAATTACAACTGTTCAAATTTGTGATGTATTTAAAACAAGCACACTGCGCCAACAAACACCACTATTATCATCTGTAGCCCTGTACTTATTTTGTCCTGTACTTTCAGTTTTATTTTTTAAGTTGTCAAAATTATTATATATCATATTATCGTTTGTGAAATTATCTATACAGAGAATTCCCACATCAACACCCCACTCTTTTTTAAAGTAACTTCCTCACATTTTTCTTAATTTCAGTCTTTTTAACTTTTATATAGGGCCTATTGCCTACATTATATTCTGATATAAACACTGGACTTAAAGTGTAAGCCTGAATTTGGCCCTGCTGCAAGAATATAAGAAGCATTAGTTGTAACGTTAAAACTAGCTTCGTATATAATCTTACCCATCTCAACCAGCGCCATAACAACATCGCTAACCATGGATTCTGTTCGCCCTGCAAGTTCGCTATATGATCTTGTGCTCTGACCGACTTCTGAAATGTCTAAACAGAGAAACATAATTCGAGTTTTCAACTTCATGAATTTCTTAGGACGAAGGTATTTTATAAACGAAAGAAACATATCTACGAATGTACTCTCATACATACAGGCTTGAAGCATTTCTGTTAGAGTCTCAAGTGCAGAGTCTTCGGCCATTCCAAATCCGACTTCTGAGCACAAAGCTGCCACTGCCACTTTCAGCGCCTTTCTACGAGACGCTGCGTGTGCGTCACTTTCTAATGCCATCTTCTTTTCAAGTTACAATGAGCAAGTTGCTATTAATGAAAAAAGAAATTGCTAAACACAGTTGAGAATCTTGCTTTGCCTTCTCCCCATGGAACCAAATGCTCTTTTGCCGTGAAGATTACGAAAGCGACCAACAGGGGAGAACACCCTACTTTACACAGTATTGCTTTGTTGGTCACTTTATGTAGTTGATATGTAGCATCAGCTTAGAGTAGATATTTAATGTGCAAAGAAGAATGCATTATATTTTTTTGTCTCTTCCAATATCAAGTTAACTTTTTCTGACCATCACTTCTTCAACAGCCTAAACACTCGATTCTAACACAATGACGGGGCCTAAAAAAAAAAAAAAAAATTAGGTGACATTAGAAATTGGCACAGCTTTGCTTTAGTACAGAAACCATAACTGGGGGCTAGAATTAGGGGTTGGGTTAAAATGTTTTCGGTTTCAGGGTATTTGTTATATCGTCAATGACTAGCCATGTCTCAAAGCTGTTCCAAAAAATAGTAAGAGGCAAAGATGTATGAAAAAAGGTAGGTGGGTGAAGCAATGCCATGTGATTTAGTTCTTTACTTTCAGCTAGCCAGGTATGTGGAAGTGGTCATAATCTTGAAACAGTTTTATAATCGCTTCATGGAGACATTAAAATGGCCAACTCTATGCCTGCAGAACTGAGTTTTCTGGATATTTGGGATTAGATGAGGCAGTTGATAAACTATTGATGGCTCCTTTGCTGTTCAACAGTGATAATTAACATTTTGCAGCATACAAAGTTGAAAAAAATAAGCTTATGCCCACCAGTACCCAGATATGTATAGATACAATTTTCTTTGTATTTTCTGTTTTTTTACCTGTCCTCTTTTATCAGTTATCAGTACTGTTGTTTATCCTTTGTATGTTGACCATGTCACATTCTTGAACATATCCGCTAACAGCATGCTCCTTACAAGCGTAAGTATGCACTATATAAACACACGTTTTTTTATTATAATTATTATTAAAGTGCTTATGCACCAAAGGATCTTTGCCTTCTCTCTTAAACAACATCATCAGCGTTATACAGGGAATGTCAAACTATAAGGGATGACACACAGTCTGGCTTTGTTTTGCTCTTACTCAAGTTGTTTGCTTATATCAACAAAATGTCTTAAAAGTACTTTTTTTATTGCTCTTGTGCATACAAAAATGATGAAAAAAATATATCACTTTATAATTGAAACACATGAATTGCTGGTGTTTAAGTATTTAATCAAATACTCTACATTGAACAACCTTAAGAAATTAAGTCCGTAAACCAGAACTTGATACTCTCATGCTCACAAACGCACACATTTTTTCTTGCTCTCTCACTCCTAAGATCTGATAGATTTTTGTCAACATTTGTGCATTCTACACAGTTCCCCTAACACTTACTGATGTCTCCGAATGAAATGGAAGTTCTGTTATAAACATATATAATGTTTGAAAACACAGCTAACACAGGAAGTTATTGTCAAAATTTACTTTGCAAACGAGTTAAAATGTTTATGAACGAGCATTAGGACCCTTCTTCCGACCAAACGTTGTAACAACATTCACAAAACGTCGGTTATACTGCATCCGGCGTTTGGCACGACCAGTCTTCTTCTTCTTCTTTTCTTGTTTGTCCACCTACATAAAACAAAGAGGAATGAAGTGCAAACATCAGCACTGAAAAACCAAACAAGATTATTATGATTAGACCTAGTGAAATGTATCCTTATATCTTCTTCAGCATATCAGTGTAAAATGAATTTTAAAAAAACCACTTTGCTCAATCAGAAAATACCAAGACAACACTAGCTGTTACTTTATCAAAATAAAGAAAGAAAATGGAGAACTTAATTGTGTTTAGTTTTTTTGTGTTCATTTCCTTTTAAAAAGAGGAAAACAGATAATTGTCAGGAACAGACAATAATGAGTTTTAGTAAGTTTATTCCTTGTTACTCCTTGAGAAGCATAGGGCTGCGACAACAGACATTAATTAAGTACCTTATAAATTTTTTAATATGTAAAGGTCCTGATTCTCTTGAACTGCCTTATTCTAAAACCTACTTGTAAACATATTTTAATCCTCTTGGTTCAAGATAAAAATATAACATTACAATGACTGACTTATAACTGAAAATTGCGAAGATGACAGTGGGTGAAGTTTGTTTTTCATTATTGCTGCTCTGAGATAAACATTAGACCAAGAAACCTATACATTTTTGGAAAAGAGAAAACTTGAACTTTGCAATAAAAAGTAATGAAAATCGCCTTGCCCGTGCTACCCAGCAAAGCCACGATCGTGGCTTGTCGAACCAAGAGGGCTACATAGTATTAAATCATAATTTCTATATGGAGCTCATTGACTGTGCTTTGTTTTAGTTCCTTGAACTTTAACATTAACAGAAACCCAAATTCTTACTTTTGGTGTTTGGCCTCTGACTTTGCCTGCACGGGCCAGGGAGCCATGGACTTTGCCTGTACAGGTAAAACATAATAAATATAAAAAACCCACTCCTGTCACTTGTAATTCTGCAAATGTACCAAAGGCATGAAATATTAGGAATAAGATTATAAAGTAGATTACATCTCACATTTTGTGATAAACAGTACAGTGTGTTATTTGCATTAAGAAGGGAAAAGCACAGCACAAGCGGATCATTTTGCTATTGAAAACTTGCCTCCTAGCATACGGACTTCCATTTCCAAAGTGGTAAGGTCCTCCAAACTTGAAAGATTCACTTCATCTCCCAAAGGTCTGCCTGCACAGTAAATGGCCATCTCTTCCGCTGGCAATCCTTCATGATCAGCAACCAAAGCCTGTAAGAAAAAAATAAAAGACCTATACAATATGTATGTGAAAAACAGCATGCAGAAATAAATTTAAAACTTCAGCATAAAACACTAAAATGCTCTTTAAAGAATTTATTCCCCGAGGACAATCAGGGAATTCCTACCCTAAAATGAGTAGATTTAAATTTCTCTGTCTTTACTATTTCAGCTTTTCTCTCATACTGTTGACTTTCTGTTGTTAACCATGTCTCAGAAGTCACTTCTGCTGTGTGTTGAAATCTCTTTTTTGTTTCTTCTTTTCTGAATACTGTGGTATGAGAAATAAATTGGTACAAATGCGTTACACAGGTGGCACACTGAATGGCATGTTAAGTTTCTTGAGCTGAGGCATCTGTTATGATCTCACTAAAAAGAGGGAAATGGAGCTGAGCAGACTGAACATTGGCGGTCTTCTATAGCGCTGTATGTTGTTCAAGAACTGCCTTTTATGAAGCAGGCGATAAGTATGTTTTCGGTTTTGATAGAGTTAACATTAAGCCCTGAAAATAAGGTTTATGAAGTTGCATGCCACCCGAGTAATGCATTTTTTCCAATAACAATTAAATAATAAATCAGCCAAAAATCTGATCCTTTGGCTTACATAGTACATTTTAAGCAAGTAATTTGAATTAGCAGCTTTTCATCTGGCTACAGCACTTTCCATTATTACCCACATTTACAGCTGCTTAATATTTTTATCCTTGTCTTTTTTACTTGATGGCCTTCAGAATATCTGCTCTCTCTCTCATACTCTTTTTTCCTGTTTCTATTTGAACCAGCAGACTAGTAATAAATCTAAAAAGATACACTTCTATGTATAGTGCGTATGAATTTCAAAATGCTTTGTATAACCCTTGGCCACGATGAACCATGATCGTGGCTTTGCTGGGAAGCGATTCTCATTACTTTTATTGCAAAGTTTTCTCTTTTCCAAAAATGTGCAGGTTTCTTGGTCTAATATTTACCTCAGAGCAGCAATAATAAAAAACAAAACTTCAACCACTGTCGTCTTCAATTATAAGCCAGTCACTGTAATGTTACATTCTTTTGTCGTGCTAAGAGTTAGGCCTCTATTTCATTACTGTTTCTTTCAACGGAAACCTAGGGGAAGTTTACCTTAACATCGTTGATGGTTTGCCCGTCCACTTGATTGACTGTGTAGGTGGCATTAGACGCAGATCGGATAAAAATCGGCATGGCTGAATCTGAAACAGGAGACTTGCTTTGTAATACCTCAAGTAGGCGATGTCTACTTTCTAAATACATATACACTTGAAATGCGAGTGAAATGTTTTACCGAAGTCAACGGTACGATGTCGCTTGCTAAAAGTTTGTGTCTGGCCTGATGTTGTTGTGTCCACAGTATGATGTAAACTTTACGTCAGTCACTTTATAAAGCCACTCCGTTGCGAGTTCTTACACTAGGTTGTGAAACATTCGCTGCAACAAAACGGAAAGAAGGAATATTTGGTTTTCTCTGTGCGCGAAAAGTGGTGACGTATGTAACTCACCTTCTCACTCACCTTGCTTACAAGATATTTAAAAGTTAAAAGATGCGCTATGTATTTCTGAAAACTTAGTAAAAGTATTTCAACGTTTTTACTTTTGAGACAGTTTATCTAGCTTTAATTTAAAAAAAAAAAAAAAAAAAAAAAAAAAACATGATGACGTCATAGATTTATGCTCAGTAGAAGTAAATGAGAAGTTGCTCTCCGTTATGTCGTCAAAGTGAGCAAAACTATTATTTTAAATATATAATTTTTTACATTGTTTTCTTATGAAATAGATACAAAAATAACACCCAATTAAAAATTTGTAAGTTGTCCCGACAGCTTTCAATGCGGTAGTCGGGTAGTGTACCGGCTGCTATCTCGCTGGAAAAATCGGTGTGACATACAGTCATCCTTCTCTTTTCCAGAAAGTCTCTGCCAGTGATGATAGAACAAAGAACATACTACAATAATCATTGTGGTGTTTTCGAGTGTTTTATTGATGCTTTATTTAGATGTTCGACATGCTGTAGATCTCTTGCTTCGACCTTCGACGAGGTGTGTGGGGATTGTGGTGGTACACGTGCACCAACAACGTTTACTTTTCGTTCTCTACATTCATTATACGCCTTTATTTAACTAAACACAACTCCCCTTTATTACTATGCCTAGCCATAATCTAAGCCGTGATACGCTGGCATCAGAACTTCAATCTTTAATTAGCAGGCACGCCGTTATGTATAACCCCTTTGACCCCTGAAGGTTGAAGAGACTGCGAAGAAAGGCGGGTGGGTGGGGGCAATGTTTTTCACATGACTGAGTTTACGGGGTAAACACAGGCCAGCTGCGAACAGGATCTAACACACTGAAGACACTGCTGGCCCCCCAACCCCTATCCTCCCAGTTGAACTGGGTTTAGTTGTACCGTACCTCAACGTCGTTATGACGTGAGGGTCTATGAGTTTAGAAGACGTACATAACAGCGGTACTTCATCATCATCATCATCATCAATTCGTAGTCGTCGTCATGCATGCTGGAGCTAATTGGCTCTGTCCAGCGCGTCCATCTTCACCAGCTGTCATCATGTCAGATTTGCGGGACGAGTTCGATCCAAACTTCCAATGCGTGCGCGGCTTTGTATCTTCCAGGTTATCTTATATATTATCCTTGCCACGAGACAATTGCGTAAAACTAAACCTCATCCCTAACCTTTCTAACAGTTCCACCACCACCCCTCTCTCTCTCTCTCTCTCTCTCTCTCCGCATACTGTCCTCTTCCAGTTTGTGTGTATAGATGATGAATGTGGATATCTATCATCACAGTTCCACATGATCCGTTCGTCGTTAGCTGAGGTGCGTTTGAAGTTGTTGGGGGTAGTGGGGGGGGGAGAAGAGAAGCAAAGGCTAGCGAAGGGGGCAATGCTCAAAAATAGCGCGTCGTCTACTCAATTGCTTTGACAATGATTTTATTATTATTATTATTCCACGGCCGATATCGGTGACGGTTCGCTTACCTTTGTCAGTTAACACAGCGCCGCGCTGACCGCTGTTTTCATACACGCAGGCATATAGGCCTACTACTTTCGTGCGTGAGAGGAATGTACCCGGTAGGCGGTAAGTGTTCCCTTTCAAGTGGTTCTTAATCCCTCATTGGAGCTGACGATGCGACCGATACACGAAGCTGGGACTTGAACAACAGCCTCACCGACGTGTGCGCGCAGGTGACCTCTGGCGACGGTAGCCGACGACATGCGTGTCGACGGTAGCAACAGCTTGCGCCGCGGCAGCAGCGAGTCAAACCGCATCTGTCGCTGCGAGAACCGTCTTCATCACAACAGCCAGGTAAGGTTACAATTCGTTCCACCATGGCCTAGCCTGCTTTTGCGATACCCGGCGGGTGGGAAGTTGGCAGTCGATGTGCACAGCTTAGAGTGATGTATAATTGTGTCTGCGTTTAGGTCCTGTTACAAACATTCCGCTTTCACAATCCCTCGATCGTGCGCTGCCTATCACGCCACCTTCCATCTTTTCTCCGTACGTGTGTGTGTGTTTGCGAGAGAGAGAGGGAGAGATTTTAGTGCATTCATACAGACCATCTTCGATGAAACTTGCTCCACGTTGACCCAGAATGTCAGTGACCCTAATGATCAACTACTAACTCTGATAACGGTCGTACAAGTGGCACGTACTAAAACTCATGCGAGAAGTTGTCTTCAGAGAATTCCTAATGTACATTGCAACATTGCAACCTGCCTTTCGATCCTTACTCCTAGAGCAGATATATCGGTTTGTCTGTCCATTCTTATGGCACACTGAATCGTACCATGCAGGTTCTAAGCTAGTTATTAATACCTTTTCATTTTGACTTGATTACAGATTATGATCATTATATAACACATGGAAGACCGCACTAACACAGTGACAGCGGAAGGAAATGGTAAGTTTCAGTATACTTTTTAAATAATAATACAGTAATCATGTGAAATGTATATAATGCAGAATCACTGATATAAGAGCATGCGTTCAGCGCTTCACACACACACACACACACACACACACACACACACACACACACACACACACACTGACACACACACACACACACACACACACCGGGTTTTCTCCGGGTACTTCAGTTTCCTCCCCCTCGATCTTTTTCCCCCGTAGTACGAAATCGCCGTGTGGTGGAAGCACTTTCCAACTAAATAAACAAAAAAAAAAACCAATATTTACACACACACACACACGCACGCACACGCACGCACGCACGCACAGAGTGAGAGGGAGGGAGAAAGAGCAATCAACAAGGGGATATCGCCAGGACAATTTAAATCACTAGATGTATGTAGGGTCCCTGAGAGCCAGCACGGGCCCCGGGGCAGATGAGTAAGACGACCGTTGTGGGCCGCATGCATGAACCTGTGGTCTAACTTCAAATAGTAGTAGGTTTACCAGTAGATCTCTATTATATTATACAGCAAACTTTACAAATAGGCATAGCAACCTGTCCCAAATTAAATTAAATTGAAACGCTTACCATGCCTTCCTCTGATCACGGCTGCCTTTCAGTCTCCCGAAGGGCTATAGTCTCCCTGACCAGTCTGCCTGACTGCCCTTCACGTTGAGAAACCCAGCCTTCATACATGTTTAATGTAGTTAAGAATCCACTCTACACTCAATATATATATATATATAAACAAGTTCTTTGCATCTGCTAAGGTTCTGCGTTGTTGGTTGTGATACTAAGGCACTAATCTGTGGGACTCCTACTGTTTTGTTTGTAAGGATCCACTATGTGGTTGTATGTTTGGTGACAGAGAAATAAGAGGAGAAATTTAGTCTTGTAGTTGTAGGTATGCCTGTTTAGTATGTGTTAATAAGTATTCTTGTTATATTTTATGTTTTTAATATTTTCATTTTTATTTCTCCTCCCCCGTGCGAACTTGATGCTGGCCAATTTGTGTGTTATAGTTGACCGTGGCAAGCTCGTGTGTGTGTGTGTGTGTGTGTGTGTGTGTGTGTGTGTGTGTGTGTGTGTGCACTGGTCCCTTACCTTATCATGCACAGTGCCTTCACAGTTTACAAGGATCCACAGCTATGTCAACAACGGCCTGCATAGGTAGATGTAGCAACATGTAACACTGTTAGACAGGACTGTGTAGACTAAATGGTTATAAAATCTCTCGCAATGGCTTGACTTGATGCTATAGGGTTAGTGAACGGCCTGTCAATGCAGCTAGGGTAGGCCTCACGAGTGCAGCAATATAATAATCGTCTTCAAGAAAAAAAGGCAAACATTTTATGCACCTCCTCTGCATTGCTAGAGGCTACCCCCTCCCCCCTCCCCTGCTGTCTTGAAACTCGACATCACTAAGTCTCATGCTTTGATATTTTCCCCTAGAAATTCGTAAATACTTAAAAAAAAAACTGAATAAAAACATGACAAAGAATACGGCTGAACAACTGTTTTGGGTACATACTTTGCCCTGCCTTGGACAGCTGCGAACAGTGATTTTCACGACCGCCTAAAAGATAAAGATAGAGAGTTTGTGGCTAGCTGAAAGTCAAGACCAACTTAAGATCAATATTAGATGCATGTGGGTGTTGTATGCTAGTTGAGCAACAAACGACTTATATAACGTATATAGCCCTCAATTAGCAATGCCAATAGTGTAGCAAAGGCAATCATGGACTTCGGTCAAAGGTCGAATACAACAAGAAAGTTCGGTACAAAGATACCAACAATGCTTATACTGTTGTAGAAATTATTTTGCAAGCATCTCTCTCCATCACACACACACACACACACACACACACACACACACACACACACACACACACACACACACACACGCGCGCACACTTGGTTCTTATAATCGATCTTTTTATAACAATATGGTAATATGTTAAATGATAATGTTTATTCGTTTTTTTTTCAACTGATAAATGGGGCTTGAACTATCATAGCGGTAGGTTTAACAGCCTTGCACTCAGATGTTACCTGATGTCTAGGCAGATATTATATAGTGTTTTTGTCTGTTTTTCTATAGGTTACTTCCTTTACCAACAGCTAAAGGCTATAAATAACTGTCATCATGAATAGGTCATCATATATGACGACCTCGACTTTACCTAGCCAAAGTAATGATGAATGTTTCTCACTTCAGTCTGTGCCACTATAACATTGTACTTACAGCTATAGTATATATAATTAAGCATATACTTTTAGCCATAAGGCTTCCAGCAGCATGCCACCTTTCATTTCTGGAATCAAATAATTGCTGAAAACATAAAGCAAAGAAAGTTGAGTACTCAACTACGAAATTACCAACAGCTGGAGAAGCATATTGGGTGCTAAGAATGTTGTGATGTACCCCTGCCGACGTACTAGTCCCTGGCCTTTGACCCATGCTGCCCGCCCAGCCACGTGGCACTGTCAGACAAGAGTTACACAACACTAAACTGGTGCAGGCTGGCTATGGCTGTTGGATGTCGTACTAAGGTCTTCTGGTCTTGCATTTGAAAGATGTTTTACCTTTGGATCATACCTTTGCTATAAACAGGTATCTATTCTGACACTTACAGATCGAAAAATAGCATAATTTCAATAAAATACATTATATCTGTATACATGGCTTAAATATATTCCCTTTATCTTTAGTCTTCCAATTGTGGGTAGCGGCTTTCCATGAGAAATGGGCACAGAGTCGTGAATCTGGTAATTTCCACACAACTCTCATTCTGTTTTCTAATCCGAAAAAGACATTTATTGAAATGCTGTAGTTTTTGTTTCATCTGAATGCAGTGACGGATGGCTATAGCAACACGGTGGAGAGCAGGACGTACCAGGCTGTCTCGCTGGCAGCCTACATCGTGTCCTTTACAGTCTTCTTCTTCTTCACCTGCGCCATCGTTATCTTCATCAGACGACGACAGTCACGACGTCTACAAGCAACAGTACCGGTCCCTCCAGCCACCAGGGAGGGGGCCATCATAAGCAGGGTTGAAGGCGGGGTGTACTTTTCTCCCCAGTCCGGGGTGCAGGTCGCCTCCCACGGGGGAGTGCTTCCTAGCAGCTCAGCTGGCATCGCTGTACCCGTATTAACACCCCCACCTTATTCAACGATTGCGTTCGACAACTATGCGCTGGATGTCAGGTCTGAGTGCGACTTGCCTCCACCTTACTCAGAGAGGGACATTTGTACAGAATCGTCGCCAGCGGAGCGGAAAGACAACCGATGACAGCTGTCTCCCCTCGAGGCTCTAATTCGAACTTCTACCCCACTTCGATATGTGTGCTCAGGTCATGCTGGAAATTATTTATTATGTTCAAGTGTTGAAGAGAGGTGTGTGCATGTGTGTCTGCTTGGTGTGCGTGTGTGTGTATGCTTGAGGGAAGGGGAGGCACACAGAAGGCTGTGTGGAGGGGAGGTTACCAGGCACAAACAGCATGGAGTCCTGACTACGCCCTTCAATCCACTACACTTGAAATCCGCCCAGTTAACAGTACGGTACCTCTAGGGCTCGACCGTGTGACTGGTACAAAACAGTGACAGGATTATGGAGTGAAACCTCTTCAGTGATTCGGGTCAATGGTTTCCACTCGGCTGGCAACAGATGACGAAGTGGTCAGCCACACCACGGACGTGATAAAGTTCGTGGCCACGCGGTGTGAAACTGCGCTATTTTGACAATTTCATTTACTTTTTACAGCCTATAAATATTTGTGTCTGGTGAAATTCAGCAATCACCATACAGCTTAAGAAGCACGGATTCCTATTAACCCGACACATTAATGCACACTTTTTTTTATTATTAATGGTTCATTGGTGGTAGCCAAGTTAACGACAACCTGTGTAAAATTTTGTTGATCTAAGATTAACAATTTTTTAAAAGCTTGATAGAAATTGGACTATGCTTTCGAATTGTTAGCCCTGGACATTTAAAAAAAAAGTTGTGTGTGTGTGTGTGTGTGTAGGAAAGGTTGTCTGTTAATGTGTGTATTATTTTTGCATCCATATATGTGCGTGTCTGTGTGTGTGTGGGTGGGTGGGTGAGAGAGAAAGAGAGCACACAAATGAAGACGAGTTTTATGTGGCAGTCCGGCAATACAATAACTCCATAATAAATCCACAGCATTTAAAAATAACCTCTGACTACAGAGTTTCTTTTAATTTTAAAATAAACTGTTTCGCGGGTATTTTTGTCATGTGCACTCATGTTTTACTCCGTTTCTAAATTTGTTTCACCGTGGAACGACAGAGTTCATGTTACTATAACACTTTTAACTTGCCCAACATGGGTAAAAAGTTTGGTAAAATGTTTTAGCAATTTGGATGATCATGCACTATATTCTGGAGAGGCAGCTTTTCGACTGAAAGTTAAAATGTTATGTGAACATATAAATATGTAATGAAATAAATCTCTAATGTACCTTAATTTGCAAAATGGACTGATTTCTTTTCTACAGGTAATTTAATGAACACCTTGTATTTTTAATTATAAAATTTAAATTGAATTGTATTATTTATAATTTAAATTATATTTATGCCTATATAATCTAAATTTCAGTGAGTTAGATGTTAAGAAGATTGTGTTTTAAATTATTTAACCTGAAATCAATGGGTTGAGTGAAGTTTGACCAAATGCCGTTTTCCTGGGGAGTTTAAAAAGCAGACTCAGTAAAGAAGACATGTGTGTTTGGAATATGTATCAACCTCTCTTCGCTTCCTGGCGACAAGGCAACGCGTGAGGCAGAGTCAGGGTGCTGGGTACCGGTGAGATTATAATATATATTTTTAAATTATAAAAACTGCGTACGAAAGTGAAACTCGTGTTTACCGGAATAAACATATTAGAGATATATCTTTTCTGGTATTGATAAACATATATATATATATATATAAAGATAGGATAAAAAATTAGAAGCCAGCGAGGGATTTAACACCACCCTCTCTGACCCGGAGAATTCATGCCCCTACAACTGTAAACTGTCTCTACCTTTTTCTTATTTTTTAAAATTTTTGTTTTTGGTATAAAAGCCTGATATAGTGAGATTAACCAGAAAGAGCCGTTTTACAATAAAAGGATGCTCAAGAATTACTTAGAGCTGGAAGAATATTTGTTGATTTGTTACCCATGAAATTAACTATCGTAATGATTAAAACAGTCAGTTATAATATTGATTAAGTAATTTCCAGAAGCCATTTATGTCCCTTTCATGACACAGACGAATTTTCTCATTTCTTTTTAAATCCTCATTGATAAGAACAACATAAAAGCGATACGAGTACTCAGAACCCTTGAAATGCAACGAACAGTCAATTTTAAATCAAATTCTGTATTGTCACTCAAGCCTGACATAGGTAAAATATTTCATAAAAAATTTAGGAAAGTCTCGTGTTTTTATTTTTTTGTTTTTAATTACGTGCCCTTACCGAGTGTTTGTGGAAACAATGAAATAAAGAAAACGTTACCATGGTAACCCTGCATCAGAAAATTTGCTTGAGTTTATAAGCCGACAACTCCCCCTCCCTTTCTCTGTCTCTCGTACACAGTCTGTCAATGTTACAAAATGGACCTTCATTTCGTGGCTGTTACCTGTGACCTGTGGGTGGCTTTTGTCGAATCAAACGGTCGACGACAAATGTTTCCGTTATTCATGGCAGACCGCTGCGTCGACAGAACTTACGTAATGTGACCCCACATCCAACCTCTGCTCGTTCCCTTGACGTCAAAGGGCGGAGCAAGAATAGCCGCAGATGAATCCGATTGGCTACCGGTCCTTCGAGATGGAAGGGTAAGTGGACAAAGGAAACCACGTGACCACTGACCCCCTCTTGCCCTCGTTCAGCTGTGGACAGAGAAGAGTCCGTCAACAAGTTCGCAACAGCAATCAGCTGATCGGAGGAAGGCATTCCAAGGGCTAGTGCGTCCCTACGTCACTTCCGAACCTTCCGCTTAGATCGCGTGGTTTGGACAAAGGTCATCATTCTCAGGTAAAAGCGTACAATTTATAGTTTGGTCATGTCATAGATCCTATTGCTTATTTGAATTATTTCGCGTGCATGGTAAGAAGCATTGAAACACGACGATTGTTTTCAGGTGGGAGGAGATGGGGTAGATGGGACTGAGCAGAAACAAATATGTCTTCACAACTTTCTTTGTCTGTACGAGTTTCCGCGTCTGAATCAACATTCCGTTCTGTGTGTGAATGTAACTCTGTGCAGGGGCATTAGCGACACAGAACTATATTCCAGTATTGCAACTTTTTTTCTTTTTTTGGTTCATTACAGATCTGTGAAAAATTAGAATTCAGCAGCGAGAAGACAATGAGCTCTACCAAATCGACTAGTGGTAAGTAGTTTACCTGTCAGCCACCGCCCTCATAACTGATCCATTGTTGTTAGTTAAGCGTGAAAGAATAAATAAATAATATATTTGACCTGACCATTTCCAAGCTAAAAGTAGCGTTATATCATTCATATAGGCCTATATGTATATATATCTTACTAAGAGACATCACCCTTTTGACGAGAAGAAAAGACATCGCCCAGTATTTAAAACTGAGGTTTCTCCGCATTACCTATAAAAGAACCGGCAAAACTGTACCTTATCTAGTTGTAGGGTTTTAATTAGCTTTTTTAACAGATTCATTTGGTTCTCCTGTTTGAACTATTTTACTGCGCATGAGCATAATAACAGATACACGAAAAAACAATTTATTTGGAGACTATAATAGTTGTATTTATTTGTTCCTACCCTGTATTAAACAGTTTGCAGCTGCATGGTCTAAAATAAAAGCGTATGTATATCTTTGTTCGTTTTTTTTTTATGCACAGTGCTTTGGACCGCAAATTAACTGTTATGAATAAGAAACGGCAAAGGAGTGAATGTAGGTCCTTTTGTGATCGTTGTTAGCTTTGTCGGTGAATCAATCATACATTTTATTTAACCTGAAGTCTACACGACGCCACGATCCGATGCAGTTTCAGATAGGCTACCGTCTGCCATTTTATTTGTAGAAGCCGTCGTTGCTAATTGTTTCTTGAACACATCTATTTTCATTATTATAGTGTCTGTACCCTTTGCTTCAACTTTCTTATTATAGTAGTTGTCAGCGAAACTTTAAAAGATGATAGTTTCTAGAGTTCACAACTTCCAGAAAACTATTTTCTGCACTGTTTGTCTTTATTTTAGGGGGGGGGGAGCCTGGATAACTTTGATTTTAAATAATATTCATTTAAATATTCTATTTAAAAAAGTTTTTCCTCCCCGCCCATTCTCCCTTTGACCGGGATTTTATTTTTAGGGGGTCGGCACCCCAGGCAATATACGCTAAATTTTTATATTCTTCTAAATACCACTCACAAATTTATAGAATTATTTTACAGTTTTAGTGGTTAATTAAATATAGCTATGCAGCAGATGAAGTTTTCTTGTGGCTTGGGTGTTATTTTCTTTTTACATCAAAATGATTTTACGCCCCAATCCGAGTTATAGGACTAGATTTTCCAAAGAATATTAAAATGGATTGACTAAACAACATACCATAAAATCGCTAAAATTTTAGGTAATTTCTTAATGGAGTCTGAACCAATAATGTTTTTCGTGTTGTGGTAATGCACTGAGCTCCCTATGTTTTTACTTGCCCTCGTTTCATACCTACGGCCAGTTGCTAACGGCAAAAGGTTCTGATCGTTTAAAGTAAAGTAAAGGTTAATCTCCTTGTTTAAAAACAAAAGTATGCCTTAGCAAGTCTGGACTTGCCTCCTTTGCGTGATTTTTGGAGGATTGTAACTTCTGCTGTAAACACTGAGTAACATAAGGCTGTTTGTGCTACAGGAGGGTTTTGCATACGACGTGATGAACGGGGTAAATCAGCTGACTATCCTCTTTTGATTATACTGTCTGTTTGAAACCGCTTCTTTGTCACATCCATTCATTCGTTGTCTGATTTTATCTGAATTTATCGTACAAAGGGACCATCAGCATGAAAGACATGTTTGTGAAAATTGTGCTTTATATAGAGTTCTTTGTTATTAATAGTAATAGCAGGAATCAATCAAATTCATTCATCACTCTTTAGCTTTTACTCAGTCTTACTACCTGGCATCCCCCCCCCCCCACACACACACAGAAGAGGGAAACCGGATAACACGTCGGCCAAAAAGACAAAGGGTCACATAAAGAGAGAGGGAGAGATCACAGCCAGCATACGACCCAGCGACACCCGATTCTTACTGTCGTGGCTTCGATTATTGCGCTACCAACAAAATGTGTGACTTGATAGTGACCATAAATACTGATGGCTCAAAAACACGTCTTTTGCCACCCAAGAGAGAGAATTCATGTTTCGGGTCCCCAAAACCAAACAGTTACTTCCCTTTTCTTTCCGGACGCCTGTTGTAGAAACAATAATAAATTGAGCAACTCTTTTCTCAGACTATTAAATTTAGAACTATCGCTTTTTCAGTATTTAAAAATGTTTTTTTCATTTGTTGACAGGCCAGGTGCTTTTTCCTGTGACCACCCCGGTTACAGAGGAGCTGTATACCGAAGATGAAGTCTGGACACCTGTACTTTACGTCTGCATTGTCTTCTTTGTTGTTCTCGTCATCTCCTGGTGTGGCGATCTTTTGTGCCAAGAATTCTTCCCAAACACGTATCGCTTCTTACCCTTCAAGACTATTGTTGAGTTAGCCAAATCAGACAAAGATGAAGAAAACAAATGCTCTGCGCCATCTGAGATCGTTGTGTCGCGTGGAAACACCGCACAAGATACACACAACAACACAGTAGAAAAGTCACCCCCGCCGTATTCTTTACTGTCTGCACAAGACACCGAGGAGCTTCCACCAGCCTACCAAGAAGGAACAGCCATTTCCCTTGCTGGACTTGCAGTCAATACGAAGAACAAGGCCGTGTACCTGGAAGTACCTAACAAAGCCTAACGACCATCCGGAACCAATCCAAGCCATGATTCAGGACGGAATTTAACACTGCTTGTATAAAGTCTTTATTGGAACATTGTGATGTGAAAGACACGATACGCAAAAACACTATCTTAAAGATAGTTTTCTGAGGACATTGTCAACAGTTGATTAGTTCCCCATTTCGGTATGTCGAACTCTTATAATCTCGGTCATATGATGACCTTTCACTCGGATCTGTCTTATCGGTCTGTAAATAAATTTATCAAATTACTTGTTAGACTCACAAGCGTCGTGTTTGCCCCTCATTCTATCATATCTATTTTTCCTTTCCTTTCCATTGCTTTTTTTTTTTTTTTTGAATCAACCTTTCATAAAAATATGGTAGATCAGGGCTTCTGCTAAATTCTTTCAGATCCCTGAGGGGTCCCAGGCGAACTCTAAGGGGTCTCATTACAATGTGAAAAAAATCACAGGTACTAGATGGAACAGGGCATTATGATGTGGGTTCACGATCTTCATTATCTTGCTGTTTGTCTTCACCTTCACTTTCTTTCCGTTTCTGAGACGATGATTTTAACCACGCTGTCAACGACATCTTGGAAATAGGTTCATGGAACTCTTTCCGGTAAGGGGGGGGGGGGGAAAAAAACTCAGTGCAAGGGAAGTTACTCTCACCTTGTAGCAGACGACAACAATAGATTGGGCTACGATGTCAGACACTACACTTAACCAATTTTTATCTTTTCTTCGCCCAAATTTGAAGGGGGTCCCCTGGGACCCCATTGACGAAAATTGAAGGGGTCCTCCGAACTTTTAATGCGTACTGTACGCAATGTTTTGCGTTAGCAGAAGCCCAGGTAGATACATAAATGGATCATTTATGAATCAAGTATAGAGTTTCAAAGTAGATTGGGAACACTCGCGATTTTTTATTTTATTATTATTTTCAGTTAAACTGGAGGTAACATACATGCACGTTTATTTGTAAAGTGCATCGCTTTCAAGTCTTTGTATTACCGCACGCGCGCCCATTGATACAAGTTAAGGTAAAAGCAGCAAGTCTGAGAATCGCAATAAAGCTCGCGGTTTGGAAAGACCACACTAACCATTTAGACATGACAAAAGAAATAAACTCGTAAACGACTTCTTGGTGCAGAGTTAACAGTTTTATTCGAGCCCAGGAAAGACATGTAAAAACAAGCTTTAAAAAAAAATGATTGCGCCTTTGATGTTCACATCTGAATATGGTGTCAGGTAACAACACAGTATGAGGCGCATGGGTACCAAGGAGATCCCTGCTTTTCCTGCTTTCTAGTCGCTGTAAAAACTTAATGATAGCATTTTTCCTATAATGTTCTGGGTGAGATTTTGTTATAGTCACACTAGAAGAAACACAAATATCTATTATGAGAGAAGTCACAGCATTTCCTCACGTGGTCTTAATTTCACTACGTGACTCGTGAATGTCTGTGTATGTGACCTGTAAATCTGGAGGTCAGTGTCAGATCACGTGGAAGACATCGTTAAAGTTAAAAAGGGTGATCTAACAAGGTTAGAGAAAAATAACATACCTAAGCACCTGGTTTGGCACGTGAACATGGCGCTGCTGAGTCACTATACTCAGAGGACGACCCAGTGCACAACATAAATCAGCTGACACAGCGAGTCGACAGGCCAGTCCGTCTACGGTAAACTTTATTTTGTAAGGAACGTTGATCAAAACTGATTATTAGTTATTACCTGGAAACTTTAAAAATAATTAGACTAAACCTTTCTGGGAACTTTGTTGACAAAAATTAAGGGGGTAAACCTAGGTAGGAAAAGGAGGGGTAAGTTCCGTCCTCCTGTGGTCTGGAACTAGTGAATCCACCTACAATCCACAGCCCCGATGACCACTAGGCTTTAGGAAACGTGCAGCTTTCGGAAAAGTCGTTTAAATACTTTATAAAATGTGCATTTGCAAATCCAAGTTCGAGATAAATAAAAACCGTCTTTTTGTCGCGGGAAAAAGTAACTAAAATGTTTAGAGAGGAAAGAATCTTGGTTTGCTAGGAGGAAAAAGTGTCGTTTTTTTATTCACTTCTTGTTGTGAACTGCGAGGAATTTGGGTTTGTTATAAATAATAATAATAAAAAAGACCAAGACGTGGCCTTAACCCTGGTAGAAAGGCCCCGACTGACCTGTGACCAGGTCGCACCTTTTGTTTATTTCTATTCTTATGTAACCGTTGGGTACTGGAGACGACTACAAGATTACGTTTCATCAGACGAGTGCTACTGAGGTCATATTCGTGTTGCTACTTAAATGTTTTCAATTCATGAAGAGTACTTTGGAGCCACCCACCCCCACCCCCACCATCAAGCACGTACTCCTCATTTCTCCGGGGTCACGTCACACAGAAACAGTAAAGACTCACCTGTACCACACCAACAGAAGACAATCCGCCCCTCGTCATCATCAGAGTGGCTGCTCCTCACATTATGCTGTAGGAAGATAATATTTGCCAGATTATTTAGTGCTTTTGCGTAAAGGGAGAAAACTTTTAATTATATCGTTTTCATTTCTGAAACCGAAGATGTCTTTAACAATGTGCTTTAAAGTACTAATAATTTAATGACAACAGTCATAAACAGTGCAATCTGAGCACATGAAATCTCTCTAGGAGTTTTATAGCTGACGTTGGGACAGAAATAATCAGAAACTGTCCTACCTGCAGCATTGGATGTCTTTATTACACTATTATTTTAATATACTATTATCGCTGTTGCACTGCAATGTGAAAACCATTGTAAATATTTTTATTATAGTCACAGAGGGGAAGGAATTTTATCCATTTATTTATTTTCAAATCATCATTGTAGACTATTTTGTGCTTTCTTCATCTCCTTGTAAATTTATATTTTAAGAAAGACTGCAGTAATTGAAGTTGCTGGATGTCAATAATACATTAATCAGCAATCATAACTCACTAGGTATTTGTGAAAGAATCTGGACAAAAACAAAAAACAAAAACGGTAGCATCTTAGACTCCAGCGAATGTCTGAGACAGTTTTTTTCGTATTTTCAAGCCCTAGGCCAGAGGTTTTCAAACTTTTCCAGACGAGTACCACTTTCGAAAATTCGAATTGACCGAGTACCAACTCCCAACTCTACACACAGCCCCCGTAATATATATATATATATACACATTCTTTTATTTTAGCGCATGGTGCTCATGTACCACCCGTCATACATTCGCATGCCAGCAGTGGTACACGTACCACAGTTTGAAAACCTCTGCTCTAGGCACTCGTGTTTCAGAACTAAACTTAACTTACTTTTTAACTGTGAAGATGCAGCCGGTGGTTGCTTTCTCGTGTATGTTTGTTCGTGCGTACGGACACACACGCACGTAAATATGCACACACGCTTTTCCGAACCGCACATTCGTGAACACCTGCTTAGATACAGATATTCATTCATGTCTAAAATAATCGCTTGTATAAAGGTACCCCGTGTGTGTGTGTGTGTGTGTGTGTGTGTGTGTGTGTGTGTGTGTGAGAGAGAGAGAGAGAGAAACAGTATGTTCCGCCGTGAAATTCTTAACACGCATTTAAAACCATTAAAGGCTGTCACTGCTAACATGACGGGTGTCCTTTTCTATCATATTACTGTTTAAGGGCTCGCAAAATGTTATGATAATGACTTGCCTGACATCGTTGGTGGGTCTGTAAACTTGAGGGTGTCATCGTCGGGCATTCGTCATAGCGACACTGTAGGAGTGTAGGCTCCTGTACACGAGAGACTCAGCCCCCGCGCCATCACCGCTCACTTCTTACTGCGCCCTTCATGGCTATGATATACTCGTATCTAAAGTGCCTGCTGCGATATCGTATTCCTCCCTTTGTTGAATGGAGAAGAAAAGCAATAAAACGCCTTCCCTGGCGGCTATATATACAGGGGCTCTACTCCTACCTCTCCTTTATCTTTGCGACTGATATTTTCAAAACATCAGAAACTGCAGAAGAGGATATATATGCCTACTATTGAGTAGATAAACAGGTAAGCACAGTTTGTTGTGTTTTATTTATTTTCGGTAATTTCTGGTATTTGCGACTAATTATTGTTTAACAGGAATATGTTATTAACATTTTCATTCTTATTTAAACAGCATTTTTATTACTATAGATGGCACCTTCCAAGGCATATAAGTAAACTTTGCGTTTCAGAATCTCTTGATCTCAATTCCCAGGAAAAAAGTATAAGACTTTGATAACATTTTGCTAAAAAGTATTTAACAATATTTGGCTCTTTAATTGAAATGTGTTTTCGCTCGCTGTAGAGCGGCGTGGTTTATCGGAGAATTTAGCAAACAATGATCGAAATGTTTAGTATATTCTTGTTTCCTACCTTAAACAATGAAATGTTTAATCACAATGTGCCATTTTCCATCTTTGATCATCATTCAGCATTTAGGATAGCTGACCATGAGCGCACCTAGGTCTCTGCTTACCGTTTCTTGGCGTCGCGACCTATGTTTATGTTTGTTTTGGTGCGCGTGTATTCGCGTGTGTATCAGTGTATGTAGATATATACGTAGATATATACTTCTACTCAGTAATAGAGACACACACGGGCACATTCAGACATAGACAGACATCATGTCTCTCTCTCTCTCTCTCACACACACACACACACACACTTCCTCTTAGTAACTAACACATTCACAAACGGACATTCAAACACAGGCAGACAATCTCTCTCTCTCTTTCACACACACACACACACACACACACACACACACACACACACACACACACACACACACACGCACGCACGCACGCACGCACGCACACACACACAGAATATCAAAATCAGGAGGAAACAGTGGAGAAGAGAGAAACTAAAACACTGACCTGCACGTCCCATCAAAAGCAGCCGACCGTTAATTTAAAGATTCCCCCATCAGTCTTAATTAATGTTCGTGTTGCTTGTAGTGAACTCGTCTACTCGCTGTGGTTAGGACTTGCAGCCTCGAGCTCACGACTGACTGACACATAAACGTTTAATGGCAAGACCCAGCAACACGGCCGACAGATCTGTAGCCCGCTATAACTTACAACAAAATAACAAAATGCATCAGGAACTAAAAGTAGCAGTCACACTGATGAACACGACTGGTACTGTCAAGGATTCCACCCATTTCTCACAGCAGGGGCGATGAGGCCGTGATTTGACAACATACCAAAACTGTCACAAAATTCTTGTTGCCAACTCAAACGAGACACGACGGTTTGATGACGAGGAGCAGTCAACAAATGATACCCGTAAAAGGAAGTCTAAGCACGATGCCCTCTTCATTTACTAAGTAGTAAATTAGTCTTTCTTCTTGTCATGAACCCGCCGGTTCAAGGCCAGAACAAAATGGTCGAGTCCTAAACTTAGGAGACAGCCAAGACCACGGAGAAGTGAGGCACGAGTCGTCAGAAATACTGTGTGTGTTCTTTCAGACGAAATACTGTGTGTGTTCTTTCAGACGAAATACTGCGTGTGTTCAGTGGACCATCCAAGCGAGAAGGACTGAAGAAGTTCAAGAAGTGTCTTCGAGGACTGGTGGTCGGGAAACGGACTGCGTGTCCGGGTCGTATGTATATTGTTTGCAATATGGGATCATGTTGTTCATTTATGAACTGTAGTATTAATTTTTCATTGATCATCGTATACATGTGGAATGTCATGATATGATGAATGTGTTCAACCTAATTTTACTTCTTTGTGTAATTATAATTCTACATGTTTACAAATGTGATGTCAGTTGTGTGTGCACACGCGGGTGGACGTGGTCGCCAGTGTGTAAGCGTGTGAACGTGTGAGGGGTTGAAAGTGGGTAAAGCGAGCCAGCAGAGTCCCATTCCACCTCGGGCTGATTAGTCCAGATCCTTGATACCCGTGAAAATCGTCACAATTCTGTTAATTCTTTGTTAATCATTACAGCTTTCGCCTCTGAGCTGTAGACGTTCAAATGACGATGAACGCAACAAATACAACGAGAAAAGGTAAGACTTCTGTCGACTTTCTTAAACCTGAACAAATACAACGAGAAATGTAAGTCTTTGCCAAGTCCCTCAATATGTATGTAACCAACATGTCCATGATGGCTACATAGGGGGTGGGCTAGTTGCACAAAATCACAAGATGGAATTTGCCGCATACTGTAGATTTTATTTCATGTCACCCGGCGGTTGGCCCTGCCGTCTCTCCTCTCTCACTTCGTGTTACAAAAAAGCCCCGACCACGTCAAAGCTACACTATCACTCCCCGGTCGAACTTTCCAGAAACCATTCCTTTCTCTTCTCATGGTCTACGCAGCTTCGACCTGTCGCTGAACCATCGCGGGCATTGTTCCCCCACCCACTCCCAGGATCCAAGGCCAGACTTCATGGTTGATTAGGTGTGTCCACGCGTGGTGTGCTTGTGTTTGAGAGCGTGTGTAGGTGTGTACGACGATTGTGTGTGAATGTCGGTGCGTGTACGTGGGCATGTGTCCGCGTGTGTTGACCGCATGTACGTGTGCATGTGTGTACGCGTAGGTAAGGTAAAGGTCATCCCATAACCTTTTTCAGGTCGTTGGGGAGTGAGGTGTTAGAGACCCCACGTTTCTCGGGGCCAGCTTTTACATGAGGGTGGTGCCAACCTCCTCTCCCTCGCTGCCTTACCTTCCCCAACCTTCTATGGAATCAGGTACCCATTCCCGTCAGCTGGGTCGACTGGGGGAAGTTTGCTGCGCTTATCGGGAATTGAACCAGCGCGCTCTCGGTTCGAACGCCAGCGCTCTAACCACTCGGCCATCCGCACGTATGTTCGTGTACGACAGTCCCAACGGTTCACTGTTTGGTCAGGGCCCCCCCTCCCCAGGGCCCCCCCTCCCCTAAGGCTGGCCTTACATCGAATTTCGCCGTGCGCCGTGCCGTTTTGATAACTGAAGAAGTCAACTCACACGCATCGAATGAGACGCCGTCCACGGCGGCCGTGGACACCACGGCGCATATCAACCGCCGTCACGGCGAAACGCCGTTCATCTTGAAGGGCTTCCACACGCCGTGTGCCAAACGCCGTTTGTTACTCACGGCGCGCGCCGTCTTGTCCACGGCGTGTTTGAGGAATGCACGGCGTCGCGCCGTCCACGGCGCACGGCGAAAATTCGATGTGTGTAAAGGCTAGCCTAAGTGGGTCAGGCGACCTTGCGACACGCAAGAACAATGACCCTATTTCGTCAATTATACAGCGCATGCGCAGTACGCACTCGTCGGTGGTCAAAGCGGAAGGCGGGTACAGCCATTAGTGTTTACTACAGATCGAGATGGGTAAGCACGATCAGTGTTGTGTTATTAACTGCCACAATCGTAGATCAAAATACAGAGAGAGAGAGGAGAAACGTTAATATTTTCTAGTATTCCGATGGGTAAAGGCCTAAAAGCTCAAAAAAAGAAGAAAACTGTGGCTGCAAGCGATCCGAAGAGAGAACTTTGTGCCGAAAGCGCACTCTAAAGTATGCGGTCGACACTTCGTGTCGGGATTTCAGATAAATGACCCATCTTCAATCGACTACGTCACAACATTACATCTTGGGTACGAAAAATCACTGACCTGTTTGCCTAGTACAGTAGAAAAAATGCAAAAAACAAAAACAAACTTTGGATATTATAATACATAGTTTTAAAAATAAAGTACACTGCTTTCTTCTTTTACCCCAAATGTACTGTATACTGCTCATTAAGTCCAATAACCACGAATACAGAACTAATTTGGATAACTCAGCTGTTGAAATAATGTAAACCTGTTCAATGTGTTTGCGGACACACCCTTTGATCAGAAATGAAGGCTCAAGAGAATGGATTCTTAGTATATTAGCTGTGGAAACAAACTAATAAATAGAATTTACTCATCCTGCAACGCATTCGCAGTAAGCTTCCTTCGTCGATCCGTCGGCAGACAGTTCTACATAAACCATACAAAAAATCTGCTTCATGGAAGCAAGAACTCTGCATTTAATCAGGAAAGTTTCCTTGCTGCTGGAAGCAACGAACACTTGCTGTACACGGCCATCGCGTACAAACTTGATGGCTTTTTGATTTTGCTGTTTTTCTGCTCCCTGTGTAAAATAGTTGTTACATCGCCAACAGGTAGCAGAATAAGTGATTTTTTCCACTCGGAACTTCTTTTTGCTTCAAAACTTTCTTTAGCCATGGCTGATGCTTATAGTGAAACTACTCAAAAGACCGCTACGCGTGTACCCGGCTTCCGACTAGCTGTCCGCAGTCTGAAAGCTACTAAATTCTGATTGGATGTTACCGTACGTCACCGACCCTGATGAAATACCCTCATTACAGGCCAGGGACGGGTCAGGGGCTGGCTATTACGAAGCCGGCATGAGAAAAGGGACAGTGTGGTGGCCGTCCGACCTCTACAAATGTAAAAATTAACTAGTACACTCCTAGAGTGCTACATGTACAACGCACACACAAAAAATCAATTTCTCTTTTAAAAACAGAATCATTGAACATAAAATCGTCTGACAGGCAAACTTCACAGAGGACGCATTTACTCTTCTTAGAGAAGCTTAGATGTAACAAGGGAAGAAAGGGGAAAAAATCTGAAAGACAATGGAGACAAAAGACGGTGATGATTGTCCGCTGAAGACGGAATGTCTCGTTAGATTACATCTTTGACATCAGTTTGTCAGTAGATGCTCTCAATAAACCGATAGTTTCTTTGCAGTCTAAAGAAATTTTGGTCCCCAAACCACTTGAGTCCTAGCGAGAGAATTGTTGAAAATGAGACACCGTCTTTACTGTTCGATTCCTTGAAATTGTAACTTGACCTTGTTTTCATGAAAATTCAGGTGCAGGTGGCGAAGACACACACAGCTGTCAAGATGACAAAGCCATCGCACTCACCATCTACTTAGTCTTCTTCACGCTTTTCTTCTTCGTGACCTGCATCATCCTAGCTTTCATCAAACGACGACAGGAACGGCGCTTCCCGCCGCTGAGCGCCAGAACTACTACTCATGACGTCACCACGGCTCCCTCCGAAGGAACTTCCGGCGGGGGACCAGAGGGCGCCACGCAGCGCCGGATGTACAGCGGACCTGCCTATACGACTGCTGCCCTCTTTCACAACGTGGGAGTGACCTCCCCAGTGATGATTCCGCCGCCGTACTCATCCATCGCGTTCGATACCTCGGTACTGATTGTCAGCTCTGACATGCCTCCTTCGTACTCAGAAGCAGACGACAGTCGTTCAAGGACAGAGTGAATGATTGCAGTCTCGCTACTGATGGCCACTGGTCACTACTGTACTTTACTCCTACTTCTTCTGCAGTCGGCGCTATGTCTGCCTGGGAGGATAAAAAGAGCGAATATCATAGGTTGACATTTCATCTAATCGCATTCACGTGTGTGTGTGTGTGTGTGTGTGTGTGTTCCACATTTCGCTCGAAGAAAATCAAAGAAAAGAGAAACAAGCAAAAAAATAAAAAGCCTACGTGACCTAACCAAAAAAAAACAAAAACAAAAACAAAAACAAAAAAACAAGAGAAACTCACAAAAATTGATTAAAATAATAAAATAATTGAAACAGAAAGAACGTATAGCAAACAAAGAAAAATGAACAATAATTAAATAAGAGACAAAAACAAGAGAAAAGAACATAAATACGAACCGAACAAATTTAAAAAAAACAAGAGAATTAAGAGAAAAAATTAAAAACGAAGAAAACAAAAGAACGAACCAAAGTACAAAAAAACAAAAGAAAAAAACCCAAAGAACAAACAATAAACAAACGCAACAACGAACAGACAAGGAATTAACAATAGAAAGAAGAAAATGGCGAATAAAAGAAAGACTGATGGAAAGACACAACTCATGGCGAAGCAGGACAAGATGGTCGGGAAGTGGCCAGCAGGATGTGTTGCCCTGCGCAACAGTGTGTGTCATGTCCGACAACGACTGTCGTCGAGGTGGGACATAAGCTTCTGAACTGCACAGTCTTATGATCACCGCGACTCACTCAGCCTCGTGAGTAAAGCCCAGTCCTGAGGTGCTGCTGAGTCGGCCTTGAGTTTGAGTGAAGTGGTTCTGTTACCAAGCATCTCACGACAGCATAATGAGACTTTTGAACTGCATGATTATTTTCGTAGCAGCGGGACTGCTTTTAGGTGAGGCCATTTTTTAAAAACCCCTCTGAAAGTGTCTTCGATTCTAAAGAAATTTGAAGTTTTTGTTCCTCAACGGTTATGAATTGAGCAGGGTAGGCCACTTGAATGTAGTCCGCTTTCTATAATATGCTCGAGGGAAGCAAGCTAAAGTGACCCACCCTGCTTTTTCTGTCAAGTTTATTAGTTGCGATCTCTAACTGTCACAGATAAATATACCTAGATGTGACAGTAACTAAAACACTTGATGATTCACCGAGGTGTGTGTGTGTGTGTGTGTGTGTGTGTGTGTGTGTGTGTGTGTGTGTGTGTGTGTGTGTGTGTGTGTGTGATGTTTTGAATGTGTTCGATGTTTCTGTGCCTTTCGGCATGACTGTTGATTTAGTATTTATACTAAGTGATTTGTGCTCTTGATTCTGCATGTGATTGTTGTTGAGCCCACTGTAATAACATTTCAAGTCCATAGCTCGTATTTACAAAACTCCTTACTATTATAAGTTCGCTATTTGGAAATCCTGGTAGTTATAACTTATTATATGAGCTCTGCCTTCACCGGTTGACATTACCTGCTTTTTAAGGACTTGTCAAGCATAAAAACTTTTTGAACTCAATGTTTCGACAGAAGTGTTTCAATTAATCACATAACCTAAGACAATTTTATGCCTTTATATTTTGCATTCCCATTAACAGTGACAGTGATACAAAAGGTGAAAATGTATAATTGTTTAAAATGTATCAATACACTTTATTTTGTGATGAAACTGCGTTGGACTGCAGTATATATATATATATACTTACATACATAATCATACTTGCCTTATGACACAATATTAATTAATATTCATGTGTATTCGCACTGAGCTTTCATCTGCAGGTGTGTGTAGAAGTCTCAGACTAAACTAAAATCGGAATCAAAATATATTTTTTCTGTTATTTCGCATTATTTATTTTCCATTTTTATATAGTTTCTTTCCTCCATACTAAGACCTTTCCTTCTTATCGAAAGGATGCATAATTAGCTTGCCCAATGATCAGGATATGGCGCTATAATTAGAAGTTAACGAGTTTTTAACTGAAAGTATACAGAACCAACCAAGCATGACTATAGTTACATCTAGTCCCTTATACTAGCTACTTAGCCTCACGTATTGAGGTAACATCGACACCATCCTAATGATAAGAAAAATTAATAAAATGAGATGAATATCATGCATCATGATATGACTAGGATCGACAGACACACGCCTTGTAGCATTTGCCCTCACGCACACAAGCACACAGCCATGTAAAAGTTTCTTAGCCCGTCAAACGATTAATAAAATATTTTTGTTTTAAAAGTCGTTGTGCCGGTAAACACAGGAAAATCAAAAGACAATGTCTCAATAATCATAAAACGGTCTCGTGTTGATAGAACCTTCAGGCTGTACTTATGAAGCAGTTGCAAAGATGCCCTGGGGTCAGGTAACACCAAACAATATCTGGGGGAACTGGACATCGTTTCTTAACGAAAAAAGTCAATACGCTACCCTTGATTTCCTCATCTATCCCCGGGACAACGACTTGCCATCGCTTCACAAGTAAAGCCCCAGTCAGGTTTCAATGCCCAACAGGTCCTTATTCGTCATTTCCTGGCAAGTTGCAAACGTCTACTCAGAAAAAAAGCCGTTTGAAGCTTTGGTTTTGTGCACAAGGCGCGTTTGTCGGCGTTCAGAGGCCTCGTTATCACATTTGTTTCAGTGATCTATATAATACAAAGACATCTCAGCTGTTTGCTCAAGACAGGGAAAATTCCAGGCTTGCACGCTCATTCAGTTGGGTGGGTGGATGGGTGGGTTAAGCGAGAGAGAGTGAGATATATATATATATATATAACAATCTGCACGTGGATCAGGCGTGCCTGTAATCGCTCTGGTACTTGAAACCCTGTAAACAAATTCCTGGGTCACTGAATGCTTGAGAGATTTCAAAAGCTCTATACCACTACAGGCAACACAGGAAGAACTTTTAACCCTATGACCGGTCACGTGACCGAAAATGTGCGTCTTTCGTAGGTCGAAGAAGGTTCGGGATCTGAGATGTTCTTCCAATATTTCTTCTACGTGGTTGTAAGTATTTTATTAAACCAAGTAGCTAGAGTTAACGTATGACCAAACAACAGGACAGATGTACGCAAAAATTCTCAAAGAAAGAAGAAAATAAAATATGTAGGCAAGAATATTGCGTGTGTGCGCACGTGCGGACTGCGCTATATGTGTTAGTTTGTTGTGTTTGTGTGCACGCGCTGTTGAAGGAACGCCCGTTGTGACGTGCACGTGTTCACGTAGGTCTTCCTGGCGTTGTGCCGGACCCGGTGTCCCTGTCCTCTATCTTTATCCGCCATTGTCGCAGCACATCCGGGAACTAGAGTAAGAAAGTTCGATTCAGATTTGTGACAAGTGCCACAGAATCAATGAACCGGACTGACGGACTAACGGGACACACTGGGGGTATCTGGTCATGACATGACCCACTGATGGTGTACAGCGAGCAGTGACATGACTCGTTTGAAGTGGTGCTTAGGTGTCATGAAATAACACACTGAGGGTGTTCAGTGACGATAGACATGACACGCCAGTGATGCTATGGTGATCATAAAATAACCCATCGATGATGTTTAGTTAGGACTGAAATGACACGCTGATGATTTTTTACTTAAGACTGACACAACCCATTGGTAAATTGTGATCCACTTTTCTTCCTCTTTTTTCTTGCATTCTTTCTTTCTCAAAGACTGACAAAGGAATGAATTTAAGCCTTATGCATAGTCTATGCCATGCTTATTTGCAGTTAACTTTACAGTCAGTCAATGGACCACAACTCCAGGATGGAATTTTACAAATAGTAAGCCCGATTTTTTTATGTTTTTGTTTTTAGATCTTGTCATTGACGGTTAATTTGGATTTACTTTTAAATGAAAGAATTAAAACATAGTAATATTTTGTCTAAATCGTGATGAAAATACTATTCTAAGAAAATTCTTCAGTATTACGTTTTGAAACAACTCTTATGTCCCAAGTCTACCCAGTCTACTAGTAGCAAAGCGGAAAGTTTAATCTGAGCGCTAAATGCATTCTCCCCTTTTGGACCAACACCTTTCTGTGGTCAGGGGGCTTGCGTGTCTCGATGACCCTTAGAACTATACCGACGGGAGCACTAGTTTCTGGCAGGGTTACTCATGTCGGACAGATCAAGAGGTGGAGATCAGACTAAAATTGGTCCACCGGTCCTCCAGGTTACATGTGGTGGGCAATGGGGAAACAATTCATTCCTGTTGGATCTCCCTGGAAAACATGAACAAGAAGAGAACAGAGAAAAGAGATAAAACACCAGTTGCTCGGCACAAAGCATCCACGCCTAAAAGAGAAATTGGTGAAAGAATATTTCCAGCAAGACAAGGAAGTGAAAAGGAGCGTTAGAAGAGATAAAAGAAAGTTTGTGGAAAACATAGCTATAAGAGCAGAAAAAGTTGCAGGAAGATAAAACTTGAACGTGGTTTACAAGAGTAAATAAGGCTAACAGAAATTAGAAGTGGCAGTCAAGACCACCCTTCAAAAAGGCAAGATGGGAACATCATCACTGAAGAAAGTGAGAAAGAAGAGAGATGGAAGAAAGATTTTCAGCAGCTGCTTAACCGACCAAGCCCTCCGGTACAAGCCGATATTCTAGAAAGTGAAGAAGACCTGGACATAAACCTGGGACTCATCACCATGACTGAAGTAAAGGAAGCCATCGAACAACAAAAAATGGCAAAGCGCCAGGGCATGATGGGATTTTCTCGAAAATGTTAATGTTCGAAGCAGAAGAAATACTCAAAGCTGCTCTGCAGGATCCTCCAGAAAATATGGGATAATGAAACACCAGATGAATGGAAAAAAGCATAATCTACAAACTGCCAAAGAAAGGTGGCAGGAGACTGCAACAACTAGCAAGGCATAACCATGCTATCACAAACAACCAAATTATTCAACACAATAATTTTGAAGAGGCTCACCACTGTTCTTGATGACATCATCAGGAAAGAACATGCAGGCTTTAGAAAAATATCACGCAGTGATCAAATCTTCGCCTAAAACATTATAGAACAAAGCACATAATAAAACAGCGGTCTCTATGCTGTGTTAATAGACTTTGAGAAAGCATTTGACAGCATACACCATGAGTCATTATGGAAAATCATGATACCAAGGAAAATAGTAAATGTAATAAAAACTATATACAGACTTTCACTGCCAAGTAGTCTATAACAATAGCAAGCTGCCGAAAAACGTCAGCATTACCACTGGTGTCAAACAGGGATAGATTCTCTCACTGTTCCTATTTATACTGCCCATTGGCTGGCTTATGAAACAATCAACAGAAGACAAGAAAAGAGGAATCCGTTGGACACTTACATCTGTACTGATGGACTTAGATTATGCTGATGACATTGTTACGTTATTCTGCCAACACAAAGATGCACAGGAAAAAATCAACAATCTGACCAAAATTGCATCAAAAATAGGACTTAAAGTAAACACAGGCAAAGCTCTAAGGAAGAACTCAAAATGTCCTTTCGGTCTTACTCTATGGAAGTGAGGGGGACAACTCTCTGCATTTTTGTTTCTTCTTGGATTTGTTGTACTTGTTGTACCGAGCTGCACTTTTTTCCTAAGATCATCGGCATTGTGTTTGTTTACTTGCCTTTGGCTGTTTATTTATTCCTTTGCTAATATCACCTCTCTGATCATCGTTCATCCTCTTTGGCTATCACCATCACAGTTTCTTCTTTTTACATGTCTTTCCTAGGACAGACTTTACATCAGTGACAACCCGTCATAAATTTCAACATTGTACTGCAATTTCTGCTTTGCGATCATCTAGATATTCTCCTTCCGAGTTGATTATTGGTCTATTTTGCTCCAGTCCAGTGACTGTAGGTCTGTCTAATCGACATCTTGGTCTATGACTGTCATTCGGCAGAAGAACGACATGGCATTCCTATTAACTTTACAGAGCCACAGGAATTTTGTCTGTGTGGTGTTTTTATGTTTGTAATGTGCGGAGAGCGGGCGGTATGGGTGGGTGGGTGTTAATGTTTTTTAAAAGTAGTTTTTATGTGTAGGCGTGCGTGCCTGCACGCATGCTGAAGTATCAATGATTATTCAATCTTTTTTCTTGCAGCTTTATTGAACACAACGACCCCCATGTCGAGGTGGCTACCATCTACTACAGTGTCAGCAGGTTGCTCAATCATTTAATATCATATCTAGATTTTCAAGACTCTCAGGACGCAATACTTTGCCAAGATTTAAAAATTATTTTCCCCTTGTGTGTTTTGGCGCTACAGTCGAGCGCTTGTCACCAGTACAAGTATGACCTGATGTCCTGAGGTCAGTTCATGTCTCGACCCAATCATTCTCTGCACGTGGCGCCCGTTGACTGCGAGGGCAGGTGGGCGAGAATAGAACAGAAACAGCCGGCCAAATGAAATTTCAGAAAAACGAAAGTGAAAGGAGAAATTTAATTCTATGTTAGTGGGAAGTGTAATTAGCAGTAATCAGACATGGGAGGTTGTAGTATAACGTTTTTAATTATTTGTTAGCTCGAAATATAATTAGCAGTAATCAGACATGGGATGTTGTTGGTTCAAGGTTTGAAGGTTTTTAATTCATTTGGCTTTAGGAACCTACATAGTATCTTTAAATGTATTAATTACGAATGCACTTAAGTAACTTCTTACCTTTCTTTTTCTTTCAAGCAACCTGTTATGGGGTCGTTATTCTACGTGCGGCTGTCAACTCTACAGGAAGGATTTATTCTCCACGCTACCCAAATGGTTATCCATCGTGAGTTACCTCCTCAATAGGCCATTTGTCAATTTCATCTGAGGTCACGATGTCCTTTATATCAGTTACCAGCTTTTGACATTCACATGTAACAGTTTGTCATTACTCTAGTTTCTTTCTTTCTTCTCTGTTTTTATTAACTTCACCATCATGTTTATTCGACCAAGCCGCTGACGCCAGTGTAGGATTATTTTCAGTGACTATTTCAAGGTACCCAATTATCAAGAAGTCACAAAAGTATTCTTGTTGTTATTTGCAATTCTTGGTTAGCAGCTTGAAGCTGTCGTAGTGGCTGCGCCCATCCCGACATCAGAAATTACAATGAAGGTCAATCTACGTGTGCTTTATCGAACAAATTAAAAAAACACCAAACCATCTCTCCTTTTTGTGATAAATAATGGTAGCCCTTCATTCTGTCAACTTATCAGTAATAAAAGGCCTAGTGTGGCACAATTTTTTTTAACAACTTGTTAAAGGTCAACGAAAGAGACCGTTTCTCGGAGTACCGCCCTTCTTGTTTTCAAGATGCACGCATTCAAATATTACCATGCACAGAAAGAGATCAGCAAAACAGACACGATTGTATATGGACACGTTTGTATATATTGTCGAGGCTTCACTTAGTAGAAAGGCTGGGGCCATATGGTAATTAGGAAAAACGTGGCACCGTGAGATTAATTTTTTTATGATGATATCTTGCGGTGAGCTAAGCACAAGAAAATACTTGCACTCCACTAGACCTTTAATTTCATGTTTGTTTAGTTTTAAGCGCTCGCCACGTGGACATTTTGAAACAACTTCCATAAACAAGTGATAAAGCTATGGTGCACTTTCAGGAATTACTCAATGTACGAAATTTATGTTTTGAAATATCTGTAGTAGAATTTTATTTACTAGATTATATTATATAATATAAATAAAAACTTCCATGTATGAAATTTATAAAATCATGTGCTTCAGTGTGAAATGACAGAGTTACTGTACACCGAATCTGACCTGAATTAATGTTCTCCACGCTGTTTGGTTCTTAGCCGTACTACCTGTCAATGGCGAATCTCTGCCGACGAGGGCCACGTTGTTGACCTGGTTGTTCGCGAGGCGTCCATAGAGAACTGCAGCCGCTGTAACTGTGACAAAGTAATCATATACGATGGTAAGTCTTCCACACTGCCACAAAGTAATCATATACGATGGTAAGTCTTCCACACTGCCTTAAAGTAATCATATACGATGGTAAGTCTTTCACACTGCAGACAACTCCCCCTCACCCTCCAGCTTTCTCGTCTGGAGGTGGGTTCGACTGCCTGTCGTCATGTGGGTGGCAATGTTTCGTTAGTTTGTTTTTCATCGCAGGTTCGTCGTCCTCTGTCTGCGAGTTGTATCGCATCTGCATGACAGTCGAGCCCAACTTCCACGTGTATGGCACCAGACAGGACATGTTCATCACCTTCACTTCGGACGCGTATGTCAGCGGCAGGGGCTTTGTTCTCGAGTACTTGGCCGAGCCCGACCGCAACGGTATCTACTCGTCTCGTGCGTGCGTGCGTGTGTGTGTGTGTGTGTGTGTGTGTGTGTGCGTGCGTGCGCGCGCAGATTATTGTAACCAGCTCTATAATTTTGTCCAGTTTTGCTCTGTTTTTGGCATTCAACCCATTTTGCCATTGCGTAACATTCTTGGCTGTGCCATTGTTCAGTTACAAATGAAGAATTGTTGCAAAAAGGTTACAGTGTGACTCTGTAATTTATCTTTCATGGCAAAACACCTGTACTTGTTTTATTTTCCTTTCACATCTCCAGTTTTATCGGCTTTGTCTTGTTCTCGTATTTTCTTCACATTTGGGGTTTTTGACGGTTTATCGGATCAGTGCTGTGGATCTGTTATATTCTGCCATATTCAGCTATGATATACTATTTTCTGTCGTCACGTTTTGTGATGTTATATCATGTTCCATCATGTTCTATCATGTTCCATCATGTTCTATCATGTTCCATCGTGTTCTATCACATTATTTCGTGATGTGTCAGGGAGCAGACGCGCGTCTTACTTCCAAGCCTTGACCAACGAGACCAAGGAAATATATTCCCCCGGGCATCCTGGGGGGTATCCCAAGTAAGTTCTTGCAAAAAAAGCTGCACAAAATATCATCATCGTCATCATCATCATCCTTCTCCTCCTCATCCTCATCGTCGTTCGTCGTCGAAGAATTAGGACGCGGCTTCCGTGGGTTCATTCAGGTCAAGTGGCGTTAAGATGAATTACCAAACATTTGTTGCCTACTGTAATGTAAATAAGACGCATAAAACAAATTTCTAGTCTTCAGTATTTTTTTAATTCTCGTTTCACTTTTTTATAGTATCTACATACCTTTGAACTTTTAATTAATGGCCATAGTTGAGCTAGTCCTGTACAGTGCTTGTTTCGTTTGTGGTTTTTTTTTCGGAAAAATCAAGCTTTTAAACTAAATGGTAACCGGGTAGGTGGAGGGGAAGAGTTTGCTTGGACGTGACTGAGACGTAATGTCACCGTTCGTCGTCTGCTTCGCAGTAGAATCAACTGCAGCTGGCAAATACGGGCCGACGACGGTTACGTGGTGCAGCTGACGGTAATCGTCGAGTTAGAAGAGTGCAGGACCTGCTCGTGCGACCAGCTGCAGATTTTCGACGGTACGTCGCCCCACCCCTCCACAGGGGGATGAGGGACAGGCATTAAAGACAATTGTCATTATATTGTTTTACTAATTCTGTAACAGGACACTTCGTCCACACCGCAAGCCCCGTACCTGAAAAAATATAGAAACGGTTACCACAATGTGCTTAAAAATCTTCCCACTGATAGCCATTGTCTGCAAAATGTTGCCAGATTCATTTACTAGGGACTAAAACGATTAGTGAATGTGATATAATTATGTGCGTATAAGAGTTGATGCAATATAATTATGCACGTGCTTTCAAGAGTACACTTTCTCCTTCATAAACTTGTTTACTGTGTGTAATTTAATGTATGACCTGTTATATTGCCTATAAATATAATACTTTAACAATGGAATGGTGTGGTTACCCTGGTGTGGGAAGCTCATGAATCCAGTTGTATCGGTCAATGGCCTAACGAGGAAGAATTTGAGTCTTGAGATCATTCTTACCTGTTTTCAAATGTCTTCCCAGACTCGCCTCATTTACTCTCATCTGTCTGTACTGACTGGATATCACTCTCACCTGTCCTCACAAACTTGCTATCACTCACGACGGCTGTGTTTGCCCTCCTGAAGCCTCAGACAACTCGCACGGCCGGAGGATCCGTCAGTACTGTAGCAGCTACCGTAGGGATGTTGTGTACACCACCCAGCAGTACGCCTTCCTCACCTTCACCTCCGACGGCTCTATTTCAGGCAAAGGCTTTGTTATCACGTACAAAGCGGTGACCTATGACCCTGCATGTGAGTATTGCTAAATAAAGAACTTTTGCCACAACAACAATCAAACCAAGAACCGAAAGAAATAAACTATATTTTATCCCTGTTTACCCCCCTTCCTCTCTCTCTCTCTCTCTGATAGAGAGAGACTGAATGTGTGTGTGTGTGTGTGTGTGTGTGTGTGTGTGTGTGTGTGTGTGTGTGCGCGCTAGAATTTATCAATATTTGCTGTCGGTGAACTGTATATGATAATGTCTATGATAATCTTTATTTACTTGCGTATCAATTGCAGTCTATCAAACAACTCAAACAACTGAAAGGACCACCATCTCTACTAAAGGTCATTTTACCTGTAAGAAGATAAACTTTATTTTATCTCTGTCCCCAATCTTTCTCTCTCTCTCTCTCTCTCTCTGTGTGTGTGTGTGTGTGTGTGTGTGTGTGTGTGTGTGTGTGTGTGTGTGTGTAATTTATCAATATTTATTTTGACACCTTAGTACAGCGACATACGAATATTTTACATGTAAAGGCTAATCTTTATTTACTTATCTATTGCAGTTTATCAATCAAGTGTTTATCAATCAAGCCCTACCTATGATAAAGGTAATTCTACCCGTAAGAAGAGTGCAACTGTAAGACACGCGTTGTGTAGCGTGACACTGTATGTGTATGCACGCGTGCGTGAGTGCGTGCGTTTGTGTGATTACTAGGATACGTGCATACATGCGTGCCTTTTGAAAAAAAAAAGTTTTTCGCTCCCTGTGAATTTTTGAGTAAGGTGTTGCTTGTTGTGTATGCTTTTGTTTGTTTGTTTGTTTGTTTGTTTGTTTGTTTGTTTGTTTTTCACAACTATATGTTGCCTTATGTGGGGAAGCAAAGTGAAGCACACTAATCCGCTCGATACCCGTATGGTGCAGTCAGTGAACTTTCCCCAGTTGACTCAGCTGTTGAATATGCATCCGACTCATTTCAGAATCACAAAAAAGAAAGACAGCGATGAAGAGTATCGGTAGCAGTAGGACACCCCCTCACGAAACATGCTACCCCGAAAAAATGTGCGGCGTCTGAATATCAATAATACCCCCACCCTATAACCGAAAAGCGACTATTTTTTCACCGTTTCATGTTGCAATCTGTTGTCCGATTCAGTTTACATTTCAAGCTGTAGATTAAAGGTTTATTAACCTGTAGATTAATAGTTTATTAACCTAACATGTCCAGCAATGCAAAATATTCCAGCCTCTTGTTTTCCAGTCACCGATATACGGGTACACAGGGAAGCAGGAAGATGCTCGGCTTTGGGGTCAGTGGGGGGGGGGGGTCAAACTTCATGCTGACAGCGAACAACGTTCACATTTTTGCCTCCTCATGATCGTTTTTGAGGGGGTAGCTGGCCCTATTGCCTTTCACCCCCTGTTCCTACTTTAGTGAATGAAATCCTGATGCAATGAGGAGAAATTGCGTGTCAAAGTTTCTAGTGTCACCCTTCTCTTAATGTTTTGCTTGACTCGCAGTTGCTGTGTCATGTTGTCAGACCTTGCAGCTAAAGCACAGCTAAAATACAGGTTTTTTTTCCTCCCACAGGTCCGACGACTAGTCTCGTGATGATCATCGTCAGTTGTCTGACGGGGCTCTCCATGCTACTCATCTTCGTCGTTCTCATCTTGTATCTCGTCAAACGACGCCAGGCCAGACAGCTCAACACCTACAGCAACCTCCCTCCCCCTCCCACTGGTGCTTCGGTCACCGTGACTAGCACTACCGTGCCGCCCATGTATTACTACCACCCTAACAGTGGTGTAGTCGTCGCTGGCCCGGGTGTTGTCTACCCCGCTCAGTCGGCCCCACCTGCCTTCAAAACCGAAGCTTTCACACCCGACTTGATCCCGACTTCAAATCAGTCTCTCCCTCCACAGGTGACAGGCTGTCTCGCTTTTCTTCTTGTTCTTGTGGAATTTAATTCTTGCCCTCATTTCCCCCCTTCCAGAATAAATAAATAACAACAAAGATTACTGTAGCATAAATCCATTTACTTTTGTCTATGGATACAAATAAATATTTTCTTTGGATGTTCCATATGTGTGTGTGTGTGTGTGTGTGTGTGTGTGTGTGTGAACCTTTGCTAAAGATGTTACAAAATGTTCATTATTATTATTATTTGCTTGCTTTCAGACTGGCCAGTGATTTCTCACAGCACAACATACTCTCTATGTACAAGGTAACGCAGGTCCTCTTCAGCCAAATCTTTTCTTGATCGTTGAAGGGAGGATGCAAAGCTTTCAACAAGACGCCCATGTTATTGTTATCATACCTACTGTCTTTATGTATCGAACTTTGGATTCTTGTAATACAAAGAAAACTACCAGTCTTTAAATTTAACATCAGCCTTAATGTCCCAATATGTCTTCTCTTTTCTTTGCACAATATCTTCACACATTGGGCTATTGACTGACATCGTATCATGGCAACGACTACATCTTCGACTGTCCACACCTCCTCATTGTTTTCTGAGACTTCATCTGTTTTAAGAACAGTGAGCTGGTCTTTACTGGTGGAACACCAGTGTAGTAGTTCCTGCTCCATTAACTGTTTTTCCTCATCTAGCCTCCTAACTCCACTACTATTCTCGTCCATTCTCACCATCGTTCGTCCATCCTCATCAACCAACAATTCAAGCTTATTATCAACTCATCCGCTCCTATTGCTTCTATCTATCCTGCTCATCCATCCTCGGTTACTCATCCCTCCCTAAGCTAGGATTCTGAGGTGTGCGAGTCCATCGTTATCAGTTATTACTCCTCATTTTGGATGTTGCATTTTCTATGGAGTGTTTGACATGTTTGATATTTGTTGTATGGAGTGTATTCCGGCTTGTATGACATGTTGGATATTTGTTGTATGGAGTGTATTCCGGCTTGTATGACATGTTGGATATTTGTTGTATGGAGTGTATTCCGGCTTGTATGACTTGTATAGTGTATTCCGGCTTGTATGTGTTGATATTTGTTGTATGGAGTGTATTCCGGTTTGTATGACTTGTATGGAGTGTATTCCGGCTTGTATGACATGTTGGATATTTGTTGTATGGAGTGTATTCCGGCTTGTATGACATGTTTGATATTTGTTGTATGGAGTGTATTCCGGCTTGTATGACATGTTTGATATTTGTTGTATGGAGTGTATTCCGGCTTGTATGACATGTGTGATATTTGTGCTGACGACTGTGTTCTTGCTGTGTGTGACGCTGCCCTGTGACGTGGAGGAGACGGCCCGCTACACACACACATTTTGTCGTCATCTTATTTTGACGTCAGCGCCTTGAGCTGTCCACAGGCCAGGATATGGCGCTATACAAGCCAACATCATTATTTCATTATTATTTGCAGCCTCGCTTACAGTTTTTGAATTGGGTTGAGCAAACTGTTACCGACTACTGGCTTCGTGTGTTTCTTCGTCCCATTCGTCCTTCTATAGACATTACATTTGCACGTTACTTTGCGTGCGTCCGTGTACGTGTTTTTATTATTGTCCAGAGCTTTTTCTTTTGTGTGTATGTATGTGTGTGTGTGTGTGTGTGTGTGTGTGTGTGTATTAATTTTGTTGATATATCTCTGTACCATTGTTTGTGGACATGTTTTAGTCTGTTTCCCTTTGTTGTGTCTTTGAATTTCTTTGTAAAGCGCATTGAGCCTTCTGTAAAGCAGGGAAATGCGCTATATAAATTTCCGTCATTATTATTATTATTATTATTATTATTATTATTATTATTATTATTATTAATGATACCGATGCAGTTTTACAATCTTAACAGAAAGCTCACGTTTTGTGTCGAAGTCTCTTGACACTAACATTTCACTTGATGTTAGGTCGGTAGTATAATTATAATAGATTGTCTGCTGTAATGACAGCCTGAATGGAGTTAGTCAGCATGGATTAGCCATTGTTTAGTCTTCATGACAAACTTTTGACAACAGGTGAAGGAAACAAATCGATTTGCTGAAATCGCCATGATTTATTTCTTTGGATGCCTTTTTTCATGTGAGCAAATAACAGAATATCTTCTTAATATTGTATATATTATGTTTATTTATTCTAAAAGGTAAAAGATATAATTTCTACGTAGTCTGCAGTCTGGTTTACTTTTTGTGTTTGCGTGTGCATGTGTCTGTCTATATGTGTGCATGTCTGTGTACGCTCGCACGCGTGGGTGCATACAAACACACTTTCTCTCCCTAACAGAGACACGCACGGATACATTAAACACACACACACACACACACACACACACACACACACACACACACACACACACACACACTTTTCACTAACAGACACTCGCAAATGGACAGATTCAAACAGAAAATATCTGTCTCTCTCTCTTCTCTCTCTCTCTCTCACTCACACACACACACACACACACACACAGGGCGAGAGAGGCCCATGATTTGAAAATATACAATTGTCTTTTTCGTTATCTTGCATGGAGTATATCGTTAGATTACATCTTTGACATCAGCTTATCAGTAGATGCTGTCGACAGTTTGTTTCTTTGCACTCTAAAGAGATTTCGGTCCAAAATCCGCCGATATGTGTTTGTGAGACACACACACACACACACACACACACACACACACACACACACACACACACACACACACACACACACAGAGAGAGAGAGAGAGAGTGTGCGTGCGTGTGTGTGTTTCGACATTTCACTCGAAGAAAATGAAAGAAAAGGAAAGCAAGCAACAATAACAACAAAAAACTACGTAACCAAACAAGAAAATAAAAACAAAAGAAACGATAAAAAATTTGTTTAAAAATAATGAAGAAAATGAAATAAAGAGCAAACAAGAAACCCAAAGAACGTATAACAAAAAAGGAGAAAAAGCAAGTAAAGAACAAAATACGAGACAAACAAATTCAAAAAAAAAATACAAACTTACCAAATAAAAAAAATTAAGAAACCAAAGAAGTAAGGAATAAAACATAGAGAGAAGAAAAAAGCACAAGTATAGGTACAAATAAACAAAAGAACCAAAGACCAGATAAACCAAAAAAAAAACAGAACAAAGAACGAAGTTACGAACAAAGAAGGAAGGAATAAAACAATAAATGAGTGAAAGAATGCAACTCAGAGCGAAGCAGGAAAAGATGACTGAAGCCGGGAAGTGGCCAGGATGTGTTGCCCTGGGCTACAATGTGTGTCATGTCCGACAACGACAACGACTGTGATGGAGGCGGCACACAAGCCCACGTACTGCGCAGTCACGACAGCACCACGACTCACTCAGCCTCGTGAGTAAAGCCCAGTCCTGAGTTGCTGACTCGCCCTGGAGCCTGAGTGAGGTGGTTCTTTTCCCAAGCAGCTCACCACAGTATAATGAGACTTTTCAACTGTGTGATTATTTTCGTGGCAGCGGGACTGCTCGTAGGTAAGGCTTCTTTTTAAGCCCATCTAAAATTTGCCTTCGATTCTGAAGAAATTTGAAGTTGTTTTGCCTCAACGGTTATGTATTGTACCGGGTGGACCACTTAAAGTAGTCCGCGTCCTGTATGTTCCGGCGAGGCAGGGAATTTTGAAGTGGCTCACCCTGTACAGGCACAATGTTCGGTATTGTCAGGGTGTCAGGGAATCATGTGATATGTGCCATGTAACATTAGTCTTTCTTCTAGTGTTTACATGTTGTTGTTTTTTTTTTGTCAAGTTTATTAGTTGCGTTCTCTCTATGGCAGAGAAATATACTCAAACACTTGATGATTCACCAAACTTTACATCTGTGTGTGTGTGTGTGTTTGTGTGTTGCGGAGAAGGGAAGTATGTTTGGAATGTGTTCGATATTTCTGTGCCTTTGAGCATGACTGATGAATTAGTAGTTGAAATAAGTGAATTATACTTTTTTATTTATTTTGAGTATTGTTGAGCTTTCCATAATAGCATTTCAAACCCACATAAATTCGGAATTTGGAAATCCTGGTATTCATAACTTACTATATGAGCTCTGCCTTCAGACGGCTGACATTTGGAAAGGCTTATCCTTTAGGTCTTATCAAACATAAAAGCGTTTTGAAATCAATGTTTTTAAGAAATATTTTAATATTAATCATATAATGTAAGACAATTGTATGGCTTTATATTTTGCAAATTCCCATACATAGAGACAGTAATACAAACACTATTATCAAATGGTGAAAATGTATATTGTTAAAAAATAAATCAATACAATTTTATTTTGCGTACAATTTTGTGCGGAAACATCGTTGAACTGCAGTATATATATATATATATCTTTACATACATAATCATACTTCCCTTATGACACAATGATATTAATATTCATGTGTATTCGGCTTGTGTGTAGAAGCCTCAGACTGAACTAAAATAAGAATCAAAATATATTTTTTCTGTTATTTCGCATTATTTATTTTCCATTTTTATATAGTTTCTTTCCTCCATACTAAGACCTTCTCTTCTTATCGAAAGGATGCATAATTAGCTTGCCCAATGACCAGGATATGGCGCTATAATTAGAAGCTAACGAGTTTTTAACTGAAAGTATACAGAACCAACCAAGCATGACTATAGTTACATCTAGTCTCTTATACTAGCTACTTAGCCTCAAGTATTGAGGTAACATCGACACCATCCTAATACTAAAAAGAATTAATAAAATGAAATGAATACCATAGCTCGATGCATCATGATGTAACTAGGATCGACAGACACACGCCTAGTAGCATTTGCCCTCATGCACGCAAGCACACAGCCATGCAAAAGTCTCTTAGCCCGTCAGACGATGACATATTGTTTTAAAGTTCAGCTGCTGTTGTTATTAAACAACAATAAGTCTTTGCCCCGGAAAACACAGGGAAATCAAAAGAGAATGTCTCAATAATTATAAAACTGTCGCTTCATAAGTACACCGGCCCGCAGTATGTTATCATCAGATTTCAATGCCGAACTTATTCGTCATTTTCCGGCAAGTCGCAAAGGTCTATAATTATAAAACCCTTTAATTATAAAAACAAACTCCTGGGTCACTGAATGTTTGAGAGGTTTCATAAGGTCCATACGAGTACAGAAGCCACACAGGAAGACCTGTTAACCCTAGGACCGGTCACGTGACCGAAAATGTGCGTCTTTCGTAGGTCGAAGAAGGTTCGGGATCTGAGATGTTCTTCCGGGAGGATATAATTGCGTGGTTGTAAGTATTTTATTAAACTAAGGTATCTAGAGTTAAAGTATGAACAAACAAATGAAACAGGACAACTACACATCTGTCCGTTGTGCAACAAATTTCTCAAAGAAAGAGAGAAAAAAAGAACATTGTTCGTGTGCGTGCGCGCACGTGCGTTCTGCGTTATGTCTGTTTGTTGTATGTAGTTCGTGCGTTTGTGTGCACGCGCTTTTTAAGGAATGCCCGTTGCGACGTGCAGGTGTTCAAGTAGGTCTTCCTGGAGTTGTGCCGGACCCGATGTCCCTGTCCTCTATGTTTATCCGCCATTGTAGCAGCACATCCGGGAACTAGAGTCAGAAATCGCCGAACCGGACTGACGGATTAACGGGACACACTGACAGTCTTTGGTCATGACATGACCCACTGATGGTATACAGCGAGGAGTGACATGACTCGTTGGAAGTGGTGCTTAGGTGCCATGAAAAAAACACTGAGGGTGTTCAGTGAAGACAGACATGAGGCGCCAATGGTGTCATCACACAATAACACGTCGATGATGTTCAGTCTATCTGCTTCCTCTCTTTTTCTTTCATTCTTTCTTTCTCAAAGACAGACAAAGGGATTAATTTAAGCCTTATGCACATTCGATGCGATGCTTATTTGCAGTTAACTTTACAGTCAGTCAATGGACCACAACTCCAGGATGGAATTTTACAAACAGTAAGCACATTCTTTTTATTTTTTGTGTTTTGTTTTTAGATCATGTCGGTGACGATTCATTTGTATTTATTCTTAGATTAGAGGAATTAAACATAATAATATTTTGTCCAGATTGTCATGAAAATACTATTCTAAAAAAAAAATCTTCAGTATTACAAAGTTTTGAAACAGTATGAAAAATCCACCCAGTCTGCTAGTAGTAATAATTTCCTGTAGGAATAGTACAAGACGAAGAAAAAGAAAACCAAGCAATAAGAAACAACTTGTGAGTGATGTTGGAGATGATATAAAAACAAAAAGACTGCTAACTGGCCAAACAAACAAACAAACAAGCAGACCGACCTCCGACCGACCGACCCTAAGGTATCAACTCTCTCTCTTTGCAGTCACGTCTTCGTGCGGACCAACACTTCTGCGGGCCACTCCTGGAGTAACTGGTGTAATATTTTCCCCAAACTACCCTAACCATTACCCCAAGTATGACTTCTTATTATCAGATAGTCTGATTCAACCATTTACCTTTTTTTTTTAACCTGATTCAACCCGCTAAAACGTTTTACAATAATTATAGTTAGTGCATTTCCTACACCCTAAAATAAGAAAAACTGTTTTGCTATTATTACACTTCACATACGAGTAAGCGCGCGCGCACACACACACACACACACACACACACACACACACACACACACCACACACACTCACAAAGACACAAGCATACTCACCAAAAACTAAACTTTCTGGACAAAATAAGAGATCTCCCATTTCCTTTTGTTTATTTCTACATATCGAGATAATTGTTAAATTCGTGGCAAGTTAAACTGAAAACCGACCGACCGACCGACCGACCGACCGAGATAGTTACATATTTTATCTTGCACCTCTTCTAGCTCCGAGGCCTGTATCTGGTCAATATCATCCAGTGACGGCTATATCATCGAGATGACAGTGGTTGACCTCAGGATGGAGACCTGCTTCAACTGTTCTTGCGACTTTGTGGCCATTTACGACGGTGAGAGACTTCCCCTAGACTAGTAGAGTTTTGTGTAGAAGATGTTTGAAAATGAAACCCTGTGTGGGAACTCTGGTTAATGTTACCTCTGGCTCTTTTATTTCAACTCCTATAGCTATGTTAACTGCATAACAGCCTTGGTATACAATACGTAGAATAATATACTGATGCTATGTTGTTGAATTGAGTCGATAATTACAGCTGATGGGACAGAAGGACGGCACATGGGGACCTTCCCGTCCTTCATATCGTTTCGAGTAAAAGACATGTTCCAAGTTTCGAGGATGTAATCAGTTATTTGCGCACTGAATCGGCTTCAGTTTTTATACAATGCAAATCGGTCGTACTTGGACGCTAACTTCTCTGGTTTACCCCCGGAAGCAAACTGCAGATAATAAAACTTCAAATCGATTAAAGAAATAACTTGAAAATAAAGGCTCGTAGATAAGAACAAAGAGCACATATCATTTTCAAGCGCTCGTTCATGCAAGGAATAATGACGAGGGAAAAAAATGAAGATTAAATTAAAAGGTGAATATTTTGTGAAGATAATAATTTATTTTTACATCTAAAATAACTGGCTGAGAGAAATAAGAAAATCAAATCGTGCCGAATAATTCTGTACAGTTATTTTTTCAAGAACAATTTAACTGTAAGGGACTTAAAAATTTAAAGAAGTTTAAACCAGCCAGAACGCACTACACATTTCTTAACAAAGTCATGTTTCCGGGAGGCTGGACACAAATGTATTCAACTATCTAGGGAAAGCGGATGGCCGAGTGGTTAGAGCGCTGGCGTTCGAACCGAGAGCGCGCAGGTTCAATTCCCGATAAGCGCAGCAAACTTCTCCCAGTCGACCCAGATGACGGGAATGGGTACCTGACTCCTTAGAGGGTTGGGGAAGGTAAGGCAGCGAGGGAGAGGAGATTGGCACCACCCTCATGTAAAAGCTGGCCCCTAGAAAAGCGGGGTCTCTAACACCTCACTCCCCAACGACCTAAAAAGGTTATGGGATGACCTTTACCTTTTTTTTTATACTATCTTGCTTAGAAAAACCTCTATTTTTGTTTGTTTGTTTTTTGTTATACTCTTTGTTCAGGGATCCAGAGCAACGCCACTCTTCTGCAAAATCTGTGCCATTTCTCACCTCGAAAGATCCACAGCACTGGGAAAATCATGAGGGTGGAATTTGTTGCCGATCCTATCAGCACAGATTTTGGATTTCAGCTGAACTTCACCGCGGTTCCAGTGAACTCACTTCTGTCGACATTTTGTAAGTTTACGACAGAGACAAACAAACCGACATGGTGGTGGGGTGGGGTGGGGTGGGGTGGGGTGGGGTGGGGGAAATGATTGTTACAAACTGTATAATACAAATAAATGTGGGTGAGACATGCCATCTTTTTTTACATTCAAATAATTTGTATTAAAATAAAGTAAAATAAGCAGCTAAAGCGGAAATCTTTATATGAGCGCTAAATGTAATCTGTTCATGACTGATTGAATGCCTCGGTGTGTGTTGCAGCCCCGTCTCCAGCTCCAACATCTCCGACGACTTTGTCTCCTCGTAATCATCTTTTGAATTATGTCACGTGACGTTGAGCGTTTTAGTGAAAATCTGTGTTAATCTTCACGCTATGAAGACATAATGTTTGTTTATGATTTTCACTTTAATCTGCTATGCTACCGTTAGTGTAGCTAATAGCATTTATCACCGCACACAAAAACCTAGTGGGTATATCTATAATTTTTCTGGTTTTCGATAATGAGTGATCATCGTACGTCAGCAGTGTATTAAAACCGTGGTCACTGTCCCTTCATAGCTATGTTAAGTTTTAAAAAATTACTGGAGAATTATAAATTATAGATGTATTTAGTTACGGAGGCCCGTGTCAATTTAATATTAATCATTTAATTATCAGAAGTAACCATCTTCAAGTGACCGAAGTACATGATTCTTTACTTGCCGTGCATAGCATGTTTGTTACAACTTGTGAATGCTGAATTGTAAAATGTTTTTATTTGTCACTCAATTTTCTGCCCTATCAGCCTTAGCTCTTTACTACGAGGTGTCTTTAGGTAGACTGTACACGATGCAGACACCAGAGTACCCCAACAACTATTCCAAGTAAGATTTTTTTTAATGAGTATTAAACCACATCCTTAGCCTTGTCTTCAATGAGCTCTAGCCTTCTCTAATGAATTTTCTGAGGAAAGGCTGTAAATCCTTACCCGACTCAGTGAGATCCTCCTCGTGTTTTATTTACCAAGGCTATTAGCTCCGTCTATAGCTACATAGGAGGTAGACAACAACATTATGAAATAATAGCTACTAGTCTAAGCATCGACTACCTTGTACTGTGCAAATCAGTGAGGTATGGTTCTTACTTTAAAAAAAAAGTATAACTGATCATACAAATTCTCAATGGACACAGCCTTAATATCTCTTATCGATTGTTTGTGTTTACATATTAATATGCACATATGTTAGAACATTTCGTGAGATAGCTTGCTGTAGACACAGGCGCAGGGCCGCCGAGAGCCAGCACGGGCCCCCGGGGCGGACTACCTCTACGGGCCCCGGGTCAGGCCTCTCCGGGCCCCTTGTAATTGTAATCGTAAATTATTTTCCCAGTATATAATAATATGCTTACCTTTTGATTGTCAGCATCTACATTTCATTAAGTAATGTAATATAGACTGGAAACATATGGACAGGTGCATTAGGATCTACATCACTACCTGAACTACCTGAAAGAGTTGTTTACACCTGAGCGGTTAGTAAATGAGGAAAACTGACGGTAAAGGATCAAACGAGTAATATCCCGCTCCATAAGAAAAAATCCCCAGAATGAGGAATTTTAAGTCAACATTTCTTTAACAGAAAAAGAAAACGAAACGAAAAACGAAAATAATCCGCTACGGCCGGGCCCCCTTCACAGCCGCGGGCCCGGTTATACCAGACCCCCCTGTCCCCCCCTCTCGTCATGCCTGCACAGGCGCAAGGAGAGGAGGCCCTATACATGTCAGACATTATTTCAGAACAGTATACATTGGAATTGCCATGAGAAAATTTCTCATAATATCCAATCAGCGAAATCACTAAGAAAGTCAATCTTTACCTTTAGACCGATTGATTGATTGATTGATTGATTGATTGATTGATTGATTGATTGATTAGCAACGCCATCTACCGCTGGCAGCTGGAGGTAAAAGATGCTAATTACGTCATCCACGTGGTTTTCACGTCAATCGACATCGAAAGATGTAGCGGCAGCCAATGTACCTGTGATTACCTGGAAGTGTTTGACGGTAAGAGCGAACCGTGATTACCTGGAGGTGACTGAGGGCAAGAGCTAACTGCTTAATTAGTAGTGAGCAGCCGATAGCGCTAATGAGTATTAACAGCACCATCACAACGAACAGACTGTGCGTGCGTGCGTGCGTGCGTGCGTGCGTGCGTGTGTGTGTGTGTGTGTGTGAGCCCTTGTCTTTCTGCAATGTCCGCAGAAGAACCAACTGCTGTCTGTCTAGCGTGGACCAAGTAGCTAAGATAGGGAAGAAGCAGATAAGATGACTCTTAGCCCCTGTGAGAAATACATTAACTAAGAGTCAATGTAACACTAACAGGGTCTTCAGAAACCTCGCACAGAATCGCCAGGCTGTGCTCCTCTTCACCCACGCTGCCCGACTTCTATAGCAGTGGCCCCACTCTGTACATCAAGTTCTTCAGTGACAATTCACGGACTGGCAGGGGCTTCACTCTCACCTACAGCGCCGTGCACCGTCAGTCCGGTAGGTCTCGCCATGTCAATAACGAAAATACATTTTCCGTTATCTCCCATCACACTTCCGTCACCTCGGCGGTCATTATAAATTCCTGGGGGATCAGTATCGAGGCTTCTTGTCCAGGCGCGTAAAGAATATCAACTTGCAACAGTCTGCTTCAGAACCTTGGTGGGCTTCTCTGACTTCCTAACTCACTGCACTCCAAGTGAACGCATGTTTGCCCGTTCATCATCATGGGACTCTTTCTCTTATGTAATACATCCTTAGTAGACGGTTGAATCGTTCAAACTTGTCTTTCTGGATTCTTTTTAAAGAATTTCTTGGGGGAAGTGGGGAATTAGCAGCACGATTTTTTTTTTACTTGAGTCACGAATAAAACCAAATGTAAAAAATTTAACAAATGTTAATTGTTTTTTTAAATAGTTTTCTTTTAGTGTAGGCGTGCGTGCTTGCACGTATGCTGACATTACAATGATTATTCAACACTTTCTGTTGCAGCTTTATTGAGCACAACAACACCCATCACGAGATGGCCAACATACACTACAGCGTCAGCAGGTTGTTCGATCATTTAACTCCATACTTATCTGTGCAAGACTCTCATGATGTACTCTTTTCCACGATTTTCAATTTTTTTTCCCCCACTTGTGTGGCTGGACGCAACGGTTGAGCTCTTGTTTCCAGTAGGACTATGACCCGATGTCCTGGGGTCAGATCACGTCTCGACCCTCGGCCTTTCTCTGCATGTGGTGCATGTTGACAGATTTGCCGTGATCTAGCATTAGTTGCTGACGTTGGCGTAAAAACATTTATTTCCCTTCCCCCAACCTCTTTGGACGGGTGCGAGCGGAAAAGTGGGATATTATACACAGGTAGCGCATAGTAATCTACCTTCACGTGCATGTGTGCACGAGAGAGCTGGTGTGTGTATGTGTGTGTGTGTGGGGGGGGGGGGTAGTGTCAGAAGAAATGGAAGTGGAAAGAAAAACAAAAATTTAATTTATGGTAGTATAAAGTATAATTAGTAATCAGAAATGGATGTTGTAGTGATAACATTTTGTATTATATGTTAGTATAAATTATTATCAGCAGTAATCAGAAATGGGATGTTGTAGTATAACGTTTTTAATTGTTAGCTTAAAATATAATTAGTAGTAATCAGAAATAGGATGTTGTTGGTTCAAGGTTCAAGGTTTTCATTTTACATAGTATCTTTAATTTCTTTCGCGCAGCCTGTATATCCGGTGTCTCTACTCTACGTGCTACTGTCAACTCTAAAGAAAGGATTTATTCTCCAGGGTACCCGTATAATTATCCACCGTGAGTTCCCTCCTCATAAAGGCCATTTGTAAATTTCATCTGTCATCATGTCCTTTATATCAGTTACATTTATTTGCTATGTGGCTCGAAAGTTTAACAGCTTGTCGCATTCAGATGTAACAGTTTGTCATTACTCTAATTGCTTTCTTTGTGGGTTTTTATTAATTGCTTGTATACCTTTCACACTCTCTTCACTATTATGGTTAGTCGACCAAACCGTTAAAGCAAGTGTATATTATTTCCAGTGACTGGATTTAGCCAGTAGAAGAGCTGGAACCATATGTTAATTAAGATCAGCGAGGCGCCACGAGCTTAATTTCTTTATATGATGGTGTCTTTCACAGAGCTAAACACAAGAAAATATTTGCACTCCACTAGACCTTTAATTTCATGTTTGTTTAGTTTTAAGCGCTCGCCACGTGGACATTTTGAAACAACTTCCATAAACAAGTGATAAAGCTATGGTGCACTTTCAGGAATTAATTGAAGAAAGTTATGTTTTGAAATACATGTAGTGGAATTTTTGTAGGTACAAAATTTTATTTAACAGATTATATTATATCATATAAACAAAAACTTCCATGTGTGGAATTTATAAAACTGCGTATCAATTTGAAATGAGTAAATAACTGTACACCGAATCTGGCCTGAATTAATGTTCTCCACGTTGTTTGGTTCTTAGCCGTACTACCTGTCAATGGCGAATCTCTGCCGACCAGGGCCACCGCGTTTACCTGGTTGTTCGCGAGGCGTCCATAGAGAACTGCAGCGGCTGTACCTGCGACAAAGTAATCATATACGATGGTAAGTCTTCCACACTGCCACAAAGTAATCATATACGATGGTAACTCTTTCACACTGCCATAAAGTAATCATATAGGATGGTAAGTCTTCCACACTGCCACAAAGTAATCATATACGATGGTAAGTCTTCCACACTGCCACAAAGTAATCATATACGATGGTAAGTCTTTCACACTGCCACAAAGTAATCATATACGATGGTAAGTCTTCCACACTGCCACAAAGTAATCATATACGATGATAAGTCTTCCACACTGCCAAAAAGTATTCATATACGATGGTAAGTCTTTCACACTGCCAAAAAGTAATCATATACGATGGTAAGTCTTCCACACTGCCACAAAGTATTCATATACGATGGTAAGTCTTCCACACTGCCACAAAGTAATCATATACGATGGTAAGTCTTCCACACTGCCACAAAGTAATCATATACGATGGTAAGTCTTCCACACTGCCACAAAGTAATCATATACGATGGTAAGTCTTCCACACTGCCACAAAGTAATCATATACGATGGTAAGTCTTCCACACTGCCACAAAGCAATCATATACGATGGTAAGTCTTTCACACTGCAGACAACTCCCCCTCGCCCCCCAGCTTTCTCGTCTGGAGGTGCGTTCTACTGCCTGTCGTCATGTGGGTGGCAATGTTTCGTTAGTTTGTTTTTCATCGCAGGTTCGTCGTCCTCTGCCCGCGAGTTGTACCGCATCTGCATGACAATCGAGCCCAACTACCACGTGTATGGTACCGGACAGGACATGTTCATCACCTTCACTTCGGACTTAAGTGGCAGCGGCAGGGGCTTTGTTCTCGAGTACTGGGCCGTATCCGACCTCACCGGTACATTCTCTTAGTGTGCGTGCGTGCATGTATGTATACAAGTAACCTCCAACAAAAACTTGAATTAGTCTTGCATTTTCTCGGAGATATACGTGTGGTTAATAAGGTGGATTATTTTAACCAGCTGTATCATTTTGTCCAATTTTCCCCTTCATTGGCAGTCGATCCATTTTGCCATTGCGTAACATTCTTGACTGTGTCATTGTTCCGATACAAGTGTAGAACTGTATTTGTGAAAAGGTTACAGTTTGGTTCTGTAATATATCTTCAATAATGATTTACTAATTTCTATCACGTTATGTTATGTTCTGTTATGCTCCATCATGTTCTTCCACATTATGTGTGTTGTGTCAGAGAGCAACTGCGTGTTTTACCTACGAGCGTCGACCAGCGAGGCCAAGACCATTTATTACCCTGGATATCCTGGGAATTATTCCAAGTAAGTTCTCGCAGACATAATTGCATAACATCATCATCATCGTCGTCGTCGTCGTCGTCGAAGAAGAAGAAAAATTAGGACACCGGTTTATTCAAATCAAGGGCTGCATACTCAGTAGCGTAAAAATGAATGGGGAATGTAGGAAGCCCAACATCCCAAAAATGTGTTGCCTTTATAACCATTTTAATGTAAATAAGAGACATAAACAAATTTCTAGTCTTCAGTATCTGATTATTCGTGTATCATATGTTTGTAGTAGCTCCATACTTTTGACTTTAAAAAAACAAACAGCAATCGTTGGCAAAGTCCAGTAATGTTCTTTTTTCGGAATAAGCAAGTCTTTAAACTAAATAGTAAATAGTAAACTAAATAGTAATCCCGAGGTAGGCCGGGAGGGGGTGGTCTGCTTGGATGGCCTCGGGCGCCAAAAGCATAAGAACGTGACTGAGACGTAATGTCACCGTTCGTCGTCTGCTTCGCAGTAATGCCGAGTGCAGCTGGCAAATACGGGCCGATGGTGGCTACGTGGTGCAGCTGTTGGTAGCGAATGTCGACATAGAAGAGTGCACGACCTGCTCGTGCGACAAGCTGCAGATTCTTGACGGTACGTCGCCCCACCCCTCCACAGGGGGATTAGGGACAGGCATTAAAGACAGTTCTCATTATATTGTTTTACTAATTCTATAACAGGACACTTCGTCCACACCGGGCGCCCGTGTGTGCGTGCGTGTGTGTGTGTGTGTGTGTGTGTGTGTGTGTGTGTGTGTGTGTGTGTGTGTGCGTGCGTGTGTGTGTGTGTGTGAGTGTGTGTGTGTGTGTGTGTGTGTGAGAGAGAGAGCAAAGATCCTCTAAAATACAACTATGGTCTCTGGTGAAAGAGAGAGAGAGATTGTACTACCTAAAGTAAATGCATTTTCAGTTTAGCTAGCACGAATAAAAGCAGTTCTTTACATTATTATTAAAACGATTTATTTTGTTGGACAAGGCACCTCAGCCCTAAATTCTCGTATTAGGAGCATCAGCTTAACCCAATCATTGGGATTTCGATCATCATGTTATATTTATCCTAACATGTGTGAAGCTGTAAATCCAGTTAGTTTTCTTAAATTTACAGTTTTGACAGAATGTGCTCAGAGTGCTAGATCTGCGCTTCGATGTCACCTGACATGTATTTTTGAAAATATTTCAATTATGTTAACGTATTTTTCCTGTTTTTGTAGTCCCGTTTTCCCTTACAGTTATAAACATCCTCAGGACTAATATAAAGAGTTTATAGCATGTCACAACAAAATAGCTCTGTCTGTATATTATATATACATAATTGGTAAGATCATTGACGATAATGGGTAATCGTGTACCTTTCTTCCCCTATATTTACTGACGATATCACTCTCACCTGTCCTCCCTTGTCTTTACTGGTTTAATGTCACTCTCACCTGTCAACACTGATGTGATGTCACTCTCACCTGTCCTCCCAAACGAGCAATCACTCACGATGGTTGTTTGTTCTCCTGAAGCCTCAGCCTACTCCTACGACCGGAGGATCCGTCAGTTCTGTGGCAGCTTGCGGTCCGAGGTTGTGTACACCACCCAGCAGTACGCCTTCCTCACCTTCACCTCCGACTCCTCCAAAACCGGCAAAGGCTTCGTCATCACGTACAGAGCTGTGACCTATGACCCTGCATGTGAGTGCTACTAAATAAATAAAGTACTTTAGCCACAGCTACCATCAAACTGAGAGCCGAAAGAAATAAACTATATGCTATCCCTGTCCCCACTCTCTGTGTGTGTGTGTGTGTGTGTGTGTGTGTGTGTGTGTGTGTGTGTGTGTGTGTGTGTGTGTGAATTTATCAATATTTGTTTTGACACCGGAAGACGGTGAAATGCGAATATTTTACATGTCTATGAGAATGTCCATGATCATCATTATTTGCTTACATGTCTATTGCAGTCTATCAAACGACTGTATGGAGCACTACCTCCAGTGAAGGTAATTCTACCCGTAATGAGAATGCATGTGCGCTGTGTAGCGTGACCATGTATGAAGGTATGCGAGTACTGGGATACGTGCATACATGCGTACGTTTTGATGTAAATGTTTAAGGTGTTGCTTGCCATCCTTGCTGTTTGTTTGTTTCTCACAACAATATATTGCTTTATGTGGGGAAGCAGGGGGACGCACACTATCCCGCTCGATACTCGTCAGTCAGTCAGTCGTCCCTTGCCTGGCACCTGGCGTTGGGGGGAGCACATGGATAGACGCGGCAGCTGATAGGGCCCGCCTCTCTTGCCTGTTTTGGGCAATAGTCAGCAGGTCCTGTACAGGACGACCAGTCCAGTCTTTGACGTTCGTAAGCCAGTTCTTTCTCTGACCACCGCGGCGTCGGCCACCCTCCAAGGTGCCTTGAAGGATAGTCTTCGACAAGGTGTCGTGCCGGGTTACATGGCCAAAGAAGACCAGCTTACGTCGCTTGACTGTTGATAGTAGAGGTTCCTGGTGTCCTACCAGTGTGGCAATCTTGTTTCTTACAAAGTCGTTGGTTTTGTGTTCTTTGTATGAGATCCGGAGCAGCCTCCTCAGACGCTTGTGCTCGAATGCCTGGATTCTCCTTTCTGTTTCGGCGAGTAGAGTCCACGTGTCGCATCCGTAGAGCAGGATCGGCACTACCAGGGATTTGTATAGCCTGTACTTGGTAGTGAACCTTATCTTGTGGCTATGCCAGATCCTATCTAGCCTAGCCATTGCTGCTGTTGCTGTTGCGATCCTGATGCGGATATCTTGCGTGGAGCTGCCGTCCTTGGAGAGAGTGGCTCCCAAGTACTTGAAGCTGCTTACCTCTTCGAGCTGTATCCCGTTCATATAGATCTCTGCTTTGCCGTTGCCATTGATCATAACTTTGCTCTTTTCTGTGCTTGTCTCCATTCCATATGCATTTGAGCTGTCTGTCAGTCTGTTGGTGAGGTCTTGCAGTTCCTTGTTTGTACCTGCTAATAGATCTATATCATCTGCAAAGCGTAGGTTGCAGATTGGTCTTCCACCGATTGAAATGGAGGTATGGTGGTCATGAAGAGCTTCAAGCATGATGTTCTCCAAGAATATATTAAACAACACGGGTGATAGGGGACATCCTTGACGTACCCCTACTGTGGTACGAAAGTAAGCTCCTATTTGGTTGTTAAGCAAAACTGTACTCGTTGAGCTGTTATACAACGCTTCGACGACTTGGACAAGCCCTTCTTCAATGTTGAATTTCCGCATCACATGCCATAGCCCCTCGTGCCAGACTCTGTCAAATGCCTTCTTAAAGTCAATGAAGTTGTGGTAAAGGTCCCGCTGATGCTGCAGATGCTTTTCTATAAGAAGACGACAGTTGAAGATCTGCTCAACTGTGCTTCTACGTGGTCTGAAGCCAGCCTGTTCTTCTGCTAGCAGCTCTTCTGCGGTGGTTCTGATGCGGTTCTGTATGACCTTCAGCATGACTTTGCTTGGGTGACTGATAAGGCTTATTGTTCTGTAGTTCTGACACTGTTTGCTGTTTCCTTTCTTTGGGAGGGGAATGATTAGTGACTGCGTCCATTCTCTGGGCCATTCCTTGCACTCCCAGACTCTTTGGCACAGAACAGTTAGGGCTTTTGTAGTTGCTTCCCCACCCTGCTTGAGCAGCTCAGCTGGTACATTATCAACGCCTGGTGACTTTCCTCCCTTCAGACTATGTACAGCTTTTTCGACCTCTTCCCGTAGGACTGGTATGTCTGCAGGTTCACTGTCTCTAGTCTGGTTGTTTTGGAGAATGTTGGCGTCGGTCTTCAGCTGGTAATTGTACAGGTCCTTGCAGTATTCTGTCCATCGGTTGAGTACAGCATTGCCTTCTGTGAGAAGGTGACCATTGCTGTCTTCGATGACTGAGATCTTTTGCTGGTCTGTCTTAGTGAGGGTCTTTAGAAGTTGGTAGGCCTTTTTGCTGTCACCTCGTGCCATTCCAACCTCTGTGTCCTGGCACTGCTTCTCGATCCAGCTCTCTCTGGCTGCCTTCATCCCTTTCTTAATGGCACAATTCACTTCTTTGTATTTGGTTGCTGCTTCTGGTTTGCTTTTCTTTTCTCTCTTCAAGGCCCTCCTTTGGTCACAGAGGTCTAGTATGTCGTTCGTGACCCATGGCTGTTTCTTGTTTCTATGTCGCCCTAGAACCTCTTGGGCTGTCGACAGTAGCACCTCTTTGATGTTTCCAGAGAGGGTGTCTACATCACAGTCCACCAGGTTCAGTGCGCCAAATTTTCCGCCAACCGTGGCCTTGAAGACTTCTGCAACCTTTATGTCTTGCAGCTTCTCCAAATCAAAGCGAATTCGGGGAGTGTTTGAGAGTCGCTTCGCTTTCAGCCTCAGCTTCAGGTTTGTTAGAACAAGGTCATGGTCGCTGCCTATGTCAGCGCCTGGGTACGTCCTTGTCTTGGCCCTGTTGATGCTGGATTTGAAGCGTCTCGGCAGTAGGATGTAGTCGATCTGATTATGGACCAGTCCGTCTGGTGAGTGCCAGGTGGCCGTCCTTGATTTCTTGTGGGGATACAAGGTGTTGGCTAAGGTGAGTCTCTGGCTCTGTGCGAACTCTAGGAGTCTGATGCCCCTGTCGTTGGTTTCACCAAGGCCAAATTTCCCCACCGTTCCTGCCCATTGGTGGTAGGCGTCTGGTCCGACCTTGGCGTTCCAGTCTCCGAGCACAACCAGGATGTCCTTTTTTGGAACTGCCTTCACAATCTTGTCCAGTTGTTGGTAGAATTCTTCCACTTCGTTGTCTCCATGTGTGGAAGTTGGAGCGTATACTTGGACAATGGTGACATTATGAGGCTTGGCTGAGACACGAATGGAGATCAGCCGGCTGGATACGGGTGTACAGCTGATGACGGCCGCGGCCACCTTCCTGTGCACAAGGAAGCCCACGCCGTACTCATGCCTGGTGTCCTCCCCACTGTACCACAGTCTGTGGCCGTCTTCCGTCACTGTTTTCCCAAATCCTGTCCATCTGACCTCCGCCAGTCCCACAATGTCCCACTGATACCGTTTCAGCTCGTGTGTGAGTTGGTGCACTTTTCCGCACTGGTATAACGTGCGTACGTTCCACGTGCCAATGGTTGTTCCTTCTCTTAGTTTGATTTCTGTTTTGAATTCAGTCTTGGTCTTGGTCTTGGCTCCAGTAGCACACTTTTCGCTGACCCCACGCTGGAGCCTCCCGATAGGGTGCGCGGTCGTTGTTAGTCCGGGCCGCGACCGATCCGGCATGTTATCTCTTTTCTGGCGTATATCCATGGTCCTTTCATTGAGCTTATACACTTGGTAGCGCTAATCCCTTCTCCAAGTGAACCACAGCCGATTGTCGGCCTGGTCGTGAACACGTAGGCGCTGGGCCCTGGCCGGTACTCTCGTCGTGGAGAGTCTTCGCCCACTGATGCCGTGTTAGTATCAGGATTTTCTGTAGGGGTTTACTCCCTTAGCCTTTATCTTTCCCAAGATTCCCCCAAGGCAGTGGGGCCATTTTTCCTTGGCTAGGATGAGAGAAAAATTTTTTGGCGGCAGCGGCAACCACATGGTTTTCTAAGTTTCTATACTAGTCACATGATCGTTAAACTAGCCCATCAAACATCAAATTTTAAGCTTATGGTCTTATAAAAGCCTCTCTCAGAGTGGTTGGAGCATTTATAAAATATAGATTCAAAAATTAAAATAGATGGCCTACTTCGCAGTTTGAGACGTCTGAGTTGACCGCTCCATGCCGGCAGGTGAAAAAATGGCGGCAGCGGCAACCACATGGTTTTCTAAGTTTCTATACTAGTCACATGATCGTTAAACTAGCCCATCAAACATCAAATTTTAAGCTTATGGTCTTATAAAAGCCTCTCTCAGAGTGGTTGGAGCATTTATAAAATAGATTCAAAAATTAAAATAGATGGCCTACTTCGCAGTTTGAGACGTCTGAGTTGACCGCTCCATGCCGGCAGGTGAAAAAAACGCAGTTAATTTGGGCAGTTGACTCATTTGTTGAATGGGTACCTGAACCATTTCATAATTAGAGAAGAAAAGACAGCAATGAAAAGTATTGGTAGCAGTAGGCAACACCCTCACAAAGCATCCTAGCCCTGATAAAAGGTGGAGAGTCTGAATAGCAGTACATGACCCCGCCCTATAACCGACAGGTTAGATCGTCTACATTTTTTGCTGTTTCCTGTGGTTGTTCAGTTGTCAAATTTAGTTCCACAAATTAAAGGGTTAACAGCCTAAGACAAGTCCAGCAATGCAAAATATTCCAGCGTCCGGTTTTCCAATTAACAAAATACGAGTACAGATTCTATGGTGAATGAGATCTTGATACAAGGAGGCGAAACTGTGTGATTCACTGTTTCTAAGGTCGCCCGTCTCTTAATGTTTTGCTTGACTTTGCAGTTAAAAATACAGCTAAATACAGTTTTTTTGTCTCCCACAGATGAGACGAATAGTCTCGTGATGATCATCGTCGGTTGTCTGGCGGGGCTCTTTATCCTGTTCATCGTCGTCTTTCTCATCTTGTTTCTCGTCAAACGACGCCGGGCCAGACAGCTCAACACCTACAGCAACCTCCCCCACACTGGTGCGTCGGACACCGTGACCAGCACTACCGTGCCGCCCATGCATTACTACCAGCCTAACAGTGGTGTAGTCGTCGCTGGCCCGGGTGTTGTCTACCCCGCTCAGTTGGCCACACCTGCCTTCATCAACGAAGCTTTCACACCCGACTTGATCCCGACTTCAAATCAATCTCTCCCTCCACAAGTGACAGGCTGTCTCGCTTTTCTTCTTGTTCCCGGGGAGTTTAATTCTTCCCCTTCAGTCTCCCCAAATAAATAAACATGAACAACAACAACAACAACAAAGATGACAGTAACCTAAATCCCGTTTACGTTTGCCTATGGACACAAATAAAGATTTTCTTTTAACATGTGTGTGTGTGTGTGTGTGTGTGTGTGTGTGTGTGCGCGCGCGCACGCGCTCATGTGCCTGTATGTGAGTCTGTCTTGTGTGTTTATTTGTTTACAGACAGGCCAGTGATTTCTCACAGCACAACAGAATGTCCATGTTCATACAGCAACGCAACACCTCCGCGATAGACAATTTTCCTCCACAGCCAAATCTTTTCTTGATCGTTGAAGGGAGGATGAAAGCTTTCCACGAAACGCCCATGTTATTTTTATCATACCTACTCTATTTATGTATCGAACTTTGGATTCTTGTAATACAAAGAAAACTACCAGTCTTTAAATTTAACAATAGCCTTAATGTCCCAACATGTCTTCTCTTTTCTTCGCACAATATCCTCACACATTGTGCCATTGACTGACATCGTATCATGGCAACATCTTCAACCGTCCACACCTCCTCATTGTTTTCTGAGACTTCATCTGTTTTAAGAACAGTGAGCTGGTCTTTGCTGGTGGAACAGCAGGGTAGTAGTTCCTCCTCCACCAACTGTTTTTCTCTTCTAGCCTCCCTAACTCCACTATTATTCTCACTCACCGTCCATCCTCACAACCATCGCTAATCCATCCTCATCAACCAAACATCCAAGCTCATTATGATTTCATCCATCCTCATCAAGGAGCCATCCAAGCTCATAATCATCTCATCCGTCCCCGTTGCTTATCTATCCTGCTCACACATCCTCACTCACTCTTCCGTCCCTGTGGTGGGATTCTGAGTTGTACGAGTCCATCCTTATCAGCTGTTACTTATTTTCTAAGTAATGTATATATTATGCTTATTTATTCTAAAAAGTAAAGGATATAATAAGTCTACGTAATCTGCTATCTTTTGTGTGTATTTGAGTGAGAATTTAGTGCGTGTGTAGGTGTGCGTGTGAAAGAGAAGTGGTGGTGGTGGTGATGGTGTGTGTGGGTGGTAAATAGAGAATGATAGATCTATGTCAATATATGTGAGAGAGAAATAGATCGGGTGTAGGAAGTAAACGTGTGCATGCATGCACGCGCGCGCATGTATGTGTGTTTCCAAGAGAGCAAAACTGTCTAGATCACAAGGAAAGAAGAATACGAGGCTGCAGAAGGGGAAGTGGAGCAACGTTTGCGTGAGGTCGAGTGGTCAAGGCACGTACAGCCGTCTACACTCACTCTCACTCACAGCGCCATCTAGAAGATAGGGGTGTCAGCTCGTCGTCTAGAGCCTGGAGCTCTTACCCGAAATTGTTACCGTAGTCAATACCTAGTCCCCCCCCCCGCCACCCCCGCCAACCCGCTAGTGTCCTCACAAGAAAGCTGGGATTCTCATAGTTTTTTTTTTCAGTGACCTGTGTATTACAGCATCTGAAGAAGGTCGCTGGAATCTACAGAATAATCAGGTTATAGTTCTTACTGCTACCGTGTGAAGAGGTACAATTGTATACTTTACAATACATATTATATATACATAAATTAAAAAAACTACTTGTAAATTGTATTGGTGATATTATGTTCTGTGACACCATTCACTACTCAGTCACTACTCATAAGAAAAGCTGAATATCACTTAGGTTAAAAGGCCAAGAAGAAAAGTAGGAGAACTTATTCATAAAATCAGTTTTAATTTAACACTTCATTGTTCATACTGTTGTTGTTGATAACTCACAACGTTTATTGCAAGAGGAACGACCCACATCCTTGGCCAAATGCAAGGCGTCAGAAGTTAAAGGACAAACCAAGCGCAACATTTTTTCTTTATGATCGAGTTAAGTTCGTTTTAAAATAATAATTCCCCAAATATGAGTACATAACTATGCTTACTTTTAAAGATATAAGCCTTGAAACATCGGCATTCTCCCCTTTAACTAGGAAAGCGGGGAAAATAATAGTCTCCTATACTGAAGGTTCTCTTATGCGCCATGAGTATTTCAACAGCGAGTGTGGGTGTCTTCAAGTCAAATGAAGAAACATCGCTCAGGTTGTCGTGTTCAAGAAGCGATTTTTTTTTTGGCCCACAAAGGAAACAGCTGAATTTAGAATACAGCCCTACAGATTGGAACTTTATTTAGAAGTTTCGAAAGTTAAAAAATAATTAGAAGATCCAAATTAAACTGAATTCATTCAACAGACTGTTACCAGTCAATCTTTTCCAGAAAAAAAATTTAATGGACAACAATCACGGACATTGCAGTCTACGTTGTATTATTACTGATTGTTACTAAGTGGGCGCATTTAAGTTAATTTTCCCATGTGTATTATTGTTAATAAAATATAAACACATTTCAAAAGCGTTTGTCTAAGACAAACTCCTGTTATTTTATTTTTATTTGATGGATTCAAGCATTGCATTTTTATTTTATAGTTACAACTGACTGCTGATAAAGTTTTTTTTACAATTGAAAATATAATCATAGTTTGAAACATGTTTATCGATGTAAAAACTTATTTCTTCCCCATTTAACAGCATGCAAAATTTTCTATTTACTTACTGATACTCGCACGTGTTCCCGTTTAAGCTCCTTATAAGTTTATCCCCCTCAATTCTTTTTTTTTCTTTTTTAGCAATTAACAACAATTTATAATACGCAGCATCACGACCAAGATAGACCAGTAATGATAAATGAAAGATAACAGTGGACAGTGACGTACGTGTATGCACACTAAATAACATAAAAGATGAAGAGCAAGAGTTGAACGTAAAGCAGTGGAGGAAGGTAAATGATGGTTAGCATGACAAACAGTATTGCAAGGAACTTGAGAATAGTAATTTGTTTAAATTGATAGTATTTTGTGAACAGATATGTTTTCAGAGGTCGTTTGAATGTAGCCTTGGAGTCCGAGTGGCGAATGTGATGTGGAAGACAGTTCCATTGCTTAGCAGCACAGAGGGAGAACGTCCGTTGTCCGTATGTGACTGTCTTTGTGGGAGGGACGGAAAGAATGCGAGCTGAGAGCTTGTAGTCTGTTCTAGCTTTAAATGGTAGCCAACGAAAAGAGTGAAGAAGTGGTGTGACATGTTCAGATATGCGAGTTTATTTAATATTTTATTTATCCCAAAAGACAATTAGGAGCAGCTCTATTAGGAAGCAACGGTTGATATGATATTATTATTATTAAAGAGTCCACACTTGCTACAGCAGTTCATGGCGCACTCATAAAAGCACGTATGCACACATGCGCGCATATACGGAGATACCTAAACAGACAAAAATGAAGGAAAGAAGGTGACGGCAAAAGGAAAAGAGGGAAAACAATCTTATGATGATAGCAAGAAGAAAGAATATTTCTGAAGAATTTGGAGTGGCAGTTTATTACAGACGAGTAGAACTGAGACAGAAAATAAACGTGGACCAAATGTACTTACTCTGCTTCGAGAAATGCAAAGCCTAAACTCCCTAAAGGGATCCGAAAAGGGTCGGAGAAAACCAGTGTATATCAGAATCAAGTGAATAAATATATGGGGGGGGGGGAGGCGGAGCCATTGAGATACTTGTAACCCCAGATGCTGACCTTATATTGAATGTGTTTATAAACTGGGAACAAAGTGGAAAACAATCGGAGTAGAGAGAGGCTGGCAGTGGGTAAAGTTCACAATTCTGAGGTGGAGCGGATGGTTCTGAGGACGTCAACTTATGAGTCCTGGAATGAAGGAAGAAACGTGAAGTACTACAGAGAAGAAGAGGTCACGTAGACAAGGGAAGGAAGCTCGAGCTGCTTCAGGAACCTGCTTCACTGAGAGTTTTGATTTTTGAGAAATTAAAGTTTTAATGTAATGTACTGTTCTTAGTACTTATTATAGCGACGCAGCAGTGATATCGATGATGCATGTATTATAGCGTAGTCCTGCCATTACGTCTGTTATTTACGTGTTTAGAAGAAAAAAAAAACGAGTAAAGGTATAGTTCTGTGACCTTACGGTCTTATGGGCGTCAGATGATAAAGATCATACATATCGTTTATCTCGGGGCAAGTCTTCTTTTTTCGTTAGGGTAGTGCCATGCAGTCTCTTTTTAATAGTTGCTTTACCTTTGACAACTCTATCAAGTCGCAGGTATACCAACTCGCTGGCTCAACTGGGTATAAGTATTCTGCGTCACATGGGTATCGAACCAGTGGAATATGGAATATGTACCATTCACAAATTCCATTATTGCCTTGTTACCATTCATAACAATGTTTTAAGAGCAGGTCTGTAAATTAAGGGGATTAAGACGAGGAAACATGGGTTTCTAATCTATTTTAGAACCCTCATTCAGGACAAGATATCTAAAGAAATAGAACCAATAGTTATGGAATCAATCAGCAACTTTCTCGATAATTTCATTGAAAAATAAATAAATCCCGTCTGGAATATTTCCCATGCAGTGAATTGAACGGGTCGCAGCAGGATGTAAATGTAATAAAGATGCACGTGAAGTCTAGTTGTTCCGCATTTCTTGTATCTGTATAATGTTAAAGTTGGATAGTGAGGAGGAAACAAGCAATGTTTCTATCGAATCCAAACAACGTGATATGTCAAATACGTCGATGAACAGTTTGCGCCATGATCAATACTTAGAGAGCCTGACGTCACGTTCAGTGCCGCAGACCTGCCCCTACAAAAATACCTCTGCTGCAAACCCTGCTATTAGCTAGTTGTCTTCAGTCATACCAACTAATCATCTCTTTTACCGAAAATGCCCAGAAAGAAATGTTTTTGAGTTTGTTTGAGGACTACTCACTGACACGAGACTGCGTAAGTGCGGTCCGTCTCTGCATGTTGTCAAAAGCAAAATGGCGACAGTTGTAATATTTATTTTCCTGTCTGTTGTCGGCGTTTTAGCAGTTCCAGAAGAAGGCCACTGGAATCTAAATGTTCATCAGGTAGCCATCCATTATGTTTCAGGATAGATATATTATAAATATACTACGAATTTCAAATTTTTTTATGAGTAATTTCTGCTTTGCGACAACACACGCAGTGAGTTTCACATGATGGTCCAAGTATTGAAAGGGTCACTAAGATGAAAAAAAGCAACATTAAAATATATATTCATAGAAGTGTACAGTTTTTCAACAGCCTATCATTGTTAATGTTCTCGAAGAGGAAAAATGTTGACATTTTTTATTGATTTGCACCAATATAATAAACGAGTGATGAAAAACAACACAACTAATGTAATATGCTTTTTACTTTATTCTAGAACAAACTTATAAAGGCTTTTTTTGTGCCTACATATGCCATGTTTTTCACCCTTACAGTGCGACAGCATTGCGACATTACACACTAATATTTAAAATGATTAATTAAAAAAATGTAAACAAGTTTAAGAAATAGGCCTATATTTTTAATGTTGTTACTCATTTTTCTCAGTTATTAGGCCCTATGTTTTAACCATGAGCCTATACATATTTCTCTAGAAAATGCTGATTTTTCTCGATTTTGTTTTGGGAATATTATGTCCCAATTTAACATCATTATTATATGCACGAATGTGTGTGTGTGTGTGCACGCTTGCATGTGCAGAGAAAGAGAGAGACTGTAACTAAGGAAAACATGCTTTTAATAACTTTTGTATAGACAGTAATGCATAATTTTCAGTTCAGTTCCTTAGTTGTAATGAATTCACAAGTAGTAACACTTTAAAGTTTCTTTTAATGTTTGCATTTAAATGTTTATTTTGTGTCCAGCTTGTGTGAGAGATTTGTTTTTATTTTGGTGCAGGACAGCCCCTATATATTTCTTCAAAAGCACATGTTTGCTCACAGTCAGATTACAGTGTCAGGTATGTGCAATAACATATAGTTACCGATAATAGGAATATAATAATACCCAGGTTTTCCTATCCACAAAATGCAAGAGGTTTCCAGACATGGATGATTTAGACCAGATAAAAATATATTGCAGTAGAAAAAGTGCATAGCAGCTACATTTGTATTCACCTTTAAACTTAATGTTATGTTTTTATACATGCAAAAGTTTGTCATTGATGTTTGATGACAATGACAAATAATATTGTAATATAAGCAATGTCTAGCTTATTACAAGACAAGCCAGGGTACCTGGCTTTGCCCAAGTTACTTTCTGCTGCTTTTTATTCCAGCTATAATTTTATTGTCCACTTATGATCGATGACTTTGTTTGTGAGACTAATTCATGCATAGTGATGATATAATGAAAGACTTGTTATCTTAATGTCCCCTAACTTGGCAGGTTGACAGTTCATGTTTAGTAGGTATGGCATTTTGAATGAAAAGTGACATGAAAATTGTGTTGCCAGGGACTCTAGCCACCAGATCCCTTTTTCTCCCTTTGTGAAACTGTTGTTCTCACTTTGCATCTCTGCTGCCTCTTTCTCTTTCCCTTGTCTCATAGGATATGCTTACATTGACACTTTGACTTTACGCTTTGACATTGTCAAAATTTTCTCTGCACAGAAGATGTATATCAATATACCCAAAAAAGCTACCCAAAAAAGGCGACCTTACACAGTGCAGCAATTGGCGTGGGATTATGCTGTTGTCCACTCCTAGCAAGGTGCTGACCAGAATCATCCTGGAGAGACTAAAAAATGTCCTAGACAAGAGACTGAGGCAAGAACGGGCAGGCTTTCGGCAGGGAAAATCATGCATAGACCAAATCGCTACACTACGAAATATTATTGGAACAGCCATTGAATGGCAGGCACCACTATACATAACTTTTGTGGATTTTGAGAAAGCCTTTGACTCCGTAGACTGGGAAACCATCTGAAAACTGATGCAGCACTACGGATTTCCACCAAAGTTTATTGCCATCATCCAATAGCTGTATGAGGACTCGAAATGCCAGGTGATCCACAATGGAAAGCTGACTGACCCCTTCGCAGTGAGGACTGGAGTGAGGCGAGGTTGTATGCTCTCATAGACTGGATCATGAGAAGAACAACCTCTAACAGTAACACGGGCGTTCAGTGGACCTTCGTCAGGCAACGTGAGGACCTCGACTTTGCAGATGACATCAGCCTGCTGTCCCACAAACAACAACACGCACAAACACAGCTCACTGTGACGGGCCTGACCATCAACGTCAAGAAGACGGAAGTAATGCGGGTCAACAACAAACAAGAAGACCCACTACAACTGCATGGGGAATGCATTACAGAGTCTGACCATTTCACCTACCTTGGCAGCATAGTCAGCAAAGATGGAGGTTCAGATGAGGATGTAAGAAGCCAAACAAACAAAGCCAGGCTTGCATTCCACACCCTACGACCTATCTGGAACTCCAAGGCTCTATCTTTACACACCAAGATCCGCATCTTTAACACAAATGTAAAGGCAATACTTCTATATGGATCTGAGACATGGCGTGTGACAAATGCCATCACTAACAAGATACAAACATTCGTCAACAGATCTCTGCGCCACATCCTCAACATCAGATGGCCCGAGAAGATCTCCAATACAGACCTGTGGGAGAGAACCAATCAAAAACCTGCCAGCCAAGACATCAGGAAGCGGAAGTAGGGCTGGATTGGTCACACCTTACAAAAGCCAGCCGACAACTTAACGAGACAAGCTCTGGGCTGGAACCCACAGTGGAGGCGCAGGGTTGGGAGACCCAGAGAGACATGGAGATCAGTCCACAGAGAGGCAGAGACAGCTGGCATGACATGGTCCCAACTAAAAGGAATGCCCAGAACTGGGTCCGTTGGCGGGGTGTGGTTGCAGCCCTATGCTCCACTGGGAGAGAACAGGAATAAGAAGAAGAAGAATAGCATTTTCTTATTATTTGGAATCAACAGAAATGTTATAGTGAAAAAAGACATTAAAAATAAACATGCTTTGGAGCAACATACATGAACTAAGCATAGCCTACAACCTACATGTAGATGAAAAACATAATCCTGCCAGATTTTGTGAGGATCACCCAGATGTACATAATTTACAACACACCCACCATCCCTCCCCCCCCACGCACACACAATTGCCATGGTCTGCTTTATTTATTAGCTTTTATTTTACATTGATGTCCTTGACTTAAACTCTCTTGTTTTCGGACTCTCAATTCTAAATCATTTATTCCTATATTAATCATTTACTCTGACCTCAACCCCACCCCACCCCACCCACAACTCTCAGATAAATTTTTTTTTACTTGATTTGGTACACTTTTAGGTGATCTTATGCTGCAAAAATCATTGGTTATTCTAACTCTTTTGCATGCATATACTATATAGCCTAAACTCTGTGGCTGCACATTAGACACAGGCTACATGTGAGTAAAACAGACTATTTAAAGAATATGACTTCAAGAAGTTTAGAAATACAACACTTCTTTGACTAAAAGGTCAAAGAAGAGGCATCAGATTGCAGAAGCCTGTACCTGTGAAATGCAGTATTAGTTTTCATCACCAAGAGTAATGTTTATTTGTTTCTACTTTTTGTGTGACTATTTAAAGTCTACTGCCTACAGACTGCCATAGTCTCTAATCTCTAATCCTGTAGACAGGCCTCTTTCCTTTTAAGCTTACAAAAAATGCACATTTTAGATAGAGAAGTTGATTTGTGCTTATCACATACTTTTCTTTCATGTCTGTTTTGTCCATCTGTCTTGTTTAGTTCATTATAAATGTTTCTGAAAATAGGATGTTTATCAGTATTCCAGGGTAACTAGCTCCATCTCATCCTTGATTTGCAAATGAGTTAACACTTGTACTTTATTAATAATAATAATAATAGTGAAGATTTTTATAGCGCATATTCACACTCATAGAGAGCATGCTCTTAGCGCTTAAAACGAGGAAGAGACGTGGACTAAGTAGATACAGAACAAAGGGGACGAAAGAAAATGACAGTACTGACAAAACAGAAAACAAAATGCATCAAGTAACAGGAACAGAAAAATATAGTGATTCTGCGAGAAAGATGGGTAAAGTAGCAAGAGGGAAGGGAGCGGGGTTAAGAAGGACTAGCATTGTGTGGACTGTGTTAGGAGTAATGCTCAAGGAAGAGGTGCGTTTTCAGTGGAGATTTGAAAGATTCAATTGTAGGAAGATGGCAGATATGGAAAGGGAGAGAGTTCCATTGTTTTGCAGCACAGTAGCCAAAAGTCCTGTGACCATATGTTGTTGTTCTGGTGACAGGAACAGTTAGGATACGGTCGTCAGACGAAGAGCGTAGTTGTCTGGACGGAGAGTAAGGGATGAAGTATATTATATTAGAAGTATATTAGAAGTTTGTACAGCACAAATAATTGGCGAGAAGGCTTCTAAACAAATTTTACAAATCATGTGGAATATATCACCACAGTAAACACTTTGGTAGTTTCACCTTTGTGGGTATAGCAAATATTGTTTTCCTGGAGGGTGGGAAATCATTAAATGCCATTGTATATAGATTCCAGATTTACTGTGTTGTGCCACGTGGTGGTATTGTAATCCATTTATAATTGTTGAGCTTGACAGATGTCTTGTTTAACCTGTGAATTTTGCTGTGTTATCAGTTACATTACCATGTGAGAAAGAAGATTTCAACATGACCTTTTCTTGGGTGCTTCGAACAGCATCTTGCATAGTTTCTTTTCAGAATGATGATAAACTAAAGGTGAGTTAAGGATTGATCATTTATCTTTCACAATCATCCTCCTTAGTTCTTAAAATTCATGACAACAAGCATCACTATGCCCCAAAATGAGGTTAACAATACAGACATTTGGATTATACATCAAAATGTTAATTAGAAGATATGTAGACAGATATGATATAATTAGTTTGACGTCTTTCTTTGCATGACATAATTTGTATTTTGAGAGGAGTTGGGGTATAGTATCTTATTCACCCAGATTTAGAGAAACGGTGTCTTATCAAAGACACTAAATAGAACAAGATGCATTGTAACGTGAATCCCCTGTGTAAATTGTGACGATAACATGCAGACTCTAGTGGCCTAGATGATACTTGGATTCAGGGGAGGTAATTACAATACTAGAATAAATTTTGTTCACATGATCGTCTAGTAAATGAAATTGCTGTCAAATACTGTAGAATGTGCACTTTCGTGATAATATATTTCAGTGTGAACATATTAACTTTGAATTGTTTCTTGTGTATGTTAATCTTTTTCTTCATCATCACTAGCAGTGCTTTAATTTATCTTTTAATGTCAAGCTTATAAAAAAATGCAAGGAGCAAATTTCAGATGTTCATCGAAAAATGTGTAATTCTTCTGCTAGACAGCAGCAGACCATGTGTAACAGAAGTGACCTTTAAAATCTGTACCAGGGGATAGAAAAGCTCTGTCTCCTATGTCATATTTCCAAGCCTAAGATTTTGATTTCCTCCATTCTGTTCCTCAACAGATAATTTATTATTTTGAACATTAGAAAAACTTGAAACTGGCTTCCAACCATATATTGATTCCAGAGATCCATATTTTTTTTTAATTCAAATGGAAAAATATGCTTACTATAGTGTGCTTGTACATGAATGTTGCCGTAGTTGTATTTATATCATCACTTATTAGCTGTATTTTTATTGGACCCCACTGACATCTCAGCGATTATATGTTGGAATATTTGAAGACCAGCTGCTCAGTATGTCTAATTTCATCTACTTTGGTTCATTTGTTGCACGTAATTGAATATATATATATATATAATCTATTTGATACTGGTGCACAATTTTTATTCCTGCTTTAAATGTTGTTTTAGGGTCTTAAACAGCTTGGTCCTATTTCTTTTACTGAGGTTCTTTTTTTTAAATATCATTGATACTTAAAAACAACATAGGAACTATCAAAACAGTAAAAATTTTAATGATTTAGAAACTGATAGAAAGAAAGACAACTAGAAATTTACTGTTAATCTGCTCTATTTAACGTGTCTTTGCAGGAAAACATTGCCCTTTATATGAATCATCCTTTCCTGAACTTTGATAAACCATTAGACACTGTTACTGTCTTAAAAAACAGTACCCAGCAGCAATGTCAACCACATCCATTCCAACTACCTGTGAGTATATTTCTATATATATATATGTGTGGGTGTGTAAGTGCTCACATTCTTTCACATAATATTTTGCATAAAAAATGTGTAAATGTTTTTTTTATAGTTATATTCAGATGAAGTTTTCAGTGCAGTAATCATGTGGAGAAGTTAGCCATAGCTTATAAGGATTAATAAAAGTATTTTTGCAATGTAATATTGCTTTAGATGTCTATTTTTTTTCCTTAGGACCATGGACACGATGTGCCTGTCAGGCTGAATAGTTCCAGTATTTCACAGGTAGTAACTTAAATATGTTGGCATGTGTATGAAAATGACTTGGGATTTTAAGTAAAAATATATGAATCCAAGTGCATGCACGGAGGCTAGTGTAGTTGTGCATAAATAAATCCGTTCAAATGTAAATGTGTAAGTGTAGCACATTCATTAGGGTTTATACTTCACAAGTGGTAAATTAAGCAGCTATAAAAATCTGCACTGCAAACAATAATATTTCATATTTAGGTGGAAACGTGCAAGCATGCTATAAACAGCTACAGGTGACATCATTTACTGGAGGGATGCATACAGATAGACTGTGCATCATTTTAATTAAAAGAATTTTCCTGGCAGTAATTAGGCCATATTTTGTCAGGTTTTCACTTGATTTGATTTATTCAGCCCGATCATGTTTTTCCACCTTTTGTGGATGCAAATGCTCCAGTTTGATTCTTTTACGCAGGTACAGGTTAGAGCGAACATGAACACTTTTTTTTGGAAAACTTAGTGGTACGATTGAAAGTTGAATATGGTGTTTTTAATTGACGACGATTCGGCTCATGGGTCCTATCTGTGATGCCAACCTCTTCAGTAAACTTTCCTTGCAGTTGCAGATAGTTCACACACTTAATTTACAGATTCTACAGTGGCTCTGAAGCGTACAGCAAACCCTCTGTTGACATACACCAAAAACACAATCAGAAGGGATACATGTTGACTAAACCCATCACATGTCTGACAATGCTTGCTCACTCACTCTGTGCTCTCTATTATAAGATAATACTTTATTTGTCCCAGAGGGCAATTTGGTGGCAGCTCGATAAAATTTTTATATATATAAAAACACACACACACACACACAAACAAAAAAACACACACAATACACACACACAAAAACATGCGCACAAAACACATAAAACACATGCACACAAAACTCACAAAAACACACATGCACACAACACACACAACACACACACACACACACATACAAAAACACACATGCACAATACACACAAAACACACCCACACACATGGTCTCTTTTGTAGTAACTCACACTCTCACTTTCTCTTGTTTCTCTGCCACGTCACACACTCTCAGGGCTTATATACAATGTACTCAATCATCTGGAAACATCAATATCTACTAGTCACACGTGCCCTTTCTCGCACCGAACGTTATGGTTAACAAGGCTTATGTTAAGTCACACGCTTGCACACCCAATAGAAAGACTAGGCAGACCGGTTATACCAGCATAGTGGACACTGTACAGGTCAGGTGCAGGGTCAAGTACCCATTACAGCACTGCCGATCACTGAAAGGCACAGCCCCCACAATGGCTACAACATTTGATTTGTAACACTTAGTACACTATAAGAATTGTCTAAACTGATGCTCCCATTTTTTTTTCTATAATTTTTTAACATCTGTTTTGGTTAATTTGACCCTATTCCTGGTGTATCACTGGAAACTGTGGTTACAGCATCAAAGATAGTGTAGTTCTCACTGCCTCAGGCAATGAGGAGAAGAAACTAAAAACTGTAGTGAACGAAAGAGAAAGCAAAGTTTGCTGCATTTGTTAACATATTTATCTGTTATTTATATATATAAATATTGCATTACTTGCAAATCTTAACACTTGTAAGTCGTGACTTACATGTACATTATTGTTGCAAATCAATGATTTGACCGTAAGAGACATGTTCTGTCACAAAAGGATAATGAATATGAAAGCCAAGAATCTAAGGATGGTGCATTACCAGAAAACGAAAAGGGCAAAAACACACAAAAGCCTGCTGGCAGTCTGTCAACTGTAAGTTCTTCTCCACCAGCAAATACCTCTCCACGGAAGCTTGGGAATGACAATTCAGAACAAGCGAAGGGTGATGAGCAACAAAAAGCAGCAAAGACTGTGAAACGAGCAGCAGAAACAAAGCCTGAGGAAAATAAAGTGGAGGTAAACTGCTCAAACATCTCTCCCTATTTGTCATGTTATAAATGACAGTCTTACAGTTGATGCCTGTGAATTTTCTGTACTTGCATCACATAGAACATGCCTTTTAAATAAAAAATTCACTCCCACTTTAAGGGGTTTTTTTTTCATTTTTTTCTTCAGCATGATTCTTATAATTATTGCAAGTCAGAAAATGGTGATGTATTTAGGCCGAACTTTTAGCTTATGGTGGGAAAGAATAGTTCGACCTAAGGGAGGGAGGTAAGAAACGCATGCAGTGCTGGCAACGCAAGTGGTCAGTCTTCTATCTTCATGGTCATTCTGTAGTTATTGCTTCCATCTGGCTTGAGAAGTATCTTCACTGGATTCAGTCCATTCTTTCCTGCCAGACATTGAAAGTCTGGCCTTTACAGCAGATATAAAAGTGTTTAAAAAATTACAAGGCATTTCTTCACATGACACATAACTGACAATTCATCACTGTTAATTTTTGCAGGCGCAGCTCCTGAAATCTGGTGCCAATGTAAGTTTTGTTATTGTTGGGTTTTTCCCTGTATGTTACATTTCTTTTATGTGCATTGAAAAAATGGGAACAGTTGTACCATTTATATATATACCTTGATCTGTTGGAAAAGGGGATACCTCCAGTGTTTATACATTAGTGGAGTTAATTTAGTGAAGGGATATTTCTATATTTGTTAGCTAGTACGAAAAAATTTATTTCCTTCGGGAGAAGATAAGAGTAGGAATGAACCTCCTTTTTTTTCTTTTCAGTTGGACCATCCAGTTGTAGGGAGAACATGGATTGATGGCAACTATCTTTTTGTCATCGAGCTTACTCCAGAACCAAAAGGAGCACAATTTAATGCCCATGGTGATTATTAAATTATATGAGCTGTAGAATAATAACTTTTTGGTTTTGGTTCCTGACATATTTTAGAGGTGAAAATAAACAGTTTAATGTAGACTATCTAGAATCACTGAAAATGTGTACATATTGTGATTAGTTGATATCTAAATTTGCTTCTTTTGTGTATGATATAGTGGAAGTACGAATGACCTGGGGTAATGGGAACTACATCTCAGCAGTAGATTATCCCCTCCTTGTATTCTATGGTGTGTTGGGACTGCTGTACATGGTCTACGGCCTGGTCTGGCTTGTGCTTCTTGCCTGCAATTGGCGAGATCTTCTGCGTGTGCAGTTTTGGATTGGAGGAGTTATTGTGCTGGGTAAGTAACTGTTGGTGATTTGTTATTTTCTTTCCAATGTGTTGATGTGAGGTTTTAGCTTTGCAGGCTAGGTGAGTGTAGTTTTTTTATTTTCTTTTTTTTAAAGCTAATTTGATTCCTTTAGCATGCAGATGACTTGAGCTTAAGATTGTTTTCATTTTTGCATGGAAATCTAATTAGTTGTGTAACCTTTATGTAAGCCACAAGTCTGGAAATGAGTAGTTTTAAAATAGTTAAGTGCACTGCTCTCAGATGTTTGAATTTTCTGTCCCCCTGTCTCCTGTGTTTTTGCAGTATTAAAAAAAATAAATGTTAAAGATAATGATAGTGTCTATATGTCAGTCATGAAGATATCTGAACATCTAGATTGGAGAAAAGTTTTATATCTTTAAAGACCATGCCAGATGCTGTACTCTTATTGAACTAGAACGTTCAGTTTGGATGCCTGTTTCTATTTCAGGCATGCTGGAAAAGGCAGTGTTTTTTGCTGAATATGAAAATATTAACAACACTGGTGTTTCAGGTATGTATGTTGATATTTTTGTTTACTTAGAAAATGTGTCTATTAACACATTTAAGACAAACGGAAAACAAAGCCATCAAAGCCTAGTACACTAGAAATGGCTCAAGTACATTGTGTTCAAATATATACAGCTATTAAAGTACATTGTGTTCAAATATATACAGCTATTAACAAGGGATTAACAATATGCTGTTACTGGCTGGTCATTATCAGATTCCTTAATAAGCACTATTTTTATCTGATGGCTAAACCTCTTTATTAAGACGTTATCCCACATAAACATATTTTCTTCTTTTACCTGATGGTAAAACCTCTTTGTCAAGACCTTCCCGATTATGACCGCCTAGCTATGATAAAATTTTCACAAATATATTTTGCTGTATGTAGACGTCATCTCTGTTATGACTACCTCCCCAACCTGACTTAAAACTGACAGTTTAAGCTCTATCATGACTTTTTTGTGAAAGTTGCATGTTGAAAAAAATCACTTCAGAGTTCAAACCAGGATGACCGAATTCGCTCTCAGATTGACACGCCGGGACACTCACCCAGCCCCAAGACTGACTGCTCCTTCGACAGCCACAGAATTGCACTGACTCATGCTGGCACCCCTGGTGAAGTCCCTGTTAGTCGCTTACGGTTGCCCCAGGCAACAATGATGTCGACGGGGAAGAAGGTGTGCCCTCTGACACACTGTCCCTAGCCCACTTGCACTGCTGCTTACACCGTTTGCCTCAGGCAACGGACGGTAGTTGCTAGACGACAGTTGTCCGGCACGGCTCCAGACGCCCAAGAAGTCCAAGGAAACATGGATGAAGTATTCTGTTGGTCACTACTTCCGGCGGTTGCCCCAGGCAATGGAAGGTGGTGCACAGATAACGATCCTTTCAGTATATCCCCTTCTTGTTGTCTGCAAGGGCAGAGACCCTGGCCTCACACTTCGCCGGTTCCTGACTGCAAGTCCCAGTAAATAGCGCGTCGCATTCATGGGGAACGGGCCTCCCTTTGACACACTTACTGCCTGCAGCTGCTACGGACTCAGAGACGGTAGTCCCTACTTGATCAATGGGAAAAGGCCCCGAGTACAAACCTACCCTAAACTATATACCCAGCTAACCACGTGACCCTCAAAACCAAATCTTCCCAGCCCTGACGCTATGGCGATATTACTAACAAAACTACAACCACCCTCGCTATTCTCTAAATTTCCTAAAACTTACCTCCTGTCCAAAGACCTAAATCACTCACATCCATCACCGCAGCCTGTCAAGACATAAAAATCGAACAAGAGGATCCTCCTTTGTTGATTGCTTGACGGACCGCTGTCCCCTATAATTATGCTACCCCGACTTCAGCCATGTTGTTCTGGCCTTGAACCGGCTGGTTCATGACACTGGTTAATCTCCTTACTATAGCCTCTCTCAGTTATGACCCAATTTTGATGGAAATAAGTCTTAATAGGGAGGTTTTACTGTATCACAATAATAGTTTTGCTAATGTCACTGCTGTTCAGCTTCTGTTAATATTGCACCTTCTTACAGTGCGTGGGGCAGTTATCTTTGCAGAACTTGTGTCGTGTCTGAAGCGAACACTGGCACGGATGCTGGTTATCATTGTCAGCTTAGGATTTGGCATAGTCAAGTAAGTGTTATTTTCTTTAGTTTGTTTTTTTTTTCTTTGTTTTGTTTTTGTTTTTTTTACCTTTACTGTTATTTAGAAACTGGGGAAGCTTAATGGTCTATTGATAAGTGTGGCATAGGAGCAGAAAGGTGATGGCTAGACACCTGAACGTGTGTTTGTAAATCATGTTTAATGGGCTGCCAGAGGATGCAGCTCCTTCCGATAATTTTTCTTCCTTGTGGAGTAAATATGATAAAGGTTATAGTTCAACAGAAGTAAACACAACATTTTTCTACTAATATTATAAATATAATTGTACAGAACTGTTTGGTACATATCATGTTTATTGAATTCATAACTGGGATGAGTTAGCAGACCCCATAACAATGACACTAAATATTACAGTTGACATGGTATCCTGTTTTATTTCTGGTGGTCATTTCGTTTTCGAATTAAAGTAAATTAATATTGTTCGCAACTAATACCTGCTTAAGGAAAATCAGTTTTGTTAAAATAAATAAAACTGGCTTTCTGCAGCTTTGTAAATTTTTTTTTTTTAAGGTTTTCTTGTCATAGTTATTGTAGTCTTCCTGTCTCACCTTCTGACTGAACGATGTATGTGCAATTTTTGTGGAATTCTCGCTTCGCCTGCTCAGTGGTTTATGAAGTAGGACATTATGCGTTTGTTTTCGCATTAGCTTAACTAGTAGGTCCCTACTTAACACAATTTTACTCGTGGATATTAATACAATCCCAGCTGTTGCTTGAGTCTGGGTAAGTCTTCATATCTATCAGGAACATGTTTTATCAGGTGAAGACAGCAGAAAAAGTTTTCTTTTTCTTTTTCACATGCTATTCCCTAAATACAAGAGAAACATGTATGTTCCCACTAAGTAGTCTTTCCTTACCGATCGACCTCATAGGGGGGATCACTTGATCTTCGCCTGAACCCGGTTCGCACCCTATGGTGTGATGCAGGTTTTAAATGTTGTTACTCTTAAACATCGTTTTTTTTTAGAAGAGAAACTTAATAAATAAGATAGCTTATTCATTTCTGAATACAACTGTCTTTCTTAAAAAATGTAGGAAGTAAGTTTTAACAGGAAGTCTTTGCATTTTCCCACGCTACCTGTCTTTCTGTTTGGTAAAAGGCTAGCAAATTCCCGGTATTGAAATTTCGACCGGTAGCTTTGAAAATTTATATTTATTAATCTACAGTAAAGATAACCATCTGTAATACACCGTTTTAAAAAGCTTTTTTAAAACATCCACTTGGTGTAAATTTTAAGATACATAGATTTTGTCTTCAAGTACTAAAATCAAATGAACTGTACGTGTTTTAGAACACTTGAACGTAAATTTCAGAAAATAAAAAAAATTATTTACTCAATATATACAGACATAAAGTACCAAACAAACATATGTTTTATTAGAATATACATTAGAATTTAAATATTACTTACTATTTTCTTCTCCTTTGCGGTTGTTGAAGTACAAATCCATGTCAAATTGAGTAAACCCAACGTACTTTCGATAGTTCAAAATGGCCCTCGACCATCTGTTTACATTTTTCCCTCTTACAAACGAATTTTTTGATTGGCTGGACTAGTTTTTAAAGGGAGGGAATCATGGTGGACTATTTCCGAAAGATTTCAGTAGTTTCTTCCCTTATGTTATTTTCATTTACGTTGCGGGAGTTTTTTTTAGCTCATTATCATGGCATTTTCTGTTATGAATACTATAAAAGCAAACACAAGGTTAAACTGTTCCTTTTCTCTATATCTTGATCTATCATTATCAATTTGAGTTGTATTTCTACCTCTTTTAGTTAATTTTTTATGATTTTTTGAAAAGGGGTAAATACATCCGTCCAAGGGTTCGGAATCGCCGCTTAGACTTCCGTCGTGTTCAGTATAGATCGAGTTAAAGTATTTCAGTTGACAAGCCATTATGCTTAGATGGCTTTTTAATCAGTTTTTAATCAGTACCATTGCAGAATATATCCTCGGTGATCAACTGTTATCAGTACCAAAATGTTCTGACCTCATTTGACTAAGAAAAACCTTGAAACACTATGTCAGAAAAGATAAAGCATTGTTTTAATAATGATGTGTTTCTTGTTAAACTGTGTATAATATTAGCCAGATCTGTCTGAAATAGTTTGCATTTGTGCATAGACCAAGGCTTGGGCAAGCTTTCCACAAAGTTTTATTTGTTGGAGCCCTCTACTTTATTCTGGCAGCCATTGAAGGATGCATGCGAGCTACATCTGTAAGTAAAAAAAAAGGGTTGCATTTATTCCTTATTGCTTTTTATATTGTTTATAGACGTCAGAACTGTCAAGAAAAAAATGATAATCACAAAGTGTGTCTTTTGCAGACTTTTACACCATGTAATGATTTTTTCACATCCTCTTTGTTACCATTAGACAGACATGGACATAAAATTGTTCAGAGGTGAAGCTGACATTTGGCTTTCCATTCAGACTAGAGCAAATTAGTATTGTTTATTTCTTCATTAAATTTATTTGTTATTTTGCAGGTGATTCATATTGTTGGTTTCTATTTCAGCCAGACATTCAGTCCAAAAACCAGTATTTCTTGGCTGCAGTTCCTCTCGCTGTTGTAGATGCAGTAATTTGCTGGTGGATATCCTTAGTGTAGATGAGTTTGTTTAGGACTACAAGGAGAAACTTTTCCAGCATTAAAATGATGAGAGGCCTATAGGAGTATTAACTGACTGAGTGGTATAATTGGCACTAGAAATGAAGTAAAATTAAAGCTGGAGATATCTTCAGGAGTAACCTGTCTGCCTCATTTCATTTAAATAAAGCATCCATTATACTGATAGCCAGTTAATATGTTTGTTTCTGATATACAGTTCCATAGAATTTTTGCTTAGGTAAAGAATATTTTAAACCTCCTTACAGTCTTTGTGTAAATCCTTGACTTAGCCACATCTTTACTAGCTTAGTACAGACCATGCGCACCTTGCGGCTTCGTCGCAATGTGGTGAAGCTTTCCCTGTATCGCCACTTCACCAACACCCTCATTTTTGCTGTGTTGGGTATGTACCTCTTTATAATTCTCTGTATATATGCAGTCTGCCACAGAAATAGCCAGACAGAATGTATTTCAATTTACTCTGGACTCTTCAGGGCTAGTTGATTTTTTTGTAAATACTAATTTATCCCTAAGCTTCTTTTCATGGATGTCATGTTGATTCCACGTGATTGCAGAAAGTGCAGAAAAACTTCGTAAACAACACGTTAACCAAGAACAGCCTAAAATAGTTGATTAATGTGTATGCAGAAGACCTACATCCAGGTGGTGGTTCTCTCTTTGTGTGTGTGTGTGTGTGTGTGTGTGTGTGTGTGTGAGGTCCAGTGGGAGGAGTGCTTCTAACAAATGATAGTTTGGCACTGTGGAAGAGGGAAATATGGGGTATATTGGGTAAAAGAATGATGAGGGGAAAGGGTTGAGCTAGGTGTGTGTATTGGCTTGCTGCTCTGTGGTGCTGCAGGTGCTGGTTACTGCCGTTAGCATGCTCTTCTTATTCAATTTTATATTTGAAATAATACGTTTTTGCTCTTTTTTCCTTTTAGCTTCAGTGGGCTATATTATCTGGTTTATGACACAGCGATCAAATGCAAACTGTGTGAAGGTAATGATCTGTATTATCTGCAGGTATCAGTTGAATACCTTTTGTTTTAGAAACATTTTCTTCATGTAAAACAGTTTGTAGCTAAATGAACCTATGCTATATCTTTCTCAGATACAAGCTAGGAAGTAGCAAACATATAGCACATTATATACAATATAAATATATAATCACATGTTTTTATGTACTGTGGTTCCCAAGTTAGGATGAGTAGGTCAGTAAAGAGGCACTCAGTCTGAAAGTCTTGTCACAGAACTAATTAGAAACTGGCCTTTCTTCTTTGTATAGTCCTTTCACTGATATCTTTTTCAATGTTAATCTTTGTGGTAGGACTGGAAACAGATGTGGGTGGATGAAGCATTTTGGCATGTTCTTTTCGTGCTTCTGCTGTTTATTATCATGTTGCTGTGGCGACCAACTGCTAACAATCAAAGGTGGATACCCAAGCTGCATTTTATATTTCCTTTATTTATTTTTAATAAAAAAGCCTTGGATTTTTGGTCATGGATATATTTAAATTTGTCCACAGATTTCATGAACATAAATTCATTACCTTTCGGCATTCAGGATATGCTTTCTGTCAATCTGTAGATGTGTATGCTGTATTGCTCATTCTGGATCCTCAGTTAACATTAATTGTCACCATTATAGAATATTAGAGGATTGAAGTTTCAGGATCCTATAAGCACATTAAGTTTGGAATTCAAAATCAGTTTACCAACAGCTTGAGGATCTGGATGACATGCTAACATATTTTAAAAATAATTTACTGACAGACCTTTTATGCCTTCCTTAGATATGCTTTCTCCCCACTGTTGGATGCAGCAGATGATGAAGATGAAGATGATTCTGTGCTTAATGATGCTTTTGGTGAGTTCTGAGATAATTGTTTCATGCTTGCTTGTTTTTTGTTTTTTTAATCCACCATTTACAGGCTCATTTTGTTATTAAAGCTAAAAATTATGTGCAATTGCCATTTCATGTTTTGACCACAGAACACTGCTTTGCTGTGCTTACAACAATCTTTGAAGAGTTTGGTAGGACATTTGGCATCTGAAGGCAGTGGAGGAGAGGCTATCAGTTTTTATATTGTCTCAAAATATGCAAATTTAATAGAGAACAAATTTCCTGTCATGACTTTTTTATTCCCCTCCAGAGGGTATGAAGATGCGGAGCACAAAACAAGTCAATGGTTCTCCTAAACAGCGTGATAGCAAGAAAATGGTAAATTTCTTTTACCTTTTTTTGCATAGCTGCAAAGGAAACAAGAATAAAAATTGTTTTTTAAAATATAGAATCTGGAATCTGAAAAGAGATTGCCTTATCTACTATGTATTAAATCATCTGAAACCCTGCTTCAAACCATGTAATCATAAAATACATGAAGCAAATTATGCAGATACGATTTAGGACAGGAGTAAACATGGCTGCATGTAAATAGCAACATTAACTTTCCATATTAGGCATTGAGCACAAATATTGAATCTCCTGAAGAATAAATCACTACCTTTTAACTGATTTTTTTTTCTTCTCAATGCCAGGAGGATGACCTTAAGTGGGTGGAGGAACATATTCCATCTTCAGTAGCAGACAAGTGAGTTGAACATTGTTGTTACTTTATATTTACTGCTCTTCCCAACCCCATCTCTTTTTTGTAAGATATTCACGGTTTTTTTGTACTGCTATTTGACACTTCACTTTATTAACTTCCAAAAGTTCTATATTGAGGAGCTACATAATTGATGAATGATAGGAATGGTTGTTGGATTAGCCACATTTGATCATGGTCATGTATTTGTTTACCTCTCTGTACTATTCCATGCAAGATTATTTTTACTAGGGCTGATTTTTTTAGCTGTGCACAATCCACTTTGGTTTGTATGTTTTCTCTGTGTGTTGTCATTTCAATTGTTTTCCTCATTCTTTGTTATGCTTCTTGCAGACGTTGTGTTTGCTATGTCAGATAAACATTTCGCATTTTCAGAGCATTGCCAAGTCTTCTGGATTCTGATGAAGAAATAATGACCACCAAGTTTGAGATGTCAAAAATGGAGTAACAGATGAGGTTGACTGAAACCTTGCTTACTAGTTTTGACCTTTAACCTGCAAAGAGGTCACCAGATCATGGTGGTTAGTGGTGCCCTACTACCGTCTTCCTTGGATGCCATATGATCAGACTATTAGCAGGGACAAGTGTGTCCGCATGCAAAAATCTACCCAAAAGAAAGCAATCTGGTGATATATGTCAACTAAAACAGCCATTTTCAGTTTTTTTAGTTCTTTTATTATTGTTTATTATTGTTATTATGAGTAGAAAATCCATATATTACAGAGAGGGGGTGGAATACTGTGTAGGCTGTAAGTTTGTGATTTTCATTTATGATGGTGTGTTAATGCACACAAGCACGTGGGAAGCAATGATTGCTGACTTTTTTTTCTTTTTTTTTTTTTTTTAGAATCATCAGAGTACACTTGTGTGTACTAGTTTTTTTTTTTAACATTATACTTGTAAGGAGGGTTTGCAATCTGTGCTGCATGTAGGGAAATTCTGCAGCATGTAAACACATGCCCATATCATCACTTTATTACCTTTAATTCAGTGCTAGAGCCTTATAACCTGTTTATTCATACTGGCCTTAGGAGCTGGCGAGCCTGGAAAAGTCATGAGTAACTTAATGGCTGTTGCCGTCCACCAGCAGTGCAGGAAACATTGATAGACTGAGAAATCAAACCGAAGCTGGAGACGTTTTCACAGGTGCTGGCATAATAGGAGAGAAGATTGAGAAAGACTTTTGACACATTCTTTCTCCTTAAATGCCACTAAGTCTGCATTACAAACTACCTGTTGTGAAATGTCAACATAATAATTTGCAAGATTAACTGGATTGTTGGTTGGTTGATTTGTTCTGTATTATAATGGTTAATGTAGGCTTTTACTGTATTATATTGTAGCATTCTGCATATACTTTCTTTTCTGCTCACTCTGTTTAAATATTCATAGTAAGTTGATTGTTTTATAAGGGGTAGGAGAGGGAACTGTTGCAAGGTTGTTTTGATCGGAGTAATTAACTCGTTCAGGAAGTCAGGTTGTGCTTAGTAATTGCTAATGTTCATCTTTGGTGACCCATCTTGATTGAGTTGATCTCAAAATGGCAGTTAAATAACTGTTACGAGACATCAAAATCACTTGTGGCATGCATCCATGTTTCAACATGCACCGTCAAAGAAAGTGGAAGAGGCAAATAATGTTTGAATGTGCATCGCTACAATGTGATGTCCACCTCAAAAACAAGTGCATGGAATGTGCATGTAAGTCAATACAAAGTGCAATTTTAGCAACGCAGCAAGGATGAAGCCTTAAGCATTAAATGAAACTGTTTTTTCTTTGTTTTCTTCTCAACACTTGCATCAGTAAACTAAGCATGATGTAGAAGTGTTTAAGAAAAGTGAAAAAATGGGATATGTGTGGCAGGAACTTTGTTACTTTAAAGCCAATGCATCATTTACATTGTGTTTGATGCAATGTATTGGCCAGTTAAACTGTTTGAAGTGAACATCAAGTGTTGCTGGCAAGCAAAGAAAGTTACTCTGTTATTTACATAGTAGCATAGTGCAGTTTCCATCCTGTGTTTACATTTTTGACATAGAAATTAAAAGCAACAAAGAGCATGACCTAAAGGAAAAAGCTGCGAGGCTAGTTCGATGCATGCTTTAGTATGTTTAATTTTATCCAGTGTAGCTTTACAGAGCTGAAGGCAGATGAATGAGGTGTGCAACACCCAATAGCATATTTTGCGATGCTGTGATTCAACTTTCCACTGATCCCACTTTGATTCAAATCCAGTATCAAACAGGATGTTTTGTTTTTTTTGGACATGCTTGAGATAATGTCACAGAAATGTTGGTCCAGATGTGCTTAATTTAAACTTCCATGTCTGTTCTAACTGTTCATAAATGGATAGTTACGGTAGCGAGGTATTTTATGACTGCGGTTTTATGAATATTTTAAGCAGAAATGCTTAGTAAATGTGCTCTTGGCAGTCTTTGGTGTGTTTCTACCCCACCCCAACCTCTCAAGGTTCTTAAACACGTTTAAAAAAAGATGTTAAGTGGGATACCTGATTGTGTAGGTAGATACAGTTCTTTTCATTTGTCATACAAGAGGAAAGGTCATTGTCATGCTAACATTTGGGGCAAGAAATTTCAGCACCAGTTTGACTAAGGAACAAATAGAGGAGTCGTGTCAGAATCTGTGGTTCTCACATGCATTCAAGCGGAAACGCAATATCATAAAAACATAGATATCCAACAGTGCTCAAGATAATATTTAATTACTATTTAAATTGTAAATTGTTGATATTATCCTTTGTCTTACATGTTTCATTCGTAGCGAGCAAATGGTTTTACTTGTATCATTTACACTTGAACATTTGATGGTACCATTCTTGCCCCTGCATGTTACGGTGAAGACCCAGTCCCCTATTACATATTGGATAAGTACAATTAAAAGTTAAATATTATTATAATATATTAACAAAAGTGCTAAATTATTTTCATATGAATGGATTCAGTTGCTTCTTAATACCAACTCCCCAAATCTGAGTACATGTTTTTATTCCATTTCTTTGAACTTAATGTTGTTTTGGAAAGAAGACCTCTTTTTCTCCAAGTTACGGCAATATTTTATAAGCATTCATTCAGTTATCAGATTGGCTGCAACTTTCAGGAGTTTTAGAAGATAGCCAGCCCATAGTGTGCTGCTTCTAATAAATCTGATGCATTAGTGCAAAATTAATGAAGCCTTCTTTGTCTCTTAATCTGCCAGCAATTTTGAACTTAATTTCATGTTTGACTTGGGTCAACCTTTAAGACTTCTGTTAACTAGTGTGTCCTTAGCTCCCTTTCTGTCACTTATGAGGCAGTGAGACATTTCAAACGATTGCTAAAACTATGCTGAGCCAAATTGGTCAAGGAAGACACCCATATTTCACAAAACATTGTTTTTGTATCATTATCTAGTGAAAAAAAGGGCTGTATCTGAGCAAGAACACAGCAACTAGCAACAAGAATGTAAGTGGAGAGAGAGTGGTAGCTGTCTAAAATTACCATCCCATTTCCTGTTGCTTGCATTTGTTTTTGACTTGGGAACTGATTGCTATTCCTTCCTGTAAATATGTAATCATGTACATATTTTTATTATTAAAGCATTTTTTTAGTTGTTTTAATAAGCCATGTTCTGCTGTGTATTTAATTTTCAAACTGGGATATGTCTGCTCTTGTGGCTGCATCAATAAACAACAAGAAAACTGTTGGCATTTGTATTGGAAGAAATTGCTCCATGTTCCTGTAGCTTATCACCCAAATTTATATGTATGAAAAAGTGGTATCAAGAGGACAAAATAAATATGTTTTAATGCATGGTCACGCAATCTGTTATTCAAAAGAACAAGTTACATAATGATGTGTTATATATCACATGTCACTCAATTGAAGATTATTTCTGCCACCCAAGCTTTAAAAAAAATTATTCAAATGTGAACAGCTAGAATCTTTTACACTGAGGCAAAAAAGGATTCACAAATCAATACTCTGCAGTGTTATAACTGAATGATAAATCTGTGACAGCATATAAAACAGGCAAACCAACTCTTCAGCATATTATTTAATAAATCTGTTGCAGCACATGAGGCAAAGGCATAAATGTTGACTGCCACTACATTCAAACAGCTTTTGGCAACAATTCACAAAAGTCAGCAAATATGTTAAGTTTAGTTTCAAATATAAAAATTATTGTGCACTCTGTTCAGACAAATTTTCCTTTTTTTTCTAAAAAAAACTTTAGCTACCACTGAAGAGAATGATACAAACTGAAGCTTTTTAAATAGAATTTTCTCATAATTTTATCCTGTTGGTAGCTTTTTAATTAAGTGATTATTTAATGTCATATTCAAGAATTCGGAGCATTATAAAAAGAGTTTGCACAATGTTTTGTGAAAGTACCATTCCAATGAAAAAAAAGGGCAATGCTAATAATCATATTGCATGCTTCATTTGTTTAGGAGTCATACTGACAGAAAAAAATGGCAAAAGAAAACTTTTAGACCATATAAAGAGATGCAAATGTAAGAAACCCTGTATGACCTTGCCTAACTAATGAAGGAGCCGAGACTTTAAACTCGTGGCTTTTGAGATCAGATTTGCCTTGTTGTCTCTGCACAGATCTGCTTCCAGCATCTGATTGTGGATCACTGTTCTTTGAAGCTTCTTTTGGACCAGGAACATTCACACCAGCACTCGAATTTCCTGTGGTGTTGCCTTCTTTAATCTCATCATGCTCTCCCTGATCTTCTGTCTTCAGCTCTTCCTTGTAGGCTGTACTTTCCAGTTTAGCCATTTTATGGGGTCTGGTTTCACTACCATGACTGGTAACTTTAGCATCTCCGAAGTCTACTTCTTGCAGGTGAACAGTTTGTACTGAGTATGGTTGTGCCAGGCACTCAACGGTTATCAAGTCTTCAAACCCATGTTCCCGAAGTGTGTCGCAAGAACGCTGAACTTGCTCGATGCATGGTGAAAAAGTGCAAATGCGCCCACCTGTAACAAAAGACAAGGACTCTGTTCATATTTACTTTCAGTGCTGGCTTCCAACCAGTCTCTGGGATGGAAATAAACGAAATGTGAGGAAACACTGCTTCTAAACTGATTTTCATCCACCAAAATAAGATGTATATATATAAACACACAAACACAAACACAGATTTTCACTTGGAAACAAAGCTAAACCTGACACTGAGTTTCATTGTTCTCAGATTATTTTGCTTCACAAAACTTTTTTTAAATTGATGTTTTTGTTTGGTTGCATGTTGCCTTCCATTTTTGTTCTGTCTAGTTTTCTATTATTTTGATTGAATGATAATATCTGCTCTTTCTGTTTGTTGTTTGATTCTTTTCAAGAGGTGTCACTCTCCACCATGACACAGATTCTAGATTTAATTCCCAGCCCTTTCCTTTCTCTTCTATAATGCTGATCCTAAATTTAAGTTTTAATATTTGCTCTAGTTTCTAATACCTTTTAAGTCTTACTCCACCTGCTGCTTCACTGACCACTCCTCTGCCTTTTGACTCACTCCTGAGGTGAAAAATGTGAAGAATGCTGGTGGAGAATGACAGACCTGACTGTCCACAGAGAACTTTTTTCTGGCTCAGAGGAAGATCACAAAGCACTTGATCATAGCTACAAAGATTTTCCATGCCAACAAAAAGCTAAGAAATGTGTCAAACAGAGATTTGTTTGAGATTGTGCACGAGATGTTAGGGGAGCACAAGGCATCCTCACTCCAATCCCCATTCCTCTGGAAAAGGTTGTCTGATTTACTTTCTGGGGAAGGGGGTGGGGAATGACATCATCAGGGTAGTGCTAAACCAGCAGACTCACAGTCTTAGTTTTGCTGTTTTCTCCAAAGCACCTTTAAAGGAATTAGTGTCTGTCACCAAGTCCGGAGTCAGGGAGATATTCACCCGGTCACCAAAGCAATCCTCCTCTCTTGACCCAGTTCTCACACACCTCCTGCACAAGTGTCATGACTCGATGTTTCCAGTTATCACTTTCATCATTAAACACTCCTTGACTGGTGATACACCCTCATTGTTTAAGCGTGCTGGTGTCACCCTGCTTTTATAATGACCCAAATCAAAACCTAATAACCTCAAAAACAGCTGTCCTGTTTCAATCTACCCTTTTTGTCCAAACTACTAAAATAAATTGTGCTGCTCAAACTCCTGAGCCATTTGACTAGTCGCAAGCTACCTGAACTACTTCTGTCTTTCTATTATAAAAATACCTTTTCATAATCCAAAAAACACTACTGCTCACTCCTGAATTTCTCATCATCATCCATGCTTTACACACTGTCATCTGTTTGGTGTTGCTTGTGTTTTTTCGTTGTATGGTTAACTGTTCATTTGTAGTCTGCTGTGCACAGTGCATTGAACATGGGAAAATATGCAAATTCTATTATTATTATTAACATTTAGTATGACATAGAACAACACTACAATGTGAAGATACAGTTGTTTAAGCATTACTGGTTTTTTTTTTAAACTACACATGACTTTAATTGCCCTTACAGAGGAATAAAGTTGCATGTAATTTTAAAATCTCATTCATATTGCACTCCACAAGCCATGACTGTGATTTTTGTAATGCATATTGGCACTGTACACTGAAGTGACAGTTGAAGTAAGTTTTTAAAAAAATACAACCACCATACTGGTACTTACAGCCTATGCCAACATTAGCATACCTGTTTGCAACACCTGTTTAGCACTTTTGATACATTCCCATGGTGATGGGAGATCTAAGAACACAGCATCTGCCGCACAATCCAAAGGAAATCCCTTGTCACACACATCATGATGTTTCACTGTTACAAAGTCGCTTAAGCCATGAAGCTCAAATTCTTTCTGCACTGCTGAACACCTTTCTGCATGGAACTCATATGTGTAAAGATGGCCAGTGGGCATCACACTTCTTATTAGCACATGAGACAAGGATCCGCTGCCAGTCCCTATGAAACAGATACAAAATCTGAAGAAGTAATGTCATAAATCTGTTTGTCAAAGCCCATCGATGTTAAAAATCTGTGAACAAACCAAATTTAAATGTAATAATGAAACAGCAAAAGATATATGCTACCATTTGTTTCTTATTAACGAAAGCAAACGTTATGCTGATAAAAATGAAAGGAGGTTAAAAGGCATTGCCTATGTTTCCTGTAACTGTCATCTCTGAATCCTGCGCTTTAATAATTTAAGAATAATTGTATCGTAGTGACAAACTCACCAGCCTCGACCACTACAGAACCAGGTCTCAAATGAAGCTGTAGAATAATGAGGCTGATATCTGTAGAATAGAGAATTTGAGTCCTGTGAGGAAGAGCTAGAGTCCACAATTCCGCTGTAAGTTGAAGAGGATATAACCATCCTTTCGGGCACTGTATCTTCCGACCGTAAGGGGTATTCATTAAACTGTCATGCCTGATGGCGCCGTATTTAGTTTGATCTACCCGGCCACGAGTTAATTGTATGGGCACGATATTATCGTATCCCAGATGGAGGAGCACCGTATCGCCTTCTTCCATATTTTTCTTACTCTTAGTGAAACTCATGATGCCAAAGTTACAGACAACTGACTGAATCAACAGATTGTATTTTCGCTCGAAGCGTGCTTATTTTTGGCCGGAAGCGAAAGTTGCCAAGAAAGACACCTCTTGTCAGCTTGTGTCGAGTTGTATCCCTTTACCCGCAAACACAGACTTCTATGACAGTAAGTCACGCAAATATCTACAGTCGTCATAATTCCTAGCCCTGTTTTCCCCTTGCTGTTAAACTGAATCAGTAATAGGTTAAAGTTTATTATTATTATTATTATTAAAAAAAAGTCTGAGCGCACATCGAATGAACAGTTAACATACAACAAAGAAAAGAGTGAATCTCCCGAAAGTTATCGGACGACGAGTATTTTGAAGTCGGAAAGCCAAGTGATTTGCGGCAATGGATCGAAAGTAACATTTTCATAAACAACAAACAGGGTAAACAAAGAACACAAAAATGTTATTGCATTATCGGTATATTGACCATTGCACAAAAGCTGGATTTCGCAACAACGGTATATTTGGCAACGCAATATGTATGTCCCTGGTCAGATTTGATATGTTGCAATTCTTACAGAAACTTATCGATCTGTTGATGTGAGCTATTGCGCACGTCTGATATCTTACTGATGCTTTGTTTTGACTTGAATGATTTCATCATAAGATAAAGGTCGTCCCTTAACCCCCCCCTCCTCCTTTTTTCTGTTTTTTTTTTTGGGGGGGGGGGTCATTGGGGAGTGAAATGATAAAGACCTCACTTTTCTTGACGCCAACTTGCATGCGAGGGCGGTGCCATCTGCTCTTCCTCACTGGTTTACCTCGCCCAACCCTCGAGCCAGGTTTCTTCATTCCCGACAGATGGATAGACTCTATATATATATATAGGGTTCGGACGCCATGGCGCAGTGCTCTACCCACTCGATGATTGGGATCCGCTTGCTTCAGTGATTTCACCATCACACATAAAGGAATTTACTAAGAAAACTTTTAAATCTCTGTGTCATACATCAATCTCATTTTGGGCCGCTCTTTGCAACGTCAGCTGCCACAGTAGATGGTTTAATTGCTATATCTAATATAAGTTTTTATAGCGGCTGAACGGCATGCAAAATTTCCACCAACAGCATAAAACAATTAGGCCTAATAAGTATCTAGTATAATACTGTAGTAACCATTTGGTTACAGCATGAGCAGCAATAGCAATAATAATGATGATGATGATGCTGATGATTATATTACGACGACGATCGAAGAGATTTCAATATGGCACTGCATGCATCCGTATGCTATTTTGTACAGGTATACGCGCCACTGCATGTCATCTACATTACGAATGACAAAGTTTAATTGCCTCTTGTTCGTTGCTTCTGCGTTTATGTGCCAATGAAGATGGGTGTTGAAACCAGGTTACGTGGCTCAGTTGTCTGGCATTCTCGGTGTGTCACTTTGTTTTCATTCTTGGTGTCTTTGATTGATGGTCAAGAGCCCATATTTGGCCTTGGAAACCTTATATAGGACACATTCCCCGAAACTAAACTTTGTAGCTTTTTCATGAAAGCTCCGCCCCATGACGTCACAGTAATAGGTACACGCTGTGTATTTGTGCACAACGCATAAATAAATTCATCTTGTAAGAAGAAAAAAAATTCACTAGCATGTTTCTTGTCACACAACGCAGCAGTTAGGTGTGATTATAAACAAGAGAATTTAATAAAACCGCATACTCACGGACGATCGATATATCAATGTGCCTACAGGAGTATTATCTGTTTGAACAATAATTTAAACAAAAACAGTAAGTAGATCGTATAATGAACGTATGATGCAAATGGGACGTGTGGTCCTAACTAATCATTAAATTGTTGACACAATCAAAGCGACCGGTACGTACGTAGTACTGAGAGTGCGTGTGTGTTGTAATAATGTAAGTGTTGACGATGCGTGTTTGAGATAATACTGTGAGAATGCATGTTTCGTGTTGCGGTTGGTTCTGTTGATATTACGTTTCTTTTTCTTCCCTAACAGCCTCTTTCAAAGTGCCGCTCTCCGAAATATTGACAGTGTATGTTTTTGTGCATTGTTGGGTTACGTCTGACATTTTCCCACGAAGGTCAAGAACTGTCAATCAATGTAAATAAGGGTCACCCACAACCTCATTCGGACCGCCATTTCTCCAAACATGGCTCGCACCATGGAAGGAAATATCACGGTATTCCTGCGCGAGCATTCTGAAACAGACGATGTCTGTCTTGTAAAGTTCAGTTTGGTGAAAAATAACTTTTTTATTTCTAAAATTCCATAAAGACTCAATACCATTATGCAATATCATGAAACGAGCAACTCTGTTGTAGATCTATGTTTCATGCGGCCGAATATATCTAATCATAGCACACGGTTCCCGTGTACGGCAGAAGTCACGTAAAATAAGGTAGTAACTCTGGGATATTTCCCTTTGGCGATAAGAATGCAGACAAGTAACCATTCCGGTGCAGTTACGACGGTTTCCGATTTGAACAGCGCCACAAGCTTGAACGGATGCTCAGGTTTTGCTACTGCAAATGGGCCCGGAGCGACACACGTTACGCCTGATAACTTCATCTTTGAGCAAGTGGACCCCACGCGTTCAGACGGAGATGATGACTCTGACAGTGAACTGCCCAGTGGCCACTGCGGCCAGGGACAACAGTCCACGCCCACCTCTGGCCTCAAGCCTGGAAAAAAGACAAAGGGTAGAGTCAAGATTAAAATGGAGTTTATTGAGAACAAGTTGAGGCGATACACAACTTTCAGCAAACGTAAGACTGGAATAATGAAGAAGGTAGGTAAACTGTTAATAGTATTTTTTTTAAATACATTGCTTGGTTATTGTTTTCAGTTTATTAACACTTAATTGTAAATGTAAAAAGATAACTTCAGTCGAATGCACCAGTATTCAATTAGTAGGTTTGTCTGAATTTACATAGGTACATAGAATTGGCATCAAGATAGAAAGCTGTTATAATGGATCATATACAGAAAGGTGTAAAAAGACAAAATAAATTAGATCCCTTCTGGGGAGGGGTTCTGCTATTTCATATTGCAAATCAAAAGCAGTAATGAAGTAAGACATTCAATATATGTATTCTAGTACAGCATGAGTTGGGAAATTACATTAAAAAAATTAAATCAGTTAATCTTTATTGTCTGTATAAAGCACAAGTCCGAAACAGAAATTTGCCTTTGGCTCTCACATGAACATTTAAAGGACATGTCTCAATTTGATGTACAAACACACACACACACACACAGACCCGTTCTTAGCCCCCGTAGGGCCCGAGGCAAAGGGCATGTGCAGGGCCCTTGATGCCATGATCGCAAGTGTTTTAAAAACTCATAAGCCAGCAGTAACTTTTATTAACTTTAATATCTAAGTAGATCAAATGGAGAGAGTTGTGTGACAATGACATAAACATATAAATGTATAGCATATTTTGGCCGAATTGTAATATAAACAAAGTTATGCAGTGCCGATATTTTCAGTCATTTTACCTGCTGACTAAGGACTTTGCAATGCTATGTTTATAAGCTTTTCTCACAAATTTCATTGTCAGTCAATTTGAGACATTTGCTAGTCACTCTTGTTGACACTGATGATCGTGCTTTGTCAAATGGTATTTACCAATAAACATAAACTCATAGAAACATAAATAAAAAAATTCTGTACATACCAAACAAAGAAAGTGCAGCGTATCGCCAGCTTTTCAGGTATACAATATAGCGTGCGACAGGCAGGAGAGCGCGGTGTGAAAAGATTTTAAACTTAGTGTATATAGCTTTCTCTAAGGTCGAACTGTCCAAGAGTAGAGAGGTAGCATATGCATTTAATTGATGGTTAAGACTTGAAGATTATTACACTGCTACTCAAATAAAGAGAGCAAGATGTTTTTGTTTTTATTAGATTTTATTTGACCATTACTGGATTTTGTTGGCCAGGTAAAGTTTAATGTTTTATTTATTTACCAATTTTTCAGTTAATGTTATGTTAGAAAGTTGTACACCTAGAAGGCACTAAGATAAAACTAACGTACCAAGAATAAATTTTACCCTTGCTCATTTCCAGTTAATGATAAACATTATGAATCTTGAATCATAGATAATTCATGAGTATTCAGAGAAAATAGTCTTGTAGGGCAGAAGTGTTAGTGAATTGCATGGTGGCTATAAAATGTTCCAGCTGTTCTTGCTTTGCGTTTGCCTTGTGTTTCAACAGGCTTATGAGTTGTCAACACTGACTGGTACACAAGTGATGCTGCTTGTAGCTAGTGAGACAGGACATGTGTACACATTTGCTACACGCAAGCTGCAGCCAATGATCACAAGTGACAGTGGAAAAGCTCTCATACAGACCTGTCTGAATTCTCCAGACCCTCCACCGGGCTCCTCTGCCCATACTACACAGGAGCAGCGCATGAACCCTTCAGGTTTTGAGGAAACCGAGTTAACCTACAGTGTTGGAGAAGACGACAGCAAGGTGTGCCAGATATTTCTTACAAAAATCATGACTTTTGCTTTCTGTTTTTTTTTTAAGCTTTTAAGTTTTTTTTATATTTTTGGTGACTTACCAAACTCTTATTAACACTTTGAGTTCAGGCCTTGCTTGACCTTTGATTCTGAGGTTCTTTCTCTGCATGTGGTATCTGTTTACAGGACTGGCTACCATGCCGGGATATAGCCTTAGTTGCTGGCTCCGCGTAAAACTCCAATATCCCCCTCCCCCCTCACCTTCTGTCCTGACAGTTGATGATAGGGAATGTAGTGTTGTGTTTCAGATGGCCACAGGTACGCTGCAATCATCACTGGACTCTCAGAGTCAGACTCCACCAGCCACGGTGAGTTGTTAATCACTGCAATGGTCTTCAGCTTTTTTTTCTGCATCAAGATCTTAACCATAGTCATAGCACTAGCACCTCTGTTGGGTGTTAATAGTTACGTTCTGAGTTCTTATATTTCATGATTTGAAAATTGGGTTACAAAGCTTATCCTTTTATTTCTCACACTTTAAGCAACTGTTGGTTTGATATAATTAGCAAAACTGAATAAAAGATTTTGCAGCTCGAGTATTTTAGAGATTGTTTCCCTTCTAATGATGTTGATTTTCTTGCCTGTTGTTTGTTATACAACATACATTTATCCCTTAGGCTGTGAGCATTATTTCAATATTATAACACAAAACTTACCTGGTTGGCATACTCAGAAAGTTTCCTCTGCCCACCCACCAGAAATGCGGTCCTGATTTTTCAGGGGAGATAATGGCAGGGAGGAGAGGGTTGGCTGTCATGTGCACTGCCTTTACAGTTACTTGTGTCTGGGATCCTATAGTCTTACCTTAGGAACTGGTATCAACCTATTGTTACGTTTCATATCATTTGTTCCAAAATATAAGTTGTCATACGAAAATTGCATGCATTTTAAAAGCTTTATTGTTGGAATCTTTCCAGCATGTTCCTGTTTATACTGTTCAGCAGCAAGCAGTGTCTGGATCATCCTCTGCTAGTCACGTTGTTCCTATAGCCACAACAGTTTCACAGCTAACTGCCTATGCAAACCAGCCCATCACAGTTGCAGCACCACCTGTGGTAACAGCACCTGCAACAGGTGAAAGTGGGGGAGGAGGAGGTGGTGGTGGCAAAGTGACAGGCATTCCTCTCCAGCTCCCTGGCCTTATATTGCAGACAGGTGTGCACGTGTGTTAGCATGCATCTTTAATGTCCTTCCTAACTGTGGACTTGGATTATTAGAATTGTTGCCTTAGCATTGCTTCTGTCTTGAAAACTGCAACAAGAAAGGATCTGTGACCTAAAAACATTGCTGTGCCATTGTTCTAAAAGATTCTGAGACATTACCATGGGTGTATCCAAATTTGGATACATCTACACATTTGGTGTTGCATTCTGTTTTGCAAGGATATATTGTACATTTGGGGCACAAGTATAATGTACATTTATTGAATATCATGAGCATAGCCACTGTCTTGCTCTCAAAGTTCTTAAACATTTGGAACACTGCAAAATGGCTGAGTGCTTCAAGGTTTATAATAAATGCAGTGCTTCAGATAGGGGTGAGTTTAAATCATGACAAAGCAAAAGAGGCACTGTTGATGTATATAATATGGCTATGATGAATTTACCTTTTTTCGGATTATTGTGAAAATAGTTGTTAACAATTGCATGTGAATGTGGCTTGCATATGTTTTCATCTGTGTGTGCACCCATGCACTGTGTTTTGTTGGGGTGTAGGAAGTGGGCAGCCCTTGACGTTTTCACCTGGCCAGCTTAGTGTATCCACCTCCACCACACAGCCACAGACAGTTTATCGAACAGTATCAGGTCAGCTGGTCACTGCCGTGACAAGTGAGTAACAGTACCACCCATTCTATATCTTTACTAAAAAGCATGGCTAATTTGAGAAGAATTAATGCTTATAAATAAAAATTTCTGTGATATTTTTCACCAGTTCTCTGGAATTCAATTTTCTTTTTATCTTGTATTTTCAGTATCTATTTAGCTTTGAGTTCAGAGCCATTGTTTCTTCTGGAATGAAAAAAAAGTAAATTTAATGAAATAATTCATTTATACAAAAATAGTGATCCACAAATTGTCCGAATATGCAGTTTGGGTAAACTATCAATTCCAAGACTTGATAAGAGCTGTCAGTTGTTCTTGTCAATGTAACGATGCCAGAGGAAACAGAGTTCAAGATGACAGTTAGGCTCGCTTTCTTGATCCTGGAATTCATTGCTTAGTTTAATGAAGCCCATTAAAGTAAGGACTTGGGTGAGTTGGCTAGTGAAGGCAACATGCTAACAAAACGTTCTTCCTGTTATTGACACAAGTCAGCATCTCTTCATGCTTTGTACTGGTTAGTGTTACTTCTTATTAAGTAAGAGAAATTTTTGATCATTTGAATCTATGCTGTGTGTATCTGCTCTACATTGGCATGGAATACACAGTCTCCACAACCTATGTCATTTTGTTATGCCATCAACTTATTTTGATTTTACACCACCTACTGTGAAGCGGGTGTTCCAGTGGTTAGTGCCTGTCACCAATACAGTGAAGGCTGACTGTCCGGGGTTCAGCTCTAGTCTCAGGCATGCTGTTCTTTCTCTTCATGGGACATCTGTTTACAGGACTGGCTGCCTTGCTGTGATATAGCCATAGTTGCTGGCTCTGCCTAAAACACCAATCCCACCACTATTGTGAACCACCTTGAGCTTGCCTGACAGGCAGGGATAGGGGCCTATATCAGCCTACTTTATATACAGCTGAGAACCCATGTTTCTCGGACGCTTTGTGTGTGAGTTTTTCTGTCTTTTGCTCTGCCTATCTCTGTTTACAGACCGCGTCAGTCTGTATGATGTGTGATGATGATGATGATGATGATGTCGTTTTATAATGCACCAGTTTCCGCATCACAGAGATACGCTCAATGCGCAGTGATCCCAATAGCCACCAGACTGCAGGTCAAATGATCAAGTTCAAACAACAACAAAATGCAGATGATAAAAAAACTAACAAACAAACAAACAAACTAGTCCATTTGAAACAAGTGTGTCTTCAGTTTTTTCTTGAAAGTTGCAAGACTCTCAGACTCCTTGGTCGAGAGGGGAAGTGAGTTCCACAGGAGCGGGGCTACATTTGAGAAGGATCTAAAACCCATTGTCTTTTTGTTTGTGTTCCCTGTCAGAACATTTGGTCGTCTTAGTCTGGATTGGGCTGCTGAGCGAAGGTTCCGCTGAGGTTGATGACGGTGAATAAGTTCTTGTAGATATGCATGCGCAAGGTCGTGAAGGCAGCCATATGTCAGAGTTAACATTTTGTGGTCGATCCTTTTTTTCCACAGGAAGCCAGTGTAGGTCACATAATACGGGAATAATATGGTCAGTTTTTTTCTTTCGTGCAACTATCCTAGCAGCTGTATTTTGCACTCGCTGAAGCCTCGACAACTCACTCTTTGAAATTCCCCAGAGGCAGCTGTTTGCATAATCTGATTTCGAATGAATGAGGGACACAGCAACTGCATTTGCAGTCTTCTTATTGAGAATGGGTTGGAGTCATCCAAGTGTGCGGATGTGAAAATAACATACCTTGACCACAGAACTGACATGATCAGACATAGTCGGAAGATTGTCTACATAGAGTCCAAGGTTCCGTACAGAGCTGGAGAGGGGGATTCTAGCTTGACCCATTTTTTGCTAATGCTAAACTTGGAACCACATAGCATCGCCTCTGTCTTCTCATCATTAAGCTTGAGTTTGTTCCTTAGCATCCATGACTTTACCTCTAAACAACACTCTTCTACTGCACAGATTGCCTCACGCACCGACTCACTGTCTGTACTGAACGAACGATAGAGTTCAGTATGTGCATTTTGTGTGCATCTTACTTTGTGTATTAGTCTTTCTTACCTTCTGGTAATTAGGGAAATGTGCTATATAAATGCACTTTATTATTATTAGTTGAATGTTATTTACATACTTTATAGATTTTACATATATAAACTGAGATATCTTGATGTTTTTATATCAGAAAAACTAAGTTTATCCAGTGGTTCATTTGGCAACAGTCTGGCCTTCACAAAACGTACATGCTTTGTGACATATTCAAATATTTTAGCACATCTGTTGTTTCATTATCTTGCTCAGAATCATTTTGTTTGTATTAATTTTTGTTACTTTTAGATCAGCCCAGTACAACAGCTGCATCTGAAACCACATCAGTGGTGACTCCTTCAACGCTTAGCTTTTTGTCCAGTAAGTCTATGGTTGTGTATAGGCGTAACTGTACATTCTTCAAACCTGGCTACTTGTATGATTTTAGCATATATTTCCTATAATTTTGAAATGGCTATAAGATCAGTACACTTTTAAAGCAAAAGAAAAATAAACCCAAAACCTTTTATTCTCTCAAAAATACTATTTTAAATCACCTTAAATCTGTGTCCATTGATAGGTGCTGGTACAACAGCAGTAACACCGAGTCAGATCATCATGTATCAAACTCCACAAGGGGTGGTATATGCTACACCAACCCCCAGTGCAACACTTGGGGATCGAACCATCTTCAACTTCCAACAACCTGCCACCGCTATCTCCATACCACAGCCGGAGAGTGGTTAGTTGGTTTTTCACCTGTTAGCCTAGGTGCACCGGATATATACATAGATTCATCTTTTGCATCCATACAGACATGCTTGTACATGCATGCATACACATATATTACCAATCAAGTTAATCTTGAGTCAGTAGAAAGAAATTTCAGTAGAAAGAAATTTGTAATGGCACTTTCATTTTGGGATCTATGTAAAGTTTTGTATGTGTTTTGAGGCAGGGGTAGTTGGCAGATATTGATGTTTTTATAAACTCTGGATAATGTAGATAATAGCGATGCTCTAGTGCTGCACACCTTCACAAGATTGGTTTCCTGTCGACCGTAATAAGCCCACACCCAGTCAGTATCAGTTTTGATATGGCTTGTGCAGGTTGCAGTAGATGTATAACATAAGAGAAAACACCTGATCAGACTGGAAAGGAATGATAGAGAGAGGAAGAAATGGAAGGAGAACGGATCTATGGTGCAGGTAGATGCATGTGTGAAAGTGTGTTGTATGTGCAGATAGGACATAGAAAGTAATTTTGTGCAGTAAACTCTCGGAACATCTCAAGTGAGAAACTGTTATTTGATTTTCAATGGCAGGAGGGCAGCAGATTATTACAATACCTGTTCCTGTCTCACTTGCTAATTCTCAACAGGTAAGCTATCAAAACACCACCATGACCCGTTTTGCATACTGCTAATATTATGCGGCCTTTTCCAATCGTATCTGCGGCCTGCATGAAGGACACTGTAGTGATTTGTAAAATCTGTTAATTGAAGTAATTTAGAATTTTGAATATCGCACGCGGCAGCTTTTCAACAAGGCGTGATGTCATCTGAATACGTTGGAATGTCCATTGTCAGGCCAACCTTGCAGCTAGCCAGTGCACTAGCAGTCTGACTAATGTCAAAGTCTGAGTGACACATCAAGCTAAACGTTATTGATAGCAAAAAATGAAGGTAGATCACCGCATTAAGTGAGAGCAGTTTGAAGAGAGTATGTGGCCCTTTGCAAGCACACCTGCAGCCCGCACAAAGGCCACTGTACACATTTGCGGCCCCCATGACACGACGACCCATGCGGTCTTCGGGGAACCCTCAGTTTGACATGCCTGCTGTAATGTGTCCTTCAGTGGCAGGAGGCTGGATTTCAGTGAGACTGTATTAGATTTTGCTAGCATGTGTAACAGCAAGTGTGTTGAATGTGGAACTACATTTGCATGACAACATGTTATGTGCTAAGTTTACACTTTGAAGGTTGGAGGGTCCTGAACTTAATACATTGCAGCCTGCCCTTTGATCATCTGTGATTGGCCAAATTTAGAAAATGTGAGAAGTATGAATAATATAATATACAAATAACATGCTTTAAACTCATCTCATGACAGCAAAAGATCTTATGTATACAACAAACCAGTTTTGAATATTGTGAGAGTTTGGCTGACATTTGGAGGGTTGAATAAGCACTGTGTCAGAGCTTTGTGTTGTTTTGGTTGACTACTTGCCTTTTTATTTTGTTTGGTCTGAGACAATCTATATAATTTCTTACTGATGATGTTTTCCATACTAGAATGGATGCCAGGAAGTGCTCGTGGGAATGAAATGGGTGTAGCTGTCATTGACATGCTTATTGTCATTGGTGAAGCAGATGCTCAAACCACATGGTTTAACACTTATTTTGAGGGTTTGCTAGCATAGTCTCTGCATAGAAAAGCACTATTGTTATGATTACTGAGTTAAATTTTTTATTTGTTTTAGGAGTGTAGGTCTTAGTTCTGTTAATTTGTATATTTTGGCAGCCGTCGTGAAACAAAGAAATGGGACTTACAGAATATTATATTCATTAAAAAGCTTATTTTGATCATAGAATTTTGTTTGCAGGTGTTGCAACTGTCAACTGTACCTCCAGGCGAGACAATTATGTCAGATGTGCCAGGACATGTTACACCAGCAAAGAAATCAAGAAAGTGAAAGTTGTAGACGCAGCTAATGACTGTATGCAATCTTGGAGGTGAAGGACTGAAATATTTCGTGTTGCTAATTTTGGTGCCAAAGAGAAAGGGGTACAGTGGAAAGAGTGGTTTATTAAATATAAGACAGTTGACGAGTTCAAAACAAAGGTGGTCCATTTCTGTGCTGTCATTTGTAGGCAGTATACAGACCCTTTCAGGATATTTGCAGCCACCTTAAACAGGGATCTTTGTTAGCTCCAAGAAGGCTGTAATTGTGTCTACAGTTGTTCTTTACTGCAGCAGCATCATCTCATGCATATCACAGGACTGACACAAACCTGGAATGTGAGAAAACATGAGAACACAAACTCATGGATTCGATAAAGATGGAAGTGTGTGTGCTGCAGTTGAGTGTCTGAACCCTTTGTGTAGATGGCACCACCACGGTGACGAACGCTGCATTTAGACGGGGTTTTTTTTGTTTTTTTTTAAGTGCTTCTCTTTTTGTGACTGAAACTTTTGCAGGTCATGGTTTTGTTCTAGATTTCTAAGATGCTAATACAACCCTCACACAAGTGGTAGAACAATGGTAAGATGCCTTTGAAGGGAAGCCTGTCAGTGAAATCCTACATTGTGGGGGAAAAAGCAAATGTGTAGATTAGCTTAGTGATCACCTTTGGAGACTATGAAAAGTGCTTCAGTAGTTTCAGCTGGTCCATTGTAATCTTAGGGACAGAGTGCCCCAGAAGCTAAAAGCAGAACCAAGCCAGGCGCTTGAAAGTGTACATTGCAGACCAATGCTTTCCTGAGGTTGTATTAAAGCAGCTACTTTTAGAAAAAGAGGCAAGTTTGAGCACCTATTCACAAAATACTAAAAACCTGTAAGATCTTATTAATATAAATTGGAAAACAAAAACACCCCCCCCCTCCCAAAAAAAAGAAAAGAAACTAAACAGAGAGAGTTCTTTGCTGCTCAAGTAAACAATTCGGCTATCTACAGAATTGGCAGATTTTATTGAATGAAGTTTCCATAGCCCCTTCTTGTTTACATTGATAGTAGGCGACATAGGTACATGATATCAGCCTGAAATGATAATTCATATTTGTGTGGCTTTAAGCTTTGTAGTGGGGACTGCAGTTATGTTTTGGTATTACAGACATTGCAAAGCTGTATCATATTGAGATCATGGTATACCATGGCAGCATAATGTATTTGGAACTGTTGTTTTTGTGGTCAGTACTGTAAATAATGTGCAAATCTGAGTTCAAAGATGTACATATCCATATATTATACACACACACACACACATCGCGCATATTACATGCTTAAACTCTAAACTGTTTCCATCAGGACTATGAGTTGTATCATTACTTGTGTTGTTTGATGTATATAATTGGGACAGGCGTTTTCCTTCTAGTTGTGGACTAAATGTAAAGAAGTAGAAGACTGCACTTGCAGTGTGAGTAGATTTTGAAGCAAACCTTATTTTATTTAATGTACAGTTGTGCCTTGCCATTGCTGTTTTTGTTTAGACAGATGCATGCATGTGTTGAATTTTAACTGTGCTGAAAAGTCCGACATTGTGTGATATTTGTACATTAATTTGAATAAGGACATAGGACAGTTGATTTTTTATACTCTTTTTAATCAACAAAATATTTTGATTGCATTCTTGGTCAAGTGTTTAGCAAACATGTTTATAGTAATCTTGCAATGCTGGACCCTAAGTTTCAAGGGGATGTACAAAACTATTTTTATACATTTTTAACTGAAACGTCTGACCGTAAAAACTCATAAGCCAGTGCACTTGAAACTTTTAGTATCTTTTCATGCTGATTATGGCAGCAATCCCATCACTGGTGTTGTTAAGAGAAAGAGGGGGAAAAAAATTAATACAGAGGCTAATTGAGGGTTTGCGTGCACCCAAATATAGAGGGAACGAGATATTCTTGTGCAGAGAGTTTTCAAGAATTATAAAGCCGATGTTTTAATCTCTACTTGTCTTACCTTTTTTTGTATGCATCCATCTTCCAGATGTAATGTTCTAGTGCAGACATTTTGAACAGTTTTGCAACTACCATGCTTTGAAGCATCTGATCCAACTCCCATTTCTAGTAACTGAATGTCATCCTAAACGATCACAACCGCACACTTGTCTGTAGCATGTGCTTAGGGCATTGTTTTTGTTAAAGCAAGTAAAATGCCGAATTCTATGACATTTTCATGCCAAAACCTGCATTTGTACTAAAGTGTGTGCTTTTTCCTCATTGAACTACTTACATATCCCTTCCATACGTTCAGAATATTTTTAATGAAAGACAAGATAAGAAACAGCCAGGTAAAATGGATATAAATATATATATTGTTGATAAAATCTGTCTTGTTTAAAATATTTCTTCTACTCGAGTAACAGAAAAATGGAAATGTTACAGTAGATGGGATGGATGCATGTCAATCATAGCTCGTGAAACCTAATTAAACCCCAGCAACAATGGAAACCAAAACATTGGGTGAACCCCAAAACTGATACCAGGTTAATAAAAAAGGAAATTGTTTTTTTAAATGTGGTGGGAAAGAAATAATATAAATTGCTTGCAGTTGGTCATTTATCCAAAAACACTACTGAGATATTCATGTTCAGTAGCAACTGTTTGCATGTAATAAATATCCACAGACTTTCCATTTCATGCTCAAAGCTACACGGTAGAATTTGTTTTCACTAAGATGTCTTAGCATGACAGAAGATTTCTGCCACTGTATATCGTCACATAAGTCCAAGAGATACCCTTTTAAAACAGTTTTAGCGTCTTAAAACAGTAAGCTCAATGCCCACTGTGGCTATCACAGAGCCTACTTCACAATGCAGATTAAGACTGAGTTAACTAGACAATCCCCTGGAGGTATAGCTGCATTTTAAAGATGTCAGAGATGGTCAATTCACATTCTACTGTGCAAATCCATTTTGTAAACATGATAGCATGTGAGACTAAAAAACCCCTCACTTTTTACGTCTTCAAAAAAGTCGAAAGCAATCAATTTTAAAATACAAACTGGCTTTGTCATAAAAGGTGTCTAACCTTTACAGATAATCATATTTTTGAGCGGGGAATTCGGCGTTTTACACCGAGCCAGCAACTATATCACGGCAAGGCAGCCAGCCCTGTAAACAGATGCCACATGCAGAGGAAGAACAGCGTGCCCGAGACAAGAGCTGAACCCGCCAGAACCAACCTTCACTACAGGCGCTAACCGTTGTGCCACAGATAATCAAACTCTGAATTAACAGTAGTGGTAATTATATCACAATGTTGTCTGGACAGCCCATCCCTCTCAACTATCAGCTGACTGGCAATCACATAGTCCATCAGTAAAAACTATCCATCTACAGAAATGCATATGGAATGTATATCAGGCTGAAGTTATAATGCATAGTGCGCTTCTACAATCTTAATGTAAATTCTGAAAAAGTTGCTGTCAAAGGGCAGATACATTTATAAGACATTGTAATGGGTGATAGTCATGCTGGTGGTAACTAAAGACTTGTTACCTATTTAGACTGCCTCACGGCTTTGAATCTAATGGAAAACCTTTCACCACAAAAATAAAAATATAATCTCCCTTGATAGCAAGTTCTTGCAAAAACAATACAAATAACCATAAATCAGTGATAGTGTGGAATCAAACAAAATTAAAAAAATACAGCAAATAGTAAAATCACACATGGGGTCCATGGTCCAACGTGCTTAAATGCTTTTGAAAAATAAATCTGCATAACATACAAATACTAAAACAACTTTAACATTGTGCAACATATGATAATAAAGAGTTCAAATCTAAACTTCATGACAATGCCTTGGTTGAATGCAACACCCCTGTTTTTCATTCAGGAGATTTCACGGTGATTTAGATACCCTGTTAAGTTTGTGTGGTCTCATACGAGTGTGCCCTTCCCTCAACACTCCCAGTCTACACCAGACACCAAAGAAAATCTCTGTGCCATTTTCTAACTTGCAGTACATATTGTAACATCTACCTCTTACCTGAGGTGACATACGTCAGACTAGGTGATGGAAAAAAACGAGGTAAGGCACTGTAGGTCTTGCATACAGTTATAACAAGTATATGTTAAGCAATGATAAAATATATAAATATAAGACATTCCTTGTTTTGCTAATCACAATTTTTACACCCATAGAATTCTTGTGCCACTGTAAAGTTCTCTTTTCTAGCGTCTACCACCTACGGATGACTTTCTATCAGTGACTGAATGGTTTTAAATAAGCTTGGTCCAGGCTAAAAAAATAATAATCTTGTCAATCACAATTCAAGGTTTTCTACAATCCACATTTATTAACCACCCACCCAACCCCCGGCAGATCTTTTATTTTTGCTTGAAATGATAATTTTACTTTAGCTTTAGTCACATTAGGATTTATTATTGTTTTATCACTATGCAACAAAATGATTTTCAGCAACTTGTCAGATTAACAAACAATGAAAAGTACACCCATCTACCATATAAATTCCAAACAAAAGAATGTTCAACTCCCACACCCACTTGACATTTTTTAGCAATCAAGCCACAGTGCTGGGATATTAGTAATCCCCAGATTTGAATAAACTCTCAAGACATGAATTGGTAAACACTTCATGTACAAACATTACCCAGTGAACTACTATATACAATAATCACATTTTAACACACAAATCATTATGCTGAAATGACAGTGAATCACACAAACATGAAAACAATGATCACAGACTTCCTTCCTTAGTTCCATACTGGGAACAGTTGGCATGCTCTGCACAATGTTACTTTGCGGTCTTCAACTCTCCAGGAGGATATCATAACCCCTTGTAAACACTCTACAAAATATCAATTAGGCCGCCATGTTTCTTAGGTTAACTGTTCAGATGAAATGCATTCAACTGATTATTTGCTTTCCTGTTTGGAAGAAAAGGCATGAAAATTCAACTCACTTTTGCAATTTAGGTTGTGCCAAAGCAATGAATTTTGGTATATAACTTATTATTATTATATAACTTCTTGTGACTAAAGTACATTTACAGCTTAAAAGTAATTCCCAGTTTCTGACCAATCAGTATACAACCAAACATTTGCCATAAAAAGTTTACTGAAAGATGAAAAAAAAAAACCCAACTAAAATGTATGTGATTTTGTTTCTAGTTTTAAGGATATTTATACCTGTCAGTATTTTATTTTACTGGACACTTTTAATATTTGTATTGGATTGAGAAAACAATTATAACTCTGGAATAGCAGCCAGACCCATAACCCTTTCAACACTGACATCAAAAAACTGTAACTACTTCTTGCGACATCCAATATTTTCAGGCTCAAGGTGCAAAAGATTTGCTAGAAAAACGCGGAAAATGCGGCTGAAATCACCAATAAGATCAAAGTCCAGATGTTCAGCATTATCTGAAATCTGGTGCCAAACTGATGGAAATGGAGTAGATATTAGATGCAGAACATCAACACCTGTGGACAGAAGAAATACACTTTTTTCTTGAGATGTTTTTTTTCTCCATTCTGCAGACACTGAAATGTTGGCTGTTTATTAAATAAACATTCGTCTTACCATACATCATACACCGTTTACAAATGCAAGACCTCCTTTGTATCTCGGTCTTTGAACAGGTTAAGGTCAGTTTTAAGTACCAACATTTCAGAAAGCATGCAGGCAGTTGATGCATGTTGACATTGCATTGTACCGTTGCTGGATTTTGGTGCATGAGAAATTTTGAAATGTTTTCAAGGGAAGGTTATTCATGAACAACATGTTTCATTACTTTAAAGTGAAAGTGTTCTTGTTCCAGAGTCTTGTAACTATATGGTATGCCATACACTTTTTCCAAGGGTATATATGCATATATTTTATTATCATTATTGTTGAAGAAACATTGCTTTAAAAGATAAAACACTTTATCTCTGGACTATTTGGGCTAAACATCAATCACTGGGAAGTACACAGATCGCTGTTTTGTTGAATGAAAGACTGTGCACATGTAGTGTGCTGTCTCGATGACAATAGCCATCTGTAGTCAACACAAAAACTTACCTCTTTTTAGAAAAGGAATATGGTCATCTTCAACCCCACCAGCCGCACGCATGCTGGTGAAAATACGCTGCGAACGGCGGTTTGACAACATCGCATTATCACTCAAGTGTTTTTCTGCCGAAGAAAGCAAATGCATCATGCAAGTGTTTTCCATGGATAGATATTTAATGCAAATGTTTCAGTTCTCTAGGGAGTGGAAAGCTGATTTTTAAAAAAATGCTTGAAGATTAAAGCAATTTGATAAATATGAATTCAGTCTACCAAGAAGCAAAGTTTAATCCGTATTTATCGCATTGTTTGTATTGCAAAACTAGAAAGAGCTGCAGTCCAACAAACGATCAACTAGCAGAGACAGAACTGGTGCTAGGCTATGTTGCTATGAACTTCTGAGGAATCTATGGGAAGCCTTCAACTGCAGCATGTATGCTGGCAAATCAAACTGCAGCTAACCTCAATAGTATTAGGTAAGCTTACATACATTATTTCAATTTTCATTTGAGGAGATAGTTACGCCTAAACCTATTATTATTTCAATATTTGTAGGTAAATGGGTAGCAGTTATGATTGACCTGAATAATTTTTTTTCTATAACGACATTCATTGCTTAAGGGGGCTAAAAAAAAAACACAACCCCAGACCACATCTGTGCTCCCCTCAGTGCTTGCACTCTAGACAACTGCCAAGTTTGCCTAATGGTAGAACTAGTCCTATATCTTACAAAAAGAATTTTTTTAATTAAATGTATACTTCATGTACCTCTTTCAAGCGGATTACAAGAAAAGAAATGAAAACTGATCACAAGGAATACAACTTTTTTCCTCTGGTATGTGTGTGTTGTGAAAGATATTTACTGGTGGTCTGGCTTGTTTCACTCTGAACCAATTGATTTGACACAAAGCAGGTGTCCCACCCCCAATTTCAACATACCTGGCTCTAGAAACCAGAGAATTTGATAAGTGCCCTCACCTATCTTCATCAGAAGTTCATACAGGCTGTTGGTAGAAGAGAAGTGGCTGATGAAACGTGTATCTGATGTACCAATAAGGTCCAAGAGAATGATTTCCCTCTGCAAGAAACATGTGACAGTACTGAAAACTTTAAACATGCTCAAGACCATTATCACAACCCATAAGTCAGGTAGATACTATTACCTTATTAAAAAGAAAATTGCAAAATGGCATACAGGAGCTTCGTGCTTCACTCATTTCAATCTAATCTCTTATTTCTAATAATTTACTTCTTTTGACTCTAAATTTCTTCAAAAGAAGATTAACATAACCTTTATACAAAAGCTATTATCAGTTTAATTATATGTTTTAAAATTTCAAACAAAAACTTGTGAAAATAGTGCTACTAATTTTTTAAGAAATTTGTGGCACTTTGGTAGGTGGGGCATAACAACGCAGTCCATGGTTAATACAGGAAAAAGTAATGTGTTGCAAAAACCAATGCATTGAACAGCTAGATTGACTTAGCAGTGCTACTCACAATAGGGCTAAGGAGGGAGTGCTTCTCCCACTTGGCTGCAAGATGCCGTGCTCCATACAGAGAATCAGTTGCTGTCCACTGCTCAAAAGCTTCCTCTCCATCAAAAAACACCAGCTGCAGAGCCAAGTCTTCACCCTGCAGGGTATTTACCAGGAACAGTCAAAAAAATGTGCAAAAAACCCCCCACAAAAGCATTGCTTCTTACACCAATCAACAAAATGCTAGTTCATTTTCTAACCTTTTTTTTTGTCTATTGATTAGTTGTCAATAGTTGTGGTTATAGTGTATTGTCTAGACCACCTGCTTGTCTTCCTCTGCAGATTTATGATACTCTCTATCCTTACTGTTTGTTCCTCAATCCCTCTTTGCGTCTTCTATGTTTGTCATTTATTACTTGTTTGCAGGGTTGTTTCTCCTTCCGTCCTTCGTATGCTGTCTCCTTGTAGTGAGCATAATCATGTGTAGTAAAAATCACTAATTTACTATTATTATTAAAATTATTAATATGACTACCATGATGTATAGGTCAATTGGTGATATACATTTTAAAATACTATAAATACCAAATTTTCATGATTTGGTTACAAACAGCAAGAAGATAACATACAGAATTTATGGATGCTCCCAGTGATATTAAACTTGCAGCTAAAAGTCCAAGGCTCTTCAGTATTTTAGTACTTATGAAAGGGAAGCTAATAATGTAATGTGACTAACATCTATTACTCATATATCATATAACTACTCACTGCACTGTTCTCCTTTGGACCTCTACGTAGAAGACAATCCAGCTGCTTTACAGTCTCTAGAAGAATGGCACAGGGAACAGCAGAGTCCGTTGCACCAATAAAATCTTGCCCTTGCCTTGTTTTAAAATCTTTAGAGTCATAATGGCAAGCCAGCACAATTCGCCGTGTTCGGTTAACATCCTGAGTTGCAATTACATTGGTGAATTTCTTACGTCCAAAGGGAGTATCGTCTTCAAAGGTGTCTTCTTCAATTTTCCATCCCAAGTTTCTCATTTGTGTCACAATATGCTAAGGTCAAAACAACACCCAAAAATTAGACAGACACAGTTTTAAATGGTAGCAGTAACAATGACTCTACTTTTGTCATTCATGTGAAATTACAGACCACCAGATGCACCAAACAAGTAATTTTAGAAGACTTCAATACATTATACACACACTTATCCATTTATACAATTCTAATGTAGAACAGCTCAGTACCATTACCTTACATCATTAATATTAATGCCATAACGCTAGTTTGTGTTTAAGTAAGTGATTGTCACAAAAATAATGGTAAACAAATATTGGGGAAATGTATCTGAATATTTCTGCAAATGTAATTACGTCTAGTTAGTGTCTGATAGCATCCTAGTAACTCAGTTGTTAATTTTTTTTTAACTATGGGCATGTCCATAACAGTAAACTTAAACTACTTTTACCTCTTTCACCAAGGTATTGTTGTCCGTGCCTGAGATACGAGGAATCAACATTGGATTTAAGCGCTCTTCACGAAACCCTTTCATGTCTTCCATCTGAACTGTGAGATAATTCAGTGCCTCCTTTTTTGAAATCCATCGAGCTGGCCTTCCTTGCCCTTTCTGCTAAACAAAATTTGGTTTAAACAAATACAACATAAATGTTATCTGTAAAGTATAAGGAGTTACCCATTTTCCACTTAGGACTTGTGTATTTGTTTAGCATTCCTTTATTGGTTTGTTTAAAGAGAAAAAACTTGTGAAATGTGCAGGGTAAGAAGCTGTTTCTGGGATTTATTTTCTTTAATTTGTAGTATATGCTTGGTCAGCCTACAGCAAGGCTTGTTTCCTTGATAATCATAATAAATGTGGTTTATATAGCACATGATATTGCTCATGAAAAAGCATACTATCAGTGCTTAAGACTAGGATGAGACATGGGCATCATATGAAGGATGTAAATAGAAACAACCACGCAAACAAGTAATAAAAGTAAAACACAGAAGACACAAACAGGAATAAGGGGACAAACAGTAAGGACTGGGTGTTGAAAAGCTGCTGAGGAAGATTAGCAAGCAGACTAGTTAATAAATTTTAAAATGTAAAAGAAAGGGTTAGAAAAGGGACTAGCATTTTGTAGACTGATGTTTAAGAATTCGATAGTCAGTAGGTGGCAAATATGGAAGGCGAGAGACTTCTGCTGTTTTGCAGCACAGTAACTTAAAATCCTCAAGTTTCAGCAAGGCTCAACTAGTTGTTGAAAGGTCTGCATTATATTTACATTATTACTGAGTTTTTTTTTATAATACCCAACACCTTTCTTTATTTCCAAATATATATCTGATGTTATATGTTATATAGCATGTAGGGGACACATGTGTGGGCACTAATGATATGGGGTTGTTTTAAAAGAATTGTTAAGCTGGCAGATTAAAAAATTCAGTCAAACTCCTATACTGTTTTATTAAAAATTAGTAATTTGTTTTAACTGACAGTGATAAATAGAAGATTAAAAAATTTGTTGGTTCCTACAATTTTAAATTCCATTTATGATTTAATCAGAACCATAATAAAAGGGCGGAAGGTGTAAAAAAAAACAAACACACACCTCACTGATAAACAGCCCACATGGGTTATAGAGCTACATCACATAAAGCAAAGTTCAGTACATGTAACGCGGTCTGCGTGTATATGACAGCAAGCACACAAGTACCACAGTTGTATTGTGCGTGGCTATCATAGTATCAGTAGAACCTAGCCTATTTCTTATCACTGTCTACTCAGTCTCTGGACATAGCAAAACTCAAACTGTCTCGCTTGTTCTCGGTAAACCTTCTAAAATTACTTATAGAATTTTGAAGGGGAAAAGAACATGTTCTTTCAATAACTGTAAATGTTCCTACTGTTTTGCCTTGAGTGCAAGCTGCTAACAGAAGTACTAGAACCCAGCGTAGTCCTCGCATCCTCCTCAGCTGATTAGCCTGCAAGGGAGACGATTTCGACCACAATCACGTTCCGGAAGTGACGTCAGAGAGAAATGTAAACAAACAGGAAGAACGGTTGTGTGTCAACGGCAGATATCTGTAAAAACCATTTTGTCGACAGTCATTACGAAAATGGCGTATCAGCAGGTGGAGCGATGTAATGTGACCTCACTCCTGTCGTCTGCTTTATCCAATCCGACGTATTAACGGATGGAAAAATAATTGTAACAGGGTAGACGAGGGTAGTTTGCCCATTGCCAGTCTCACCACAATAATGAACACAACTATATATCTGTTGTGGGTTCAGGTGCTTTACTTTCACGCCAGTGCATAGTTCTGGCTAAGGACGAAAACATCCACATCAGTAGCACCTTCTCACAACTGCTTGGTGGGGCGATGCTCCCACCTCTGTCCTCTCCTTACAACTGCGCCCTCTCTTCTCTCTTTCCCACCCTCGATTATCTGTTGTTGTTATTGTTGACTTTGAAAGGGAAAGTGCTTCCACCTCTCGGTGATTTCGCACTGTGGGGGATAGGGTCTTTGGGCAATGTGGGTGTTGGGGAGGTGGGTGAAGGTATGGGGAGGTGTGGGGGGTAGGGTTGTCGTTTTTGTGGTGCCAGATGTGTCATTTCCTTTTTGCACGTGCCCTCTATTTTTGTTGGTGCTAAGGTCCCCTCGCACTCGACCTTTCTCGAAGCCTGTCCCCCGTACCCCCCTGCTGTCCTGTTACTATAGGAGCCCTACTCCCGCTCGGCCAGTGGGTTTTCCCATGCGACCCCCTCCCGCTTTCTCTCTCTTCCGACCGGCCAGTATGTGTCGCCTCTCTCTCTAGTCTATCCTTGTGCGTGCGAGTGTATGTATGTGTGAAATGCGTGTCCTCCCCCATACTACTATATAATAATAAATAAATAAATAAAATAACCCTATTTTTTTAATGGCATACAACACACACGCTGCTAATAAAAACCGATATCAGAAAACTGAAATATCCCTATCACCCGGTACGTTGAAAAGGCAGTTCATTAACGGCACCGACACCTGCTGCTAATATATATGTCGACGCAATCATATCCTTATCAGATAACTGGGTTATTATTTATTGATTCTAAAAGCCACTAACAATTGTCACGACCCCTTGCAATTTGCATACCAGTCCAAACGAAGTGTTGATGATGCTAAACTGTTCATCCTACACACTTTACTCAAACACAAGCCCACGCACGACTATAGCTGCTGTTTGCTGATTTCTCATCGGCCTTCAACACCACCCACATATCGTAGCTAGAAGACTCCTCGACGTCGAGTTTTCCTTTGATCATCAGCTAGTGTCATGGATCGTTCACTTTTTGGTTGACATACGAGTACTTGTCAACGGCACTGTCAGCTCACTTCAAGGCTGTGTTTTATTCCCGCTTCTGTTTATTTTGTATACCAATAGTTGTCACAGTAACCATGATCGAGAGTCAGCATCTCGTTAAATTCTCTGATGACTCGGCACTGCTGTCTCTCCTTAGCGGGGCAGTAGATATCCACGGTGTAGTTTTGGGTGAATTTATTGCCTGGTGCGATGACAATTTCTTAGAACACAAATAGTTAGGAAAGCTTCATGCATTTTATTCTTACCTGAACTTGTACTAACAAAAGTATTTGTATTATTAAGCTCAGGTAAACGCTATGCCATGCCGACATGTAAAAGTAACAGGCACCTGAAATCATGTTTTGTGCCATCTGCAGTCCAGCTGCTCAATATATCTTAGATGAGCTGTCAATGTGTGTGTGTGAGAGAGAGATGAGAGATGTTGTAGGTGCATACATGATTATCCTTGTTGTAAGTTTATATATATATATCATATGATTGTTAATTGCCCACTTCTTTTTTCAGGTGTGCTTTACAGAAAATTATTAATATAAAATCTTTCATGCCTCTCTGTCATAAAAGACCACCGAACATGTTTTTGTGATACTTTGTGCTCTGTTTCCAGCGATTTTCGCTCAGCAATCGGGTTGGGGATTAATGCACACACTGGTCTCGATAGTAGTTTCTTCATCTTTTAATGTGTCATGTGTCTTGTCATGCTTCTCCTGTGGGTGTGACACTTCTTGGATGATAGGGAGAGTGTAGTCTGTATACCTACCATGCTTCATCTTAACTGTTACAGACAATCGTTTCTGTACCCATCAGCCACGTCTACAATATGGTTTGCAGACTAGGATGAGGTGTTTCTTTCAAGACTTTTGGTACCAGGAACAATACTTACAACTTAATCTGTATACCAGAAGGGAAGTTTCTGTATATTAGAACAAAACCACAGGGTTGTTGTTCTTCAGAACGCGTGGATATTAGCATCTTACAAGTGTAGATCAATGTATGGTTAAAAATATAATGAAAGTCGGCTTAACAGAAAAAATCCATCGTGAATAACATCAACTAATATTTTTTAAGACTTGTTTTGAAAATGAAATGTTCGGATCCAGAGGTGGTAAATGGAGCGATCGCCCCAGACCCCGCGCCTGAAGGGGCCCAGCGATAGGAGATTCTTGTGGTAGGGTATCTACTATATAGCCAACTGTAAAGCCTACACTTACGGCTCTCGGACCCCGGGGGCCCCGCATACGACACTTGCCCTGAGCCCCGCGGGGCCCCGCGTACTGCTAAGACGGTTACTGTTCAGGGGCCAGTTGCACAACAAATTTCTAATTTTAAACACTTTTGGCCTTAACTCTATTTAGATAACTAGTTTAAAGTGCACACCACAATTTTTGAAGTTTTAAAACTAAAACTGCTGTAAGTAAGATAAAGTTGTTTAAGTCTGACTTCCCCTCCTGTCAGTACAAGTTTTTGTATGTTTTTCTGCAATGCATCAAAATGGCTAAGAAGAGATTTTGCTTCTTTAGAACAGTTTTAAGGTTTAGAAACGTGTTGTGGAACTGGCCCCAGATCCCACGTTTCTGATTCTAGCAAGAAAAAGGCAAGTCGTTCACCGTATTATTTTAAAAGATGTAACATATAAGGATTAAGGATTGCATTTTTCCTGAGAATGTCTCAGTTCTATAGACAGCTCTGACAGGAACCATTTCAAAGGTTTTATTTCTCTCTCTCTCTCTCTCTCACACACACACACACACACACACACACACACACACACACACACACACACACACACACACACATGTATACCCTTGCAAAAGTAATAATTTCAATTTGCCTGTGTGGACAGCAGTGATAGGCGGCCAGTTTCAAACTAATAAACGAGATGTATGCAGGTGGCATGGCAGCAAACGAAGTCCTCATGCCTGGAAAGTGCAGTTTCCAACATGGATTGTTAAAAGAAACAAACGAAGACTGGATATTGTAGATAAAAAAAAGACAAATACACAGTGTGGATGTTGCAATGTATCCGAATATTGCTTCCAAGGCTAAAGCTAGTTTAAAGACCTATCTGAGTGGTCCGAGTTATAAATAGATTCTAGTAGGTAGAGACAATTTTGATTCATTTTGTAAATGTCAGCGTCTGAAATACAACAAATACAAAGGGGGTTCAGACATCCATTCAAATACCAGACCAGAGATGTGTATGCAATAATAATAATAATGTGAACTTATAACGCCCAGCATCACGCATAAGATATATCGCACTCCCTGCGCAGACCAATAATGATAAATGAAAGATAACAGACAGTAGATGGTGAGATACGTATACACACACTGAACAACATAAAGATGAGGTACAAGAGTAGAAGGTAAAGCAATGGATGAAATATGAAGGGATGTAGGTACAGTAAATAGTGTGAGATGGAGTCGTTACATGATGGTTAGCATGACAGACAGTATTGACAGGGAGTTAAGAATTGTACTTCAGGAATAGTACTTTGTGAACAATGTTTTCAGAGAATGTTTGAATGTAGCCTTGTAGTCCGAGTAACGAATGTGATGTGGAAGAGAGTTCCACTGCTTAGCAGTACAGAGGGAGAACATCCGTTGTCCATATGTGACTGTCTTTGTGAGAGGGAGGGAGGGAGGGAGGGAGGGACAGAATGAGGAGCGAAGGTTTCGGGCAGGGGTGTGGGCAGACAAGATTTCAGTAAAGTAGTAGGGGAGGATCCTTCAAAGAACCAATAGCACAGAGTTGAGAGCTTGTAGTATACTCAAGCTTTAATTGGTAGCCAATGATGAGAGTGAAGTAACATCTAGATACATCTCTGACTAGATGAAGATATCGAAGTAGCAGATTAACCAGATGACGAAGAAAGACTTCACACTGATTTGACTAGAATGAGTCGATGCATGTTCGTTAAATTTTGCAGCTGACCACTAAGTAAGTTCAGCTTTCCACATATGACTTGTGTAATGTAGCAACACTTGAAAGTAAACAGGGTATTCTACATCTAGTTTCGTAATTTAAAAGAATTTAGCAATGATGCTGTAAAGTTTAGATTAGTAAAGCGATTTTTTCCAGTTATTTCTCTCTGCTTGCGCATGCGCCATAGTACTTTCACATTGAGTTTTAGGGGGAAAAAGCAATTATTCTCATAAAATTTTCATCATGCTGTAAGTAATGCATGCGCTATAGTGCCTCGGATTACAAGAGGAAAAAACAATTTCCAGTAACATTTTGTCTAAACTATAATTAGTACACGATCATTACTCTTAACAATAGTCTACACAATGCTAGTCTGTCTTCAACATCCCTTTCTCTTTTTTCTTTTGGTCTGTTGGTTACTTCCCTACTCTACAGAGTCATAATACCCTCAATTCTTGCTACCCGATTCCTCTTTGCGTTTTCTTTGTCTTTTATTAGTCATCAGAACTGATGTGGTTATCTTTCTGTCCTTCGCATGTTGTTCATGTTTCGTTCTTGTCTCAAGCGCTAAGAACACGCTCCTTAATAATAATAATAATAATAATAATAATAATAATAATAATAATAATAATGAAGATTTTTATAGTGCATATTCACACTCATAGAGAGCATGCTCTTAGCGCTTGAAACGGGGAAGAGACATGGACTACATGGATAGAACACGAGGGACGGAAGAATAAATGACAATACTGACGACAAGCAGAAATCAAAGATAGAAAACACAAAAGGCACCAAGAAATAGGAACAGAGAAAATAGTGATTCTGCAGAGAAAGATGGTAGACAAGTAGCAAGAGCGGAAGGGGGGAGGGTAAGAAGGACGAGCATTGTGTGGACTGTGTTAGGAGTAATACTCAAGGAAGAGGTGAGTTTTCAGTGAAGATTTGAAGGATTCAGTAGTAGGAAGGTGGCGGATATTACAGATATTACATTGGTTGGCAGCTTAAACACAAATGATTTGTGTAGAATTAAAGCCCCAAAGCAACGTATATATCCTTAGACAGGTTTGTCGCACTATATCAGAAATATAATATTCAGTGTATTCAGTGCAGCCGTATCAGTGCTGACAGCTTTCACTGAGCAACTTTTTTTTTTAAAGCAATAGGATGAGGTCGGTTAAGTATCTTGGGTAAACACAACTCCGAACAAGCCTGTAGCAGAGGAAATCACAAAGAATGCAGCAAAAGAAATTCAGTAGAAAAATTAGGTAGTAAACTAAGTCTGTTTTGATGGAGCCCGACAATGACGAAGCTCCAGAAGTAAAAATGGTCACCTACGTTCCATAAGTTACCTATCATCGTTATCCATATGGAAAGAAGAATTTTAAGAATCTGTAATATAAATATGTAAAAGTTTAAATGCTGTGATGTGTAAATCCATACCAAACATACCAATGAATGAACGTTGAGGCCATGTCTAAAAGGTGGGAAGGCAGTGAATGGATAAAGTAAAAGAAAATGTGGACAGAATATATTTCAAAAGTGGTCTAGCAAAAAGGCAGTATAAATAATACAAAATTAATACGGTTTTGTTATTCATAGGAATACAGGCACGATTACGAAAATGCTTAGAAATTTATGTGAGCCGTACAGCACAATAGAAACCATAGGACTGGTAAGTGTCTCCTGAAAAGATCCCCCATGGTGACCAAAAGAAAAATACACCTTCTTCTTTTTATATGTATGGCCATCAAATATGTTTCTGATTACAGTTTAGTGAAGAAGTTGCCAGTTGATGAACACAGAGCACCATGCAATGAAAGTTTACCTAATGTCTGTGACATAGACTCGACAAAGTCCAGGTTTGTTGGCCACAGCCACAGGTTATCTAGGTTTTGCAAATGCAACAATGGTCTTCAACAGCGGTAAATGTAGGAGGCCATACATTTAACTAAGTCGACCAGTATACCACAAGGGTACTATGTACAACTGTGCTTGCAAAAGCTGGGTACTGCTAGAGTGATAGTTGCACTGTGTTATAGGGCAGATGATAAAAAAAAAAACAACAAACATTAATGCCTGAAATAAAAAGAGTGCTGAGGAAGACATTTATCTTGGTGAAGCACAATGACCACAGATGGGACAAAATGTGCTGGATATGCAGTATCCAATATTGGTATGGAATAATAGAAAACGATAAATACTTTTTTGTGTGTTCGATGTCTAGGATAAAGTGACTGTCTTCGCATGGTCTACACATGCGCATATTCATTGCCCCTCTTCACATCATCTGCACAATAAAAAAAAAAGCTGTGGACAACAGTGCACGTGCGTCTGGCGATCAGGTTTCACTGGCAGTGAAGAGACATATTTAACTGTCGTCCACAGCTTGTTTTATTGTGTAGATGATATCCAGAGCGGTAATGAAGTTTGTCTGAAACCCGTCTGCCTGTCTTGGGGTGACTCTGAGGACAGTCAGCCTGGGAGTGTACACGCTGCTGCACAAGTGTGAACACACTTTGACTAACCTATGGCTTTACCAAACAGACTAATTTTTAAGTCGATAATTTGTTACGGCCCTCAAGTGATGTTATAAATATTCAAATGGCCCTTGGCAAAAAAAAAAGTTCCCAACTCTGCCTTACTTAACGGCTGTATTGACTTAATAAATATTATTATTACAACAACAACAAAAATAATAATAGGGAAAAATTGAAGAAACCAACCAAGACGGCAGGAAAGAAAAGGGGATAAAGTGTGGAATGTAAAAAAAGTGAAGTGTATCTGATTAACAACAGAACGAACACAGTACACCGTTATCCAGCATGTCTATGAAATCTTAATAAATGCATCAATTATGGAAAAGGAATCCTGTGGACAGAAAAAAACGGACGACCAGAGTTGTCTGAGCAGCCTTGTTACACGTTTCACTGTCCAAAATTTTAGAGTTTACATCTGCAATTGTCATCGAGTAAGTCATTACAAAGAACAGATCAAGAATGCTCAGGATAAACTTCTGCAGGTAAAACAAGCTGTAGATAGTTTTTGCTGCCTCTAGTCATTAAGCAGTTATTTGCTACCTTGCACAATGTTCATCTCACTGTCGACGTGCAGCACAACAAGAAACTGGACTGAGATGAAAATGGCGCCGTGGAAGAAAACAAATCAGTTGAAGCGGTAGAAGTGAAACAAAATGTCACGATCAAGAATCCCAGTCCAGCACATCACTAGGATCACAACAGGGCAAACGATGGCCTCCAAAATCAAAATTAACAGAAAAATGATAAAATCCAAAGAAACCCGGGGAGCTAGTCCTCTCAAGCCGGTCAGGATAAAGGACTTCCCTCTCCGCATGACTTAAGGTAATCTTGGGAAAGGGTGGGTAGGTGGAATTGGAGTTTTTAATTAAGGCTACATCGGGGAAAAGCAGCCAGCCCTGTAAAGGGAAGGATAAAGGCTTCAGACAAATCGTGATGTTAACATGGCATCACTGGACGAAGGCTTTCCAGGATGAAAGCACCGGCCTTGGCTTTAAGCCTACGTGTTCACGACCAAGGCTACCCATCAGTTGAATGATGTCGGCAGTGATGATGATGATGTCCATTTGTAATGCGCAGGTATCCATTCAGAAGAATGCTCATTGCGCAGCAAAAAACAAAATAAATAAAAAATAAGAAAAAAATAAAGTAAAAATAAAGTAAAAAATAAAGTAAATAAATAGATAAAACACCAGGAAAGTAAAAAATAAAGACAGTGGTCTCACAAAATGGGCGCCGCCAAGTGTATAATTCTAAAGACAGGACGAGGATAGTCTGCGGAGAAGATATGTCATGCCGAATCGGCAGAAGCCCAATTACATGTAACAATGTCCGACGGCAAGCTCCAGGGAATAAGAAAAGTGTGCTACTACCAATAAACCTGAAAGAAAGTACTTCCATAGAGGACTGTCCACACATTACACCCGGTCGGCAGGGTGAAAGAACTCCCATGAGTTAGGGCGATACCGGTAGAGTACTGTGGGACTGGCAGAGGTCTGATGGCCACGCTTTGTGGAAACAGCAACGAAGGTCACAAGCTCTCATAACAGTCGGGAAGGAAATAATACACTGGCATGGAACCGGCTTTGAGGAGTGGTTGGAGCCGTCATCATGTGTTCACCCATTTCCAGTCCCCCGAGGTGCGAAAGCACCCATATGTCTTCCTCACTAAGTCCCCAAGTCTAGGCTCTGACTTAAAGGCTATGAAGTGGAAGAGTTTAACGAAGTGCTGCAAAAGATCATAAAGGCAGCACGAGGAAGGATATTCTAGTCATACTTGTAACTGGCGCATCAAGATCTGCTCAAACCCTTTCCAACAATGGCAACTCACTACAGCCAATACTTACCATTCCCACCAGGAGTCTAGCCTTGGAACTCTCCAGACATTTGGTCCATAATGAAATCAACCTCATCCTGCTACCATAGTGTTTCGCATCCAGCAGCAACAAAGCTAAAAGCAGGTCACAATCAGGCGCTGATTTAGGCAGTGACCATAACATTGTCTTAAAGTTGAAGCGGAAGTCAGAAAGCCACTCAATCAGCGTCTGAATTCGCTTTGAAATGGAAAAGCCGCACGATCCAATCGTTGAGGAGATCTTCAGGGTCCAAGATGGAGGCGAATTTGCTGAATATGGTAGACTGCCATGTAGACACCCTTGTTAGAAATCTCACGGTGTGCTTGGCCACATAAGGCAAGACCTCGCCTGACCCCATGGGGGATGTTCAGTCAACGGGAAAGAAAACTAAGGGTGCACAGATCAAAAACGACACCCGAGACTTGTATATTAAAACAGAAACACGTGGCTTGCTCTCCTTTTACCCGTTCACGTTGGGGAGGGGCGAGAGGCCAGCTTCCGATCTTAAAGTAAGATAAATTGTAGAATCATGTATTTATAATAGGGATAGCGAGCGAACGTCTGTGTTTAATTGTACCGGAATTAATAAAGTATTGTGGTAGGAAGAACAGTTTGCGGGTTATAAATTATTGTCTTGTTATTTATCCACTGCAGTCTTCTCTCCCTCCCTTTCCATTCTATGGAGCTATCCGCTCTGTCTTCTGTGTAACAAAGGCACGTGGCTCCCAGCATATCGGATAAGGGGGAAGGGGCATTCGTTTATGTCTCGAGGCGAGGTGTCTAGGTACACTCTTTACTTATTCTATCTTTTGCTCTTTCCTTCATATTCTTTAGAGGGAGGGACGACCTGTCGAGCTGTCATCATATATTTTGTGTGGTGGATATCTTTGGAATCGAATCCCGGTAGACCATCCTGCTATAGAAACATCGATATGCTACTACTGTGCCAAAGAATAGTCACAAGTCATACTCCTTCAACCCCAAAAAAGAGAAAACTGCCAAAACCATAGAACTATAAGCATAATCATAGCTGCATAGCTGACGTAAAGTCCTGGATGCTCCAAAACAGATTTCAACTGAATGACGATAAGACTGAACTGCTACTTACTTGTCCAAAGAAATTTCTGAGTCATCCTTCTCTCCCTCAGTCTCGATCTATAAACAACTCAACTGTTCCCTTCTCTACCTTCGCCCACAGCTTGGGCGTCATTCCTGATCAGAGTTTCACTTTTCATCAGCATATTTCTTGTCTGCCGAATTGCTTAAACTTTGTAGGATCAGTACCATTCGTACTTATATCACCACTGATGCCAGTAAAACTAATCTGTGCCTTTGTGCTATCGAGGATGGACTATTGTAATTCTCTTTTAGCTGGAATTCCCAAGTATCTTCTTGACTTCAAAGGATCCAGAATAACGCTGCTCGCCTCATCTGCAGAACATCTAGATGTGAACACAAATCACCTATCATTCGCTATCTTCACTGGCTGCCAGCCGTGGACCGTATGGTCTACAAACTTTGCACTTTTGACTTCCTCTGCCGTTTTTGGCACTTGTCCTCAGTACCTCTCCAAACACTCCCATCTATACACCCGCACGACTTCTTCGCTCATCCTCTGACACCAAGCTTCTGTGAGTCTCACTCACCGAGACAAAGAGGTATGGACAGCGGTCTTTCTCATACCAATCCCCATCAATTTGGAACGTTTTACCCGTCAGCCTTCGACATTCTGATTCTTTAACCATCTTCAAGTCCAAACAAGACGCATCTTTTCAGACCGACTTCACTGTGACCCTGACCTGACATGAGGGTGCATAACTTGTGACTGTAATATACTTTATCCTCATTATTATTATTAATCATCCACCCAAGTCATGCTGAATATAATTGAGAATTGCATCAACACTACCATTGAAGAACCGTTAGCAGAAGAACATGCTGGCTTTAAACCAGGAAGCAGTGCAGCTAAACAGATCTTTAACCATGCATCTTGATAATAAAGACATCGAGAAGACCAGTGAAATCTTTTCCGTAACTTGATCTTTAAAACTGCATGAACCAATTCGTTTCATCAGGTGTACGCGTGTAAGAAAACTAGTTTATATTTAAAGTAACACTAATGAGGCTGGAAATACAGGCCATGAATAAATTTTATCCAGAATAGAACAGAACACTTTTTTTGGCCTATTGTTAGTCAACCAACACCCCCACTGACACCTTTCAATATATACATAAACATGACTTCTAGCAAGAAGATAAAAGAAAAGAAAATCACCAAGATGGCCAAAAAGTCTAATATGTGAAAACATTTAAATGACATGAGACTTTTATACATGCAGTACAAAGTATGTGTAATGCTGTCCTTTCCATGCATGCACACACATGAAAAAAAACACCGCAAAACAAAATCTGACTGAAGTCATATTTTTCCTTTTGACAGATAATGATGTGTTGACTGTCAACGTTTAGCTGTAACAAAATTAAAACAGTAATGATTACTGAGTAATCCGCTTTAAACACGCTCTCTCTTACACACATACATGATAACATGCATTAGTTTATCACAAATATGGGTGACCAGATTTAAAAAGTAATCATTTTTAAATGGGATCCAAATAACAACAAAATAAATGTATGCTGTTAACAATACAGTATATTTTTGTGCAAGAGGAAAATCCCAGCTGTACTTTTACATAAAATGACAACTTTTCACAATGTCACTGCTGCATTTAATGGATGGGGGGGGGGATGACGGGGACACATATCTCTCAGCAGAAATGGTATTACCAGTTTTAGCCATGTCCTTCATCTACAGATTATGTGTATTGTGTATACAGCTTTCATAATGAAAGTATCTGAAGTTCTTCATGAATAAAAAGGACACAAAGTTATGTGCTCATAGACTGTTGTGGTTATATGACCTTTGAAGAAGTCTCCTATGTAAAAGAAAACTTGGGATTTTTTATCAACCCATAATTTTTTGCAGTCACAGGCACCAGGCCAATACAAGATGTACTGAAAAACAGCAGCAGGAAACATACATGAATAACATCTGGCAGCATCTCAAAAATGGCCGCCAGGTTTGCACCAATGTATGTCACAATGATCAATCATTTGTTTTTCCAGCAGTTCCATTAAAGTGGAAGATCTGCTAGAAAAATGCGCAGTATACGTGCTAGGTTGTCAATAAGCGTGAAGTCAAGTGCCTGTATATTGTCATAGACTGTGTGCCACACTGACGGGAAAGGCGAAGAAATGAGATGAACAATGGGGACCCCTGTAATGCAGACAGAAAATAAAATTGTGTTAGCTGCAAAATAAGAAAGTGTGCATTTGCTGACTGCAATGTGAAGCACATGGGATGTATTTTTTTATGGATATATTTTAAAATCTGGCAAGCTACAAAGAGCTATAACTGACATGCTGCGCCCTGCATTTTGTTAAAAAGCTTTACAATTAATTTGACCATATCTTTTAAAATGCAACCTGCACATTTAATTGGGTTCATGCACAAATTACAGACCAATGGCTATTTGAAAGCAAACCTGAAGAAGAATACTTACTTCGTTCAAGGAAAGGTACATGATCATCCTCCACGCCTCCCCTAGCACGTCTGTTGGTGAAGATGGGTCGATTACGTTGAGAGGGGTTTAGATAACCACGCTGCTGCAGGCATTGCTCTGAAAAATAAACTCATATGCTGACTAAACCTGGTTCTACAAACAGATATGACAAATGTTTCCACCACAAAAGTTATAGCTGTTACTCAGCTGTCGTGAAATTTTGATTAATAATTTTTAAGAAAAGCACACGCTGACTGACTACCGATGTGACTGAGCTTATAACCAAAACGAGAAAACATACTCACCAGATACACAATTTTTAAATCTGATGATATTTCTTTCTTTTTAAACTTCTTGTCTTTTGTAGCTACAAAGGCTTGATGAGTACCAATTACAATATCCACATTTATTTAAGTAATATTTTGTAAAATCTATCATCAGTCCTACCGATGTTCCTGAGTTTGTAGTAAGAAGATGCTGTTTGAGCAAACTGAAGATCAAAAGAGGTGTCTGGTGTTCCAATTAGGTCCATCAGTATCATTTGTTCCTGTGACAAAAGTAAAAATTTACTTTGTTGCAAGCTAGTATCTATAAATGCTATAAATTCAACATCTGTTTATACATTTCAATGCATTACTGCTCTATATTCACAAGAGCTCAACTAATTTTCTAGTCTCATCCACCACCAAACCCCAATACATGTAAACTGAAATGGGTGCATGCATGCATTCTACAATGCTACTTACAATAGTCTGAATGTAGGTGAGGCCCAAATCGTTAGGATCTGGAGTGTCAGCCCACTTGGCAGCCAGATGTTTGGAACCATAAAGTGAGTCATATTGTGACCAGGTCATCAAGGCCTCCTCCCCATCAAAGAATACAAACTGAAGTGTCAGATCCTGAAACATGCCAGCTGTACATAAGAAACACCACCAACTGAAGTGTAACTGAAATGTCAGCTTCTAAAACATCACAGTTGTCACAAGAACCACAAAGAGTAACACAAACTCTTGAAACATGAAAACAAATGTCACATGAACCATTAGTCACAACACACAGGCATGCCCTGCAATTTACAAAAGTAAGATTTGTTTCACAATAGATCTGTGAATAATTGTCTATGCCAAATGTGCATGTGTGTGTTCACATATATGCATTTACATGACCATTGCATAGATGCATATATCAATAAATAAATATATAAAATGCCCAGGATAGCCTTGTACCATACTCATAAACTGAATCAATGATTTTGCCTTTTTGACTTTTCAGAAGGGAGCACTCACATTCATGATCTGGGAATGTGGGCATAGAAAGATAGGTACATAATAAGACTTACCGAGTTTGATTCTTTTGTAGACCTAAAGTGATTCTGCATCCTTAACGCAGTTTCCAGCATCAAAGCACAGGGCACAGCAGAGTCTGTGGCACCAATGAAAACCATGTTGTTATACAGCTTGGAATCATAGTGACAAGCAAGAACCATTCTTCGTGATTTGCTTGGGTCAAGTGTTGCAATTACATTGGTAAAGCGACGAGTGCCAAAGGGTGTTTGCTGCTGAAAGCTGTCTTCCTCTACAGTCCATCCCACACTGGACATCCATGTCGTGATATGCTTTGTGAAAGAGACATTTGTTCTCACTGTCATATATAGATATATAATTTATAAACAACACAAGGTATATAAAAATATTAAACATCTTTAAATACTTTATCTTAAAGGGCTTCCTGATAGTCAGAAAATATTTATTTCTAGTTTGAAAACTAAAACAACACAAAGAGGTGTTTTCCAAAAATGTTTTAACGCTTAGATATTTTTATCACAAAAATGTATTTTATACATCTCAAAGAAAGGAATCTCACATTTCGGACTGTAGCACTCCCAGGAGTATCAGGCATGCGGGGCTGAAGGAAAGGTCGAAGGGCATACTCTCGAAACTGACCCCGACGTGACAGTCCTACTGCCAAATCTCCAAGTTTGTTTTTCACGTCATTTGATTGGATAGCTTGGCAGCTGTCTGTCTGAATACACACACACACAATTTTCTCCTATATTACCCTTCTATTTGGATTTTTTTCATAGTAAGAAAACCTAAGGCAGATTCTTGCAGTGTAACAATGTTTATTGATAAGTGAGTCAATGAGCCTCAGTTACTTAATGATGATCAATCACAGAGTGAATCCCATGCTATACTGCTGCCAGAATTCATTTAGAAAGTTTCTAAACAAATACACAAATGTAATCGATCCTCACAAGACTTAATAAGTAGCAAACACTAAATTCTTAATTCCCACAATGTGAGTAAATAACTCAGTCCCATGTCTGACAAGAATGAATGTGCTTCCAGCATAAGTTCCCTCCCTTGCCAAGGGGACTACACAAAAGGGGGTAACAAAACGAAAAGGTGTAATACTTAACATAACCCATGTCCATGTTTAAAAATGCTTAATAAAGTCTTCGAGAGCTTCACTATTAAATAATATGCTTTTATCTTCTTATTGATTTACAGGCCCTGTTTTAAAAAATACTTTTTTTCCACTTGCAGTAGTTTACTGGCTTCAAAAGTAAGTCTACCATAATCATCAAATTTTATTATGTATTTATTTTGTATACTAATTTTTTAAACTAATATTGTGTTAAGAATGAGATGTTTAGTTTTGTCCTTCACCATGGCAACAGCAAATAATAATAGAATTTCAGCACATTTCATTGTTCTTTGAGATAAGTACACAATTTTAAGTACACAGTTTTTACCAGTCATTCATTGAGAGTCTCCTATCTTTCTCATTTGTATGCTGGTTCCGCAATCTCTCTGTCCATGATAGGAACAGTCTGAACAGTGTTGTGAACATCTGTTCTAAGATAATTGGTATCAGACAGAGGGATTTAGCTTCTTTTTGTAACCAGCAAATACTACGGAAAGCCTCATGCATTTTATCATTACCTGAGCATGTATTAACAAAAGAATTTTTATTATTAAGCTCAGGTAAACATTATGCCATGCCTATATGTAAGAGTAACAGACACCTAAAATCATTTGTGCCATCTGCAGTCCAGCTGCTTAATGTTAGATGAGCTGTCAGTGGTGTGTGTGTGTGCGTGTGTGATGTTGTATGTGTATACTTGATTTCCCTGTAAGTTTTTTTTTTCCTTTCACTGTTGAACTAGAGCACATGCCCATATTCAAATTGCCCACTGGGATAAATAAAGTTGGTCATTGTCATTGTCAATTTTAAAGAACATGGGATAACAACTTGGAGTACTCACCTACCTAGTAAGTATATCACCTTTTTCATATGACTCCAGACTGAAAAATTCTTTTATCTTAAAGTTGTAATTCAAACGCTGTCTGATCTTTACTACAGCCACTCATTGCATAAATATATAACTTAATTAAAATTGATAATTAGTAAGTTTAACCAATTGTCAAACCCCTTGAAAAGTAATAATTTTAATCATACTGAAATAATACACAATAACAAGGAAAGCGTGACGATATATTTGGAAGAGTAGAATTTTTATTTCTGTTATATTTATTCTTGTTTGGTTTTTGTTTATCGTTTTAGCCAGTCAAGTAGCTGTCCTCAGTATTTTTTTGTCATATTATGAAAAATATTGTGCAAATGTCACTTAAAACACTGTAATGTAAGAAAGAACACTAGTATAAATTCTATGACTTATTAAATTTTAAAACTCTTTTCTGCATGAATTTCTCATAATGATGGTATTTACAAATGTTTATTTTTCAAAATGAAACATAGCCTACTAGTCTCCTATTTCAAAAATGTCCCTTTTTCTTAAAATCAAAGATTTTGTGAACAATCGACGACAGGTATCCATACTATACAGGTAAAGCTATAGTAGGTATACAAGTCCGTGGTTTCTATGGACTGAGATGTTCACCTGTTGCAAGCTGTTGTGCTAAGATGTACACTGAGCTGTTTGTACAGGATGTTTATTATTTATGACTACCTTATCAATCGTTTGTCTTCTTCTCGCTAAACGACGACTGGACAAGAAATTTTACGTTAGTAATCAGCGGTTAACTCTGGTGAGTCGAGAGTCACAAGTGTTACCTATAGTTAGTAGGTAACGAGGAGTATTATGAGCATGCTCACCTGCGCCAAGATCTGTCCCCGAGTCCAGCACAGCAAAAGCAGAGAGAACCACTCTGCTAACGGTGCTGCACCGTGCATTTCTCGTCCTTCTCCTCCCCACTCCCCACATCAACTGTCCACATTGCTCGAGTCCGCGAAGCATCCACTCCTTCGCCTACACCATTGCTCTGCCTCCGGCCTCCTTGCTTCTCGTGCTGTAAGGCGAGGCTCGCATGATTGGCTGACTGTGAAAATTAATTTGGCCAATCGTGTTTCAGATAAAGTGGCCCTGTCTTCACAAAACCTTCTCTTACACGCTGGAGAGTTCTTATTTCGCAGTCATCTTGTCCAAGCTTATCTCCAGTTCTGGTGATAGTCTCTGTGGTCGGTTGTTTTCAGATGCTTTCCTACGGTCTTTTTTTTTTAAATTATGGTCGCGTGCGTTTCCCTCGCCTCTCCCCTCCAGGGCGGGAGGCCCGGTGGCACAACGATTCATGGCGCCTGTCACCAATATAGTAAAGGTTGGTTGTCCAGGGTTCATCTCTCGTCTCGGGCACGCGCTATTCTTTCTCTGCATGTGGCATCTGTTTACAGGGCTGGCTACCTTGCCCTTAGTTGCTGGCTCGGCGTAAAACACTTTCCCCTCCTCCCCTCCAGGCCCGCCGAAAGCCAGTCCGTGTCCTGGGGCAGATCTAACTGTTCCTGTCACCAGAACAACAACATATGGTCACAGGACTTTTGGCTACTGTGCTGCAAAACAATGGAACTCTCTTCCCTTCCATATCCGCCACCTTCCTACAACTGAATCTTTCAAATCTGCACTGAAAACGCACCTCTTCCTTGAGCATTACTCCTAACACAGTCCACACAATGCTAGTCCTTCTTAACCCCGCCCCCTTCCCTCTTGCTACTTTACCCATCTTTCTCGGCAGAATCACCATATTTCTCTGTTCCTGTTACTTGATGCCTTTTGTTTTCTGTTTCGTCAGTACTGTCGTTTTCTTTCGTCCCCTTTGTTCTGTGTCTACTTAGTCCACGCCTCTTCCTCGTTTTAAGCGCTAAGAGCATGCTCTCTATGAGTGTGAATATGCGCTATAAAAATCTTCACTATTATTATTATTATAGATCTTTCCGGGCCCCTTGCGTTAATCATTAATTGTAATCATTTATTATTTCCAGTATTTAGCAGTATGGTTACAAGTTATTATCTGACTAGCAATATCTACATTTCGTTTAGTAACTTAATACAGACAAATAACACTAAGAAATAACTAAGACCTACAACATTGCATGAGATGAACATTTTAGAGCTGCGTACACGTTAATATAGTTGTCAGTAAATGAGGGAAAATTGCATAAAAAGATCAAACTTGTCGCACCCCTTCCATAGAATGTCACGTGGACAAATTGAAAAAACGAAAATTAAAGGCAATACAAAGTTTCCTTCAACCTTATGCATGTGTGATGTCACAGTCGTCACAGATTTAAATACATTGGAGGTAGCGGTGAACCCTGAACTTTGCAGCGTTCCTAAAAGTCTAGCTTTACTTTTTTCCTTGTGATTTCTTTTCACTTTTGTTTAAAACAAAAAGAAAACAAAAAAATTACTTACCAACGTCGGGCCTCCCTCCATATCCGAGGGCCCGGGTACATCATCCCTCCCTGCCCCTCCCTCTCGTCAGGCCTGGTGCACTCTATTGGAAAGGAGGGGGAAAGAGAGGTTTGGAGCAATGCTGATGCTTCTCACGATGTATATGCAATATATGCGATTTAAAAAGTTTAGACTTCCTTAGAAAATAGTTTTTTTTTACGTCCCACCCCGCACATTGCATATATATGGTGCACTCCTGTGTGATTCTGCCCTTTCCTGATACAGAATAACTGAGTTAACATTTTTTGCACGTAATAATTTGCGTTAATATTGATTCTGATCTTTGCCTTCGTGTACGGGATATTCGAGTGCATCGCTCCTCCATGGCCTGGAGATGCGCTGTAAAAGTGCATCATCATCATCGTCGTCGTTGTCGTCAACGTCATATCGTTGTTGTTGTTGTTGAATCTAATTAGGTAAAGATATACAGTGTCTTAGGCCACAGGTCATTCCAGCTTGTACAAGAAGTATAGCAAAGCAGCTGGAAATAAAATGCCGATATCTAAGAGGTTTTGTTTCCCTTCAGAATATCTCCTATGCACTTCTGTGTGGAGATTTTATTAAATGTCGCCGTTCCTTAAATTCTCAGCGCTGTTTCCTTGCAGACAACCATAATGCTCCAATAAATAATTTAAGAGTATAAAGGGGGAGTTATAAGATGTGGGTGGGGAGGTAATCCCGATAATTTACTGGCACGAGTGGGATGACGTGTAAGGGTGGGGGTATGTTATCTCAGGGATCAATGGCTGGGAATGATGAAACGTCCACAGAGTTTAACGATTGTCTTTCCCTGATGTAAGGAAGACTGTGAGTGATGGCGTGGCGAATGACCGAGGCTATGCTAACATGGACCAGGGAAACTATGACTTCTGTAATAAATTACAGACAAGCAGACTGACTGACGGACGAGGTACGGACGGACAGACAGACATGAACGCATACACGGGCGCACACATATACAGTATTTGTAGCAGGATGTGCTATTTGGAACTGCATTTACTAGGGAGTGTATTACGGCTTGTGTGACGTTTGATATCTGGCCTGCGGATTGTGTTGGTGCTGTGTGTAGACGCTGCCCTATGACCTTGAGTTACGTCATTTTGTTCTGACGTCACATTATTTTCACGTCACACCATCTGTCATTTGTGCTAAACAATACAGTGATGTCATAAAGGTATAATAATAATAATTATTATTAAAGTAGATTTATATAGCGCAATTTTCAACCCCAGAGTCGACCCAATGCGCTTTCCAAAAAAAAAAAAACAAAAACAAAAACAGATTGACACAGAAACCGTGGTCAAACAAAGACCAAACTTATTAACAAACAATTATTCAGAGACATTGCAACAAACAAAAATACAAGGTAGAAAAAGAAAATACGGACACAAGCATGAACATAACATCTAAAGGATAACATTGAGAGTCATGGTGTGGCGGAGTCTACAGCTGTGAGCAAACCATTCGACGAATGTCAGCAGACACAGTCACAGTGAGTGAACTCAATACGCCCAGAGCACGCATTTAGGGTGAGCAGTGTTGCCTCGTTCAAGAAATACGATGAATTGAAAAGACATCAGTCGTGTGGTAAAGTGCATGGCCTCACATGTCGGCGACCGCACGTGGGCAGAATTTGCGCGCTTGTTGCACAGAATCGTTTTATTTGTTTGTTTGTTTGTTGTTTTTTTTTAAGATCACATGCTCCATCTCTCTGGAGGTTGAGAGGGGCTAGTTTTGTCATTGACTCGGCTAAACTAAATCTGAGGACGGTTCACCTTGTATTTAATATGTTAACCTCATACACCTAAGGGCCGTTTCCGCTAACCTCAAACAGTCATACACCTAAACTTCTTTTTCGCCATCTTCAACTTAGTTTAGTCGATACTTGAAGGTCTGCTTTAGCTCTAGTCTGTTTGCTGAATTATACTTAAACACGCCACATCTAGACTAGTAGCTGTCGATTGGCAGATGTGAGAGAGGAGACAGGAGAATATGAGTGGTGGTGGTTGTTGTTTGCCTTCATGCGAGGACGCAAAGGACATCGACCCCTGATCTTGTGTGGGAGAGAACAAAAATGTACATAGCGGGTGTGCGGTTCGGTGACGTCACACCGCGCGCGCTTGTGTAAACTAAAGTGATCTATGGTCTGGTAAAGTCCAGTTACATCTGTCGAGGTAAAATACCTTTTCTGGTATTTAGATTTGGCAGTCAACTACAGTCATGTCTAGTGAGAAGAAATACCGTCCTAACCGGTAATATAAACTAGTGTCAGTTAGTGGTATAAGCTAGTGACAGTCGCACATGATGAGGTTTATTAAAACCCAGCATTCCTGGTGTGGTAAAGTTGTCATACTCCTACCTGTTGAGGTAGAATACAGTCATACTTGGTAAGGTAAAGTACAGTCATACCAAAGATACTGAATAATACTAGTACAGTATTGACTATCTTTGGTCATATTTGGTAAGGTAAAATACAGTCACACTTGTTGAGGTAAATTACAGTCATTCTTGGGGATGTAAAATACCGGGATACCTGGTCTGTTGCTAAAGTTTAGTCATATCTGATGAGGTAAAGTCAGTCATCCTTGATCAAAGTGTTGTTTCCTTATTCTGATACCCCTCCCAGGCATTGCTACCGGCACCAGTGTGCATGATTTGTCGTGTGTGAGAATAATCTGCCGGGAAAAGACCGCCTGTCGACGAATTTCCGCTTTTCATCAGGGAACTAATAGGTCAGGATTTGGCTTAGAATAGTTTGTTGAGAAATTACCTGACGGGAACAGGAAAAATCTAGCTTTTCAGTCATAATGACCTTTGACTGATTTACCTTAATGCATGCATGAGTGAAATAAGAAAGAAAAAAAAGATGATTTATTACGAAGTTGGCTGAATTATTTTAGAGTACTCATTTCTACCGTTCAGCTTAAACTTACAGTCAAACATCATAATGTTTCGGTTGGGAAACCTCCCACGAAATTCTACATATTAGTTGCTTTCCTTCAGTATACGAGGTGTGGCAGAAAAGTAATGAGACTGATTAGGGTGGTTAGGGAACCACAGGAATGCCTTTTGAGGTCAAAAATTCCGTGGCGAAGAGGGCAGTGTGACATGGGGCGTTGTCATGATGGAGCATCCATTTGTCTGCAACGTCTGGTCTCACGCGAATGACCCTTTTTTTGAGCCTTTCGAGGACGTCTTTATAAAAAAAACTTGGTTGACAGTTTGTCCTGGAGGAACAAATTCTTTAGAAAACATCCAAAAGAGTGTAACGGACATGCTGAAGAGCATACCGGTTGAAGACTTCCAGCGCTGCTACCAAAGTGGGAACAATTAACGTCCCCATCGGTGAACTATTTTGAAGGGGATAACATTGATGTTTGAAAAAAATTAAAACTTTGGTAAATAAAAAATCTGCCACACCTCCTATGTTGGTGGAGTGCAGTGTAACTTCTGTTAATCGAGTGGTTGTCTGGAAGAAGCACTACTACACAGCCAGACACGACCACTGTCCCATCTTGGCGCCAGCCATCAAGACTGGTGATGACAAAAAGGGCGAACCTGCTGATTAAAGTTCCGGCATCGGCAAGATGGCGACGTATTACATGGCGATCACGACAGCAAGGCTGCCCCCCCCCCTACCCCTGCATTCCTTCCCTCTTCCACTTCCCCCCTTTACAACGATTTTCTGCTCAGTTCCCTTCTCTTTTACCTGACTGCGAGGAAGTGACCCCTGGAGTCCCGGCGCCTCTGTGACCTTGTCCTTTCCACTTATCCTTTGTCAACGGCGTCTGTCGGTTAGCAGGTTAAGAAGAACATGGAAACGATCAGACCATGTTCTGTAATGTCATAGCCTTGGAAATGAGAAAGGTAATGTGTATGCCCTATCTATATGTGTAATCTGTATGCCAAAAAAACAAAAAAAACAAAACAAACCAAAACCAAAACCAAAACAAACAAACAAACAAACGAAATGATCATGCAAGGTCGACCAGTCTGCCATAGGTGTAATTGAAATCTGTTTATTGAAAATCAACTCAAAATGACTTTCTCTCTCTCTCTCGCTCGATATATATATATATATATTGTCTCTGTCAGTCAGAAAGTGCATACCAGAATAAACAAAACAAACTGAGAAGTTTTTACATGTTCAATACACACAACGGGACTTGAATTTATCCCAGTCATTCAAATCAGTTTTGTACGACAGCATACCATTAAATTAAATTTTAAGGGTGACATTGTTATCGAAACGACTGTTTATTGCCCAGAGATGATCACTATTCATAATTGTGTTGTTACTATTCTGACGTCATCAAATCGTTTGGGTGACAGTAGCTGGGCAGAAATAGATAAAAAAAAACAAGGTCAAAGGGAAACAGACAATAACATGAAAATTGGTCAACTGTACTTTGGTTGCTTGGGTTACGAGCGACGGGGATTCTGGGAGGGAGGTGGCAGAGCTAACAATCTACAGCAAGAATAATGTTTCAAATATTGGAGGGGTGATGGACACGGCCCGTTTAACGTTGTTTGTATCGCCCACAGCAGTCGATCCGTCATCTTCCCCTCCCCAACAATACCCCACCCCCCCACACACTGTATGTGGCAAGACTTGTTTCTGCTTCACATAGCCGCCCGCCATGTCATAATTGGCCTCGACACAAACACTAAGTGGACATTATATCCTACTCTTTGAAGTGTTGAGATGCTGGTTTTCGTCTGTGTTTAGCTCAGTTCACAGGCTAGTCACTAGAGCGAACAGAATCCTCGGTGATTCTGCACATACGTTCAATGTAAAGACAGGATTACCCACAGAGGCAGAACCATGACTTTCTTTCACTAGGTACTCCAAGATGACTTTTGAATCAATAATAAGTATAAAGAAAAATAGACAAAATACATTTTTTTTCACCCTGATTTCAATGATACGAAGTTTTTTTTTCTATAGCTCACATAGTTCTCATCAATTCTTTAATATTTTATTTTCCGTTCAGTTTAATACTTGAAACTGAAAATGAATAAGACGATGATTTTAACAGCTAGTACACCAAAAGTGAAAACTTACAAATCATTATCTTGGAACACTACCTAACAACGAACTGTTCTAATTTTTTTCCAAGACAACCACGTATTGAAATATATTAGTAATATAACTTCAAAAATAGGATTTCAAGCAAATTTTCTAAACCATAACACTTGTCTAAGAAACGTTGAAAAAAAAAGCAACCCCGAAAGGATGTAACTCTGGTTCTAATCAAGCGACACAAATGAATTTCGCTTCTAGGGCTTTTTTTCTGACGTCCATACTTTGTTCTAGAACATTTCAGACTGACATCAAAGTATGTGGTGTGGTCTTCTGATGTACGCTTTTTATAAAACGAAAGATTCTAATCAACAGTAGCAGCATGAAATTCCTTCAGAATGCATTCTGAATCAGCCTTGAGGCCTCGGCGCTCTAATAGGGCCTGCCAGTCTGCCACGTGCTCTTTTCTTATTCTATCGGCATACCTGGCAGCAAGTCTTGCCTTCTTCAACAGCTGTTTGCACAGGTTTTCCAGCAGCTTCTCTAACAACTTCATTTGCACACATTTCTCCTTATGCCTTGACTAGTGAGGCTGTTTCTTAACTTTTTCACCGTGATATGACCTTAGCTGCTGACACGGTGTTAAACAATATACAACTTTTACATTATTTGTAGCAGGATGTGCTATTTGGAACTACATTTACTAGGGAGTGTATTACGGCTTGTGTTATGTTTGATATTCGGCCTGCGGATTGTGTTGGTGCTGTGTGTAAACGCTGCCCTATGACCTGGAGCTACGTCATTTTGTTCTGACGTCACATTATTTTCACGTCACACCATCTGTCATTTGTGAAGCGCCTTGAATTCTTCCAAAAGGGAGGATATATAAGGCGCTATAAAGCTAACTTTTATTATTATTATTATTATTATTAATTATTATTATTATTATTATTATTATTATTATTATTATTATTATTTCTCCTGTTGTTTGTGGAAGAAACGCTTTGCCTGGCGCTTATTCCTTGCTGCATTCATTCTAGCTGTTCATCACTTTTCTCAGCAAGCCATTCCGTTTTGTAATTGTGCCGCAGCATACGCAGAATAAGGGAAGACTGGTGATGGAAAGAAACACACCTTGACTTGCTCATATTGAAGTGCATCTACCCAAAGATCTCTTCTCTTAGCTTGTTGGTGAAAGGGCAGTGCTGAAATGGGCAACACGAGGGCTCAGCAAAAATCGCTTGAAGTAGAGCATCACAAAATCATTTTCCAGTGGTTCTTTATGACGGACGCACGAGAAAATATAACATTAATGTTTTTCTCTTAATCGCATCTTTGTTGATTTGTTGATAAAACCGGAAGTGACAAAGGGTAGAATTTTAAAAATAGTGTCAGTTGTAACTTATAAAATAAAATTGTAATGCTGGAAATTAACCGTCTAGCGAAAAAAAATTACAGAAGTTTATCTTAGACAAATGAGCGTCTGACATCTGTTTATATTTTATTAACAATAATACACATGGAAAAATTAATTCAAATGCTTCTACCGAGTAACAGACAATCAACAATATAACTAGACTGCAATGACCATGATTGCTGCTCATTAAATTTTGATTTGGAGATTTACTTACCAGTCTGTTGAGTGAATTCGGTTTGGACCTTTTGATTTTTTTTTTCAAACTGTAGTAAAATCTTCTAAATAAAGTTCCAATCTGTAGGGTTGCATTCCAAAATTAGTTGTTTCATTTTCTGGGCAAAAAATCACTACTTGAACACGACAATCTGAGCGATGTTTCTTCATTCGACTCAAAGAGATGCATGTATTTGCTGAACTGAGCCACACTCACTGTTACAAATACTACTTTTGCCTAAGAGAACTCTTCAGTATAGGAGAGTAATTTTCTTCTGCTTTCCTAGCGGCAGGGGAGAATGCCGATTTTTGAAGCCTTATATCTGAAAAATTAAGCATAATTATGTACTCATATTTTGGGAATTATTATTTTAAAATGAACTTAACCCGATCATAAAGAAAAAAATGTTTCACACGTAATGTCCTTTACGCATGGTAGTGATCTATTTTGTCCGTTGCAGTCCATAATTCCTACTTGAAAGAAGTCAGACAGTTTAAAGAAATAGAGTAAAACCTAATTTTTCTTATTTTACGAGTCATTTCCATATACCAACAGCTCTTGTTTTCCAAGCAGGTGGGAAAATTGAAGTCACGTGACCACAAATTGCACATTTTCTCATAACTGGCACGACATCAGCAGTATTGAAGCTGGTGGTCATGTAGCGCAATGATTTGTTTGTACATAAAAACGTGTCAAGTAAACCAAAGAAATACTTCTAAAACAAAATTAACAAAGCAATACGGCAACTCAACCTTTTGTACCCTGTTGTAGCACTACAACGATGATCATTTCCTTGTAGTCAGCTTAATTATCTAACCAGGTAACAATTAATATTTCTCATATTGACGGAACTGCAAAACATAATAAACTGACACGGTTGGCCGAAGCGCGCTTGGGTAGTGTAGTTCCAAGCCGTTTTATTGTTGCTATTTATTTTGCATCCTGTCACACAATAAGCCCCACCATCTGATAGAAAAAGAATCAATATTATTTTTAATTTACGTAGTGATGTTTAAAACAAAAATAACACAAACGTACAGGGTGTTGGAAAGAGTGATTTTTTTTGTTTACGAAACTACCTCACAACCACTCACAGCTAGTTTGGAGTACCTACTTCCACCACCTCAGAAATCTAAGGGCTACTGAAAAAGGTGTGGAGGGGTTTTCTGTTGCCTCTGATAAAATCATTGTGTCTAACTGTGTGTGTGTGTGTGTGTGTGTGTGTGTGTGTGTGTGAATAATAAATAATTATTTTGCTTAATTTTACAGTTACGTCCTTTTGAATGTAAGAGATTACTGAGTTATGGATTTTTTTGTTTTTAGTTTTTCTTTTTGTTTAATAGTCTGTGATCTCTCCTTCTGTTGTCTGTTTCTTGCTGCTAGTAGGGGAACATAAAAGATGATGTAATTGTCGTCTTGCCACTTTAGCCTCGAGCTTCATATGTGTTCAGCCATTAATTTATGTCCTTCGGCAGACGAACTAACGACTATGCCCCACACTTCAGTTATGTTCACATGCGCCACACAAAGGGAGGTCTGTCTCTGTCCAGGGTAGCGCCGAGTCTAGACTTAACGAGGTGTCAGACTTGTAATAAAGCACCCCCCCCCCAGTCCTCCACTCCATACTTCCATCACCCACCCACCTCTTTCCGTGCCCTGCGCATGCCAAGTGCTCGTATATCATAGCACAAGCCCGAGTCCCCAAAACATCGCCCCACGCTTGCTACAGTAAAGTGAGCATCTGTTCTGGGTACACCACATCGCACAAACGATCATCTCTCTTGCCATTAAGGCAATCTAAGAAAGCTGTCATTAAGGTAATCTAAGGTAATATTAGAAAGTGGTCATTAAGGTAATCTAAGGTAATCTTAGAAAGCAGTCATTAAGGTAATCTATGAAATCGGCCATATTTACAAACAGTATATCCTTCCCCTCTTCTATCTTCCACACCATCTCTCATAAAGCGGTTTTATTTATAATTGGATTTTATGCAAAGCGGTTCTATGATGTATAATTATAATGATTGCCAGATGTTCACACGCTTGCTGGAGTTATGCTCTTGAAACAATGACAAATCACACACACACACACACACACACACACTGAGATTTTTAAAGGTCAATAACCCATCATTTATGGATGTTCGCTAAAGATCTGACACTCATACTCGGTTTCTCATTTCAATAACACGACATGACATCAATAAAAGATGTCATGTCATGTCATCAATAAAAGATGTCATGTATGTCATTTCAACAACATGTGCAAATTTTCAGAAAACTCACTTTTTTTTTGTTGTTGAAAAATTTCTGACCATATATTGGAAGGGAGCAAATGAAAAGATGAGAAATTAAATCACAGAACTTGTTTTCTCTCCTTAAATAAATAAACTAACAAATATCTTGGGAGGCGGAAAAAGTGGAGAGGGGTGAGAAATCAAGGAATAAAACAGTCCACAAGACCGTTAAATGACAGATAATCAGTCTCACTCTGAATTGTGCAATACTGCGAGGTCAACAAGGGGGTGGAGTTTGCCAAAGCTGTCTCCTTTACATAACAACCCCACAAAATAGCAAAGCAGGGAAGAAAGGGGGGGGGGGAGTTATCCAGAAGGTGATAAACACTGATTGCTGGGCTCGGCGCGCGTGCACACTGCGTGAAACGTCACAGCTCACGTGACACTCCCGCTAGATGGCAGTGTCGTATACTCCCCAGCGATTCTTTCTTTTGGCACCACTCCCGCCGTCACACTCTGGTCTCACAGGCCTGCAATTTCACACTTATTTTGAGGACAACGCAGGGGCCACGCAGCACCGAGGTGTAATCCATCGATTTTCTCAGACCGCTTCGAGTGTCTGGAATAGAAAGCGGCCTTCAGTTCCATGCTGATTGCAATCGTCAAAGTCGCGCTGCCAGAAAATGTCGTTAGTGGCGGTAGCCTCTTTCTCTCTCCTTTTCCAAAGAGTTAAGTCCATCGATTTTTGAGACTCTCGAGAGTCACTGCACTGAAATCTGTGCTCCAACCGTGGATTCATTCGTTGCCGCTGTCGCTATTTTGTCATTTTCTCGCCTTCATTTTCTTTTTCTTCATCCCCACCCTTCCAAAAATATAATATTTTTGGTCTACTTACATAATTTTATACCGAGGTCACACCAAGCACAAGTGCAGCGATCTGTGAGGTGAATGGACTTGAATGGACAACAGCCCGACTTCAATGCATGTCTCCGGCAGTTTATAAAGGACAGCAGTTACTTCGTCAAAATTAATATTTGCGGAAGCTTTTAAATTCTAGGGTTGGTTAACTACCATCGACAATAATGACAACATTTTGCGGCGGAGTGAGAGTCAGTCAGTCAGTCAGTCAGTCAGTCATTTGTCCCTTAGTTGAAACCGGACGTTAGGAGCAGCACATGACTAGACACTGACAAGGCCCACTACTCACGCTTGTCTTGGGCGACAGTGAGCAGGTCCTGTACAGGACGACCAGTCCAGTCCTTCACGCTCGTAAACCAGTTCTTCCTCTGACCACCACAGCGTGGAGAATCCTCCAAGGTACCTTGAAGGATAGTCTTCGACAGAGTATCGTGCCGGGTCACGTGGTCAAACTAAGCCAGTTTACGCCGCTTGACTGTTGCAAGCAGGGGATCCTGGTGTCCTGCGAGGGTGGCAACTGTTCTTCGTATAAAGTCATTAATTTCATGTAGTCTGTAAAAGCAGAAAGTCTCCTCAGGGACTTGTTCTCAAATGCCTAGATTCTTCTCTTCGTGTCGGCAAGCAGAGTTCTCGTTTTGCAACCGTAAAGCAGGATCGGTACTACACGACTAATATAGATCGTACTTTCTAGCAAACATGATGTTATGAATGTGTCAGAACCTCTCCTTCCTAGCCATTGCCGCTGTTTGCAGTCATAGTCCTGATACGGATCTCTGTCGTAAAGCGGCCGTCCTTGGAGAGGGTGGCTCCCAATTATTTAGAGTTGTTTACCTTTTTGACCCGTACTCCGAAGACCTCTGCTTTGCCGTTGCCACTGACTACAGCTTTACTCTTGTCAGCGATGGTCTCCATTCCATATCCGTTTGAACTGTCTGTCAGTCTCTTAGTGAGTACCTGCGATCAGATCGATGTCGTCTGGAAAGCGTAGGATGAAAATCGGCCTTCCACAAGGGAATGGAAGTGTTATGGTCGTGGAGGTTTTCACGCATGATGTTCTTCAAACAAGATTTGTTGAACAGCACAGGTGATAAAAGCACAGATGACGAACGCCTACTGTCTTATGAAAGAAAGCTCCCATCTGGCTATCCAGCAGTACTGTGCTCGTTGAACTTTTCGAGTACTAGGACGAGGCCCTCTTCGATCTTGAATTTTGCATCACATGCCATAGCTTCTCGTGCCACACTCTATCACAAGCCTTTATAAAGTCTGTGACGTTGTGACACTCTCGTTGATGCTGAACTTCTTTCGATACATGAGAGAGGAATGTCCAGTGGGTTCCGGGAACATTTAGAAATTTTGATCTTAAATTCTCACCTAATATGGATGAGGTTGGTAATGTGAACGTTCAAGACGAAATACAAAAAAGTGAAACAACAACAACAAAAACAAAAAACAAAACAAAAAAATAGAAAGATGTAAAAAGAGACATTTAACATAATTTGGGGAAATAACAATAGGGAGAACTCTTTTAATTTCCAAGACAGTTCACCAGCTGATTACTCTTCCTGACCCTCTCCCCCCATTGGAGCTGATACAAAGAATTAATAGGGAAATATTTTCATTTGTTTGGAATGGAAAGCCTGCAAAACGTAACAGAACGAGGAGTTGTAGATCATATCAAAGATGGAAAATGTTGAATCTTAATTCGTTTATAGCAACACTCATAATCATCTGGTTAAGGCGCATTATAAACAACAACGGTAGTCTTGCTCGATTGATGTCTATTATTTCTCCAGAGTTAATGAACACCTTAAGTCTATGGTGGGGAATATAATAATTTGATAATGAGGAAAATTTAAAAACCCACTTTGAAGAGATGTTATGAGACAGCGTTTCTTGGCTTGTTGACATTTGTGCCTTTTGGTGTTTCCAGCGAGGATATCTACCAAGTTCACTGGGGTTTACCTCCAACTTTGGCCTTGAAGATTTCATCAACGTTTGGGCCTTGCAGCTTCTAATGAAAGTGAATTTAGGGATGTTGAGGCACCTCTTCTTCAACTGCAACTTCAGGCTCTTTAAGACAAGGACAGGTTACCTGCCGATGTCAGCGCCTATGTCATCGCCTTGGCCTTGTTGATGCTGGATCTGAAGCGTCTAGCCAGCGGGATGAAGTCAAATTGGTTATGAACCAATCCATCTGGCGAGTGCCAAGCTGCTGTCCTCGATTTCTTTTGAGGATGTAGGATATTGGCTAAAGTGAGTCGATCATTCTGTGCAAACTCTATGAGTCTGAAGTCCCTGTCGTTGGTTTATCAAAGGCCATATTTATTCACCGTTCCTGCCAATTGCTGGTAGGCATCTAGGCCAACCTTGGCGTTCCAGCCACCGAGTACAACGATGTTTTTTTTATCGGTGTTGCCTTTGTAACAATATATAACTGCTGCTTAAAATTCTCCCCTTCGTTGTCTTCGTGCTTGGAAGCTAGACAATATACTTGGACAAAGGTGACATTGTGAGGACAGAGATGCGAATGAAGATCAACCTATCGGATATGGGTGCGCAGCTGATGGCGGCTACCACCACATTCCTATATGCGAGGAAGCACAAGCCTTGCTCGTGTCTGGCATCATCCCCACACTACCAGAGTTTATGGCCCTTGTCAGTTGCTGCCTCTCTAAATCCTGGCCATTTTACTTCTGCCAGTCCCACAATATCCCACTGTTACCGTTCTAGTTCCTGGGTGAGTTCATCTGTGGAGTCCGCTCCCCACACCAAGTAGCAAACACAAAAAGTTGCCCATTGATGAAAAAAGGTAGTAGCCACATGACTTTTCAATCTAACGGTCAAATTAAATCACAATTGTGAAAACTTAAGGAGTCTAGAAACAAATTCTCCTATTCATGCGCTTTAAAAGTGTTATCATTCCCCACCCTACCACCATCTTTACCAAGGAAAAAAAGGTCGCACTATCTTGTAGGCAATCTTGGAAACAATAAAGTCTAAGGGAGTAAGCCCCTACAGAAAATTATCAGCGGGCAAAGATTTCATGCGACGAAAATATTGGCCGTAACCCAATGCGGACTTGTTTGCCACCAGGTCGACCAACCGGCTGTAGTTCACTTGGAGAGAAAGGTGGGCGCCACTAAGTGTATAAGCCCATAGACAGGAGCATAGATATTCGCCGCAAAAATAAACAACAACAAAAAAATTCATGCCGGATTGGTCTAGGCTCGGATCAATAACGATCGCGCACCCCACCAGCAGGCTCCAGGGCCCGGATCATCATCAACAACAACAAACCGCGGTCAGCCACCATGAAACATACACATTCATTCATATCTCACACCAGATTCACTCGATTCGTCATCAAGCACAAGGTGGAAACATTTTTTCAACAACATTCACTTTCTTCCTTCGGCCTTACCCTCCCCCAACCTCCATCATCCCAATGCCTGTAGCTCCTCAGTTCCTGCAAGTCTTCACAACGGAAGCGTGATCTGCAGGCGCAGCACAAAACATGCAATCCTCCCCCTTGATCATGTTGCTGGGCACACTGGCAGACAGAAGTTTTCCTTTCTTTTACTCATTTTCCCCATTTTATTTTACACTAGCAGGGTTACCGGCGTGGCCGGGTTGTTTCACCCCGCAAACGCCTCCGACTGTGATTTTATTTTCAACTTCTGATCTGTCTTTGAGTGAAGGGTCATTAGTAAATGACAGACACGGCTTCTGTGTAGTAACATATTACAAACTTGTACCATCGCTGCCCTTTTCTAACTTGCTGAGGTTGACAGTTTGATTGGTGCAACGGAGGTGACGGAGGAGGCTGCTCGACGGTTCGACTTAAGGAGAGATAAGACGTCCCGGGATTTTGGTTTTTGAAGACATCAAACAGTGGGGACAGGAGGGACAAGGGAAAGAGAGAGACACCGACGCTCACTTGTAATGAAGGGTAGAAGGGGAAACAAAAGCCGTAAAGTGTTTTTATGGGTGATAACAGTTAACCCAAGCGACTCGCTCGCTTCCCACCCTAGTCGCTCCCTCCCTCTTGTCTCTGTCATCGGCACTGTCTTCAAATTCCGCGCTGTCCCACGTATGTTCTGCGTATTTGTGGGTGGCAACTGACCCAGGGTAGTAGATTTTTTGTGGTTTAGCAACATCTTACAACTGGAAAAAATGAACATAAAGAATAATAATGTTTAGGAAAGTGTACACCAAGCAAACATAAGACTGCGATCTTCCTGGAGATGTCAGGAATATTGCCGTCAAGTTTGGGGGAGGATCGGATAAACTGTGTGAATTTGTGAACTAAGGGACCGACCGAAAACAAACAACGCCCGTCACACCCTCCTTCATAAGATTGATAATCTCCACAATCATAGTATCGATCCTTACTTTTGTGAACAGCCGTTCGGTTCATTACTTTCATTCGAAAGACCGAAAGATCGTTCAAGAGCAGAGAGCTGTGCCTATAACAATTTTTAATGTAACACGTAGATAAAACGTAAATCACGTGATGTATTTTATGTGTAACGTGATGTGCACGTAACTTTTTAAATGTGCTTGTAATGTGTGACGTATCTTGCGTTGTACGGGCGATGTGTTACATGTAGTGGATACGTATAACGTGTGAAGCATATAGCGAATTAAACATTGACCAAGTTACATATTGCAGGCTGTAACGTCTAATGTGTTACACGTGACGTAGTCGTTACAGTATGTGAAACACATGACGTGTAGCAAGTGTAGTGCAAGGTGTTAAATATAGTCTGTTTTTGTGTCAAGCGGGTGACATTCAACACGTGTATGCAAACTGCAGTCACGTGAGCTACACGTGACAAGTGGTGGTGTAACGTGGTGTAGCGATATCACCCTGCACGTAGTTTCAGCGTCAACCAGTTCAGCCAGCAGGAAAGCGGTTGCGTGCCAGCTGTGATTTTCAAACAGAGCGGGTCTTAATGTCAGGGAAGCTCCTCAAAGACGAGTGGCAACTAGCTCTCAAGGAAAGCTAGCCAGTCACAGTCACAGTCACAGCTACTAGCAGCACTTAGCTTGTGGTGGGCTCACAACACTAACGGCTCGTCTACACGGCAGCTGGTCGATTGAGACTAAGGACGGTACCTTCCATGGAGCTTTAGATAATTCACAGTCTGGTGTGTGTGTGTGTGCATGTGCGTTTGTGTGTGCGTTTGTGTGTGTGTGTGTGCGTATGCGTGCGTGTTTATATATATATGTGTGTGTGTTAGTGAGTGTGTGCGTGCGTATGCATGCGTGATTATATATATAAGCGTGTGTTTGTGTGTGTGTGTGTGTGACAGAGGGAGTGTGTGCGTGCGTGCGTGTTTATATATATATATGCGTGTGTGTGTGAGAGAGAGAGTGAGGGAGTGTGTGTATGCGTGTGTGTTTATATATATATATGCACGTGTGTGTGTGAGTGTGTGCATGCGTGTGTGTTTATATATATATATGTGAGAGAGAGAGAGAGAGTGAGGGAGTGTGTGCGTGCGTGTGTGTTTATATTATATATATGCACGTGTGTGTGTGTGTGTGTGTGTGAGTGTGTACATGCGTGTGTGTTTATATATATGTGTGTAAGAGAGAGTCAGGGAGTGTGTGCGTGCGTGTGTATATATATATATGAGAGAGAGAGAGTGAGGGAGTGTGTGCTTGTTTATATATATATATATATGCACGTGTGTGTGTGAGTGTGTGCATGTTTATATATATATATATATGCGCGCGCACGTCTCTGTCTCTCTTTGTGATTAGAGTTCGTTTCAGTGTTTGTAGACTAAGTTTCCCTTTTACTGATTAAATGACTTAATTAAGGACCACCATCGCCTCAGCGCGACTCTTGTGAAGGTTCTAGATTCTAGAATGAATGACATGCTGGCTGGAAAAGCAGCGTTAAGCCTTTTCTCGAAACTATAGCCAACAGCCATTCATCTGAGCGAAAATTCAATTCAAATTCAAATTCAAGCCCCCCACACCACACGCCCCAGCGAAGTAATTTTCTCCACTATTAGCCCGACGCACGAGCCAGAAAGTGAAATCGAATCATGGCGGGGAAATAGGGAAGGAACATTGTCCTCCAATATTTTTCAGAGGCGTGATGCGACTAATTAAAACCGGCGTTGTGATCGATAATGCTGCTGACGAATGAGGAAAAATTGCTGGGCAACTGTTTCTTATTTCTTTACAACTGGTCGGTGCTGCGAGCTTTGTTTTGAGCACAGGGCTCGGACGACATCCACTACACTGCAGTGTCGGGGGGGGGGGTAAACCGTCTTACTTACTACCACCGCCGAGTCTTGTTACCTTCTTACTGCCATGGCCATTTCTGGCTACGCCCGCCTCCCACCTGCGACCCACACACCTGTGGACTGACGTCATTTTCATCAGAAATCGATCAGCCGACGAGACCTGGCGGTGTAACGGTTTCAACTTTCCCTTGCATCCTCCTGTCCAGTCTTGTACTGAAACTGATACGCAGGCGCAGATGAGCCACAATTCAGAAACACGAGAAGAGGAGTATGTGGGACCGAGATTTCTTTCACATGCTGCGAACTGTATTTAATTATTTATTCGTTTTGTGGAAGATTAATTTTGTCAGTTTCCACTGTTTGTTTCCTATATATTAGAGACGCAGCTTCCATGCACAAACTTTTTATTTATTTATTTATTTAATTGGGTCTGACATACTCCGCATCCAATCTTTGTCACTTTTCTAAATTATCTGTACATGCATGTCTGTTGCGACATTGGAGATTTCTGGAAATATTCTTCTTAAAGGAGAGTTGAAAGGGTGACACCAGAAGCACACGCTGGGGGTGGGGGGATGGGCTGGGAGGTTGGGGCAGGGAAGTGTGGTCAGACAGTCCGAGTGTCTCTTAATAAATAAAACTTCACCGATGGAGGTCGGTAAAATGATCGCCAGACACTTACCGTTGGTCCTGGCATTATGGAAATGGACTGAGAGTAAGGTCTGGCCTTCCTAACGGTATCTTGAATACAGCCAGATGGGAAAGATATTACGGGAAGTAATGTCTGTACACAGGAAACAATGGCTTTGGTCTTATCGAATGTACTGTACGAAGATTTTGCTAAAATGCTAAACATAAATAAAATCATCAATTGAATCCTTTTTCATTATGTCCTGTTTTAGATATGGTGAACCCGTTACACATCTGCTCCCACAACCACTAATAATTGTTGACGCTCGTTATTTACCTGCCACCATCTTCGGTCCGTTCTCCATCATTCCTCGATATTTCTCGGTGTGGACATTAAGAGGGCAAATAACAGAGTTGTGCTTATATTAAAAAAGGAAATAAACCTGAGTTTTAAATCCCTACCGTTAAAAATATAGAGCTTGCAAAGCAGTTAAACGAAAATTAAGCCGATAAAGATATTTGTGCAGACTCAGTCAGTGAAAAGGTCCGGAAGAAGCCAGCTTCCCAACCCACAGCCCCCCCCCACCCAAAAAAAAACCCCACCGTTGGATTTAATCTCAATGGGTTTTAATGATGTAATTTCTCTCTCTTTTACACACACACACACACACACACACACACACACACACACACACACACACACACACACACAGTCACACAAACACAGAGGAATGTCAAATATTATCTCTAAATCACACTTTGTTTTCAGAGAAAAAAAGGACGCAAGGAAATGATTCGAGAATGAGAGAAACGAGAAACCTTTAACAATGTGCGCTGATTATAGGGCCTCTTGAAGCTTATGAGACTGTCATGGCAATTAGGGGACATCTGCTGTAATGTTGAGACAAGTCAGACAGCCGGTGCTCTTACCAAACCAGCTCTTGGTGGCATCCATTTTGTTTACCACAAAGTTCTTTCGCGAGTGGTGGGAAGGGGAAGTGTAGGGTGGGGTGGGTGGAAGTCCCTCACGTCCGGCGGCTCCCTCCTCTGAGAACATTTCACCTTCCCATGTATCATCGCCAGTAGCTCCCAGAGAGAGGCGGACCTAACCCTGACACGATGCAGACGATAGGATGGACGAGTTAGGCCAACGATAACACGGCCGGATTGGCAAGTTGGATCAATAGCTTGCACGTTGATTTGAACCGCCTCCACCTACACTCACTTTGTTGTCGCTGATGTCGGAGGACGCTAAGGGAGCGGCTGGGCACTTGCAGGAGGTTACGGGGGTCGGTGGCGATGGCTGCAAACGCGACTGTCGCGAAAACATACCTGCGTTTGTGTGAAGATGCCAAGACAGCTGCTGCTAAATGGTGGTCTAGGGGGGGGGGGCTACATTACGACTTATTGAGGCTGAATGACGACTTATTGTGGCTGAATGACGACTTACTGTTGCTGAATGACGACATTGTTGCTGAATGACGACTTATTGGGGCTGAATGACGACTTATTGTGGCTGAATGACGACTTATTGTAGCTGATTGACGACATTGTTGCTGAATGACGACTTATTGTAGCTGAATGATGACTTATTGTGGCTGAATGACGACTTATTTTGCTGAATGACGACTTATTGTGGCTGAATGACGACATTGTTGCTGATTGACGATTTATTGTGGCTGAATGACGATTTATTGTGGCTGAATGACGACTTATTTTGCTGAATGACGACTTGTTGGGGCTGAATGACGACTTATTGGGGCTGAATGACGATTTATTGTGGTGAATGACGACTTATTGTAGCTAAATGATAAGTACCTAGTAATGTTCAAGGACAGCTGTGTACTACTAATTGATGGTATGTGTGCTAAGTTAGGGTTTGGTGTGGCTAAATGGGTTGATAAAAGATGGCCCGGTTTTGTATTAGAAACATTCTCGAATTAAACGTTTCCAAAACCATTGCCAGAAAATATAGAACTAATAACTCAGATAAACCAAGACTTGTTAAATAACGACCTAATGTGGCTAAATAATAGCTGATTATGGTTATGCAGTCGTGACAAAGTGGAGCGACATATCATTGTACACAACTGAGTTGACTACTGGTCTGTGGTCAGTCGGAGGACCAAGCCTTAATGTGTCACGTCCTCCTTCAATCGGGGGGTAGGGGGTGTGACAGATATGGGGAGGGTACAGGTCATTTATGCTCGAGGCATCTAAATCAATATCCGTTGGGAGAGGGGAAGGGAGAGAGAGGAGGTTTGTTGTTGATGCACGTGCTGCCTGTGTTTTGCAGTGACGTCACTCGAGGGGAAAAGGTGGAGAGCACCTTTCAAGAAGACTTTCTTTGTGTGATGGGAACCCAGACTTGTACAAAGATGTATCGAGGTATAAGCCAGTGACAGGTGAAACCGCTTAAGTGAACCACGATCTGCCCAGGCTGTAGTTTATTGATCAACAGGCTAGATTGTTGGGAGGCAGGCTGCATCATCCATTCAGCAAATGTTGGCATTTGGACAAACAAGAGCTCAACCAGTCCTAGACTGTAGACATTCCTAATGTTATCTTTGGAGGATTATCAATGGAATAGAGCTACCTTCGACTGTGACACTGGAATAGAGCTACCTCCTCCGATAGTGACACTGAAATAGAGCTACCTCCTCCGATAGTGACACTGAAATAGAGCTACATGCTCCGACTGTGACACTTGGGGACTCGAGTCAAAGCGTGGCACGATTCTGGAGGACTGAAAGAGCTCCTCTATTCGACTCTTTAGCTAAAGTTACTGAAGCTGAAAATCTCACGACGATGACCAGGAAAAGAAACAAACAATGATGTTTATTTTAAGGAAAACATCCTCCTCTCACATTGCCGCCTCTACAGTTCCCGCCATCAACTCCTAGCCTCAAGCGTGGAACAAATAGGGAAGCGGGAGGAAAGAGGGGCAGAACTGGGGGAGCCGGTCGTGACCTCACAATTATGTTTCAACTACGTCATATCCGTTGTGCGAGGCGTCGATGAGCTGCGCTTACTTAATCAATGATTCAAGGTGGGTTGAGTTACAGCTCAGTACCACTTCTGTCCTCGGTGACTGCTTCGATTCTCAGAGACCCCAGTTACCATCAAAAATTGTTTTGTGACCTTCGAGCTTTGCGCCCACGCAAGCACGCATTACAACAATGAGCGTTACTCGATATTTCCACAAGCTCGCTAGTCTGTATCAATGGCGAAGGTTAGTCAGTAAAACGGCGACAATCCCTAAACAAACTCGCGCCCTCGTGAGGACTAAAAATAAAGCAGCATTTGAATGAAAGAAGAGAAAAAGGTCTTTTCGCTTGAGTAGCATTGCTATTTATAGACGAAAGCAGTATAATTGCATACCTCTACTGTTCTTAATCGAATGATCGACCGCTGAGGCAGGTGTACTAGCTGTAATGAATTAAAGGTCTAGTTGGAGGCACATTTTTTTTCGTAATGACCAGGTAAAAGCTCAGTACACGATATTATTCCCCACATCTGTATGAATACATCTCCCTTCCCCCTCTCGATATACACACGTATAAACATGACGATGCATAGAAATAGACCAAACTCAAAAGACACCTAATTAACATATGATTCATTTTTCGATTGGCTGGAGCCTTGGCAACGTACATGTAGCCATGTAAATCTTAACCTCTGTGTTGTTGGCCTCTTGCAGTTCGTAGTGACATTTGTAGACCTGTTCTCTCGAGAACAGACTGGGTGTTCACCATGATTTGGAGGAATATTATCTTGCACTGAGGGTTATCCAGTTTTTTTTTTTTTGAAAAAAACAATAGACGCCACTAGACCTTTAATACTCCAAGCCCACCCCCCACACACACGAGTGTACCCATGCGCTCTCCCACGTAGCACTCTTATGTCCACGTTAAATACTAAAGAACGTCCACCTGGATTCAGCAGGAGGGTAGCATGTGAAGGGGTTCAGTGAAAGGGGAGTTAGCGAGGGCGAAATGCAATACGAATCGCAGGCAAGCAGCAACGATTTTTTTGTTTGGAAGCTAGAAACTGTTCAGGCAAACAACCTTTCATGTTCATCAGCTTGTGAGAAACTACAGACGAGGAAATCCTTTTTGCCAACATGACGCTAGTTTTCTGCAAGCTTCTTCGACCGCCATGAGCTGCGACAAAAAAAAATCTTTGCCGTCAAAATGTTGCCATCTGAGAGCTAATGGGGGCGCTCTGATCATCGGTCAGAAAGAAAAATCGTTGATGTGTTCAACGATAACCCAAACAGACAAACGGAGGACGAGAAATGGATTGTGTGGGAAGGAATGACTGCATGACATGCGGTTCATGCGAGGTTTTCCCCTGCGGCGTCCACTGTGAAAGGTAATCTCCGAGACTCCATTTATGGGAGGCGGAGGTTGTTGGAAGGGAGGGGGGAAGGGCGCTGAAGGAGTGGGTGTAGTGAATGGAGGAAAACAGGCGCAGGGGTGGTGGCTCACGCGCCAGTTTAGAAGTCAAATTTGCACACCATGGCAACTAATCATTCCGCGGCACCTAATCACACAGGGCTGCAGCTAATCACACAGGGCTGCAGCTAATCACACAGTGCTGCAGCTAATCACACAGGGATGCAGCTAATCGAACTGCACTGCAGTTATTCCCACTGTACAGTCAGTAAAGACACTGGGCGGAGACTAAAGACAATGTGCAGCAGCTAGTGGCACTACACGCTAATCGCTTTGTGTAGCAGTTACTGGCACTGACACTGTGTACATCGCGAAGATTAGACCTTTAGGGCTAACATTTCATGTTTCGACCGCCGCACCAATACCGCCATGCAGACGAGTTGACGTTGAGACACGTGTCTCTAGAGCCGTAGGACGCCATCTTGAAACTGATGATAACGTAGTTTTACCTCCACCACCGCGAGAGCTCGCATCACGTGATTTCCCGCTTTATGTTGATCTCCAATCTCAGTCTAACTGTAGACGTCGACCTCATCCCTCTTTGTGCCTTTACCTCCGCCTGTATAAAGGACGACGCACGCGCCACCTGGGATTATTATTATTAAAGCAGATTTATACAGCGCAATTTTCAACTCCAGAATCGACTCAATGCGCTTTTCAAAAAAACAAAACAAAAAACAACTCAAGTGTGACAAAATAACAAAAGTAACAGAGACCATGTGAAGAAAGCAACTACCTTCAGTTCAAGCAGCATCGATATCGTTTTCAACTCAAGGGTTGGCAGCGACAACGGCTGTCTGTTCTCAGACGACAATGGACACCAAAGATATTTTTCTCGTGTCATCACTTTTTGCTCGATCTTTCTCATCTCACATCTAAAGAGATAATCTGTTTAGCGTCTGAGCCTGTGTCTGATGATAAAATAGAAACAGCCAAAATGTTACAGGTAGCGATCGACCGATTCGAACGAAAAAAAAAAAAAAAAAACCGCGAGACAACCCAGTGAGATTAGTCCCCCTTTGATACATGAACTTTTACATAAAACATTATACTTTTTTTATTTTTCTGTATAAATCTACGTAATGTCTAGTAAGTGAGTCTTGCAGGTTAGAGGAAGGAAGAAATGTTATAATAATGTAAATAATGTAAGTAAATAACAGCGTTAGGAAGAACCCAGTAACACACAGTAGACAGCAATTCTTTCATTCAATTTGGCGCGACATACAATGCAGGGTAAACATCTCGAAACAAACACAAGCAAAGATTAAAATCTGCCCTCTACTCAAACGAGGACCTTTGACATACCTTTGAAATTAAGTAGCTATTCTGACTCTAGACGTGCTGTCATACATCGAATGTCAAAATAAAGGGTGGCGGTGTGCGCTCAGATTTTCTCCCTGGTGTGGGCCTGGGAACATAATACAGCGTTCTAAGGATTTGGTGATGTTCTGAATACGTTCTGATGCCCCGAAATCATGTTTTAAGTAAGCCCTATTGTTCTAAATATGTTGTGAAAATGTTCTGAGAGGATGTGTGCGAATATAAAACGGGAGCAGGCGGAAGAAGGGAGGAGGCGGTGACAACGTACCGTCAGACACAAGGAGGCAAGACTAGCCGTTAAAAGGCGCCACTACAAGATGGTAGCAGGACAGGGCCTCACGAAAGAAGACAATTTGGGGTCAGCAAAGAACACTTTGTCGCTCTCTGTCCAGACAGGAGAGGGACAGAAAAATAATGGCGGGCGATAACGAGAGACAACCATTTAAAATCCCTTTATTTTTTTGTTTGAAAGCGGATGAGCAAATAAAGAACGAAAGAGACAGAGGGTGAGGTGTGTGTGTGTGGCGGTGGGGGACGACGGAGAGATGGGTGGAGGAGGGCTATCGACCGACTATGTTCAAGCTGCTTTCGTGAGGCAGCGTGAGAACAGAGTTGCCTTTCCCCCCAAGAACTCTTCACCCCCACCTCATCTTTTAATTCATCACGGGCACGCCACGCAACCTCGTCCAGCAAGACCACCGGAGGAGTTGCAACAACGGCAACAACACGCAAGCACTTCAACCACGTAATCCGTCACGAACACGACAGTCCTTTTGCATGCCGGCTACGTAGGCGCGTGCGAGATGCAGCAGGCGAGGTAATCCGGGACAGTGATCTCCCCTAGCCACGCGCCCTCCCTGGAGAGAGGGGGCTGCAAGGTGAGAGGTGAGTTTAGGGGGAGGGGGACAGCACGCGACTGAACTGTTTGTGGTTCATCAGCAAAGGATGCCTCGGTCTTCCTACTTTCTTTAACTTTCTTCGTCCTTTATTAGCTCCTCCCTCCTTAACCAACCAACCAACCAACCAACCAACCAACCAACCAACCAACCAACCAACCAACCAACCAACCAACCAACCAACCAACCAACCAACCAACCAATGAATCAATTTCTTCTACGTCCACTAGTGTTGGTCGTCTCCGTTCGTGCGTATCGTCAAGATCCGGTTGGGGTTGGATTGTAATTCTGTTGACTGCTGTGTTTTACTCCGGCTTTCTTGCGGGCTTCGTCGGGTCAGTGAATGTACGTGCATGTACCGCTACAGACAGTGCAGTTTAACTGAATTAATATGTACCCCCTTCATTCAAGAGCTGCAGAGCTTCAGCAGAAACGTGAGAACTGATGAAGCAGGCGGGCACGTGATTTGCACATGTGTCACAACAGACAGAAGGGCGTGCCCCGGAATCGCCTGTACAATCCCTTCCATAAAATCTTTGGCTGATCGGCCTGCTTTGCAATTTCTGAAGCTCTACCCCCCAACCTTTGCTTCTTCGCCATCTCCTTCTCCTGGAAAATATTCAGATGTTGATTCTTATCCAAGAAGTCAGAAGCTGCAAGATGAGCTCAAGGCCCTAACCTTCCCCGTTCTGGGACTTTTTTAAAAAGTCGTTTCTGCTGCGAAGAGTTTAAGGACTTGTTATTGTAACTGATTTCTATGATTGACGCAAGCTTGTGGGTTGGGATTGACATGTGATGAGGAAGGGCACGAATCTCGTGCCTCTGGAGTAGTGTATTGACTATCTATGCGGAAGCCTGTTATCACACCTGACCGCGGGCAACAGGGGCTTCCTGACAGGAAGACATGGCTAAGGATTTGCAATAAAGACCAGCCCGTCATGTCTCTTGGGAGTGAAACACGTCTCTGCCCGTTCAGACTACAGACCGCACAGTCCCAAAATAGCCTTATCAGCGAGTTATTTAATCAGATGATCTAGTCCAGCCACTGTCCTCAATGCTGCAAAATTTAGAATTAAGCAATGTCGATTGTTATCTCGGGTGCAGAGTATGAAGTAAGAATGTCAACTTAAAGGACAACACGAACGCTCAACGAAAATCGCTCGAAATAGAGCATAAGTATCACAAAAACATACTTCGGTGATATTTTATTACAAAGAGGCACGAGAAATATTATATTAATGTTTTTCTCGTAATTACACCTGGATTTGTCAAAACAAATGTTACTATCGACACTCAGATGGAGATAGTTTGTACTCATTTAGGAAATCCTGAAGATAATGGCAACAACCACCAGTCGATGAACGTTGTTCTAAGATGTGTATGTATCAAATAACAAAAATTACAAGAGTTTATCTTCTTCAAAGGCACATTTGAAGTGTGTTTATATTTTATTAACAATAATACGTAGAACTAACTCAAGTGCGTCCACAATGTAACAGAAACTCAATAATAATACAACGTAGACTGCAATGACCGTGTTTGTTGCCCATTAAATTTTGATTTGGAGAAGATTTATTTACCAGTCTGTTGAGTGAATTCGGTTTGGACCTTTTAATTATTTGTTAAACTTTAGTCGAATCTTCTAAATAAAGTTCAAATCTTTAGGGCTGTATTCCAAATATTTTCTGGGCAAAGAAATCGCTTCTTGAGCACGACAGCCTGAGCGATGTTTCTTCATTTGACTCAAAGACATGCACACATTTGCTGAACTAAGCCACACTCACTGTTACAAGTACTGCTTTTGCCTAAGAGAACTCTCAAGTATGGGAGAGTAATTTTCTTCTGCTTTCCTAGTGGAAGGTGATGCCGATGTTTGAAGGCCTTTCATCTGGAAAATTAAATATAATTATGTACTCATAATTTGGTATTATTATTTTAAAATGAACTTATTCTGATCATAAAGAAAAAATTAATGTTTCAGTCGTGTTGTCCCTTAATCATCATTAATCACATCCTGTCTGGTCGCTAGACAAAACGAGACAGAGTTTTTTTGTGCTAAATAAGGACTATCATTACTTATGTGTCCGAGGTTAACAAATCTGACAGAAATGTTGGTTTATCTTTCTCTGAATAATTTCTTTATGGCACGACCTACAAGTAAGAAGTCAGAATGATAAATAGCACGCGGAGTTAAAATGTTAGGAATAAAGCAGTGTGGCGATGGATATTGGGGAGGGGGATGTTGTGTGCGTGCGTGCGTGCGTGCGTGCGTGCGAGCGAGCGAGCGAGCGAGCGTGTATGCTTAGATGAACACTGTGCAAATCCACACCTTGTCCGATTTTGAAAGATAACCCATTTCGTCCTTTCTGTGCCTGCTTTTGTGCGCCAAAGCAATTTTATTGTAATGTTTCTTTTCTCAGTTATAAGACGTTACCAATGGTTCAAAACAAAAATATACTAGTCAGATAAATGCTGAAAATATATCATTTAGAATGTTTCTTTTGAGTGACAGAAAGAAGAAGGACGGCTAGCAGACGTGCAGCGTTTCGTGCCCACTCCCTCTCCTGCTACTGCCATCTGATCTGGTCCGCGAACCCACTAAGCGCAGACAGCCGGTCAGGCATTCCCCGGGGCAACGCTGAGTACCCTATCTAGTAGACCTGTCACTTACTAGCAGAGAGTTGAATACGAGTTGCAATACGAAAAGGGGATCCAAATCTTTTAGTTGGAGAGATGCCACTGTTGGTACTGCAAACTAATTCGTCAGACGAAGGAAGTTTGTTGTAGTTAGCATCATAAAACGTCGTTGCCATCTAAGTGACCCTTTGACCTTTTTTTGTTTTTCATCTTCACGCGAAGCGCCCCTGTGCTGTATGCAGGAAGACATTAACGTCTTCTGCAAAGAAACATGGAGCCCAACACCGGAAGCGGAAATGACGGTAGCCTTACGGGGGACGCCATTAGCCGGCACGCTGCCGGCGCAAAATCAAGTTGACGTTCCTGACTGTGGGCGGTCACCACTGACCGGATGTCTACTGCGGAATCCCACACGTCTCTCTCTCTCTCTGTTTCCCCCCATCTTCTTCTTCTTTCTCTCTCTCACTCATTCCAGAAACTTCCTCCACAAAACTCTTATTCAGTTGACTTTTGAGTACGCTCCCACTCTGTTAGTGGGGCTTTCACGAGGCCTCTTACAAGTGTTCAACGGAAAACTATTAAAGAAGTGTTACTAAAAGCGATAATACAGTCTAACGATCTAACATTTCCAGAACTCCTTCCACTGACAAACTAAAACAACATCAACACAGCTATAAAAAGTTAAAAATTACTTGTTGAGTAGCAAGGAGAGAGATAGTGGGGAGAGCATCGACACCACCATAAAAATGTGCTTGCAAGCAGAAAAGAAAGAATAGCATCGCATAATGGTACTTACCCCGAGCACTGACTTCACGACAGGTCAAGTCTTTTGGACAATAACAGATTTTAACATGTCAATATAATTGTATTTTTGAAAAAGAAACGTGCCATTGAAACAAACATTGGCACTGGCTAGAGACATTAATACCAATTTTGATTCTGAAAAGGCTTTTCTCGCGCGTTTTCGTATTTTACCTGCTCGTCTAGTTAGCGGTAATCGAGGTACACGATGCTATCTTCCCCAGGGACCTCGTCAATGTTATTTTTGGATGAGCACGGACACATCGTGAAAAGCAAATTACCGCACAACCACGAAATAGCAGCAGAAAGAAATGGTGGAGAGCTCAAAGGCCACAGCACAATATCTATTCTATCACAATAAATCAGTACCTCGTTACACCGCATGAGATTCTTTACAGCCTGCAGGCTGACATTTCTATGGACTTCTAAATCTCGATGCAAAAATCAAAGATTCAATGACATAAATCGGTTTTTTGTCTACCGCTCTCGTAAATAAAAAAATGTCATTGTCTCTGTTTCATGCGCACGTGTGTGTGTGTGTGTGTGTGTGTGATAGATAGAGAGAGCTTGTCACCATACAGAGTTCCAACCTACCTCGTTTCATGCTATTACTTCTCTGAGTGGCACCTGCTTGGTTGGTTCGAGTTTTACGCCGTGCCAACAACTAAGACTATCACAGCGAGAGAAGGCAGCAGTATGATGAAAGAGTGAAAAACAAGATCCTCAGGTGATACAATAACAAAACCACTAACAATAAAAGCCAACATAAAAAAGGATAACATAAACGGGTAGGGGATATGTTATAAAGTGTGTTATGGCCCCAAAGCCAACTCCTAAGCCAGAATCTAAAAAAACAAAAACCTTAAGTCCGATTGTTAATCCCTACCATCGTTAAAAATGAAAAACAAGGTTGCCGATGGAATGGACTTAAACAAAGAAAACAAACAGCCTGCTGTAAATAAAAAATTGCTCGCGGATGCTCTGAATGCCAGGACAAGTAAATAAAACATGTACGACAGTAAAACGCAGGCACCAGGGACAAACTCGTATGTGTCTTCCATTTTAAGTCTGCTAAGTACTTACATCTTCCCACCGCGCAGAAGGTGGGTAGTCAGAAAGACGGTGAAGGGTGGCATGCAGCTTATTCTGGCCCAGCAATACCACAGGAACTGAACATAGGTGTGTCCTAACCTTAGTCTGGAAAGAACTACCTCCTCCCGCCGCACAGGGTGGCATGAAGGCAAGCGTTCTGAGAGAGAGGGAATGGTGACATGTAACTTATTTTGGCCCAGAGTGTCCCATTGACTGAACATACGCCGAGAGATGAAAGCAGTAAGAGTAATTAAAAAGGAGACTGACATGCAGCCTTGGCGGCCTGGTCCCCTCGGACATTGCCTGGGATACCAGCATGGCCAGGAGCCCAGATGAAAACAATGTCTTTTTTTCCGTCGGAGTAGAGCTACGTGGATAGTGTGAATCTGGACCACAAGGGGGTGGTCAGAACGTTGGGGGAGAAGGTATTGGAGAGCAGATAAAGAGTCTGAGATGATCAGAAAGTTTTGCTGCGAAGAGCATGCTGCAAGGCTAGCAAGATGGTGTGAAGTTCCGCAGGAGGGGAGAAGCGTCAGAAGACCTTCCAGCTCCTGTAGGGATATCCGAGCAGAAGGTGGAAGATAGACACATAGTGATAGTCTTGCCCAGAGTTACCCGGGCAGCAACAGATTGAAGACGAGTGGAAAGTGTTATCTGACTAAACAAAAGGGGGGAGCGGAGAAGAAAAGCAGCCCCACCTGAAGGGACGCAAAACTCGAAAGTCTTTGAAGGAAAAAGAGGTCGAAAGTTGGAGGAGGGTCTCCGGTAAAGCTATGACAAACGGAGAGAAACGGGATGTTAGACAGCGGAGTTCTTCAGAATCAGCTCGGATCCCTCGATAGTTCCACTCAAGGATATAAAACATGTTTTACCTCGAGAGACTCCCCCCCCCCCTGAAGTAGAGGGAGAAGGCAGGGGACGAGGGGATGGAGAAGGCGAAGATAAACGTCGCTCGTCCACATCCATCCCCTGCTCGCCAAGGGAAGCAAAACGATTATAGAGCAGAGTCAGCTGCGGCAGCCCCAGATGTGCGATGCTGAGAAGTGGGTCTTGACCTGTTTATCTGACTGGTTGCTCTGCCGCGTTAAAGCCTCGAAATAACAGCATAAAGAAATGATCGGGAGTTCAAAGACCACAGCACAATATTTATTCTATCATGATAAATCAGTACTTACACGGCATGCGACTCTTAACAGCCTGCAGCCTAGCATTTTCGAGGGATCCCAGTTTCTGGTCTCAACACACACACACACAAAATCAAAGATTCAATGACACTCTTTTGCAACGTTTGACATCAAAGACGGTCTTTGTCAATGAGCCTAGTAGGAGTTTAAGTTCTGATAACTTGAACATGCTCTCGGATAGTTTCGATCGACTGGGGTTAATCTACAAGTCGTCGACAAAAATGTAATCTAATTAAAGAAGAAGGGCACGGCGAGGCCAGCGTGTGGTAGGGTCGTTTAAAGGTCAACCCGAATCAAAAATGAAATTAGACTTTAAGCTGCTAGACTATTAGCAGGGTTTGCAAAAAATAAGTAGCGATTTCTTTTTTTTTTAAGCAGCCAAGGTTGTAGCCAATGCTAGAGATTCTTACTTTGATAAGTAGGCGTTGTCTGATCAACGATCACATTTTTGTGGTAAAATGAAGAAAACAAATTCCCGTAACTCAGTCAAGGAAATGAGATCTCGATTTCTTTCCAGAAGCGACAACTGGGATGTTCAAAAGCTTGTATCTGATAAACAGATCAGAATTAGTCGCCCTGATTTGTCACAGATTCTCTGATGGATTCACTCTAGCATTCATTCAGACATTTACGCTTTCTTTTGCTCAAAACACAAGAACAAACTGCACATGTCTCCTGAATGCCATTTCTAATTTAATTAGTTATAGCACCAGAAAGGCAAGCTCGCGGTCTAAAATTCACGACAAAATTAAAAACAAAATAAAAAAAACATCCCCCCCAAAAAAACAACAACAAACAAACAAACAAACAAAGAAATTTGCACACACAACCAAATAACGGTGGCCACTATGAATTCAGAATCACAAAATCAAACTCAATATGCACATTTCCAAATGCTGTAAAAGTCACTCTACGCGATTATCCAAGTACACTCACAATGATTTAAATAGTGCTAGTTTATCTCTTTTGCTAGAAAGCCGGAGCTGGAAAACATGAGGTATTTGCGACGTACTCACGGTGTGTCCCAGCTGTCCAATGTCCCAAGCACGAGGCTTTACTCTCGATTTGGACGACAGATGCTGGGCACACAAGACGCTGACAAGCCGTTAATGGGTACTCGATGTTTTTAAAATTCTCTCTCACACACGATGTTACAGGGCAGTTGCTCACCTGACTAGTGGAGTGCTCTGCGCGCCAGGCACGTGCTAAATCACTCTCAGGGGAGACAACGTTTTGATGGTTAAAGAGCTAGTGTAAACTTTATCTCGAGGAGAATGTACTCTCAAAATTTTGTATTTGGTTATCCAGCATTATTTCTGTCGTTGAGCTCATATACAGCACTTTGATGACTTGGACAAGAACCTCTCCGATGTTGAATTTTCACGTCATAGCCCCTCGTACCAGACACCGTCAAAAGCCTTTTTAAAGTCTATGGCGTTGCGATAGAGGATCCCGGTGATGCCGAAGATGCTTCGCTATCAAGATGCGACAGTTGAAGATCTGCTCAACTGTTCTCCTACCTGGTCTGGTCAGCTTGCTTTTCTCTTAGCAGTTCCTCATGATGTGATTCTGGATTACTTTAAGCATGACTTTGATTAATCACACTACGGAATAAATAAAATAAATTATAAACCTTTTCATTTCTTTCTCACTCGTGAGAGCAATTTGGTTTGGGCGTTTGACGTTGAGTTGAAATTAAATACTCCGATCTCAATCACAGGTGGCAAATACCAGCTTCAATCGCTTTCACGCTTGAGTTGTTCCTCGAACCTCCCACATGTTGTACCAAGTCAGCTGTGTGACATCGGTGTGCAATCAAAGTAATATAGCAACCGTGTTGCATCCAAGTCACACTGCAACTGTGTTGCGTCCCAGAAAGTAACATCCCACCTGTGTTGCAATCGACCCGGGCAACCTGAGGGCCAGCACAGGCCCCGGGGAAGACGATCTCCCCGTGCCCCTTCCATTAATTAATCGATAATTGTAGTCGTGAATTATTTTTCCAATAAAGAGAAGTATGCTAACAATTTGATTGCCAATATATTTACATTTTAATAACTTATCATAGCCAGCAAACGTCAGGAAAAGTGCACACAACTAGTATCTCTACCCATACTTCCACATTTTCGAGTTGCGTACACTTGAGTGATCAGTATATTAGGAGAAGTAACGTGAAAGGCTCAAACTTGCATCCATTTTATGAGAAAATCCCACAGAGTGAGAAAAACCAACCTAAAGTAATGTAGCAACTGTGTTCCAACCAGCATTCAACCGATACTGCAAACAAAGCGGGTGACATTCTACTACCCGTGCTGCTACCAAAATAAGCAAAGGTACCATCGCTTGTCATCAAAATAAGCAATATTTCCTTCCAGTGTCATCAAGAAAGAAGCCACAATCGTCTTGCAGCCAAATATAGGAGCTTCACAGTCGGTCTTCTGCGCGAGACAAAATTTCCCGATCAATGTTGACGAGAAGTTCACGATGGCGAGTTAATGTCCTCGGGGACTTAATGTTAAAAAGGGAGTTAATCAGTGACGACGCTGAGTTAATCAAAATGCTCCTGGTGAGTTAACACCGACTCTAAACTAATCAGTGCTGCCTGCCTGGGAGGGAGGGAGGAAATGTCGGCCGGAAATCTGGGGCCTGCGTGTCTGTCTGTCTTTTCGTCGTGATTATCAATCACCTGTTTCATGCAGACAGCGGATGTAAAGAACACTTTGCGAAGAGATGTGCGCAGCCACTGCAGTCTCGTTTTTAACTGCAGCTTAGCGTCTGTGTTACTGACAACTGCATCGATAATTTAAATAAACTCTCCATCTCTCCCCCTCCAAAAACTCCTCTAAAAATCCGTCTTCATTGTTTTTTTTTAACGTCGATTAAAAATTCAAAGCGTTTCATGTCTTTTTAGCCTTTATACAGAAAGCCTCGCCCCCAGCCACCCACACCATCCTTTGCTGACGGCAAGAATCTATTTGAAGTCCTTCTTCTTCTTCTTTATTAGAGGATGTCTTCTGGCACTCCGCACACTGACCGACGCTGGGGACCGTTGCCAGGGAGGTTAAGCCGGTCTGACGCAGATGCCGACAAAAGCTTAAGGAGACCGCGAATCATCAGCCAGTCCATCCCTCCTTTCCTCTGCTCGATTTTTGGTCGAAATTAAAAACAGAACCAGTTCCTGAAGTCCAGACCTTGTCACACTGTATCGAGCTGATGATAATGTATGGCTAGCGGCCAGAAGAAGGCTTGCGCCAGGTCAGCGGGATAAGATTATTGATTTTCCTCATTTTCAAGTGAGAACAATGATGATGCTAAAGCTTTCTTCCTTCACTCACACTTATTCTCTCATTCTGTGCGTGCGTGCGTGTGTGTGTTTGTTTGTGTGTGTGCGCGCGTAGGTGGATAGGTCGGTCGGGGGTAGGTGAGTTAGTCTGGACGAGAAAGTGCCACCACCTCGGTGGTGGTGGGTGGGGGGAGGAAGGGAAGAAGAGACGGTAGATGCCAACACAAAGCGAGCTAAAGGGCAGACACATTAAACAGTTGCCTCCATCAAGCACGCCTCGTCATTTTCCCTCCACAGCTATCTGCTCGACAAGCTTCAAGGACCTCAACCGTAAGCACAAGGCTGACCATATCACAACACTCGTCGGGCTCACCTCGACTACTCGAGCCACGCTGTGCTGTCATGGCCCGACTCCAATATACTTCTGAGCTGCTCAAGCACTTTTTATTTTTTTTATTATTTTTTAAATATATTCTTTATTCAGTAAATGCAGTTCAAGCACTTTTAGCCTAGTCCGTCCCTCCTGCATCAAGCAGTTCTGGACGCTGCTCCTTGTCTGTCTTTGGGCCCAGGGGCCAGTTGCACAACACATTTCTAATTTTAAACACTTTTAGGCCTTAACTCTATTTACATAATTAGTTTAAAGTGCACACCACAATTTGAGAATTTTTAAAACTATAACTGCTTTAACTAAAATAAAGTTGTTTAAGTCTGACTTTCCGTACTTCAAGTACAATTTTTTGTATGTTTTTCTGCAATGCATCAAAATGGCTTAGAAGAGATTTTGCTTCTTTAGAACAGTTTTAAGGTTTAGAAACGTGTTGTGCAACTGGCCCCAGGTGTTTTAATTTCACTTTCGTAACTTTCAAAGCTGGCTTTAAGATCCTTCTCGTTCATAGTTAACTATAGTACCTAGTGGTTCCCTGCCCCCGCCCAACTTTTGTCAGTCTTTTACTCCCTCTCCTGCCTTTCTGTTTTCATAGTTTGCAGGCTGCATTACTGTACTTGCATTAATAAATTTACTTATTCTGGTTCCTTTTTTGTTCCAGCGCGTTAAGCTTATTGCTAACCAGGGAAATAGGCTATACTTTTATTAGTGGAGCAAAAACTTTAAAACATTAATGAACGAAGAAAAGAGCGATGCAGCGTTTGCTCTCCCATCCCCTCGCTTTGTCTCTGGCCACCCTCTGCTGTTCGTCCCAGAGAGAGGTGGATGCACGGGGCACTTTTTGTGTAAAAGTTGGTCTTTGTAGAGCGCAGTGATCCTGGCTTTGGCTGGAGTTTACCGCGCTCTACAAGTTTTTTTCTTCATTATTACATCTCCTACCCAGACAACTCGTCAGCACTGCCATCTCCGGCCCACGCAGACGGACTGGGCGACTGACTGATCAGCTATCTCACCACGACAAATGGCCGCGTCGTGTCACCAGCCGCCTCAGGCTTCGCACTGTCCTGGTCGGCGCGGACACAGAAAAGGATTCCAGACAGCAGCTGTAGGCGTCGACCCGCCCTTCGCCAAATTTCTCGTTAACCGCCTATGTTCCGCTCGAGAAGACACTTGCCGCCTGATCTCGCAGACTGATGGCACCGGTTGCCACGCGCCACCAGCGTGAAATTCCAGAAGTGTTGCCAAGATGCACGCATATTAAAGCATGCGATAGACATATTTCTAACACCTACACCAGGGACTCTACAAACTAATTTTGTAACTTATATTTTGTCGGGTATCTGCGTAGACAGATGGGGTTACCCTCATTTGCCCCTAGCCAGATGCCTAATAAAAAATCAGACAGAGCACACAGCAGTTGACCATGTTGCAAACTCGTGAAAGCCGTTACTTTGCAATTTTTTGCGATCGGGTGGACAGCAATGTGAAAAGGAAATTGCAAAGGGCAAGTAATACTGGGGGGTGGGGAGAAGAAAAGATTTAAAGGCCAACTGTGGCGCCAAGTACAACAATGGTTTCCCATCGGCCCTTCCATCGTGTAGGTGACATGCCGACACAATAGCTGCTTATGTACTTAGGACTCAGAAAGTACTTAACGCACGAGATACCACATCCTGTTTTCCAAACCCGGATAGGTCAACCAAGATGACGTACAGCAGATATCTGTGCGAGTGTGGTTTTAAACAAACACAACACACGGACAGCCGCGGTCAAAAAAAGAGAACTCTGAATAGTCTATGGCTTTTTTCCGTTTGTCAAACAAACACCATCCGCTCTCTATGTTTAAGCAGCGTGACCCCTGTGGCACAGACGCAGATGACATATACTTGCTAGAAGCACTGCGTTAGCAGTCATGAACCTTGCAAGGGACACAATCGGGAAAAAAGCTGCATTTGCCCTGCCTTCCCCGAATCCCAACTCCCTTTGGTGCTTAAGCACCTACTGATTTTCCGTTACCGTCAATCCAGGTACGGGTACAGTGAGCTTCAGCAATATGCCATCCAGAAAGATACCATATCACAAGCATGCTACTGTTCTGTTACTCCTGGATGAAGTCTGGCATGCTGAAGGTTATCAAGACATGAAGGCTAAATCTGCTTAGTCAGCCACATGTGCAAAACATTCAGTAGCACAGAAAATTAATAACCGGTCTCAGATGAAAACATCTCCATTTCAAAAACACATATAGCTTAACTTGGCATCAGAAGCCATTTGATACAAAATCCGGAAATAAGCTTGCAATACCTCACCCTGCTGCTGGAACCACTTAGTCCATGTTGGACCTGAAAAATAGACCGCCTAAACACCCGACCAGATCCATACACCTCCAGTAAAACACATAAGCTGGACAACTGCATTGTTTGAGTAAACAAATGTATGATATTCTCTTGAAAAACCTGAACTTTCATTTAAGGGGTTAATTCTCAATTTCTGTTTACCTTCTTTTGTTATTGTGCCGATTTGTTTGATAAATACACAGTTGTTATAAAGTGTGCCATGTTTTTTTTTTAAAGTGAAAGTGAGTACACATTCCCCCCTTTCCCTCCACACACAATCATAAGAGATGTAAATCAAGTGCTGTACACACATATTTAATTCTTCTTTTTCCCAGATTTGTGCCCCTTGCCATGTTTCTTATTATGTCCTTGATGTCTGTGCTGCTGGGTCTTGGCTGGTTTCCACTGTGATCTTGCTTTGCCTGCATTTTTCCCACCCTTCTTTTGACTCCAGTGTCTGTCACGAAGAAAGCGGTCTCGCTCAGCCTCCCATGCCAGCTGCCTGAAACCTAAAACAAGTCCAAGTCATTTCACCTCCACTCTGAGCATCACGCTTCACAAAGAACAACACCTGCCCATCACTGTTGTCAAGACTGCTGGTAGATACTAACAGCTCTTAACAAACTTAGGATGGTGCTGATCCTTAATGTCAACAAGGCATCCTCAAACTCTTATAGCAGTCTGTGACAAGAACTTACTACTCAGTACAGTCACAAAAATGCTAGCCAAGGATGCTTCAGTAAGAATAAGGATCTCAGTGAGGACATCATCCCCAGTACATCTAATATTCTTTACTTTTTCTTCCTCCTCAAATTTCATCACTCAATTTTACTAAAAAAAGAATCATATGTAACTGAAAATTTCTTTGTTCTGGACTCTTAGAGCACAAATTTATTTTTGGCAAAATCTCCAGGCCTTCTGACCTGTGCCTCCTACTCAATTACCTACCATTCCACGAAGATGAGGAAAGCTGTCATGATAAGGCGAATAGACACAGCAATTATCATACTCACTAGCTTTGTCTGGATTGCTGACACCATGGCTGGTGCCCACAGACCCCAATGTATTGCTAGCATTTTCTTCCAGAACATCTGCAAACTCTTCCGCTGCTGCAAATATTCCAGCCCCTGCTGTGTTGGAGCCTCGCCACCTGTACATTGAAAAAGACTTCACCTGTCAGTGCCTCTTCCAACTCACTGCATGCAAATGTTCTGGATTTTCTTTTTGTCTTTTTTTCTCACTTCACCTAAACTAAGATTTGTGAAATTTAATCACACGAATTTATATGCCTCTTACAGTTTAAAAAAAACATACAAACACATGATCCATATATTTCATCTGACCTTTTGGCTTTCTTTTCCAAAACACCATCTTCTTTCATAGCAGGTGCTCGTTTCTTGCTTTTTTTCTTGGGGTCTAACATCAACTGTTTTAATTCATCTACAAAACAGAAATAACAGGAAAATGATAAAAGCATGTACACAAGAGCACAACTTCTAGCATTTTAGTGTTTTATTTAAAAAAAACAAAACAAACAAAAAAAAAACAACAGTTACCATCGCTATCATCTCCTAGCTCCTCCATCTCCTTACGAAACTCAGCTGCTAATTCATCATCCTCCTCTAGTTCCATCTCTTCATCTGACAAATTATCTGGATCCTCGTCGTCACTGCTGACATCACTGTCAGTGCCAATATCTTTTGTTCTGTCTTTTTGGCCTATTTTGCTAAGATCACTGTAGAAAATAATACTCATATACAAACAATATGTCCTTAAGAAATAAAGTCAATCAACAGACAATAAATTATGTATATATAACAAAATGGCTAGGGGTCATTGACAAGTTACAGAACTGCTAACTATTTAAGCAGTCTAAACATCATGGTGCATTATGCTGGATCACTTATTTCTGACATCACTGATAATGATGATGATGCATTTCCATGCTTGAAAGTGACCATAATGCACTTAAGCAAGAAAATCCAGTAGCACAGTTTGCAAACTATAAAAACAAAAAGTTGAGCTGTGGGTAGACTCTATTTATCAAGTTTGAAGACTGTAAAAATGCACCCTGCAAATGGCAGGCAAACTCTCCACAGACAATAGCACAGCCAACTCTAGCGCTCACCTCACAAAATCTCTACAGACAACAGCACAGTCAACTCTAGCGCTCACCTTGCAAAATCCAGGTCGAAGTCACTGATCTGTTCCTCATCAGCATGACTTTCATACTTATCTGTGGACATGGCAGACAGCAGAAAGACAATTTCAAACAAAATTTGACAAAACTAATGGACATCGGGAAAATAAATTTAAATAGCACAATGTCTTCCTAGCTGCAAGAAGAATGAAAATTTTATTTGTTTCTTCCTGAAATGTGACTCATAAAAAACTGCAGAAACATATCAATTAAAAAAAAATAAAAAAATTCAGCTTTGGTGAGGGAGAGTTTGTGTGCACACAGGTCAATGAACATTTTTGGTCCTGTGTCAAACATTTGTACAAAGCCAATAATAAGTAACTTTAATCTGAATAAAGCAATATTCTCTTATCCTAGTAAGACAAAGAGAAACAAAATAATGATTCATTTAACAATTTAAGTGATGCTCACCAAGAAATTCATCAAACTCTGAGTCACTGACACTCCCTGCCTCGCTGTCCTCACCATCGTCTGTTTTGGTTCTCTCTGCGCGCTGACTGAAGTACCTGGGGCATTACAAGCATGAAAAAGTTAAAGCATCTGGGGTTTACTGGTATGAATATAATCACTAAACTTTTTGAGTCTTTGTATACAATACCCCATTCACCCTAAGACAAAAGATATTGAAATGCTTTATAAACTATCAGATTTATTAATATAATGCTTTAAGGTGCCATGCAGTAGCTGGGATATAACAAACACCCCTTTAAATGTAATGCTCTGATGGCTAGGATAAGGTTTTGGTCACCAGTCATTTTGCCACAGTCATATCGCCCGACAGCCTAAGTCAATTCATTCCAGCTATGTACATTTCGTCCCCAGACCGAAAAGTCAAATCGTCCCAGGCCCAAAAGACAAATCGGTCACTGATAACACAAGTAGCTATTAACATCAAATATTACCGAGCCATATGTTGCTCGAACAATTTAGATACACAAGCTCAGTTGCCAACTGTACACAGAGCTATGTGAATAAGTTTAGACACCATTTTACTAAACCAAAAAATGGCTGCATCCGAAGAACGTATCTTGCAATTTCAAATAAATGTGATTTTTCTCTTTAAATAATCTTTTAAATTAAAGATTTTGTCATCATTTTATAGTGAACTTGTATTTTAACTTTTTTGCCAATTATTATTATGATATGCAGAGACGTCTCTGACTGGGCCTGGGATGATTTGACTTTTCGGTCTTCAAACAAAATGGACATAGCTGTGATAAACTGACAGGTTGTGGGCCATTATGACTGGGGAGAAATAATAATAATAATGTGAACTAATAGCGTGCAGTATCGTGACCAAGATATATCCCACTCTCTGCACAGACCAGTAATGATAAATAAAAGATAACAGACAGTGGACAGTGAGATACGTATAGACACACTGAACAACATAAAGATGAGGTACAAGAGTAGAACGTAAAGCAATGGATGAAGGTATGAAGGGATATAGGTACTGTAAACAGTGTGAGATGGAGTCATTACATGATAGTGCGCATGACAGACACAATCGCAAGGGAGTTAAGAATAGTAATTCAGGGATAGTACTTTGTGAACAGATATGTTTTCAGAGAGCATTTGAATGTAGCCTTCGAGCCAGAGTGGCGAATGTGATGTGGAAGAGAGTTCCACTGCTTAGCAGCACAGAGGGAGAACGTCTGTTGTTCATATATGACTGCCTTTGTGGGAGGGAGGGAAAGAATGCGGAAGTCTGATGGAGACTGAAGGTTTCGGGCAGGGGTGTGGTCTTGAGGTAAGAAACAAGATGACTTGAACGACCACCCTGTCCTTACTTGTACAAATAGCGTTCATGTTCTGCAACTCTTGCTTCTCCTTTCCCTATAAACTCTGCTGATGTGACTGGCACAATGCCTTCATGGATCTGTTCCCTCTTGCGATGAGCAGCTCCAACAGTTGCTGATTTCTTGCTAGCTATAATAATTAAAATTATTTTTAAAACGCTGATTACAAATGCTTGAAAAAAGAGTACATGTTGTAAGCTATTTTCAAAAACATTTGTTAAGTGCTCAATGAAGTGAGTGACACAAACTGTCAACAAAAATCAACCACATCTTAACAAAAAACCATCCATCTTTTAACAACTGTGCTCAGATACTGACCAGCATCTATTCTCTTGGGATTTTTGTAGACAAAGCGATCAAGAAATCTAATCAAAGTGAAATCTTGAAGGGGATCCCCCGAGTACACAATATGTTGGCCCTGCAACAGAACAAGACTTTAAAAATATTGTATAAGTGCTACTTTTGTGGTCACACAGCTGAGATGGCAGTACCACTGGTAAAAGAAATTATGTGTTTGTTAAAAGAACATACAAAAAGCTACAAAATTACAAAGGAAAAAAAGGTGTGTTTACCCTATGTAGTACCTAACAAAACTGATCACAGTATGGTGGTCTGTACTTACCTCTAACACTGTTCGAGCAAAGAGACTGACAGATGGATGGTAGTGTGTCACCAGCTTGTACAGTTCACACAACACTGTGTTTTCAGCATGGCAGTAGAGAGGGTTACGCTGGAATGGTTGATAGTCCTGTTGCTCATGCTTGCCTGTCACAGGTATAAGAATTTATTCACTAAGTGGACATTGTCGTAGTAAGGACCCAACTTTTTGTTTGATTTTAACATGAACATTTATGATTACAGCAGAAGAAGAAAGAAAATGATGGAAAAGTGGAAAAGCTTGACGCAGTCCAACATGATACTAAGATCACTCATGAAATCATCATAATGCAGGATGACAAGGGAACAAAAGATCTTCAGAATGCAGCAAGCTTTCTGTTCTTGGAGAAGAGCACAATGAAGCAGAGTTTTCAAATGTTTAAAAATCGCTGAAGACGAAAATCAGAGTTGTATACAAACCATCAAGATTTTTTCGATGTACCCACGACGACAACGATGGGTCAGGAACAGATCTGTGTGATGAAGATGGAGGTGCTCCTGATGTTTTTTCTTCATCTTCTTTTGGTTTTTCTTTGTCCTGAAATTCTTCTGGAACTGGCAAGTCTACAAAATGTTCTTCGTCATCATCTTCATAACCAACCAGATTGCTGGTGCTGTTTGTTACTTGCTCTTTATCTTTGTCTTCATTCTGAAATAACACCAGTCACAGTCCTTTCATGCTTTGTCACTCCTGTCTGGGCCTTGTGAATCCAGTTGCAAATCTTCCACTTGCTTAGGACAGCATCCAGAATAATCAAAACTCAGATACACTGCTTGTCACTGATGCTTCTAGATTCAGCAAACACCTTGCTTTAAACTAGAAAACACCGAAATTCTACCACTCATTAATACTTAATTAATGGAGTTCAGAAATATGTGGTATCTGCTGTTCCAGATATGTGAAATAAAGTGCTCTCCATTCGCAAAAGTCAAACAGGTTTTCAGACACTCTGACAAAATTATTTTGTTTGATTTTAATTGCCCAGTTGCAGAAAAAATACACATAAACTTAAGTGTTAATATTGTCATGATTGTGATTTTAAGAAACTGATTACAGAGAAAAAGTGACAAGTGATTTTTTATCAAGCAATATCACTATCACAATTTGAACCATCTACCTGTCACCTGAGGTAGATTCTGAATGAATCACAACTTCAAACACTGTTGTGAACGAATAAAAAAAAAGTGAGTTATAAACTGGCATGTCCAACTACACAGTGAACTCGCAAGGTCAAGCAGACTTACCTTCAGCAAATGTGTTATTTTATATTTATTTAAAACTATTACTGATGTTTGATGACAAGTAATAATAGTTTTCCAATATCTAGTTTATCACAAAATTGTTTAACACAAAATATATGTTTCAGATCCAGATTCATTAAACACTTAATCTAATACTGAATACAGATTTCTCTCTTCGATTTACACAGACACACAATGTCCCATTACCTGTACAGAAATATAAAGCCTCAAACCTACAGTCTGAAACAACTTACCTGTCCTACTTGTCTGATGGCTAACAATTCTGGTCTTTCCTTCAGAATCTGCAAAAGTAGGGGAGGGGAAGGGGAGAAAAATGTAAAAAAAGACCAACAGGGTCACATAGGTCAAAGAAGCAAAGTCTCATATTCTTGTGGTGAGAAGTCATACAATTAGTATAACATATAATTATGTCACCTAGTTAAGGTGATTGAAAAAGGAGTGAGACACAGTTAACAAAAACATGTTAAGTAAACATTTGTGGAGTTTATGCACAGGCATAGTATGTGTTCTCTTTCCCACTTGAGAAAATATTCAAGCAAGGATTTCAGACATGGACACTCCTCATTATGTTAGACTTTCCCTAAAAAGTATGCAAATTTCTATTTTATTTTCTTCACACTGCTTTAACAGTTTGAACAGCAAAACCTGCCACAGACAATGGACGATTAGGAAGTGCTCTTAGCAATACTATGTGACATCCTGGCTATCCATAGATAATATACCCATGCGCACGAATGTGCATGGATGTGTGCACACACACACACTTTTCATGCCAATCTTAAATGGCTTTATTAATATTTACAAAACATGTAAACAAAATGACTAACCTGAGATAGCACGATCAGAGCTCCACATAAGAAGTCTGGGCCAAGCTGACTTCCTACCTGCAGCAGGCGCTTCATAAAAGCCTGTAATCCCAAAACAAATGTTAAGAACTGCACCCAAAGACTCGCTGTAATTGATGCCCTTAAATTGTTCCCTTGATAAAATAAATTCTTCTCGTCATTATCATCAAAAAACATTACAACTAAAGAAGTGGGTGTCAACTAAATGACTGGATCAAAAACATTACCAGTTTAAAAATGAAAAGGCAAAAACAACCAAACAAATTATTCCTTCTGAGAAGATAAAGCCCTGGTTTTTGAGTACATGATCTATCCAAATGCCAGAACAAAACTTTGCTTTCATTTCTGTTAAAATACCCACCTTAACACGTTTGTCACACACATCGGCCTTCATACTGCGGTAAATCAAATTGAGAAACTGTGGGTGCTTGGCAGACGTCTTCAGCCCAGCATCAAGCATTTTGCGATACAATGCCACATGGAAGCGATCACCCTCGCTGGAGCTAGAACAAATATTTTCAAGCAGACTTGCTTAACAAAAAGTGACTACCACAGTTTTACTCAAACACTTTAATACTAAGCCTCTTGCAGGAAGAAAAACAACTCTACAAAATGCCTCATAAATAATGTTATGCATATTACTAGTCTTATGGATTGCTTTTGCTCCATTTTGATATATGCCTACATTTTAAGAGAGTATGGAAGGTCTGGGTGGGGGAGGCGGACCAAAAAAAGAGACCCACATTATCACAAAAGTGGAAGGCAGAAGGGAAGAAAGATAAAAGAAAAGGCAAGAATTGTGTGATATCACTTGCCTGGGATCTGAGACCTGCTGCAACAACATAAGAGCCTGAAGAGCAATGTTGAAGTTCACCAAGTGCACTATTTTGTAAAGGGTCCCAATCTGTTCAGTCAAGCTGTTTTCTTTAGCTGCATATTACAGAGAGAAATGAAAATGTTGACAACATACTGTTTTCTACACAATATTTAAACAGAGAAAAAGTGACAAGTGATCTTTTATCAAGCAATATCACTATCACAATTTGAACCATCTACCTGTCACCTGAGGTAGATTCTGAATGAATCACAACTTCAAACACTGTTGTGAGCGAATAAAAAAAAAGTGAGTTATAAACTGGCATGTCCAACTACACAGTGAACTCGCAAGGTCAAGCAGACTTACCTTCAGCAAATGGATATGCTCTGTTGACTCCCGTGAGTAATGCCCCCATCATTTTGCTGTCCACTTCTCCTTTCTTTACATACATCTATGGCCAAAATGCAATTGTCAGGAAAATTGAGTGAACACACACATTGGCTGAAATTACCTCTAAACTAAAATGAACATGCTTTTTAAAGAACAGCGCAAGAACTAACTATAGCCCCTTCAATCTGACCCAGCTAAGCAGTTGTCTAGAACAGAGATTTTCTCGTTTAAAGGAAATGAACTATTAGATGAAATAAACTATTGATGTAACAAGCATGTAACAAGCAGAGGCTAAATAGTTTGCCAAATAAGTACAATACTGCTGCTCAGAGATAAAAGGATTCTAAATTACATTTATTTATTACAAGATCACTTATGGTTTAGAGAAGTGTAAAAGTGAACAACACACACACAGAAGACTGAGGACAAACCTTAAAGAAACTAAAATATATGCTGATCAATTTTGCAGCAAGAATATGATCTTTGTTGTGAAGCCTGATCTGGTTCAGGAAGCATATTGCATAGTACCTGCATTAAAAAAAAAAATTGAATAATAAAAATTAACATTTGTCAAGAGACAGCATGAAAGATAACATTTTCAATACTGATGAAGGGTTAGGATCATTGAATTAAATGATTATTTAAGCCACCATTGAAAGTGAAACTTTTTGGTACAGCTTTATTGCTCTCACATTCAGATTTCTAAGGGATAAACCATTAGCCATGTTTATGATCCAAAGAAAACAGATGTCACATACATAAAATTTGCTTTAATTGACAGAATACTAACTGTGCACGTGGCGAGATGCCAGGTCTGTAGATAAGTCGTTCCACCTCCGCTACAATCACCTGTTGCATGTTGGGGTGTTGCTCCACTGTTTGAATGTTTAATAAAATTATCAACCCCTTTATTTATTTTGTACACCAATAATAAATCATTTTTCATTTTTACTGCAGATCAGTCTGATTTGGTCAGCTATGTAACACTGAATCTACACCGAAGCTATAAACAATTCAACAAATCATCCACGAGGACTAAAGTTTGAATGATTATAGCACTCCCCATTCACGTAGCATCTCCTATATTTCTGATAACGGCATTTTGACATTGTAAAAATCTCCCTATTAAGATGTACTAAAATCCACCATAATCAGGTCCTATCTGAGAGGAGTCTTATTAAGGAGATAGCCACTCTGCCTTCATTCTGGGAAACAAAGCTCTTAAAAACCAAGTCATATTGCTCTTCTTAGTTATTTTCACTTTAACTTGGTCACGCTTACTTATTCTGACACTGTTGCACATGAGTGAAGATTTATAGGGGAACTAACTCTTCTGGTTAGAGCAATCAATCATTTGAACCCTGATAGACAAAGACACCCTTTTAAATGTGCTATTTATGCTTTTGAACATGATTTATGCAACGATGGTAGATGTAATTATCCTTGACAGCTCTTTAATAACATCCCAAGTACTGTCCCTACTCATGATTTCAAGATAGTATCATAATTCACAATTCGATGTAACACTATTTTCCCCCTTTCTAAACAACTTCCTTTTAGCCCTGTGTGATATGCCCTTTACAATTAGTCTATACACAATAATTTGTAAAAGCTACATAAATCATTCCCACTATTATAAATCAAAACACAGACCAAGCCGTATCAGGAGATAGGAGGCATGTGATGCCAGTTTGTAGTCAGGATCTCCAAGCTTGTTTACTACTTTCGCGAGGAGTACCTGAACACCAAAGAGACCAATCATCAACAAAAGACATTGGAAACACAGGAACATGGATAAACACATATAAGATCTAATTAAAATGAAATACCACAATAAAAATAAAAACATTTATCTAAATGAACAACAGTCAATACGACAAAATGAGCATAATCTAAGACTGCAAAATTACTACAATAATCTAAAAATGCAAAAAGAACACTTACATTTTCTTGTTCTGGTTTTTCCATCAGCAGGTGATGCATGGTGTCTGAGGAAGTCACAAAAAATGCACCAGCATTAAATAAATATGGTTTCTTATTAAGCTAAATAAAAAAAAACACACTCCCCCTCTTCCACAAAGAAACCCTACCTATGACATTATAAATGTGCTCCTTAGCATTCTCACCTTTCACAACAGAGGAGAAGAAAAAAAGAAAGAAAACTAACATTACCTATAGCTTTTCGTTTTGTAGCCAGAATAGTGTCAAACGACATTACCTGCAAAAGTAAAGAAATGACTATAGTTACAAAAAATATCACAATGCAAGTCTCTGTTTAGTTGACCACAACTAACATCACTGACATACTGCCCTCACCACACACAGGAGATGCACCAAAAAAGACAGGAAATAAAAAGACATTTTCAACAACAGTATTATCATGCATCTCAAACCTGTATGGCTGCTTGTCAGCCTTCAGCAGAATGTTTAACTCAGTCATGATGGAGTCACACTATGCGGAGATCGTGATGTTCAAATTTTTCTTTGTACTCAAGAACAAGTGAATGTATAAGGAAAGAAGACTACTAGATTTAAAAGCTGAATCAATTTTCCACAGATATACTTTCCTAGAAATTTATATCCTGTTGAATGAGAAAATGTAGGCGCTAAAGAAGAAACAAGCATTTATATTTTCAAATTCTCTTCTAAGATGATGCAGATCTATTGTTTGAAGATGAAAATTATGCTATATATGAAGAGGACATTTTTTTTAAATCTAAGCAATAATCAGCTCAAAAGAGATTCTGGAAATGGCAATATCCTGAGTTACAATAAGCTATATGACATTATGCAAAGTTACATGCTGGGATAATGTCTCCCCTGACCCTGCAGTGATCTTTTTATTTACAACATATTTAATAATGATAATAAAAAAAAAATTGAGCAAGTCATTGACTGAAGGTAAGAAGAGGCTTTCTGTGCTTAAATTATTTTTTAGAGGAGATTTTTTAGTAATAAATTTTTATTTTTGAAGTTATGCAGTGAGATCTATCAGGATGGTCGATAATAAGGAAGATTACTTACATCAAGAGCAGCAACAAAAGCTGAGTACTTCTCCTTCAGAACAGCTTCAACATACCACGATAAGAGTTTTCTATCAACTGCATCCTTGTTCCCACCACATGTACTCCACACCTTGTCTAGAGGACGCTGAAAGATTCCCATACAAAAACTCGATATATATATATATAGCATGATAATATTTTTTCTACTTGCAGGGCTTTTTTTTTTTTTACTTGGGTGCAATAAAATACACTACATACATGCGACACCACAAAATACACAATCCACAAGACAAGAATGTATTGGGTTTAAATCTCTAAGCAGAAATTGTTTTTGAAAAATTTACTTACCAAAAAAAAAAAAAAAAAAAAATTCATGTGTAACACAGTATTACTTATACTTAACCTTATGTTAAATACTTAGAGGAAAATGACATGCAAAGGTGTGGATTCCTTACAGCATCAAAAACAATCAACTTGCGATCACTAGGCAACAGACTTGACATCAATTCTTTTAGTGTATCTGAAAAAAAAATCACATTAGAATGAAATCTGAAATAAAATCAAACATTATGGTGGCGACAATAAAAGTTGAGAAGAAATGTCAGCATTCAAAGAAATAAGTGCTCTCCAAATGTGCAAGCAGGCAAGTGCATACATTCTTGCCCAGTATTGTCTATGCATTTTATATCAACAGTTGTGTACACAATCATACCATTTAAGTTTGCATGATTTTGTAAGCACACCCTAAAAAATGCTATAATATAGAAAAATACCTGCTGCCATCATAGCTTCACGTTTTCCTTTTTTGTGCACCATGGCAACTAATGTGTCAAGGGCTGAAAGACTGTGCACAGGAGATTCTTCTACTTGCAGTGTCAAAGCAGCCATTTTGTCAGAAAGTGTACCAGATGTCAGCACAGTTTTTAGCCAGTGGGAATCTGACTTCTTTTTATGTTCTCTTTCTTAAAAATTAAAAAAACAAAACAAAACTATATTATAAATATTAAGGCTACTGACAATGTGGTTCCTCGTTTGCTGAGTTTCCTAAACGATGATTGTCAAGAATAGCTGCATTCTTTATTTACTTAATTCAGAAAATTGTTTGTCGATTTTATTTAGTTAAATTTTATTTAAAAATCATTAAAAAAGAATCATTTGTAATTTAAGATTAAAGTACAATGTTTCATTTACATTAATAATAATAGATACATTTGAAAAGCATATTTCTCAGTCAGAAGGTGAACTAAATGTGCTGTGGACGAAAGACTACAGACAAACCAACAGTTAACCACATAGGTAACAGCAAATAGATAAAAAAAAAAGGTTGCAAACTAAGGACACCATAAATAATGACAAATGATGTGCATGGATGAAGATAAGTATTGTGTTATAGAAGCTATTTCTTAAAGTGTTGGGCAATGAGGCCAGATTTGAAAAGGTCAAGCACAATCAACGTTAGAAAGAAAAGGGCAGAGAATCTGAAGTGGTTGGGCCACAGAAGAAGAAGAAAGATCTGCAGAATTTCTTGTCTGATGTCGATTACATTGCAGTAAAAAAAAAAAAAAAAAAAAAATACACTGGTACAAAACAATAAAAACTACAAACATTCTATTTGTTTTGAGAAAAAGAGGAGTTATAGGAAAATACTCTCCCCTACTTCCCTGAAGCAATTCAAAACTATATTTACTTACCAATGAAAGGTCATTTTTATGAATTAAAAAAGGTTTGTATCATGCACTGTGTAATTATTGGGCAGAACAACAAAAAGTGTAAGCTTTATTTTGTTCATTACCAAAAGTTGTAAGCCAAGCTACTTACGCTCCTTGTATATAGCAACTTCCCTTTCCAGAATTTGTGCAGCAAAGTTGCGAGCTGTCTGGATTAGATCACATTCTGCAGGCTTCTCGTTTACCAATGTCTATATAACAACGATAAAGGCATACTCTTATAAGAGGTTAATCTGACAACGGCTATCAAATATTTAGACATCCTTTAAAAGGGTAGTAGTTTAACAACAGACTGACTGTATATCAAGTCGCTAAGGAATAAACTGTGCCCTAGGGAATGATTAATAGTCACACCTATGTTAGATCCATCTACAACATACCTGACTATCTAGCCATTGGTCCCCTGGTTTGAACAACAGGTAGGAGCGACTTTCTGAAGATTTCAAATGCTGTGTCAGACTTTCTTCTTCGCTTAAAGTAGTGCTGGTAACATCAGCATGCTGCACTTTGTATTTATTCTTCTCCTGTCGTCGTGGATTTCCTGAAGTGTTGCTTTTACTTTTTCCGGAGGCTGGTTCTGCTTCAGTGTCTCTGCTTTCATTGTTGTTGACCCCAGACTTCTGGAGTTTTGCCTCCTTTTCCTTACTTCTGGTATACACAGAATAACTTTGGGTTCCACAAATAATGTCCTCAGACAAAAATGTTCATGTTTCAAATGCTAGCCCCCCCCCCCAAATTCTTAAGCCCTCTTAAGAAACGTAAACAAAATTGTTCTTCAACTCTCAAGTACTGACAAGTTTTCAGTTTTCAAAGACCAACCCTCTTTGGTTTAAATGTCGATGTTTATAATCTAATCTGAGCAAAATCCCCCAGACTTTCTTCAACAGCTACAAGTTTCAAACATCTATGTTCTAACTTGCACACATAGGTGAGAGGGGAGAGACACAGAGACAGAGAAACAAACTCATTTTAAGATGGAAGTAACTAGCACTGAATGAACCCTCAGTGTTATATGTGTTAATCTACTAGAATCATAGATTAAATCAATATTCAAAGGGCTATCTACTCAGTTTGTGAGTTATCAAACTTTTATACACTAAATTCAGTGATTTAAACTAAAAGGAGATTTTCTGCACTTATTTATGGTTTAAGCTCTTGATAAAACGAGATAACAAGTGGAGAGATACATGAGGTGTACAATGTAAAGAGCAAGAGACATCTATGAATCTAGAACGCAAAAACCGCACCTTTTCTCTTCTATGACATCAGGTCTGTGTTTTTTTATTCCAAGCTGTTCAATGAAATCACGAAGCTGAAATCAAGCAAAATTTGTCAGTAGGAGGAGAAAAGTCTAGTGGTGGTATTGTATAAAAATTACACTTTTTGAGCTCCTTGACATTATTGATAACACATTCTGTTAAATAAAATCAGTCTACTTTCCAGAAGATGGATAATTTGAAAGCAAATTGAATGCAAAAATATTTTTAAATGATGAAAACAAAACAATAACACTAATGCACACAATATAAAACAGCCCATTTTATTTACTCACTTCATCCTTTTTGACAGGGTCTGCATCCCAATCGTTTGCTGCATCCAGATCCAGATCTTCAGCCTCTTCATCCTCTCCAAGATCCTCCAGAAGCTGCAGGTCTTCCTATCAAAGCACACATAATTCTTGATTCGACAATCATTTAACTCATCTAATAAGCTGTCATCATGTCAGTTTCATTAATAAAAGTTTATATTTAACACTTCTATTAACATCAAGATGATCAATGAAAACGTTTTGCTACTTGGCAAAGAGCTTCCACTATCCACTATCTTTAGCCCGTTAGCAAACAGTACATTTAAAAAAAATGTAGATCCTTCAAATATGCTGGCCATATTAACAAATATTTCAATATGTTTAGAGAACTCGAGATTATAATTAACCTCTACCCCTAAATTTCTCCATCTCACTATCTGATCTGAACTGTGTCACCAATTAAACACTATTTTCTTATTTTGCATGATACTTTTTAGTGGCGATATAGACTAATATCTATGTACATGTTATTTTTAGAACTCAGGCAGCCTGAATTTATTGGCCAGATAAACTTTGACTACAGAAAAATAAAATAATAAATAATAATTTAAATATTTGTCCTTTACCACATAATAATAATGCGTGATTTGTGTAGCACATACTCGGAGCGAGCTCTTAGTGCTTGAGGTAAGAACGAGACATGGACAACATACGAAGGAACGGAAGGACGAACAACAGTACTGATGACTAATAAAAGACAAATAGAGAAAACACAAAGAAGAATCAGGTAATTAGAACGAGTGTTACGATTCAGCAGAGAGCAGAACTTTGATATGGGGGAGCTCGTGACTTCATAGGCCGGTCTATGTTATTTTGTCAGAGGTTTGGGTTTAGGGTTTGGGATAGGGTTAGGTTTAGTTTATTAGGTACATTTGGGCAATTGAGTGGAGCGAGCAGACGACAAATGCCGCGAGCCATTTTTGTATGACCGTTGAGAGTTCCCCCATATCAAAGCTGTACCCAGCAGAGAAAGACGAACAGGGAAGTAGCAATAAACAGAAAAGGGGGATTGGGTTGCAAAAGGAGTAGCATTCTCTGGACTGTTGTGTTCCCTATCAAATGTTTTGCAGAAAATAAATACCTACTTGCCATTAATTAACCTATTTACAGAAGAAAAAGAAAAATGTGTGATTAGTGTTTTGCGAAATCTTATACGTTACCTTGGTTCCGCCAAGTTCTTGAATGAGAGAGAAACTTAGTTCACCGCGTGTTTGACTGGCCGCCATGTTTACTATACGAATGTTGCTGCGATGAGAGTAGTCTACCTTGCAAACACACCGCGCCCTCTGGGATCGGTGACCCGAACCCCGACGACCTTGAGAGTCAAGGTTACCTGCTCTGTCGCTGGATGTGGGTCAACAGTTCGAACATTCATCTCTGACAGTCGACAGCTACCTTTCAGCACCAGCCTAGTACACAGCCACCATGTCGGCGTATCCTATGACTGATCATGATAAAAGAAAGCAGATCAGCATTCGCGGGATCGCGCCTGTTGAAAATGTTGCTAGCACAAAGAAAACTTTTAACCGGCATCTCCATTACACTCTTGTGAAAGATAGAAACGTCGCAACCCCACGGGATTACTTCTTCGCCCTCGCCTACACTGTCCGGGATCATCTTGTCAGCAGATGGATAAGAACACAGCAATATTATTATGAAACAGACCCAAAGGTAGGAACAAATGAATGCATGTCTTAGTACTGGACGTAATTATCTGAGACAGTTATATGCATAAAGTATGGAAGAGCGCCTAGTGAGTTCTGGAAAGTACAAGTGCAGTATAGTGGTAGGTAAGTGTTGAAATCAGATCGTTAGACACCTCAGTTTTTTTTTTTAATGCAGTATAACTATGCAGATAAATAAGGGTTGAGGACAATCTCTACAGAATTGACGAAGTCTTTTCACTAATAAAAGTATGCCCAGATTGAGATTTTAATCTGTCATGAAAGCGAGCGAGAAAGAGGAAGCGACAGAGGTGCAGCTTATGCGTTCGTTCCTGCATGATGATAATACGTCCGTGATGCAAGAGAGAAAATAAACAATCACGTACGAAGTAAAGAAGAATAAGTAAAAAGGCAGGCAAAAGAAAAAAAGTAGACATACTAAAAGAGATAACTTGTCCTGAACGGGAGGTCATATAGCGGCCTTCACCTTAGGGTCGAGTGTGCAGAGTTGTCTGAAGGAGGAAACCGTCTTGACAAGGTCCTTCAAAAAGCATCAGTTTTTCTGATAATCTGACTCAGCTAAAGTTGGGAGACATTGATCTTGATGTGTGTACTGATTCGACCACGCGCAAAGCAATTCGACCACTTCACATTGTCGATTCGACCACAGCCAGAGATCGATTCAGTTTCCGTCATGACTTGATTCGATCGCCAATTACAAAATTAGTTGCTATTTAAATCATTAGTCTGCAGACACGCGCATGCACAAGCAAGCGACTAAAGATAGAGGGTCACGCAGACCAGAGGTGTTAATATCCCCACACAATTTTCTTTTGAAGTCGGATTCACAAGAAAGAGAAAGAAGCACGCAGATCATCCAGCGCGGTACTTACTTACTTACTGCCCGTTATGCCTGTCGGCACGTAGGGCAGCTAATTTTCCGTAACGGTATTGCTTTTTACGGGACAGGGTTGTTAGCCCTGTGCCCAACCCCCAACCTGGAGGACCAGGGATCATGTTTTGTCTGGCATCTACCCTTTGACCTGCCCGGCTTGGGTGGCCCTGCCCGGTATAGCTCTTAGGGTCATCGATACACACAAGCCCCCCGACCGCGACAAGGTAATGATCCTCCGATATCTTCTGATATCTATGAAGGTTTTTTTTAATAATTTTTAAATTTGGGCCCACGCCGAACAATACTAAAGAAGAACACACTTTAAATCTTGAACAACCTTAAGGTATTCCTGTGAAAAAAAATGGCAAGTAAAATTCGATTAAAAAATCTAAAGCAGTAAAAAAAAAAAAAAAAAGGCGAAAAAGTGAATTGCAGAGAATTGTGAGTTATATTTAAATATACACATACACAGGTGTCTCATTTTGGTGGTGTTGGTAGGAGAGGGGTTTTTAACCACCTGCCTACCCGCACAAGCACACACAATAATAATAATGTGTACTTTTAAGGCGCAGCATCATGACCAAGCTAGATCCCATTCTCTGTGCAGTTAAGAATAGTGTGTTGTGTAAGCCTTAAAATAAATCCTAGGTATATTTAGCTACAAATGGAAGCAACATTAAATATATGTATATTTTACCAATTGACTGGAACCCTCAAGAGAAGAGGAGAGTTGGGAAACCAAAACAGACTTGGAGAAGTTCAGTACAGAGCAAGGCAAAGGATGCTGGAACCACATGAGCCCAACTGAGGGGGGCTGCCCAAAACAAGGTCCGCTAGCAAGGTGTTGTTGCGGCTCTATGCTCCTAGTGGAGTAACGATGATGATATTTTACCAAAAATTACATCCAAAATCTTAAAAACTAAAAATGCATCCATATACAGGTACATGGATGCACATTCATACACACAAAAATGATGAAAGTGACAAAAATTAATATGTACACATCAGCCAGTGCCAATAAAAGAAAGTATGACAAAAATCATTTATGGTTAATCATTGCATGACTGATATAGTCCAATAGACTAAAGGGAGTGGTCGAATCAACTTCTATGATGGTTCATTTTGGCAAATGGTTGAATCAACGGGGTTCCTTCATACCTTCCTTTCAATACATAAAAATGCATATAAACTTCAAAAGTTAAACACACATGCATCTCAGCTTTTAACTGGGTTGACTTGGGACTCTGGACTGACCTAAAAGTAATATAAAACCAGTCTTTTGCTAGAAGTAATTAGTTATGTAATGATATTCTTACTATTATAAACAAAAGGATTTGGTATACATAGGATTTGGTAGTAAGTTATTAGGTATAAGTCTACAAACCCTGAACAATAGCAGGAAAAATATTTGCTCAGAAGCTTTAGATTGTGCTTTCTCTATCTTTGCACTGTAAGAAGGAGGAAACAGGGTCAAAAACTTCTGTAAGCACCTTTTTTTTATTGTTTTGATTGTCATAAGAATTGATCATGGTGGTGGTGGTGTTAGCAGTTAGCCTAGTGGATAGAACAAAAGCATCCAGACCCAAAGGTGTGGATACTAGCTGGTTGATACTAGTGTGATATATCACTTGACTTAGCTGTGGAGTGGGCATCATGGAACTAAAAGGTCACAGGACTACCTTTACCTTACTAGAAAAAAGATTTTCTTCTCTTTCTAATTAAATAATGGTCACATACTGTCTGGATTATACTGTTAACAATGACAGTTGCTGCTTGTCAAATACCAGTGTTTCTCATCCATAAAATGCGAGGGGTTTTCAGACTTTCAGTTAATTTTTTTGTGAACCTTATGAACTTATTTTTAGCAGCCAGTTAAAAAAAACCCACATACGTATATTAATATTTCTATAATTTCCAGTAGGTGAAAATTAAAAAAGTATGACACATTTATTTGGAGATTTACGGGTTCTTTTTTCAGTGGAAAGAGACTCTGACTTGCACACATCAGTGGACCCGTTAATGGCTTTTACCTGTTTGACCAAATTTCTAGTCATAATGCACTAAGAGTTCTATATGCAAAACAGCTGGCTATATAATACACCATCATCATCATCTAAAGAAAGAGCATGAAACAGTTGACATTAATAGCACACATGCATGTTGAAAGATGAGTTTAATTGGAGACAGAGTTATTTTGCATATAAACACTGTTCAGTGTAAACAGATGCTTGTTGTACACTCCTCATTGTGCTCAGGTAGATGCCATGCCAAGGAACAAGCAGATTCAAGGCTCTGGATTCACATTATTTTTATTTAGGAGGAGCATATGTTTACTATAGAACCTGATTAAGTGATATCAGATATAAATAGGTCAGAAATGGAGTGCTTTATAAGAAAAGGAGTGGTTAACACCAGAAGCTATTGTTGTAACTGCACAGTTTTCAAGCAGAAAGCAAAGAAGATATTTTTTATAAGCACTAAAAGTTTGTACAGTACAATGCATTCCGTAATTAAGTTATTCTATGCACGTCTCATATATCATTGGTCAGCAGTCAGGTAGTATGATGTTCTTAATATTGAACTAGAAAACTGGCAGTGGTGTGTGTTGACTGATATTCATTTGAGCAGACAGTAAGGAAGTGTAATAGTAGCTTCCTAGATTTAATTGTACCAGGATATTGATATCATTACTGCATCCTGAATTCAAGAGATACAGATGACTTGATGTGCAACTCTCCTTATAGTGCTTGTGTACCTGGCTCAGCATTTGCATCTGCAGACCACATTTTAATATTTAAACAAGATATCAATATGTTGCTGTGGTGTTCAGTAAGAGTGGATATAAGCTATAATGTTTTAGCATAAAATAAAAGCTGACCTTGTTGAAATTGTATGTGTATGTGTCGACAGAGAGTGTATTACCTGTCCCTGGAATTCTACATGGGACGTACATTGGCTAACACCATGATCAACCTTGGAATTCAAAGTTCCTGTGATGAGGCCATGTACCAGGTGAGAAAACAGTGAGGGACATCACTTACAATAAAGCACTTGTTTATTATTCAAGAAAAACGTGCAAGAAATTAATTTCATTTTATTATTTAATAATTTTGCAAATTATATTAATAATTTTGCCAGAAGATATATTGTCTTAAAGGTATCATTTAGACAACAAAATTAATCATGGCTTAGGTCTTTCATCATCATCATTGTGCTATTGTTTTTTTTTATTGAGAACCTTACCCCACCATTAAAGGCAGGCCCAAGGTGCTTTATTCACTTATAAAGTAGCATGCAATAAGACACATGAGCACACACTGTAGGTGTCAGGTGCATTATGCACAGTTATCACCATCATTCAAATGTGTGTGCATACACAGACACAATCTTCTCCCTACCATAGTAGAAGGTATGGGTTGTCTACACTCCCTCCAAGCACTAAGGTATTCTGAGTTATTATTTTACTTAATTTATACAAAATTAGTGCAGTTAATAATAATAATATAATTTTTTTAGGCCACCAGGGCTTTATGTTCTTTACTCGCATGTGCACACACACAGAAACTGATAGAAAGATGCTTATCTCTTCTGCATGCATGCATATTACAGCACAAAAAACAAACCCTGTGAATCTCTGATTATGAAAGTTTTATAGAAGAGCATAGTTCTTGGCTAGCTCTTCTGACTAAGCAGAAGCAGTAAAAGGTGAGCAGGGATTTGATAAGTGTTTCCATTTCTAGCATTCTCTGTTCTGTGTTTGCTGCTAAGCAAATTCAGAATAATGTCTTTTGATAGCTGGGACTGGATATAGAAGAACTTGAGGAGATTGAGATGGATGCTGGACTGGGAAATGGTGGTCTGGGGCGACTAGCTGCGTGTTTCCTCGATTCCATGGCAACACTAGGATTGGCAGCCTATGGCTATGGTCTGCGCTATGACTATGGCATCTTTGCTCAGAAAATATGCAATGGATGGCAGGTAGGTGAATGAAACCCGTGAGGGCGTAAGAGATGGTAATAATCTTAACAGTTACAGGTGAATAAACTTAGTATCACATCGACATTAAGCAGGTTTTATGTCAAGAAAGAATATACAGATGCTGAACATATTATTTCAGCACAGTTAAGGGGGTGGGGAGTGGAGGGGAAGTTCTGGAGAAAATAAGAGAGAAAAAAAGGAAGGTGTCATGATCTGGAAGAAGTTTTTACAAATCCAAATTCTAGTTACTGCAGAGCTGAAATAATTTTTTTTATTATAAAATTTATCTGTAAAATTTTATTAGATAAAATTGTTTCTAATAGTAACTTGAATATTGTTTGTTCCATTTGAAACCATTACATTAAATATAAAATATATTTTGGCATAGGAAAAGTAATATTTTATTATTTATTTTATTACTTCTTATTTTGAAGGAGTGAGGCTGTGGTAGGGATCATGGAGAAAATTTAAACAAAGACTGCAGAATCTGTTCCACAGGAAATGCTTATATGCAGATATATGAAAATAATGATTAATTGGCTGATCAATTAGTAACACAGTTCTTTAGAAAGAATGCTAAGCTTTTTTCTCATTGAGATTAGTGGAGTATAGTGATAATGTTTCTCTTTTGGAATAGTTTTAATATAATTTTTCTTTAATGCTTTTAGCAATCAGAAACATGGCATCCTGAAGGTAAAATGGCTTCTTGAATATTTTGTTTTCTTTAAAAATAAAGGTAAAGGGTCTCGTAGCCTAAAAGCTGTAGGAGCATTTACAGTGGTCTGCTGGGTTAAAATTTAACCCAGGCCTCTTGCTATCATCTTGTTTGTTGATAATCAGGTACCCATTTCTGCAGAGAAGCTGCTGAGTGGCAGAGGAGGGTTTGAACAAACGTTAATCCAGCAATTTTCTGCTCCACATTAACTACTAGGCTACACTGCCTTTCTGTTAAACTAAAACGTTTCTTTGTATGCATTTTCAGATGGAGGAACCTGATGATTGGCTGCGCTATGGCAATCCGTGGGAAAAGTCTCGACCAGAATACATGCTTCCAATTAACTTCTATGGTCGCGTGGAGACGGATGGCAGTGGTCGTCACAAGTGGGTTGACACGCAGGTCTGTATTAGCAACAAAGAAATGGATCTTTTCACTGATTTAGAAGATGCTTTAGTAAGGAAGACAAAATTTGCAAAAAATATGGGGAAAAAAATGATATGATAAGTAGTTCAACACCAATTTCTTTGAACAGAAATGTTTATACAGGCACACACATATGCATGCACAATATTTTACCAAATGCTTCTTAGCTATCAAAATATTTGTATACGGAACTGTTTGAGTTGAAATTTACTTGAAAAAATGATATCATGGTCATGGAAGTGAGAATGTTTAAATAGCTGCAGGCTACAGCATGTCCTATGCTGAAACATTGCTCATGTTTTATATTAGGCCAAGTTATGGTTCATGTATAAGCAAGTTAGAAAAATCATTTTATGGTTGTCTTTAATGTACAAACCTTTCTTCTGTGTTTTCCAGGTGGTGTTGGCTCTGCCATATGACACTCCTATCCCTGGATACGGCAACAACACTGTCAATACGCTTCGTTTGTGGTCTGCCCGTGCTCCCATGAGCTTCAATCTACAGTTTTGTGAGTTTATACTTATCTAGAATGAAGTGGTGCCTGAGGGAGGGAGGTGATGCTAATTGGCTGGTTTTGTACTGAATCTGTGTGATTTTATAAAGGAACTATCTCTTACACATAGGCTGTGCCACATTCCGAAAAGGTAGTCAAGACATATTCGTTTTAAGAGTATCTTTCAGAGTTAAACTGCACTTCATCTGGGATGATCTTCCTCGCAGCACTTTAAATGTGTAACTTTGATGTGAGTGTATGTTCTACAAGACTGCTTGATTATATTTGTGACCCATTGCTACAAAATCCATCTTAACTCATTCAATATAGACGAAATTGATGGGATTGAACATTTCAAATGGAAGTGGTGGCACAAAGTACAATGTTTTTCAGTATTTATACCTATTAATCTGCAATAAAGACAATCATCGCTGACACTGTTTAAAGAGCATTTTCTTAAACATATTAGTGATTTGATTTTTAAGAGGTATAGTTTTTGTTGTATTAAATCAAATGAAAGGTGGTAACTGTATGGAGTACAGAGTTTGTATCATGAAAGAAGATCACAAGGCAGAAATTAAAAAATAAATTATTTGCACACTATATACACACATAAAGTGCCATAACAATTATTTAATTAGAATATACATTTCTCTTCAAATAGTATTACTATTATATTGTCATTTTTGGTTGTTGGAGTACAGTTCCATGTCAAATTGAGAAAATGGTGACTGTCACAGACATGGCTCTTGATCAACTGACTCATTGCAAAATGGGAGATTTTTCAGATTTTGTACTTTTAAATCCAGGTTTTGACTTTTCTTTTGATACCGAGATTGTCGTCTAATTTCAAACTTGAGTGCGTTATACTGGTTTGAAGTGTGCAAGTAATGTAGGGGCCATTGTGAGAAAAGCATATTCAAAAATTTTCAGCAATCCTGCAAGGTTTTTCTTGGCAAAGTGCACTTCTTATTGTTCAGATTGTCCTAATTTTGCACGATGATAAAGCTTAGCAACCTACAACTTTGCCGATTGCCAGCATGTCTGCTGTCTGCAAGTGAAGGCCAATGAATGAACTGTAAATAAAGTGTTTTGAAACTTTCTTTGACTGCAAAGACTCAGTTTCTTAGAGAGGTTGGCACCGTAGACAAGGCCCATGAATGAGCCATTTGACAATGACATAAATGCATGGGACTTATGCATCATCATCATCATCATCATCATCATCATCATCATCATCATCATCATCATCATCATCATCATCAATTAAACGTTTAATATTCCATTTTCACTGTAACAATCACCTGTTGATGCTGTGGCTGCTTGAAAAATAATTCAAGGTTTTTAAAGATTTTTTTTTCAACAGTCAACAGTGGAGAGTACATTCAGGCTGTTATTGATCGCAACTTGGCTGAAAACATCTCACGTGTGCTGTATCCAAATGACAACGTAAGTGTGTGTTTGTTGCATGTACGGTGTACTATTCGAGTATCAGCATACTGGTGTGTATAGTTGCTTTGCAGGAAAAATGCTGAATTTTGCTATCAGTCTGCTATTTCATGCTAGGTGCTCAAAAGTTTTACTCAGATCTATTAAGTTTGTGGTAAAAGCTATTAGTTAATAACAATGTGTTAAAGTGATAATAATATTGAATGGAAATAATTATACCTGATCAAAGATTGGCAAAGATTTTATACAGAAATATGGGCATTTCAATAGTAGCTGAAATTGTAGTTATATGGTAAACTTGATACAAATTTTGTCCACACCAAAACATGTCCTGGCAGGAGAAAATGTTTTGTTGAATTTAGGCAAACATTTTGCTATGCCTGTATTCAGAAGCAATAGGCATTTGAAATGCTTTGTACCCTAAGCACCTTAGCAGCCCAGTAGATGAAATGTCGGTTGTGTGTATGCTTGTGTATGTGGGCGGCTGACGTCATGGGCATATCTGAAAAAAGGGTTTAGTTGTAAGATTGCGTGGTTTTTTATTTTGGTCTCATCGTGCAACTAGCACTAGTTCTGTTTTCTTTCTTTTTTCATAACTGATCACACTTTCCAAGTTATGATAAACAAAATGGGTCTTTTGTCAACAAAATTTAACCAAAAAAAAAAGATTTTAAACACATTCAGTTTTTATACATATTTGTAACATTGTAAATATTTTGAACATTTATCTCCATCTGAGGGCTTGCTAACTTTTGTAGCCCAAGGAACATGAATATAAAATGATTATCATGGACTTCATGCAGTTCTTTGAGGGCAAGGAGCTACGATTGAAGCAAGAGTACTTCCTAGTTGCTGCTACACTTCAGGACATCATTCGGCGTTTCAAATCCACACGTCCTGGGAAACAGACTCCAACGCGCACTTCATTTGAAACTTTTCCAGATAAGGTAGTATACTCTTTTTGGGGGGGTTCTGAAACAGCAAGTAAAATTTTACAGATTTAATTGTTTCTTTTGTATTCATTCATAATTGAAATAAATTTATCTCAAGCTTAAGCTAATACTACTAGATAGGCTAGCACGTGAGTTACTGAAGTGCCAACGATAATTTTTCCAAATTTGAATTGCAGAGTTATAGCTCTCACTCTTTCCAGCATGCTTACTATGGCTTGAATTAAAAAGACTTCAGGAAGGACCACATTTTGCAAAGGGCTAGGGACTTATTGTCTGTATTCTTAATCTGAAATAAAACTGGGTTAAATTCAGTGTCATTTTCTATTCGAAAAAGCACTCTTCTAAGGAAATTGGCTAAAGGAGTGTTGAGAGAATATGAAATAAGGAGAAACTAGATTAAAGCTTAATGCTTAGATTAAAGAAATAGACATATTTGATTAAATGCTTTCTCTGGGTAATACAGCTGTACGAGCTATGTTGAGATGAACTGGCTGGGATCCAAAACATTAGTTAGGAGCAACTACATTATAGATAGTCTGATCCACATCTCTTGCTGAATAATTCTTGCTGGTGCAAAACGTGCAAGAAAATATTTATGTGACTTGTATGTTTGGCACAGGTAGCTATACAGCTGAATGACACTCACCCGTCTCTGGCCATTCCAGAACTTATGCGAATTCTGATAGACATCGAGGGTCTGCCCTGGGAAAAGGTAGAGTGCTGTTACCTTTTTCTTGTTTCGGTTGGGGTGGGGGATGAACAGTGACAAGTTCTGTAGGGAGGGTAAACATACAGACATACAGAATACTAAATTCATGTTTTTAAATTTATTAATATGAGTATAAAAATATGAAATAAATATATAAATGAACTAACATGAATAACATGTGGTAAATACATAATATATGTCTATTTACACATTACACTGTGTGTGTGCTTTTATCAAAATTTTCTTTTTGGAAATACGATTTAATATATTTAGTTTCCTTTGGATTTACAAGGAAGTTCAGTTTCACAATGGAATTAGGTAAAAACAGTTTCTTTCTTGTAACTTCGAAATTTAATTGTAATTTTGATTTATCTTCCTGTCATGTTAAGTTTATTTGATATGATTTTTTGATAATAGTTTTGATGTACCTGGGTATCAGAATCAAAGGTCAAGGCCCGGAACGAGTGTGTTCAAAGTTAACATCTAAGGGACAGCATCCACTGTCACTAAATAATGGTGTAGGAAAGGGGGTAAAGACATTACTACATGGAGGATTAATCTCAGTCAACTATTTAGGCTGTTTTGGTTGAGCGTTTGCTTCTTGTTTTATCATACATATATGAATTGAGAAGAAGTGCTTGTGTTTCAGGCTTGGGATATAACAGTGAGAACCTGTGCCTACACGAATCACACTGTGCTTCCAGAAGCTCTGGAGCGCTGGCCTACCAGCCTTCTGGAGAAGATCCTGCCACGCCATCTTGCCATCATGTATGGAATCAACCACCGATTCCTGCAGGTGGGCACACAGACCCTCTGCTTTTGAGAACTCTTTCTGTTACTTAGCTCTGTCATTTCAGGTCCTCTTGATTATGTATACTGGTGTGAAGTCCACTTGACAGATGACATGACTATAATGGAAATCACCTTGCATAAGCACACGCTTCATATAGTCATTTTATCTGGTGAGTACAGTGACAAAAAAAAAAAAAGAGAAATTTTTTTGGTATCTGAAGAATTTAGGCAAGCGGGATCCATAACAACAGCAAACATATCTTTAGGTTAGTATCAGCTGACATGACCAAGTTCTTCTTGTCAGTATTTTGGCATACTTTGAGAAACTTGATCGTTTCTGTGTATAAATAGGAATTTATTCGGTAGCTTTTCTTGCGTACTCATCCACAAAAGTGACAAATGACATGCATAATTGATGTCTTGTTAGAAAGTTGTACTCTTATTGTAAATGTGTGAAGTTGTCTGTGGAAGTGAGTTTTAAAGGAAGGACATGTTTGCGATGTTTGTGTGATGTAGGAAGTAAGCAGGAAGTGGCCTAATGATGCAGATCGTCTCCGGAGAATGTCTTTAGTTGAAGAAGATGGCGAAAAACGCATCAACATGGCATATTTGGCTATTGTGGGTGCACATGCTGTCAATGGAGTGGCAGCCATTCATTCTGACATTCTGAAAGTGGACACGTGAGTAGAATTACTTTAACATTTAACATTATACAGATGAAGTGGGCTGAAAAGAAACTATTTTACTGTTGCAACATACATGACCTAATTTCTGTTGGTTGCATGTTCATGACAGCCATGGTATTTGACAGAAGTGAAGACATGCTGAACATGTTTAACATGACGAAACAGGAATCATTTTTGTCAGCTTTTGGATTCGTTCAGCATGGTGAAGAAGAACCACTTAGGTGTGAAGCTCCCATCTAGAGCACAGGAACCTGCATATACAGTCTACAATGCATGGTGTTAGCAACAGGCATCACCATAAAAACAGGTCTTTCAGATTATATTAAACCCACTGAACATCCTATCAGTTATTATTTGCTCAATACATTTTTTTTTACAGTTTCCGTGATTTCTATGAAATGTACCCCGACCGGTTCCAGAACAAGACAAATGGCATCACCCCACGTCGTTGGCTGTTGCTTTGCAACCCCGGTTTAGCAGACATCATAGCAGACGTGAGTGTAGCCATGTCACAGGCATGGCACATGGCATCTTATTGTATTGGAAATACTAAATGTCTCATTTTCCCAACCACTTCAATACGTTTTACATTCAGGATCTACGTATCAGCAGCGTGTGCTAGACTGACGCTGTCCATTCTCTTGTGTACTGTTTTACGGTGCTGTTGTCTTGAGGTGGCACACAACCTTGCCATAACTACCCAACTTTACTGATATTCTTTTGTTGCCATGTTGTTGTGGCATGCCTGTGTGCATCATTTGCATTGTATTTCTGTCTATTGACTTGTCTCTGTATAATTGTTTGTTAATAAGTTTGGTCTTGTTGAATGTGTGCTTTTCATTTTTGTATTTTGATGTTACTTGTTTTATAAAGTGCATTGAATCAACTCTGCAGCTGAGAAATGCACCAGATAAATCTGCTTACCATTATTAATGATCATATGACGATAAAGAGGATTTGGTAAACATTCTTCTTGATAAGAAACTTTTGTAGTCGAGAAGATCAAGACATTGATATTATCTTTGTATACCTGCCTCTGTGTTAGGTAAAGGTGTGCTATTTTAAAATTTCAAAATTATAATAATATTTTCTATCACCAATAGAATAATAATAAAATGTACAAAGGGCTCTTCCTCATGGAGGTGACAGTGTTCTTAGGATAACAAACTGACAGTTTAATATATAATGAGTGTGCAATTCAGCATTTAAGCAACAGCATGCAGGCTTCACAGTGGCAAACATTCTTCCATAAGCTTAGTGTTTATCAGTCAAGTCACTTCCCTTCACACTTATTCCTGACAGAAAATTGGAGAAACCTGGGTGACTAACTTGAGTGAGTTGAGGAGACTAGAACCAATGAGTCGAGAGGAACAGCTGTTGCGTAATATCATGAAAGTCAAACAGGTGAGCTCTGATCTCAGACTGTCAGTCATACACATATTAAACCCTCTAAATGTGTCCAGACACTCCAGGAAAACAATCCTGACAAGCTGACATGCAATTTACACCAAACAACATACATCAGTTATGCACAGGTAAACCACTGAACGAAAAAACTAGAGAAAGGCAAAAAGGACAGTGGTCTCATGTACCATTACAAAACGCTGTACCTAATTACATTGGTAATGTAACTGTGATACACAAGCACGCAGTGTACAACTGTTTCTGACCACAGGAAGTGGCCAGTTTATCATTCACTTAAATGTTATAACCGCTTAATCTTAATTATCCTTTACACCAGTTCATTAAATTAACTTATAAAAATAATCTGCATACATCCCCTCTTTCTCATGTTTTCTTTGAATACAATCTACAAAAACATGTTAGAAATAGGAAATCGGAAGCCAACACTCATACACTCACTGTATCTCTATGCAATTTAATTGTTTAACTGTTTAACTAATTTAATTGTTATAGGTATGTACTGGGTATGTACCAGAATACTTGGTAGTACTCTTAAGCTTAGTGCATGCCACAAGATGTTCAAATTCCAGAGGACTATAAGTTTGTTTGGGAAGAAAGCAAACATATCTATGGTCAGGTCATCTGGAGTGTTTTGAAAGAAGAGAATGGATGTAAAAATATCATGCTTTGAGATGTTTTCCACAATTAACATGGTCTTATTGTCTCATGGTCAATGCTCTTGTTGCAGGACAATAAAAATAAGCTAGCTATTTACATCCAGGAAAACTACAAGGTGTCTGTGAATCCAGGGTCCCTGTTTGACATGCAGGTCAAACGTATCCATGAGTACAAGCGTCAGCTGCTCAGTGTTTTGCATGTCATCACCATCTACAACCGCCTCAAGAAGAACCCAACTCTGCCCTTTGTACCTCGTACAGTTATGATTGGAGGCAAGGTACTTGTCCACATGGCTGCACAGTTATCTACATGGAATTTTTTCTTTGTGTGTGTGTGTGTGTGTCCTTTATGGTAGCCAGAGATATAGATGGTCAAGTAGTGTTACTGTAAAACGTGCAATGTTAAGACACCTGTTCTGCTAAAATCTAGTGTCCTCTCATTGGAGGTTTACACATTTTTGAAGCCAGGAACAATACACACTCTTACAAAATAAGACAGTTACTAGAGTGTAACTACAACTTTATAACAAATCCAATGAAAGTAAAAAAGTGTATGCACTATTTATTGAAGATGAGCAGGTCTTCACAAAAATATAAGGCCACACTTCCTATTTTGTTTTGAAAACAGGAAGTCACAGCAAATAGACAATAGACTCTTGCAAATTTCACATGTTCAAGAGCTGCAGAAAAGCATACTCCCAGGTTATACCAACTGACAGAACCAATTATATTGCACTGTTTTGCTATTTGAAAGTAGATGAGCCATGAAACCACAGCAGTAACCGTCTGCTTGTGAAGGCAAAAGACGAATTTTGTTCCTAAAATCTCTGTCCACATCTAAGGGCAGCCCAATGGCACAACGGTTAGCAATACAGTGAAGGTTGGCTGTCCTGGGTTCAGCTCTCGTCTTGGGCATGCTGTTCTTTCTCTGCATGTGGCCTTTGTTTACAGGGCTGGCTGCCCTGCCGTGATATAGCCTTAGTTGCTGGCTCGGCGTAAAACACCAATCAAGCCCCTCCCCCTGCCTCCCCTATCCACATCTACATCTTGCAGATGTCTGCTGATTGAGTTTGTTTTATGTTGAAAACCATTCCGACGGGATGTGGGGAAGTGTCTGCTAGTCATAGGGTCAGCACACAGTAGGCTTTACTGTATTTGAAAGATTAGGCTAGTTGGGTTAGAGTGGATTTTAGTGTGAGATATAAGGCTTTCAAAGTGCAATGCATTGGATGCAGGTGAATAAGGGATGTACACTAATTTTCACTTTTTGTTGCCTTTCTTGGCAAAAATAAATTTGTAGAATTTGGTGGGAAAGAAAAATGATCATATGCCCAAGTCAGGGACTGCCCAGGGGCTGTTTTTGTTTGTTTGTTGTGTTGTTGTTGTTTTTTTTTTTTTGAGAAACTGAAGACTGTCCCCGGTATGCATGTATACTTCATGAATGAAATGCATACTTGTATGTGAGCTTATTGGTAGGTTAATGCATTTGAGAGTTTAAACAATAATGCATTGAAATTTACATAAATATTTAAATAATGTTAGAGAATAGTGCTGTGGTTTTCCTGCATTCATTAGACATGATGCCCTGTAGAAACATTTCACTGAAACACTGAGAAACTTGACATGGCAGGCTGCTCCTGGATACCACATGGCCAAACTGATCATAAAGCTTGTCAACAATGTTGGTCGCACCATCAACAACGATCCCATTGTTGGCGACCGCCTGAAGCTTATCTTTCTGGAGAACTACCGTGTGACGTTGGCAGAGAAAATCATCCCGGCAGCAGATTTGAGTGAGCAGATTTCTCTGGCTGGTACCGAAGCCTCTGGCACAGGCAACATGAAGTTCATGGTGAGGCTGATGGCTGAATGTACACTCAAGCCTGTCAGTTTTGTATTTGATATTTTCTTTTCCTTTAGAGACTCTCCACCCAGTCCATATTAAAAAAAAAATGATTTCAGATATCTTATTGGTGCTGTTTGCTAAAAGAGGCACCCTCTGTAATAGCTTCATTTGCAGAACACATTGCAAAAGTAGAAACCATTGAATAAGAATTATTCTAAAAACAATGTTTATACATATCTGTATAATTTATTAAAATTCCAGTGTAAGTTGAAAGTACGAAATGAAGTGTTTTCATCAACAAAGTTGTCAGTAAACGTATACAGATTATTCTCCTTAATGTGTTACGCTGGTGAAGAAAAAGGGCAACGTTTTGGATTAATTTTCTAGAATTACATGCAAATAAGTGGATTAACCAAACTCAGGATTCTTATAGAATTTTTCAGTTATGTACAACTGGCATAGATCTTTATATATTGGGCACTTGAACACAAAATGTAACTCGACTTCTTAACAATGGCAATGGGGGCATTTTAATGAAACAGTAGAAAAAAAAATCCTGTAACGTTGCTTATGGCAAATTAGGTTTGTAACACCTAGTTTAAATCTTGTTAGGGAATCTCTAACACCAGTATATTTCTTATCAACTAAGTAAATAAGATTATAGATGACTTAATGAAGCTGTAGAATGAATATCAATCACTACTAATTATTTTACTGTGCCAGTCTATGACTCATAGGTACATCTTACATAAACGTTAACGAACTCTGGGTATCGAACACAGCTGTCACATTCAAAAATCGCTTCATCGCGAACCAATGGATTCTCTCAGTAATGTTGTTATCAGCACACTGACCCCATGTCTCAGAACCATACAAAAGATTAGGCTCAATTTGTGTGTTGAACAGTTTGAAAAATAATAAGGGGTTACCATCCAAGAGTTGCATAAACATATACCAAGTGATAAGCATTTGTATGATAGTTTTTACCGACAACTTTATTCGTAATCAAGATCTGTAGTTACTGATCAGTAAAATTATATTCCGCTGAAAGAATCTTTACAATTGTCAATCACAATTCCCCTTAGCCTTTGGTGACGCTAAGTCAAAAGGCTGTAACATGCTTTATGTCTAAGCCCCGCTTAATAAAAGGAGTCAGTGTCCTGTCTTTATGTTGTATGTTCATGTGTTAGGATGACCAGTGAGGGATGACATTAACTTCAATGGTGCCATCACCATCACACATTTATCACTATGACTGCAACCAATGCACATATCAGGGCCTTTTTAACGTCTTTTTCCTTTATTAGTTGAATGGTGCTTTGACCATTGGAACTCTGGATGGGGCTAATGTAGAGATGCGTGAGGAGATGGGTGATGAAAACATCTTCATCTTTGGCATGACGGTGGACGACGTGGAGAAGCTGCACAAGGCTGGGTATGTATGTGGGAAATGCAAGGCACATGGAAAAATAGTGGATAAGGTAAAAGTGAGTGGAGTGGATTGTCAGTAGCAGCATGCTGCTTGATAATCACCAATAAATCTGAAGAGGTAGAAAAAAATAATATGTCAGTGAAAACAGACTGGCAAAACAGAATGATCCAAGAGCATCCCTACTGGTCCAGTATTTCTGAATCCTGTGTCATAGTATCAGCAGACTACCTTAAGTTCGAGGCCAGACTATGTGGATATTTATTTATTTATTATTTTTTTTGTTGGGGCTGTCTGGGGAGAGACATGCAGTTTAATTGAAAGTCATAATTTACAGAAACAATAAGAGACAGCATAACATGTTTATGGAATCTGTTTCAGATACAATTCTATGGATTACTACCACAAAGAACCAGAGTTAAAACAGGCAATTGATCAAATTGGGTCTGGATTCTTTTCTCCAGAGGATCCTAACTTGTTCAAGGACATCTGCAACAGCTTGCAATACCATGACAGGTACTGCAGTTTTCTCTAGAAGCCAGTTGCTCACAGTTTATTTGTAAAAATAAGGCACTATATTAAGACAGTTTAGGAGTACAGCTGCGTTTTATATTTTCAAATGTAGTAAACAGACAAAAATTACATCCTGTAAATTTTTTATTTGTATGTGTATCTTGGCATTTCACAAATGAAGATTGATGTATAACTATTCTTCATAAGTGAGCATATTATGTTTAGAAACAGCTGCAGTGACTCTGCCTTTGTTCAGTGTTGCATTCTGAAACACTTTTGAGAAGGCACAATGGTTTTTTAATTCTTTCTTTATAACTTTTCTGCTGAACCTTTCAGAGGTTTGAAGAATAGTCCTCAGACTTTGTAAATTGGATTTTTTTCACTTTTTAAATTTATTCATCTTACAGTCATCATCCACTAAAGTTTCTGGAGATTTTTTGGTTATAAGGTCTCTTATTTGTGAAGCACTGTGAGCCACTGATTTTAGAAATACTCTATTTACATACCATTTATCATAATTAATGGTAGAAAACTTTTGCCTCTTCCTTCAGATCTGGCAGCAACTAAAGATTAGGCTGCTGAACTGGCATAATGTGATCAAAGAGAAACGTGTTACTTATTAGCTTCCCTTAGCTGCCTATTTCAACCTGCGGAGGTCACACGTCTAATTAGCGGCAGCTGAGTGATATCAAATAGATATCAAATCACGATATCAAGATATCAAATAGTACATATTTATTATTAATGGTCATCTTCCAAGTGGCAACTCCTCAGCTGAGGGAAGCGCTCTTCCTGTGAATTTTTTTTTTTATTCTGCCCTTCCTCTCCTCTGTTCCCTCCTCGCTCTCCACCAAACCAAATAAAAGCCAGCGTGATCCAGACATACTCCAATAGTCAGTTTTAGAAGATGCATTAGAAAAAAAAGGTATATTAGCAAGGTGAGGTTGAGATTAAGTTCTGAATATTCAGGAGTTGCAGTTTGGTTGGTTCCAGCCATGGAAGCACTTATGTGATTGGAGAGGAGTGATTAGTATCAAGGGCAACAGTATTACCACTATGGTCATGATAAAATTAAAATTCACTTGAAGAAAATAATGGGTTACTGCTAGCTTTTTACTCTTTTAACTAGCTCTTGCATGTTTGTATTTGTGTTTGTTTGTTTGTTCGTGCGTGCGTGTGTGTGTGTGTGTGTAGATTTTGCCTGTGTGCAGATTACCGTGCATACATTGAGTGCCAGGAAAGAGTCAGTGCTCTGTTCAAGGTGAGTACTGACAAAAGTGTTCAAACTAATTTTTTTTTATTTCCTTTTGCTTTTGCTGTCCCAGCTCTCTGACCCTTTAGGGAGTGGTCGGAGTGTAATGATCTACATCAAAAGCAAACAAGCAGGACATGCTTAGATCTGAATTTCTAAGGGAAGTCATCATTGTCTTCATCATAATCCTCCTCTTCCTTACAGCATTCAATTTATCATCGTCCATTTCTCATTAACCATCATCAGTCATTATCAAATATCATCTGGCAGTCAGTTTAATGTAAGTTTAGTGCATTTGAAGTGAAGGATATTAAATCCCCTTGATCCCTTCTGCATCATACATGTATGGGTAATGCTGTCATGAAGTATCCGTTTTGCACATTGCCAGATTGAACAACTTAAGCATATATTGTTTGAGAGACAAAAGTGTGATTTAACCACTACATCAGCATTACTTCATTGAACCTGCGCTGTGATAAGTCACTAATGAGTAAATACAGATGGTGTTGGATTATAAAAGTGGTTTTTTTCTCTGTGGGGATGTAATTGTTTTGTGTGTGTGTGTTTTCATCAGAATCAAATGGAGTGGGCACACAAGAGTCTGATGAACATCGCAGCATCTGGCAAATTCTCCAGCGACCGAACCATAACTGAATATGCCAAGCAGATATGGGGTGTGGATCCCTCTAGCATCAAGCTTCCAGCTCCAAGTGAAGGACAGGAGGAAAGTACTTAAACTTCTGCAGTATTAGTGCTGTGGAAGTCTCCTATACCTGGTTCGTATGCCCCTTCTAAACAACGGAGATGAGGGTTGATGAAGAGTACAGAAGAGAATCTAAGGTGCTTGTTTAATGTTGAAGCTGCCTTTTCTGAAGCGATTCAACCTTTCCATGATTTTTATTACAGGCCTTGACATCTGAAATAAGTGCACGTTTCAGAAATAATTTTGTGCAGTAACTGTCCCAGTCACTTTGGTGTCCACAACCCTTGGCAGTTACTTGTCTGTGCAGCCATAAGACTTGAATTTGGCAGTTTTTGCTTTAAATTTGTGTTCCAGTCAGTCAAGGAGTGACTCTACAGCCAACCTGAAGTGTGTTTTTTTCTGGGAACTTTGGGTGCATTCTTGGAGAATGTAGTTAATGATAATCGAAAAGTTTTTACCAAAGCAAAATGCTATTGTACCAGGGGACATGCATTTCTTTTTATGCCTTTTCATAAAGGTCTTTGTGTAGTTTAATGCTTTTCCATGCATTGATGATAGATCTGTCACTGTGGTTTTCTTACAAATAGTAAGGTAAAAATGCTTGCTTTAATATCTGCAATTGGGTTTACCTTAGGTTTTGTACTCTATGCCGCCTCCCTACCCAAAGCCCATTCCTCCCAAGTTAGAGACCTCAAGTGTTTAAGTGTTTGGATTTTGGTAATGTAATCATGTCTTTTTTATTTGTCACCCTTATGACTATGCATGCGGATGTGGTACGTGAAACTGCACAATAGAAATTGTTGCACTAAGAAAAATAATCAATGGATGTTGCTCTGGTACAAACATGCATCAGCTCAATCCATTCTGAAGAACATCAAAATGAAAATACCATGATGGAATATTTGTTTGTGATTATTGTGCACATAAATGAATGTCATATATTTTTTGGGTGTATTAACACCAAGTTTCTTGGTGATATGATCTGCATGCTGAAGCTAATGCTGATAGTAAGTGAAAACAAACCACCAGCTCAGCTGCAGCGCATGCACATTCACAAAAGCATTAATTTTTCTTTTGATAATTCTTTTTTGTACATCTGTTTAGGTCTTTATCCTTGAACCTCACTGTGGTCATTTTGAGAAAAACACTTTTTATTTCTGCATTTTTAATATTTTTCTGTATGAAGGGTCACGTAACACAACAGCAAGCATAACAAGGGAAGAATGAATCATCACAAACTGTCTTTCTGTGTAGTGTCTGTGATAAGTTGGATTAAGATGCTTCAAGGAAGCTGAATGATGTGGTAAAAGATTAGGTCCAACATCTGCATCCTACGTAAATGTAAAACTTGACCAGATCTGTACAGACCTAGATTTACTACAGTAGGTTTGAGAAGTTATGGGGAAGTCTCTTAACTGAAATTACAAAATCCTTCTCGATGAAAATAGGACGTTTTGTGATTGAATTAGCTAGCAACATACAGTATTCATGTGTACACAGCTAGCAAACATTCCTCCCTCATCATTTTGGGATTTGTTTGCAGTATTATTGTTGTTTATTCCTTATTGTGTATTGCTCAGAACTGAGTTTTAGATATTAAGAAATACATTTATTGAGTAAGCCCTACTCCCATGATGTGCATGGACATATACACTGATATACCATGCGTGGAGTTAAATACAGATACCTCATAACAAATTCTTTTTTCATGCCTCTGGAGGAAAAAAAAAAGGATAAATATGAAGTAGTTCTTACTGGCACAAGTATATGTCTTAAGGGACATGAAATTGTATGTTTGCACAAGAGCCTCAGCACAAATCCTCACAAATCAGCCTTAGCGGGTGTGTCTGCATACTGTGTCCAGAATTTCTATAGGACAGAAATCTTTGAGCTTTTGTAATCATGGTAAATACCAGTTGAAGACACAAGCTGTCTATAATACTGATGATAGCTAAAAACCCAGTTGGAGCATTTATTAATGGCTTGCAGACCTTTGCTGATAGCAGCGCTGAAATCTAGGTTCTTGTTTTCGGGAAAAGTCATTAGTGTTTTTTTTTTTTTTTGCTTGATTAAATGTTAATCAGAGAGTAAATATAGTTGCTGCTTTTTTGCACTTGGAAAATTCATTTTCAGCACGGTGTTTATATATTGAGTGATATCAGTACTGGTAAACTGATGTGTGAATAGAGCCAAAGGGGACCTTAACATGTAGGGTTTCATTTGTGCAGTGGACCTAATCTCTTAGTCCCATTCAGAATCACTAGAATGTTATCCACAGAATATGTGACTGGAATTGGAATGTGAGTATCCGTCACAATATAGAAACTCCATTTGATTCCACTGAGTTTTTTTTCCTCTCTCAAGTGTGATGTGTTTACAGCATGGTGTAATGAGTTCTGAGCCAGAAAAAGCTTTTGGCTGGTCTTAGCCAAAGTGGGTGTTCTTATCATCAGTACAGTTACTGAGGATTTCAGCCTTCAGAGAACAGTATGTTGTCTTGGCCTTCAAGTTTGCCTATAGTTTGGTGTTCATTATTCTTGCGAAATAAAGTATGCACATTTTTTGGCCTCTAAGTGTTTGTTAGCATGAATCATGCCAGCAGAATGTGGTTGTACATCTCTGAGGCGGCTAAACTTTGTGAAAAAAGGTGGGATGGAGGATAAATGGTACCACGTAAGACGGCGAGATTTTCAGGGCGGGAACGAAATGCCAGTGCAGTCCTTGAACGAAACTGAAGGCAGTGCAAGATATGTTTTGTGTGTGTGTGCGCGCGCGCACGTGCTCGAGATTGTATGTATCTGTTTACGCATTGTTGAAAAGCAAAAGACAGAAGAGTATCTTGCCAATTTTACTTTTTTCCCTCCAACTTAATGTAACTTGCAGTCACTCAACTCTTAGACCAGAATTTCGTGTGAAAAATTTACAATGAAATGTGCCTGTGTTGCTTTACGATGCTGTTTGCTCCCAAAAGATGAGAAAAAGCCGTTGAAACGTCTCCGTACCTGTTTGCTTTCATAACAAATGTGTAAAGTACCTCTCCACAACAACAGAAAGAATTCATTTCTAATGCAATGCTTCAAACTTTAAAAGTTTTTCTTAGCTGCTCAGGAGTGCTTTCTGACTAAAAGCCTGCGCCCTTATTGTACTGTCACGACTCATTATTGTACTTCCACGCTCTGAAAATAAGATTCACGCTGGTACCCCGAACCTGGTACCCGTATATAATACAAGTTCGGGCTACCAGCGTTGCTCGGGAGATGCCCCTTCGCCTGCCTAGCTGTGGACAATCTGTGCCACAGAGTTACATAGATCATAGAAGTCTGTGGTCTGTGCGTACCTGGACCACTTCAGATAAAGGGAAAGGAGTGGAGGGGATGTAATGTTTAGAGTGTGGGAGAGAATCCCCGGAGTGTTGTCGTGAGCCTCTCTCTCTCACACACACAAAGACATATATGAAGGGTATCCTCTTCAAAAACTGATTAGTAGTTTCCTTTTTATTTCTTATTTGGAGTCACCAAAGAAGTACTATATCTTGTGAGCAGCAAAATGAGATTTAAAATAAAGATATTCCGGCTCAAAAGTACACAAACTAAGTTTAGTCCACGAAGACAAATACCCGAAAATAGGATCTGACAAACGGTGTGGATTTGTATAACAAGAGAAACCTACACAAAAAGCCATACTATAATTTCATGTTACTGTTGATATTGCTGAAAGAACGGAGGATCATATCTAGCTTTGAGTTGTCTTTTTCTTCACAACTCTCTTGCCCTTTTAACTACGGCCCTCAATAACTTCATGATAACTTATTACCAATTATTATTCACTCTGCACCAAATCTTTCGGAGTTGTGAAACTGTCGCAAACCAGAAACTCAGAAATCCGTTACGTCTACGATACTTGATTCAAAATGTTGTACTGTAGAGACTTCAATCGTATGAATGACGGACGTTTCAATGCACTCGTAACAGGTTTCAACTGGTGGTCAAAACAATCTTTTGTACTTGGCACTGGTTCGGCAGGGCGTTCCCTCTTCGACATTTTATTGCAAGAGCAAATGCGCTTACAGGGCTGAACAATCGAGGAATATATTCATGGCCGACAGAAGAGATTTTTAATTGATTTATTTCTTTATTTTATTTTCTTTTTTTACTCGCTGGGATCACCGCCGTACTTAATGTGGTCCCAGGCTAGAGAAACCCACAGAACTTTGCCACTGGATTTGACAGACGACAGTGATCCCAGGCTCAGGAGACAAGTCCAGTAAAGATTGTGTGTCTGGCTACTTTCAGTCGGGCAGGTGCGTGACATGCTGGCGCTGATGTCTGGTAAAAGCACATCTACCTGGAAAAGTCACTCAGGTAGGCGCATAGGTCATCAGTGTGATGAACTATGAAAAAGGACTGAAAAATGAGACCAAAGTATAAGAGTCGGACAGAAAGTAACCAATAATAACTAATAATGAAGGGATATTGCATTGTACAATAACGTAACAGTATGACAGTATGATTGAAACAGTCTATGACTGACAGAAAAAAAGACAGGCATGAAGGAAAAAAATGTATAAAGATAAATAAAAAAAAATAAATAAAAACAATATATAAATATGGTACGAAAGCTGAATGATAAGATACTTATGACAAATAAATACTCACAAGATTTAAGGCTGACCTGTGAAGTATTCGACGCTGAGGCTGACATACACACAGACTTCACCAAAGCTGTCTCGATGAAGCACATAGGGCAAAGCTGTCTCGATGAAGCACATATGGCAAAACTGTCTCGATGAAGCACGTAGGGCAAAGCTGTCTCGATGAAGCACATATGGCAAAACTGTCTCGATGAAGCACGTAGGGCAAAGCTGTCTCGATGAAGCACATGGGGCAAAGTTATCTCAGTGACTACAAAGGGCAGAGAAGCGTGACTAAAAGATCATGCACGAAAGAATGTTCGTATACCCATCTTGTAGCGTAACAGTTATTGTAACATAAAGAAAACCAGTTAGCGTATATAAATGTTAACAGATCTTTATTACAACTGTCAACACCATATAGTGCTTAGTGTGTGCTGAAATGCTGCTATACCTAGTTTTTGTACGACGACTGGAGTGTATGCTCTCAATCAATTAAATTTGTTCGATCCGGGATTCGTTTTTATTTCCTTGTTTGGAATTCACGATAAATAAATGTTTGCAGTAACTGGCATCTGACGAACAAAAACTTCAATAAGAAATATAAGGATAAGAAAATATTTAAACTGACTGCCATTTATAATAAAATAACATTTATATCAACAGCAAGTAAAAGATGGCGAGTGAAGACGGACAAAAGTGCTAAGATTATTTTATCAGCTGTGAATAAGAGTCTGTGGCATAGTTGTTGGCCTCGGAGTGGTTCTGAAATTGCGTGAGTCCTGTTTGGGTGACGGGCTGTGTGCGATGCACGTGCGCTGCAGATGGCGTCGACGCAGGAGAGAGTTGTGGCTCTCATCACCCAGGCACCAGAGGAACGCTCCATCCAAGCCATGGAGACGGTGTTGCCATGGTTACAGAGACGCAGTCAGAAACTGATGGATATGGAGCGAGGTAGGGCTAAGTTTGTCGTTTTTTAGATTTTCGCTAAGTCTTCGACTTGCAAGTGTCATTAGACAGATTGATGGACATTCAGTTAGCCGTGACCAGTGCATGCTGGTCAACCATTGGGACTCTTAAAAGCATGCGGTCATTTTTCAGCACGATGAGTATTTAAGCACTATGTTGTTCTAATGGGGTAAATTTGAGCTATTAAAGCCAAAGATACTGTATGAGTTAATAAGGTTTTTCAGCAAACTAGACCAGGGGCCAGTTGCACAACACATTTCTAATTTTAAACACTTTTAGGCCTTAACTCTATTTAGATAATTAGTTTAAAGTTCACACCACAATTTTAGAATTTTTAAAACTAAAACTGCTTGAAGTAAGATAAAGTTGTTTAAGTCTGACTTTCCGTCCTGTCAGTACAATTTTGTGTATGTTTTTCTGCAATGCATCAAAATGGCTAAGAAGAGATTTTGCTTCTTTAGAACAGTTTTAAGGTTTAGAAACGTGTTGTGCAACTGGCCCCAGGTCACCAGTTGACCATCTTCTCAGTCAGTGGCCTTGTTTCTCAGACTTCTTTTACTTTTCTTTGATTAAAACTTTTCATATAGCAACGAGGATATAATTGTTTTAAAAGTCTTTTTCTCTGTTCCTTTGTTTTGTCTCTAGAAACACTCACGGAGATTCTGCAAAACTGTTCTTACGAAAAAGCTGCCAAAGACGACATCATCGTCAAGCAAGGAGAAAAAGGAGACAAGTCAGTGCATACTTAGGCAGCGAGAACGAAATGTTTGTCAGTCTGACGATCTTTACAATTTTCCTTTTAGAAGGTGCGGAAAGGTGAAATCAAAGAAAGGAGAAAAAAAGTGAAGGCAAAACACTTAGTCTCCTGCAGGGAAACATTTGCTCCCATTTTATTGACTAAAAACTCCAGGCTGTATTTATGAAAAACCAATCATCCGTAACGACGAGTGATTAGAAAAAGCTCACAGCACGGTAGAGTAATAAAGAACCTTCTGATATAGTTTCTTCTTTTCTCAAGGGAAAGAATACATGTTTTCTTTGCTTGTCCGACGGTTATGATTACAGATTCCTGGTCCTTCTTAGTTGGGAACGACCGTCTTTTGTAGAGCATTGTGGGTCGAGAGTTTTGTTAGGGGCTGCTACACCCTAAACGATTTTTAAAAAAATTTTTCTTTCAAGTAACATGTGTCCGTATAGCGCCAGTCTAGGCATGAAAGACACAGGTAGAACGACAGATTTCAGAGCTGGAGCCTATTCATTTCGTGAAGAGGGAACAAAATAAATTATGATTGCTGTTAACGGTATGATCATAGCAAGACAGATTAAGAACAGCTCGAAAGTGTGTGTGTGTGTGTTTGGGGGTGGGTGGGCACTGAACGCAACAGTAGGTCCCGTTTCCTAAAGTAATATACTAGGATATTGTAGTCAAAATGCCGTATTAAAAGAACTCTTAAAGAACTAATAGTAATTTTTATTTTACGCTTTTTTTTCTCTCGATGCTCATTTTAAGATGTTCTTTTGAAGACAACCATTGTGTGAAACTGAAATAAAAGTAGAATTAGGCTGTGGACAAAATACTGGGACAAACTAAGAGATATTTCGACAAGAAGTAGGCGAAATGACCCGTCGGAAATATTTGTTTGTATGCACCATCTTCTGTAAGTAAATCAGATTTGAAATATAAGTGACATGAAACCATGGGCTAAAAGGAAGTCCCTCCATGTGATTTAAATATTGTGCGCGTGCAGGTTTTATATCATAATATCGGGCCGTACATCCGTGTACATCGACGTCACCAAGTCGGACGACGACCCGTTGGAGGAGCGCGGCCATCACAGACCCAAGCTTCTGGTAAAAGCTGTGCAGAGCGACGCAGAACCTACTGGGAAAGGTACAAAGAGGAATAAAACATGCAGCAGAGACATTTTCGGCAAGTTCATCTCCCATCTGGGTAAGTTCCAGGCCAACTCTCACGCATGTCGGGTTGTGTGCACGACTTACATGTCGAGAAAATACTGAATGACGTACATTAAATGTGTTTTCAAGACGCTTCTAGGAATACAATTCCAGAGCACTGGAATTCCCAGCCATCCAGTTTGTTACATGTTTGTGTGGTCATGAGTATAGCACTGGATTTTTTATGTAATTGGTGAGCTGGGCGGTTCCTTTTAGTAATAGTAATAGTTGTTATTGGTAGAAACGCAAAACCCAGTGACTTTGTACGGAGCCAGCATAGCGGGACACCAGGAACCTCTTCTCTCAACAGCGATTAATAATAATAATAATGGTGTGAGCTTTTATAGCGCGGTATCCCAGCCAAAGCCAGGCTCTCCGCGCATTACAAACATAAAAACACAAGACAGACAAAGTTCCTGTGGCTCTCTCTGTAAAGTTAATAGGAATACCAGCTCGTTCTTCTGCTCGATGACATTCATAGATCAAGATGTCAATGAGATAGATCTACAGTCATTGGACTGGAGCAGAATAGAGCTATATCCAAACACATCGATCAAATCGTCAGGAGAAGATCCAGATGATCACAAAGTAGAAATTGCAGTGCAGTGTTGAAACGCAATGTTTGTCACTGATGTAAAGTCTATCTCAGGGACGACGTGTAAGTATGAAGAAACTGTGATGGCGTCAGCCAGAGGATTAACGGCGATGAGAGAGTTGATATTAGCAGAGGAATGATTAACAATTCTTAGGCAAGTAAACAGTCAAACACAATATGCCGCTGACATCAGAAAAAAGTGTAGATCGGTACAATAGCCACTATAAGCACATAAAATTCCAGAAGAAAACGAAAATGTGGAGAGCTGGTCCCCTCAAGCCTGTTAGGCGAAGGGAGACCACTCTATCAATCAATTATTAAAGTGAGATCATTGTAGATGAACAGAGTAGACACATTTCGAAATAAAACTGTTCAGAAAACAAAGGATAGAAAGATTATGAGAATATTGACCTGTCATGTCATATTCAACAGCGGAAGGTGATCATCAATACAACTGAGCTGTATAAAGCACAACAAAAACAAATTATACACGCAGAGAGAAATCGGCCAAAAGAACCAGTCAGTTGTTGTGAAGTGGAGAATAATAAATAAGTATAATAAATCAAAAATATCTGCAAAAGATATTTGCAAAGCCGAGGTAAATACAGATCTGACACTATCTTTACTTCTGTCGCTATAGAAACGGGGAAGACCTTTGGTGAAATAGCTCTACTGTCGACGGATGCTATTCGCAATGCTACGGTAGTGGCAGACGAGGACACTGACTTACTGGTCATCAACAGAATCCTCTTCAACCGCTGTGTCAAGGTCAGCCCCCTCTCACCCACTTGCACACGCAGGAACGCACGCTATCATATATAGCTACATATACTCACGCATCTATCACACGCGTGCGCGGACACAAACACATGAAGACACATGCAAAGCTATATTAAAATACACACAGGTACATCTCTCTCTCTCACACACACAGGTACATCTCTCTCTCTCTCTCTCACACACACACACAGGTACATCTCTCTCTCTCTAACACACACACACACACAGGTACATCTCTCTCTCTAACACACACACACAGGTACATCTCTCTCTCTCACACACACACACACACAGGTACATCTCTCTCTCTCTCACACACACACAGGTACATCTCTCTCTCACAAACACACCGGTAAATCTCTCTTTGTCTCACACATACAGGTCTCTCTCTCTCACACACACACGCACACACACACACACAGAGGTACATCTCTCTCTCTCTCACACACACACACACAGGTACATCTCTCTCTCACACACAGGTAAATCTCTCTCTCTCACACACACACACACACACACACACACACACACACACACATACACACACAGGGTGAGAGAGAAGACCCGAATTCGATTTCTCTATGCAGTGACAGGCAGCTAGGAATTTGTTTTTACACTTCAGGCTAAGGAAGAAGCCATCTACAAAGAGAAGGTGGAGTTTGTGTCCCAGCACAAGCTGTTCCGCTCGTGGTCAGTTAAGCTCCGACGCCTTTTGGAGATGAGTCTGAAAAAAGAAGTTTGTCCGCAGGGCACTGTGCTGATGCGACAAGGTCAGCCCCCACCTGGCCTCATCTTTATTATAAGGTAGGGCAAGGCGAGGGCTACAACCTTCAGACACCATTATTATACAGTCATCTATACCCTTGTCATTAGCGCTTTTAATACGGGGGCAAGTCATCACTGAGGTCGTGTGACGATGGGAGGGGAGAGGATCATTGTGACATTATATATTATGGAGCGAATCAGGTCAAGGTTAACTAACATCTTCTGGCCAACACCAATAATTTGTTGGTTTTAGTCGGAAATCCCCGCTCTTGTGTTTAGCCTCCTAATGTTGCTTTTGATTCTCAATGCAGCTTCTACAACGATTGGTGGTTTTAATGTTGCTGTTACTACCGCTTCTATATGAAGTACTGCTTCTGCATTTACAGCATTTCTGACTACAAGTATTATTACCACTAATTGGAGTATGATTGCAGTTAGTAATTTTATTAGTAGTACTGTAACTTCTGCTAAAAGTAATACAACTAGTATAGTATAATTGTGACAACTACAACTGTAATATTATAACTATAATATTGCTACAACAAATAGTTCCTACACCTGATACAACTGATACTCTCTTGCCAGCGGTGTGGCACAGGTGTGCATGGAGCCTGCACGCCACGAAGAACAGTTTCCGGAGCTGTGCGCCTCTGTGGGTCCTGTAAGCTCCAAACACCAGTGAGTACCACTTTCGTGTGTAAGACATCAGTAAGTACTTCCACATTTACATCGTACACCATGTCAGTAAGTACACCCCAAACAGCTTGTACAACACGCCCGTATGTTCCATATATATATATATATAACTGTACAGAATGTCCGTAAAATGTCCGCAAATAGTTTTAACATGTAAGTACGTTCTATAAATAGCTTTTACAGCATATCGGTATTAGATTGTTCATAGATGGTGCATGTCAGTAATGTATGTTCAATAATATCTTGTACAGCATATCAGTATGTAACCCACATAATATTACTTTTTTCTTCTTCGGCTGTTGGAGTACAAATCCATGTTAAACTGAGTAACCGGCAACCGTCATGAACATGGCACTTGACCAACTGACTCATTTATTCATCTCGGAACTGGTATCAGAGGTAGTCGCAAGGGAGCGTAGCAGAGGTGAAGTCACGCCACCAGAACCGGTCTTGAGCCCCCCCCCCCTAACACACACACACGCGCGCGCGCGCACACACACACACACACACACACACACACACACACACACACACACACACACACACACACACACACACACACACAGAGTATTCGTAGAGAAAGGAAAAATGGTGGGGAGGTACGGAGAGTTGCGCGCCCAAATGCAGGCAAGTAAGTTGACAGTGACGGTCACCTCTGAATGCAGGGTACCTTCAGGGTGGAGGCCCGGATCTGCCCGGAACAAGACCACCCCGCAGGTCGCAGTGCGCAGGCGCCAGGGCTACGCGGCTGCCGAGCGACGCCTGATGGGAAGGCGAGTCAACCTGTGCTGTGTGGGACCCAACGACATTCTGGGTGCGTCTCCCTCCAAACTGTCTCCCTTTTTAGCCACAGAATAGGACAGAACTGGTGTTAGCTAGTAGAGACAGAAGCACGCTCTCTCTTAATATACGTTTTGTGTCAAACATCATTGGATTACAAACAATAGACAGGAACATGAAAAGGGATCATCTTTTCATCAATATACAATTATGTACAATAAAAGTTGGTTAGAAAACTGTAATTATCAGCAAGTAAGCAATAAACATCGAAGGAATTCATGACCTATTTCGTAAGCTTTTGAGCAGGAAGACCGCAGGAATTCTTGATATGACACAAGAACTATGACGTGATGTCAAAGCTCAGAAACTAAATAACTGCTTTTTAAAGTATCAGATAAGATTTGACAAAGAAGATATGTTCCATATATGGCTGCTGGTTGCTAGGGGACACAGAAATGGCGCTAGGGCTGGAGAAGAGTACAGCGACGGTGACAGTGGAGGAGGATGCCCACGTGATCATCCTGAACGCTAAGAACTACGAGCGGCTGGTGCTGCGGAAGAACATGCAGACAGTTCGCGACCTGATCCAGGTGGTGTGCCAGGTGAGCGCTTGTAGATTTAGTACGAGTGGTGTTTCAGGCAAGGAACCACATACCATGTGTTGATGTACCGTCAGGACACTCAGATCCTGCACAGATGGTGTGCCAGGAAAACACTCACAGCAATATGAAACCCTATTTAAGCCCTATATATCTGTTACAAGTGAGCTCAGTAAGTACCAGAGAACTGCAGCAACAAGTGTGCACGGTAACTACTGCACAGCTGTTGTATTTGTGTGATGATATCTGTCGTTATAGATGCATCTCTACCGACATCAAGAGCGGAATTTGGTGTGATGTATGCACGTTCTGATTTCCACCTAGTAGGGGATGCAAAAATATTCTTGGAGAATATATAAGAGCTCTTTAGCGTCAGCAAAAACAGTTTTGGCTATCACTAGAGACCATGAGTAGCTGGGATTGCGGTTTTTTTCTCTCTGTCTCATTGTAATGAGTTAGGGGTAGGTCTTGTATTGTTTCGTGTGTGAATGGTGTCTTGTGTTTGACGTCTTGTGTGCGTCATTTGTTTGTCGTCGTTTTGGGAAGAAATGACGTAAGAAGAAAGGGGACGGTTTGACAGACAGACAGACGGAAGAGAGTGAGTCCTTCATTTTTCAAAACAACGAGAAATCTCTTCACCTTCATTCCATCAACGGGGGCTCGTCGAGCGGGGTGCATGTTTGTAATATACGTCGTGCGCGTGCAAGGTAAGTGTATGTGCGTACGTCTTATTACATATTGGGTAGCTCGTCCGGGATCTGAACAGATAGTGTGTGTGTAGCTGGCCTAGCTATTCGTTGGGAGGTTGGTCAAGTAACGCGAAGGGGAAGTACCGTTCTGGTCAACGGCGATAGTGTTAGCGCAGCTACTGTACCATGTCAGGATTAGAAGCAGAGTTCGCTGTGTCCGAGAGGGACAAGCGAAAAGAGCTTAGAGAGATTGCATTAGATGAGGGGTTGGTAGGAAAAGAGATTAAGGAGTTTGTGGAAAAAGAATTAATCCTGTGGAGACAGGGAAAAAAGGAAAGGGAGGAAAAAGAAAGAACGGAGCGGATTGAGAGAGAGAAAGAAGAGAGGGAGAGAGATGAACGGAAAGAGAAAGAAGAGAGGGAGAGACAGGAACTGAGAGAAGAAAGGGAGAAAGAGCACGTTTTTCAACTGAAAATGGCAGAAATAAGAAGCAGGGCTAACCATAGAGACGGCGCTAGTGAGAATGATCATCGTGATTTTAAAAACAGGAGCGTTAGTGTCGTAGGAAGTTGGAAGGCGCCATCAGCTTGTAACTTAATGACTAGAAGAGATGGTGGGATAAAGGATAGCAACGACGAACTGCTCAGTGAGGATGAGGACGTAGGCTATAGAAGCTCTAAGGGGAGGAAGGAGACACGTAAGGTCGCACCCCCTGTAATTTGTTACAGCTGTAACAGCGCAGGGCATATCGCTAGGTTCTGCCCTCAAAGATCAGACCGGCAGAAAACACCTGTAGATGTGAAATGCTACAGTTGCGGGGAGGTAGGTCACTTCTCGCGTCGTTGTCCCCATGGCAACGAGTGGCGTGGGATGGTAACCGTCGGCAAAGCTTGGCGCGGTGGAAACGGTGGTCAGAGGTCGGTTGAGGTTACCGACATAGATCACAGCGAAAGGAAGGCTAGCGATGTAGATGCTAGCGAGATAGGCATTAATGATGACTTAGCTAGCGAAGTGGGTGCAAGCGATGATGAGACTTGCGAACTACATGTTAACGATATCACGGCTAGCTGGCTAGATGCTAGCGAGATCGAGGCTAGCGAGTGGGATACTCATGACGAGGAGGCTAGTGAGCTCGGTGCTAGCGAAGTGGATGCTAGTGAGCTAGGTGCTAGCGAGATGGATGTTGGTGATGAGGCTAGTGAGTTAGATGCTAACGGTGATGAGGTTAGCAAACTACATACTAGTGAGAGTGGGGCTAGCGCAGACGGTGCTGGTGAGGTGGAGACTAGCGATGTTGAAACTAGCGAAGGGGCGGAGGCCATCGACGGACTGATGACTCGCGCCAGAGGAAGGTCGGGGAATGAAGACAATCTTGATCTGGGTAACCGAAGAGGGGTGATTTCGTCACACCAACGGGTGGTGAGATTGAAAGGGTCCCCGCGGCTGTTGTCTCATAACAGACAGCGAGAAAGAGTCCGAGTAAGGGTTAAAATGCACCATGGGTCGAAGGTGAGTGTAGCCTTGCTAATGGGTGCATCATATTGGCGGTTTAAACAGAGACCTGAAGTCAAGGCAACATTCCGACGGACCCAGCCTCAGCGCAAGAAGAGGGCAAGAGGGCGCGGTCAGCAAAAGGACACGCGTCCTCGCGTTTGGGAACCGGGTGGAAGTCGTGTGACATCAGCGGGAAAGGTCGAGTGCGCATCGGCAGTAACGGTCAAGATGTTTCTCACCCCAGGTAGTCCTCTCCCCGGGCTACGTAACCGTATGCAAGTGCGGTCTGACTCACGAAGGGTGAACGGGACGGCTGCATGTGCACCGTGTATGCACCAGCGGCTGGACTGTCAACGGGCTGCTCATGGTGTCGCGCAACAGGCGGAAGGTAAATTTTGTTGCCAGACGTCGCGGCATTGCAGAAGTAGGTTAGCGGCAGAAGACGATAGGTCTGAAGCAGTCGAGAGTTCGGAAAAAGCTGAATGTATAGGGGAAAGGGCGGCAGAAGACGGGGTAGGATACACCGATCGTCTGTCGCGTCACTGTGGAGAAGGTGTCGGTCAGCTGATACCTGTGTCAATGAACTTTGGTCAGGTACATAACAACCAAAACATTACGGACCAAGGACCGGGCACGGTCGACTGGTCGCAAATGGACAGCGGAGGCATAGTAATTAACCGGCTAGAGAGAGCCGCGGATGAATGTCCCGGTCTGATTTTGGAGTAAGTAGGGTAATGAACGTGTAAATATAATGTAAGCTGACTGCCGTTTGAAAATTGAAGTTACTATGATTTTTTAGAAATTAATACTCCATTGTTTCATGAGTAAATAGTAGTGTTATAGATTAGCCAGGAGGGATTTTTGTTAGGTGCAGTTCAGTTGCTAAGTTATTTTGAGTTGGGGGTTTACCGAAACAATATAGCGACCTAGTTGGTGGAAATCTGGGAGATTTCAGTTTTAGCAAGGGGGAGTGTAATGAGTTAGGGGTAGGTCTTGTATTGTTTCGTGTGTGAATGGTGTCTTGTGTTTGACGTCTTGTGTGCGTCATTTGTTTGTCGTCGTTTTGGGAAGAAATGACGTAAGAAGAAAGGGGACGGTTTGACAGACAGACAGACGGAAGAGAGTGAGTCCTTCATTTTTCAAAACAACGAGAAATCTCTTCACCTTCATTCCATCAACGGGGGCTCGTCGAGCGGGGTGCATGTTTGTAATATACGTCGTGCGCGTGCAAGGTAAGTGTATGTGCGTACGTCTTATTACACTCATGCTGTCTCAGTTTCATCTATAACTGCCTTCCGCTATTCTGCATAGACAGCAATGACAATGTTCTGAATTTTAACTAATGAATTGCATCTCTTTCCTCGCTTGGTGTTCATGTTCCAGAAACTGGAAGCCCGTTTGGAGAGCCCGCTGGCGCCGCAGGTTCCAATCATCCAACGCCTGCACGCCGCTGCTGTTGCACTGGGGCGCCATCTATCGGGTACGAACGTCAAGCAAGGTCGCCGCGTGCGGGGCAAGGGTCAAGCGAGACGAGAACGGGAAGTGGAGAAGATCTTACTGCGACTGTTCCAGGACGGACACGCGCCGCTCATCAAGCCGCTGCTGTCGGATTCGCTCAAGTACCGCGCGGCTTCCCTCGCGAGGATGAAGATCCTGGCCAGTTCTTTTGGGAGGGCCTGGACCCTCAGGTGAGTGTTGTCCTCACGGCTGTTTGATGGTCAGGACCTTGGATCATGGATTATCCTTTTGCCTACCGAGATTTGATCAGTAGATGAGAGTGCAAGACTGTAAAAGTCAAGAGGAGACGCTTTGGTAGGATTGTATAAGGGTAAACCCCAAATTTCAGTGTTACTGCTTTATTGCTGCTGTTGGTCAGGATGTCCACCTCACGCCCCAACCAACGACGACGCAAAATTCCGCGAAGCAAAGCGCAGCTGAGAAACGACCTCGAAGCCCAGCGTTTGCTTCTAGGTCGCCCTGCCACGCCACCGGAAGTCGAATGCAGAAAAGAGGACGTCACTTCCGCCACTTTAGCAACAACTAGGCCAGCCTCCGGTACAGCAGGTGAGTGGGGCATGATTGTAGGATGGCAGTAGGAGAAACACCAGTAATTTGACGAACGTTTACAGATAAGGCACACTACAAACGACACCCAGGGCAGTTAACTCTTCAGCTCACTCACTTCTCCATCTTCGTCTCTGCCTTGTCATGTCTGCCCTGTGCATTTGCTTTAATATATAATTATGTGCTTTGTTTTTATCTTTGATTCTGGGTCAGTGGCACCGCACTCGCCTCCACACGGTAAAAGGCGCTTTATATATTCTTCTTCTATTATTATTGTTGTTTTTATTTTTATTCTAAGTGAAGGCAAATAATCTCAAGCGCGATTTAAAGACACAGTTTGAATAGTAGTAGTAGTAGTAATAATAATAATAAATGTAAGAGGCCACTGGGGAAGATGATGAATATAATAATGATAATAACAACGATGTGAGACTAAGCAACTTGCATTGTGTGGCTGTACCTTAATCACTTACAGCGCCTTGCGACGCTAGCGTGGCCAGACACATCACCTCCATTCGCCCCCAGTCCGCCGTGGAACTGCGGTCTCCCCCTGGGGAGGGACCAGTGGCCACAAGCCCCCCTGTGCGGCTGAAGAGCGCCAATGTCATCGTAAAAGGGTCGGTGAGGGGGGCGCGTCACGAGGCAGACTGCACCATCCTGCAAGAACTGACGGCCGTCCATCAGGCCAGCAAGGACAGCAGGTTGTCAAAAGTGTCTCTCTCACCGTCTGAACTCTGTTTAGACAGTTAACAACACTAGGGCAACAATAAAACTATTTAATTGTGTAATCAGCGGCAAGTCTCCCAACCCTGTGGGGAAAGTAAAGTCGCTGCCTGTCCCCAGTTTGCCAAATCCTGTCTTCCTGCCCTTTACCTGTCTGTTTGTCTACGTGTCTGTCTGTTTGCCCGTCTGCCTGGGCGTCTCCTTCGTCTCACGGTGGTCTCCCTCGTTCTGTTCCTTGACAGACTTCACATCGTGTGCGCATGCTCAAGTGCACGTGTCCACGGTAATGCTGAGCGCGCGCCATCCCCGATCCAAGACGACGACGAGGACAGCAAGGACGGCTTCTACGACTTGGAAACAAGCGACGAGCAGCTTCGCGACCTGGAGGAGAGGATCGCCGCCTTCTGCTCAACACTCAGTCCCCTCCCGCTTTTCTCTCACTCGGCTCCCTTACGACACCGCCCGCAGGTGATGGAGCTGAAGCGATTCGAAGTGCAGGTGAGTCCCGGGTGTTACCGTGACGACAACGACGACCAGAACGTGGCCAGCTATTTTCTCATCGCGTTCTTTTCCCCCACGTACATTTTTTTTTTGTTGGTCACTATAACGGATGATCGGAAAGAAGGCTGCTTTGTAAAAGCTGAACGCGACGAATAATCATGACTGTACTGACAAATCAACACCATTAAATGACCAGTCATGACTATTATGCATTTTTGTTTTCCTGATTATCATGCTCTTGCTCGCAGTTATTTTTAAAGCTAATGCCATGACTTCTATGATCTAACGCGTGCAGAGATCGGACGCCATGCCAGTGCCAGGGGGTGTGGTGTTCGTGCACTGCAAGCCGAGACGTATACTAGCCTCCCCTGGCCTTGTAGAGGACACCAGCAGCGACGTCCCAGCAACCAGCAGCCACCCACACGTGCGTCGTGTTATGCTGCAGCGCAGGACGTCCACTCTGTGAGAAGTTCGGTGCAACAAGCCCTCCCTCGGGGCCACAACGGGATTCAAGTTGTTGAAGTCAGAGATAATGGAGGTGGGGTGTGTGGCTTGTGTAGGTGTGACCTGATGAGAAGAACGTGACCTGACGTGGGAGCCATGTTCTGTATGTGACCAGATGTGGTGTATGCGTCACAGGATTACCAGAATGTAAAAAGAAAAAGATCAAGCCAACGCGTGCTTTCTAAAATACACTTTATCATTCTGGGTATTCTACAAATGCTTTTTTATGGTCATCGTAATGTTAATGGTGGGGCAGTTTAAGCGAAGGCGTTGCTGGCCACATCCTGATGACTGCTGTCTGTAGAAATTGAAGACAAATCTATGTATGGACGTTGATAGTGACAGGGTGGGCCGTTTTTCCCAGTGAGAAGGTCTGCCTGAGGGCCGTCAGCTCGCGGTTCTGGTAGAACACAGACACTTGGTAATCACCATGGAAACCACGCACAGTAAGCTGCTGATTGGCTGTGGTCAGAGTATGAGACTCGTGTGTCATCCACTGGTTCTCCAGCAGGTCCAGCACACGCCGCCCAGCCTCCGTCAGCTACAACACGATAAAAGTCACACCAATATGAGAAGTCATTCATGTCACGTGCCCTGGAGAGAGAGAACATTTTTAGTCTCCTCGTGACGTCATTGACTGATGTGAAACTGTTGGTGGTTTTTGTTATCCTGATACTTTTCCCACTTCGGGGCTTACCTCCAGGTTATTCCCTCTGACCAGAGCGGACTTCTCGCCGGCGTAATGTGCCTGGTCCCAGAAGCCCCAGAACAAGATGCCCTCCACGTGTTCGTGGCCGTACAGGGCGCGCAGCGCTCGCTCATAGTGGTCAGCCCTCTTATGCTCATCAGCCACCTCCACCGTCAGCTCCGTGGCCCAGAGGGGCAGACCCGCTTGAGCCAGAGTGTCCAGGCGGGACTGTGGACAGCAGAGTTTAATCCTTTGTTATAATCACTATTTTCTGCTTTACTTAAAGCACGTTCATGTTCAGAATATGATACAGCGTCGACAACCTAATGTCAACGCAATTCGTTCATCATGTCTAGAGTCCACCATAAAACCCCAGCCCTCTGCTTCCGATGCCTCGATCTTACCTTATAAATCGTCCTTTGAATGGGTTGTAGTTGGGGGGCTTACAGCCTCAGACCAAATCCGGCATCGAACCTGCTTGCTTATGTTTCATTCTCAAACACACTATCAAGCTTAAGACCCAGGCCAAGAGTATAGTACGAGGCATTGAAAGCTTTCTTAAAATCTGATGGCTTTCTCTTGGTTTTATTCAAGTCTGCGTATCTTGTCAAAAAACAAAACAAGTATTATGCGTCTCACCTTGATTATCGTGGGGGACGGTTCCGTTTCCGCCGGCATGTGGGACTGGACCCCAAGTCCATACAGGTTGACATTGGCTGCTTTAAATTTACGTGCCTGCGCCAGGTAGGCCTGGAGAGACAATATACATTGCAATATAAAAACTATGTCATCAATCCTTGCTTTTTTCGTCAAACAATCTCAAGCAGACTATGAATTAAGAAGGAAAACTGTTTTATTAAAGACGTAGGAATAAATGAAAATCGTCCAGAAAATATACTTATGTAATGGTTTTTTGATAGTTTACACACCTACAGACGTTCACTTCCACACTAGTGGCGAGACAATGTATTGCGTGACTTTACCATTTCATTCGCAAATTAATTACTACACGTTTAAAAATACTGTTCCTTACACATGAAATAAAACTGATGTATAAATGTCGTATTCATGATTTAAACATTATTTAGAATCGTTGTGGTCAGCTTAAATTAGAAATTAACGATTTCCAAGCAGTGATCGCAGAATAAGTAATAAAAGTAAATTATGTCATTTGCAGTCATTGGGAGCGAAAGGTTAGAGTTATTGCCAAGTGAGAACTCACCCCCGTTGAATCACCACCACCAACAACACCGTAGTCGTTTAGAAACAGGAGGGCGTGGGGGTCAGCAGCGTGAGTTTCGCGGAAAAGTTCAAGGTCGTAGTTGACGTCATGGAGTTGCTTTTGAAACCAAAATCCGTGCAGATTCTCGTTGTTAACATCCCAGTGTTCCACCCTATGTGGTGAAGAGATATCTGAGTACAGTAACAGCCAAGTGCTCCATCATAAGTCAATGTAGCATATCACTGCATTTCGTTACATTGTTTAGACCGAGATTCAGACCCGACAGCCCCCGCAGGGCCCGAGGCATAGAGGATGTGCGGGCCCTCGACCATAGCCTAGTTACCATATTAATCAAAAGCGCCGGGCCTTAGGCAGATGCCTCGAGAACAAGAGAAGCTTTGTAAACAGATGTAGAAAATAGGATCTTGTACTTTAAGCTTCATTGAAAGAAAAGTGTTAAGTTATTTCGTTTTGACCACCATGACAAGTCTGAAAAACAGTGAAGGACACTTACAGCCCGCGGGTGAGCTGACAAGTCCACTGAATGTGTTTGCGCACCGTGTCTCGCAGCTGGGTTCCTGTCTGGCCCTTGATGTAATCCGGCACATACTGGTCCAGTGACCAGACCAGGTTATGTCCTCTGACCTTTAATCTGTTTTTAGAGCAAACCAAACCACAGTGACTAAACATTTATTTTGAATTAATGTGCTGGTATTTCACAGAAACTTAACTAAATAACAAGTCTTTGTACAGAGGTCAAATCACAGGTCTCACTAAGTAGTTACCCATGGTTTGTCAGTCCTTTGAGAGTCTGGACTGCACGGTCGTACTGCAAATGGCCCTGTGAAGGGGAAAAAATGCGTTGAATGACATGTTTGCTATCAATAATTATTCAGGCGGCCATGTCTCACCCCAAAGGTCATTACATATACCCATTCACCCAGATACAAATAAAACGTTGATATTTCCCACAATACGCTTGCAACACATTTAGAATCCAGCATTAATTTATTACCAAACGAATGCTAATGGTTTGAGCAGAAAATATTTCAGTTTGTTTGTGTCAGATAATTTCGGGAAGGAAAACAGTAATGAAAACAATACCAAGATACAGAAATGCAAGATACTGTAAAATCGACAATTTAATAATAATAATAAAGGTTTTTTGTATAGCGCCATATCCCATTATAGATAATGATGAATAATGATACTAATAATAACAAAAACAATAATAATGATAGTGAGAAATTTAAGAACCCAACCAAGACGACAGGAAAGAAAAGCGGAAAACGCGCAGAATTAAAATAAATGCATAAATTTTGGGGAAAAAGAAATCTTGGAGATAGAAGAAAACGGACGACCAGATTTGTCTGAGCGGCCATGGTGACACCTTTCATCGTCAACGACTTAGAGTTTAGATCTGCAGTTGTTCATCATCGGAGAAATCATTAGAAAGAACAGATCAAGAATGCAGAGAACAAACCTCCGCAAGTCACACAAGCTGAAGGCAGTTTTGTTGCCTCGAGTTATCAAGCTTAGCTACATTGCACGTATCATCTTGCTGTCGAAACAAGAAACTGGACTGAGATGAAAATGGCGTCGTGGAAGAAAGGACCGTTAGTCAACGGATCAACTGAAGCCGTAAAAATGAAACAAAATGTCACAATAAAGAAACACAGTCCACCATATCACAAGTATAACGACCGTTCAAATAATGGACTCCGAAACCAATATAAGCTTCGAAAAAAACAAAATCAAAAGAAATCAGCAAAACATGTTAGCGAGGTTAGGCAAAGGGACTTCACTCTCCTGATAAACATGCAATACAAACATAGCTTAGACAAAGTCCTTGTTTACTGCCTAATGTACTGCAGAATGGTGAAGCAAAGCAGAATACATAATAACAGCTTAATGAACTTCTGAACATAGTAATGTAGGCATACCTTGTATATATATATATATAGCGGACTAACAATGATGTCATCTATAAAGAGTGATTTTTTTCGCCTCACCTGAGTGGGTTCGAGTTGTTCCCACTTGAGTGCGTTCTCCAGTACGGCCCAGTTGAGGTGAGTGTGGATCCAGTCCCGGTATTTCTGCTGCGTCGGGTCCACGTACTTCCACGAGTTGATGGCGCTGCCGAAGGGGAAAGACTTCTTTGTCTGCTTGACCTGTAACAGCCCCATCCTCACACACATGAGTTTTTTTTTTATCCATTGAAAGTGTCAACTACTTCAAACTTTTATTTCATTTGCGTCGATCATTCCTTCATTGTCCACGCAAACAACATCATCCAGAGCTCACTGGATTACAAAGTATCGCGAATGGTAGTCAGAGTGTTTATCTTTTAGTTTGAGAACTGAAGCAGCTGTGAGGGTATGCAAAGAAGATTCCTGTCATCACAAAATATCAGAAGTCCACGTTCAAATACTTAGACCACTAATGTTGGTGACAGCACACAAACTGAACTCATCTCACTCACCTCGATTCTCACGTCGTGTGGTGTAATTCCGCCAGCTGTGGTTACGCTGAAAAGACACGGGAAGTAAAAAAAAAATAAAAAAAATCATTTGCATATTTTTAGCAGAATGTGGCAAGCAGGACAGTCTCAAGTAGAAGAGGAAAGGGTCTTCTTACTGGAAGTTAATGTCACTTTTTCTAACTCTGTTGATGACTGCATCAGTCGTCTGCCTCCAGTTATCGGCGTTCACGTTAACCTCAACCATGGAGGCCTGGTCCACTAGGAACTCTACACCTCCTTCTGGTCCTTGATAGTAGAAGCTGGCTGATGATATAGCTGCAATACAAACAAACAATGCTTCTTCCTGACATTTGATAAAGATGACCACGAAATTTTCAACAGAGTGGATTTGTACCGTCAAACACCGGTACAGGTGTTTATGTATTGAATTAATTCATTAATAATAATAATAATAATAATAATAATAATAAATAAATAATAATAATAATAATAATAATAATAAGCATTCAGGGGTCTGGTACAGGAAAGGACTGGTAGACTTCGAGCGAGAAAAGATGAATTAGAGAAGAGATCTGTTCACATCTCTGATTTGAGGTGGCGCATGGAGCGCGGTAGAAAATACGGAGCAGTCATAATCTGCACTAACTCGACTCCAGTCATCTGGGACCACAGGTATGAAGCGAGAGTAAGTAGATTCCCCAGGGCAACATGAGGAACTTAAAGAAAAGCGTCTTGTTTCCGAAGTTCAAAACCGATGTTCACACCCCGCGGACACTACTTCATGTTTCTTCACCCCAGGGCATCTTTGCCACCGCTTTAAAACTACGGCTAAAGGGCTAAAACATCATCTGCGGGGTTTGGAAATCTCTTTAGAACTTTGGAGGCAAGACACTTGTCCATGAGTTCCCCATGTTGCTCCAGCAGATCTCCGAAGACTCTGAGTAGTAACACATGTTCCCAAGCGACAAAGACGTGAGACTGCAGAATAGATAACTGTCAATTCCATCCTTCACAATGATTAGTGGTATAAAAGTTGCACAAACAGTCGAGAAAATTTAAGGTTTAACGACAAACGTTTTCAGGGAATTAAATCTATTCTGCTGACACATACCTCCAAAAGCGGCAAGATGGCGCAGATGTGGCAGTAGATACCACTAGTCCACTATTTAAAGTGGTCCATAAACAAGAAGCTACGTGGTGCAGGCATACAAGAACAATCCAGAAGCTAGCAAGTGGCGTACGATAAACACATATTAGACAGCAGACACTAAGCGTAACGCCAATGAAAGATGAAAAGAAATGGAGACCAGTCACTCTCATCGCATTTCATTGTATGATACTGTATTTTATTGGAGTGTGTTGTGTTGCAATGCATTGTATTTGACTAGTCCCCTCACATATTAGGCCAGTAAATGTATCTACATCAGATTGCGATGGTCGTTATGTGCAAGAGCGTCCATCCAGACCTGAGTTTTCACAGTCCTACAGACCTTGGCTGGGAGTCAGGAAGTCGCCCTGCATGAGCACCCATCCATCAGCAACGGTCACCAGGCTGCGCACAGCCCCAGTGATGTAATCAGTTTTTCCACCTGTAGATTGAACAGCAAGGAATGTGCTGACTGTTCCTCTGGACTCACACTAACTAAACTACTGCTTATAGGCTTAGACAGGCCAGATCTCTACAACAAACATACACGCTAACAAAAAATCTACATTCAATGTTCTTCATTAGCCAAGATAAGTAATCAATATTAACAAACAAACGAAGGGAAGAAGGGGGATAATGTTTACCTGAGTGAGAAACGGCAATCTCCAGCATGAATGTGTGGCCAATTGCGCTGGAAAGTTGGTTGAGCAGCTTCATGTAACTCTGTACCTTGTAGTAAGTCCCCGGCTTCAGATTTACCGCTTGTGACGGTCCTTGGTAGGACTGTGTTCTGTAACAGCCAGCATCAGGAACCTTCATCTTGCTGCCGTAAAAGCTTTTTGTAATTAAAATTTGACTTGAGCCGATCAGGCCGCTCAATGATCAAGCAGCCAGTCATACAACAAAGATGAATAGAAGGCTTAAAGCTGGCAGCAGAGGTAGTTTTTAAAAATACAAATAAAATAAATAAATAAATAAATATGGTCAGACGGCCAAAGAAATTCTGACGAAATTCAGAACAATGTTCATCCCGAAAAAATACAAAGATATTAACGAAGAAGCTTGGATTGTTGACTGGATAGCTTATCACTGATCTTTAGCCTTCTAAGATCTTTTGCAATGAGATAAAGCAGATTGCCAGAAAAGAAAGAGTAAAAGTACAAATGATCTTATAGACCCAGATAAAAAGGTGTAGAGCGAAAAGAATGACAAAAATATTACACGTTAAAACTATATTCCAAGACAAAGACAAAATTAAGTATTGAGACACGACCGTAAGAATTACAAAGCTCAACTAGTGTGCGGAGATTGTGTCCAGTCACCTGCCAGACACTTTGAGAGAATGAGCACCAAAGCGTGAGTCGCCTGGTGCAACAAGTTCACATTTGAAGCCCCCGCAGCTCCAGTTGTTCATGGTCTCAAAGCCGCCATTGAGAAGCTGCTCTCCTCCCACCAGACAAGTCACCACAACCAGGAGGACGCTGATCTTCGTCCAGAGTTCTACTGGAGTCCACATCGTGAGCAGAGAAAGCAGAGATTGCTCACCTTGCCGGTAAAGTGTCCTTTGAAATCTGAATGAAGACTAAGTAGAGCTGCCTTTTATCTCGTGAAAGGTTAAAAAACGTCCTTATCCCACTTTTGTGTGACGTCAACAAGCAGTCACTGGCTGTGTAACGGCTCCAGTTTTACACTTTCTTATCTTATATCTGCTCGTCACCCTTGGTTTTGCAGCGCAACGTTTGAAAACCAAGTATGGTTCGCATTCTGCTATAGGCGTGGTGCTTGACTGTAACCATAAATAGAATTTTCATGCTATAACAGTCTTATCTATTGACATTTGCTGTGTTCTGATGGTCTAGTCTTCAAGATTCAACGAATATGACCTTCAGTCACATTCTATCCGATATGTAACGTTTGTGTCTCTTTGTGTCTATTCAACAAAGACTACGTCCACAGCTTACATGCATACATACCCAACCATTAATGTCGGTCAAACTAGCAGTTTAACTAACAATGGGTGCACGCATGTCTGTGTACAGGTGGGCTTCCATATACCTGACAGAGGGACGGAAGGACAGACAAAAAGTGAAAAATAAGAGAGAGTAGAAGAACGAGTTGAACAATAAATATCAACACTCAAAACAACAACCAAGAACAAATAAGGACAAACAAATACAACTGATATCAGCTACACGCGGAACAAATCATACAGTTGCCGAGTACCAGCATGTCCCAAACCTACTTTAAAGAAAAAAACACATTCAGATGGGAAGGGGACAGAAAACGGGAAGGGGTAGGCAGATAGCGAGTATATGTGTTGAGGGCACGGGGCGTGAGCGTCTCATGGCGTTCACTTTTTCTTTTGACATAATGGTGTCATTGAAGGGCTACACGAGTCAGTCAGTCAGTCAGTCAGTCAGTCCCTTGACCAGCTCCTGTCGTTGTTGGGGGGAGCACATGGATAGACGCGGCAGCGGACAGGGGCGACACTCTCGCCTATTGTGGGCGATAGTCAGCAGGTCCTGTACAGGACGACCAGTCCAGTCTTTGATGTTCGTAAGTCAGTTCTTTCTCTGGCCACCGCGGCGTCGGCCACCCTCCAAGGTGCCTTGAAGGATAGTCTTCGACAAGGTGTCGTGCCGGGTTACATGGCCAAAGAAGACCAGCTTACGTCACTTGACTGTTGATAGTAGAGGTTCCTGGTGTCCTACCAGTGTGGCCATATTGTTTCTTACAAAGTCGTTGGTTTTATGTTCTTTGTACGAGATCCGGAGCAGCCTCCTCAGGCACTTGTTCTCGAATGCGTGGATTCTCCTTTCCGTTTCGGTGAGCAGAGTCCACGTGTCGCATCCGTAGAGCAGGATCGGCACTACCAGGGAGTTGTACAGCCTGCACTTGGTAGTGAACCTTATCTTGTGGCTATGTCAGATCCTATCTAGTCTAGCCATTGCTGCTGTTGCTGTTGGGACCCTGATGCGGATATCTATAGCGTGGAGCTGCCGTCCTTGGAGAGGGTGGATCTCAAATATTTGAAGCTGCTGACCTCTTCGTGCTATACCCCGTTCATATAGATCTCTACTTTGCCGTTGCCATTGAATATAAATGTGCGTTTTCAGTGCTGGTCCCCATTCCATATGCATTTGAGGTGTCTGTCAGTCTGTTGGTGAGGTCTTGCAGTTCTTTGTTAGTAACTGCTAACAGATCGAGGTCGTCTGCAAGGCGTAGGGTGCAGATCGGTCTTCCACCAATTGATATAGAAGTATGATGGTCGTGAAGAGCTTCGAGCATGATATTGTACAAGAAGACGTACCCGTATCAGGTCAGTGATTTTTCTTGTTGTTCTGTGTTTCATTTCGTGTCTTTTTTTTCTTTAGTCGGATTTTAGCCCAAAGTTGTAAAATAAAGATACAAGTAGTAGAGCAATAACTGAAACAATATATTGCAAAGCAAAAAAAAAAAATTCATTAAATTATTGTATACTTTTAGATTTACTATTTATCAGCTGGTAAACTTTAAATGTTTTCGGTGGCGCATAATTATCGGCTTGACCAGCTTGTAAAATCGACGGCATCGACAAGAAATCTACTTCTGATAATTAAGTGGTAAGGTTACAAGCTATTGTTCCGTTTCTTGAGTTTTGACGAACAATAAAACACAAGATCCAATTAAAAAAGCATTGTTTGAAGTTAAGCACTTTGTATAAAATATTTGTTCACAAGTAGCAGCACTAAAGATTCTGATTTTACTGCACGCCTTCAGTAGGGGGTAGGAACCTCTTAGATTTATGCGTGTATAAGACAGATTGATTATCATTGTAATGGATTAATTATCATTGCCGTGTATGAGGCTGTCAGGTGAAATGTATGTTTGAGTATTTGTCTTTAACACATTAATGTGCTTTTTTCCAGTGTTACAAAGGGTTGAGATATAAATTGCTGTAATTTCAGTTTGCGCCACACGATTACTAGAACACGACGACTAGACAACGTGCTGTCTGAAATACACTTTATTATTCTGGGTGATCTACAAGTGCTTTTTTCTGGTCCCCGTATTGTCAATGGTGGGGCATGATTAATTAAAGGCGTTGCTTGCACCATCCTAATGACTGATATCTGTATAAATTAAAGAATTATTTATGGACGTTGATAGTGATAGTCTGTGGTGGTTTGTGCAGTGAGAAGGTCTGCCTGAGGGCCGTCAGCTCGCGGTTCTGGTAGAACACAAACACCTGGTAATCACCATGGAAACCGCGCACAGTAAACTGCTGATTGGCTGTGGTCAGAGTATGAGACTCGTGTGTCATCCACTGGTTCTCCAGCAGGTCCAGCACACGCCGCCCGGCCTCCGTCAGCTGCAACAGGTAGTAAAGTTACACCAGATGTCATTCATGTCACGTGCCCAAGAGAGAGAGAGAGAGAGAGAGCCTTTTTAGTCTCCTCGTGACGCCATTGGCTGATGCGAACCTGTTGGTGTGTTTGTCCTTCTGATACTTTTCCCACTTCATGGCTTACCTCCAGGTTATTCCCTCTGACCAGAGCAGCTTTCTCGCCGAGGTAATGTGCCTGATCCCAGAAGCCCCAGAACAAGATGCCCCCGACCTGTTCGTGGCCAAACAAAGCGCGCAGAACTCGCTCATAGTAGTCAGCCCTCTTATGCTCATCAGCCACCTCTACCGTCAGCTCCGTGGCCCAGATGGGCAGACCCGCTTGAGCCAGAGTGTCCAGGCGGTACTGTGGACAGCAGAGATCAATCCTTAATTATAATCACTCTTGTTCTTGATTAAAACACGGTCATTTTTAGAATATGATACATAAAACAAAGCCCAGTCTTTTGCTTCCTACGACTCGATAAACCACCATTTGAATGGTTTGTAGCCGGGAGCTTCCAACCTCAGACCAAAACCGCCCTCGAACTCACACGTCTCATTGTCGAGCGTACTGTCAGGCTAAAGACCCATGTCAAGAGGCCAAGAGTACGGTTAGAGGCATTGAACGCTTTCTTAAAATCTGATGACTTTCTCTCGGTTTTATTCAAGTCTGCGTATCTTGCCAAAAAAACAGAACAAGTTTTCTGCTTCTCACCTTGATCATCGTGGGGGAGGGTTCCGTTTCCGCCGGAAAGTGGGATTGGGCCCCGAGACCGTACAGGTGGACTTTGGCTGCCTTAAATTTAAGTGCCTGCGACAGGTAGGCCTGGCGAAATATGATTAAAAACTATGTTAGCAAAACTTGTTTTTGTTGTCAAAAACGCTTAAGCAGATTATGAATATTAAGTAGGAAAACTGTTTTATAAAAGACGTAGGAATAAATGAAAATCGTCCATCGGAAATATATTTATGTAATGCTACTTTAATAGTTTACTCACATACAGACGTTCACTTACACACTAGTGGCGAGACAATGTATTATGTGACTTTACCATTTCATTCGCAAATTAATTATTACACAAATAAAAATACTGCTTCTTACACCTGAAGTAAAACTGATGTATAAATGTCGTATAAACACATAAAGTACCATCTCATTTGAAGTCATTGGGAGCAAAGGGTTGAAGTTTTTGCCTGAAGATAAAGATGTGAGAACTCACCCCCGTTGAATCACCATACCCCACAACACCATAGTCATTTAGGAACAAGAGGGCGTGGGGGTCAGCAGCGTGAGTTTCGCGGAAAAGTTCAAGGTCGTAGTTGATATCATGGAGTTGCCTTTGAAACCAAGTTCCATGAAGATTCTCGTTGTTAACATCCCAGTGTTGCACCCTATGGAGTGAAGACATATCTGAGTACAGTCCACAGTGTATGCACCGTCCTGTCAGTAGGGTAACTCCTTACAATAGTTAATTAGACAGATAGCATTTAAACATTTTATAAATGTTTTATAAATGTTCTCACGAAATGTTTGAATTATGTGTGCAGAAAATAATTTTAGAAATGTTTATCTTGCACATCTAAAAATGTTTTATTAACGTTTACATTCAAACTATTTCTAACCTTATTTTCTACCTTTTTACACTGTTTTATAAACATTTTCCTGTAAAGAATTTAATAGTTGTGTCACAACCTCGGGAAGCGTGACTCTCACTCTCTCTTCCAACTGACATACACGGGCCAGACAAATACAGGTTCCTTCGCACAAAATAAATTTTTATCTATAGAATAAAATGTCTTCCACTCAATCCAATCCCTTCTCATTTTCCCAGATTCTCTCACGTCACACATCTTTTGACGTCATCCATACGCATTCAGACAAATTGACGTCATTCTCTCACGTCACACATCTTTTGACATTATCCTTATGGATTCAGACAAACTGACGTCATTCACGCTCTTTTGTTCTTCCAACCTCACATCAACTGTATCTATGACAAGTTTTTCTGAGCCACAGTCATCATGGAAAGACATGCATATGCCGCAGGAAAAAAAGACATAAAATAATTCATGATAAGATCTGAACTCTAACCCAATTACAAGAGCAGGAACAAGCGAGGGTTTTAACTACTACACTATAGTAGCATCTAGCTTTCGGGTGCGGCAAAATAAAGTGACTTTTAATTTAGAATGGCGCCATATGTTTAAGTACTCACTTGATATTCTGACAGTAGTTGTTATCTTCAATGTTTTACCGTATTTCTACGAAGGTTCACACTGAGAAAACGGTGATAACAATCTTGTTTTTGAAACGAAAATTATCTTCTCCGAGGGTTAGCAAGGGAAACAATCCAACGTTGCATCAATACGAAGTGCATAGTGTGTAATTGTGTTTTGAGATGACTGATTTTACAACAGTTTTCAAATCTACAAATCTATAGTACCAAACAAACATATTTTATTAGAATACCTATTGGAGTTTGAATATTACTTAATAGTAAGCGTCTTTATTCTATTCAATAGCTTCCATCCTCTGTGGTTTCTCTCATTCAATGATCCCTTACTACATCATACATTGTACGTCATTCTCACTATATCATAATCCTACGTCATATATCTTAAGAAATTTTTGGCAAACCTTTACATAACATTTACTTAATATTTTTGATTAAATGTTATGTTTCCTACCATTTTTAAATGTTTGCAAATTTTTCAGTTTTAAATGTTTATTTGGTAAATGTTTCTAAACTGTTTCTACAATGTTTCATGACAAACTTTTACATTATTAGAACCATGTTAGCGTTTTTAACACGTTTATAAAATGTTTCATTGCTATCTGGGTAGGCAGCACATTATCAAATAGTTAGCATCTACAATAACGTTCTCGTTCAGTCGGTACTGTATCGTCTATTTGTACAGAGCGTAAATAATAATAATAATAACAATAATAATGTGAGCTTTTATAGCGCAGTTCCCCAGCAAAAACCAGGCTCACCGCGCTTTACAAAGAAAAATCTGTCAACAAGAAAAGAGAGAAAAGTGCCCTTGAAGCAACCAGCAAAAAATTAAAATTCATAAGGGTAATTTCAACACACACGTGGACAAATAGACACACGGACACGTCAACATGAATAGAAACATACTCTACATCGTTTCACATGTACAGATAACTTTTCTCACACATGCACATGCTTGTTGTTGAACATGTTAGTATTACTAGAGGAAAAAATAACCTTTAAATTGATACCAAAAACATGGGGACTAAAGCATAGTGCTCTAAAATCAACTGTGAAAAAATAGATAGCGATTTTTATGGACACGAAATACACACTGATTAATATTGATTAAAATACAATCAAGTCCAACAATCTCACAGCATTTATTTACATTTTTTATACTGCAGTTAAATTGTTTCAGACAACAATACAATCAGGAAACACTGAAGACTATAGTAACGTCTTTTGCTGAGCAAAAAGTGTTTTGATTGAGAGAGCAGAGCTCAGTTCAAAATGCTGTTTCTCATTTACTTTTCTTGAAATACAGGTGTAAAAACATCACCTGTTACAGGTCAAGGACAACAATCATACGTCATGATTGTACATATTTTCGTTTACGTTATCAATGAATGAGCAAAGTTCTATATTAAATATGCGTATCCATAGAAAAATTTGACATTTAATCTTTTTGTGTGCATTGTAATATTTCATGTCATATATCTCGAGAACAAGAGAAGTTATTCATGCAGATTTAGAAAATTGGATCTTGTACTGAGCTTAGCAATTTAACACAAGTTTTGCTTTCTAATAGACTTTTTAAGCTGTATTAAAAAAGGTGTTATTTCTTTTTGATGGGGATCAACGTGCTTGCTTTTGAATGAGATGTGTGGCTCAGAGGACCACCATGACAAATCTGAAAAACAGTGAAGGACACTTACAGCCCGCGGGTGAGCTGACAAGTCCACTGAATGTGTTTGCGCACCGTGTCTCGCAGCTGGGTTCCTGTCTGGCCTCTGACGTAACTCGGCACAAACTGGTCCAGTGACCAGACCAGGTTATGCCCTCTGACCTTTATTCTGTTTTTTTGGAGCAAACCAAACCACAGTGACTTAACATTGATTTTGGTGAATGTGCTGGCATTTCACAGTAACTTAACTAAATAACAAGTCTTTGTACAGAGGTCGAATCACAAGTCTCACTAAGTAGTTACCCATGGTTTGTCAGTCCTTTGAGAGTCTGGACTGCACGGTCGTACTGCAAATGGCCCTGTGAAGGGGAAAATGCGTTGAATGACATGTTTGCTTTTAATAACTGTTTAAAGGTACCCACGCCTCACCCAAGGGTCATTACATATACCCATTCAACCAGATACAAATAAAACGCGGATATTTCTACAATACGCTTACAACACATTCAGAATCCAGAATTAATTTACAGCTGTAAGTATGAATGAGAATGGTTTGAGCCGAAAAAGTTTGTTTTGTGGGAAATTATTTCCGGAAGGAAAACAGTAATGAAAACCATATCTCGCAAGAGACAGTAACATCTATATATATATATATAAACGTGCAATAAAACATATCTTAGACAAAGTTCTTTTTTACTGTCTAATGTACTGTACAGTGTTGAAACAAAGTAGCATATACAATATCAGTTTAATTAACTGAAAATTCAAATAACAGAATAATGCATTATTACATAAGCGCGCTCTCTCTCTCTCTCTCTCTCACACACACACACACACACACACACACACACACACACACACACACACACACACACACACACACACACACACACACACACACACACTGTTTAATTTTCGTTATGGTTAAAAGTTCGTCAACTATTAATACTTCTGGATGCGAGTAAAGACGACTTCTTAGATTTGATAACTTGTATACATCTAGCGGACTAGCAATGATGTGAGCTACAAAAAGTAATTGTTTTTCGCCTCACCTGAGTCGGTTCGAGTTGATCCCACTTGAGTGCGTTCTCCAGTACGGCCCAGCTGAAGTGAGTGTGGATCCAGTCCCGGTATTTCTGCTGCGTCGGGTCCACGTACTTCCACGAGTTGATGGCGCTGCCAAACGGGAAAGCCTTCTTTGTCTGCTTGACCTGTAACAGCCCCAGTCCCCCACATATGAAACACGTGTTTGTTTTTAATCCATTGAAAGTGTCAAGTATTTAAAACTTTTTCATTTACGTTGATCATTACTTTCGGATTAATTTTCGAGGTAGCACACCCTTCATTGTCCACGCAAACAACATCATCCAGAGGTCACAAATGATTTCAAAGTATCGCGAATGGTAGTCAGAGTGTTTATCTTTTAGCGTGAGAACTGAAGCAGCTGTGAGGGTATGCCAAGAAGATTCTTGTCATGACAAAATATCAGAGGTCCACGTTAAAATATAGCACCTAAAGTGAACTGAACTGAACTCACCTCGATTCTCACGTCGTGTGGTGCAATTCCGCCAGCTGTGGTTACACTGAAAAGACACGGGAAATATTAAGAGCTCTTTCTCAAAAAATAAAAAAATAGCAGTACGCATATTTCTAGCAGGATGGGGCACATCTTAATTTTTACAAACTAGACAGTAGTAGAAGAAAGGATCTTCTTACTGGAAGTTAATGTCACTTTTTCTAATTTTGTTGATGACTGCATCCGTCCTCTGCCGCCAGTTATCGGCGTTCACGTTAACCTCAACCATGGAGGCCTGGTCCACTAGGAACTCTACACCTCCTTCGGGTCCTTGATAGTAGAAGTTGGCTGACGATATAGCTGCGAGAAAAGATAAATTTGAGGAGATCTGTTCACATCTCTGATTTGAGGTGGCGCATGGAGCGCGGCAGAAAATACGGAGCAGTCATAGTCTGCGCTAATTCGACTTCAGTCATCTGGGACCAAAGTGGTCCATAAACAAGAAGCTACGTGTTTCCGGCATACAAGAACAATCCAGAAGCTAGCAAGTGGCGTACGAAAAACACATATCAGACAGTAGACACCAAGCGTAAAGCCGAAAAAAGACGAAATGAAATGGAGATCACTCACTCTCATCACATTGCATTGTATGATACAGTATTGTATTGGAGTGTGTTATGTTGAAATGCATTGTATTTGACTAGTCCCCTCACATATTAGGCCAGTAAATGTATCTGCATCAGATTGCGATGGTCGCTATGTGCAAGAGCTTCCATCTAGACGTGAGTTTTCACAGTTATACAAACCTTGGTTAGGAGTCAGGAAGTCGCCCTGCATGAGCACCCATCCATCAGCAACGGTCACCAGGTTGTGCAGAGCGCCAGTGATGTAATCAGTATGTCCGCCTGTAGATTGAACAGTATGGAATGTGCTGACTGGTTCTCTGAGCTCACATTGACTAAGCTACAGCATGTGACTATTACTACTAACAATGACAATGACAATGACAATTCTTTATTAACGAGAGGTAAATAAGCGAAAAGGTGCTTTTTTCATTTAGCCCTCGCCCCGTACGTGGAAAGAATAAACAAATAATTAAAAAAATGCAAAAAGAATTGGTAATAAACATGAGAAAAAACAATTGGTAATAAGCATGAGATAACATCAAATAAGAGTGGAAGGTGAGAATGTACAAGGTTATTGTTAAGAGAAAAAAAAGTACAAGCAAGAAACAACAGCAACAACAAAAAAGCAGATATTTACAGGGATCCTGGAATTGGGAGGTGTTTCTAGAGGGCTCATCTAATTTTCTTGCAAATGTTTTAGAAGATGGCGTCTAAAGCAGCTCAGGGAGTTCAGCTGCTTGAGATGGAGAGTGAGGCTGTTCCACAACACGCTCCCTGAATATTTGAGACTAGATTTATAAAGGTCTATTCTAGGGATTGGAGTATTTAGTTTTGGGGAAGTCCGAGTAAAATTGGAAGAAAACAACAAAGCGAGTCTGGGGGACAGTTTACTGGTCAGTATTTTGTACATGAATAGACATTTATTAAATTTAAGTCTTTTTGTTAGGGGAAGGACACCCAGAGAGGTGAAGTCACTCGGCTCTATTGTCGGTTTGAGTAGAACGGCTTTTATTGCTCGCCTCTGGACACTTGCTAGAGGTTTCATGGAAACTCCACTAGTGGAGTCCCAGAGGGTGGAGGCGTAGTCAATGATTGACAATGTGGGTTGTATAGAAGAGTTTTCTTGTTTGTGGGTCTAGGAAATGCTTAATTCTTGACAGCTGCTAGACTTTCATGGAAATGTTTTTGCTTGTAGCAGAGATGTGTTGGGACCGCGATAAGTTGTTGTCGATGGTAACCCCAATGAAATTGTGGGACTGAACTTCCGTTATTGCTTGAGTGCCAATATGGATACTTGGGAATGGGGTGACTAGGTTTTGTCTTTTTTGTCTTGTTGTGAGGAGCATTACTTCAGTTTTCTGGGGGTTGAGTGACATGTGGTTAGATTCGGTGCAAGTCTGAAGCTCGTCGGCGTTCAGCTGTATGAGGGAAGCAAGTGGCTCAATCTGTTGGTGGTGGGCGTGTATTGTGGTGTCGTCTGCAAACATCCACATGTTTGGGATAGGTGGATAGGAAGATCAATGATGTATAACAATAGACTTAGACAGGCCAGACCTCTACAACAAACTTACATACTAAAAAAAACACATTATATTCTATATTCTTCACTAGCAAAGTTAAACAATCAATAGTAAGTAAGTAAGTAAGTAAGTAAGTAAGGTATCATTGCCTGAGTGAGAAATGGCGATCTGCAGCATGAATGTGTGGCCGATTACGCTGGGCAGCTGGTTGAGCAGCTTTATGTAACTCTGCACCTTGTAGTGAGTCCCTGGCTTCAGATGCACCACTTGTGACGGTCCTTGGTAGGAATGTGTTCTGTAACATCCAGCATCAGAAACATTCATCTTGCTGCCGTAAAGCACTTTGTAAGTGAAATTCAACTTCAGGCAAATGAGAGTGCTCAGAATACTGCGCAACCAGTTAAACGACAGATATGATGAAAAGACTTCAAGCTGGTAGCTGTGATGATACGTTTTGGGACATTCTTCACGAGCATAATGTTTTTAAAAATACACCTCAAATCAATCAATCAATCAAGTAATCAAGCAATCAATCAATCATTTGTCAAAAAGACAAAATACTGAGGACAGATTCTAAACTTTACCATGTTTTGCTGTTGCAATGCGGTAAAGAAGATTTATAGAAAAGAAAGTGCAGCAACACAAACAATCTTGCAGATCACAATAAACATGTTTAGAGTAAATCAAATGGCAGAAAATATCAAAAATAAATATGCGTTCAACTATATTCCAAGACAAAGACAATAGTAAGTATTAATTTAAGCTTAACTAGTGTGCTAAGATTGTGTTCAGTCACCTGCCAGACACCTTGACAGAATGAGCACCAAAGCGTGAGTCGCCTGGAGCAACAAGTTCACATTTGAAGCCCCCGCAGCTCCAGCTGTTCATGGTCTCAAAGCCGCCATTGAGAAGCTGCTCTCCTCCCACTAGACAAGTCACCACAACCAGGAGGACGCTGATCCTCGTCCGAAGTTCTACTGGAGTCAACATCATGAGCAATGAGACCAGAGATTGCTCACCTTTCGTGCTGAGTGTCCTTTGAAATCTGAATGAAGACTAAGGAGAGCTGCCTTTTATCTCGTCCTCAGTATCCCACTTTTTCTGACATCAGGTAAGCGGCATCTCTGTGTGAGGCTCCAGCTCTGTATTTTCTTATCTGACACCTGCTCGTCATCCTTAAAACGTTTTAAAACCAACAGTAGTTCTCAGTCTGGTGCACACGTGGTGTTCAAGTGTAACCTAGCACTCTTATCTATTTACATTTCCTGTGTTCTAATGAACTGGTCTTCAAGACTCGAGCATGACATTCACCCACATCCTATCCGATATGTCTCTTAAGATTAGGGCAGAAGTTAGAGGAAGTTTCGGTACTGTTTTGTTTCATTTCATTTCTGTTTTATTTCTTTATTTGTCTGTTAGCCCAAAAGACATTTTTATCCTTAAATGGTAAAATCATCAACGGTGTCAGTCAGTCAGTCGTCCTTTGCCTGGCACCTGGCGTTGGGGGAGCACATGGATAGACGCTGCAGCTGACAGGGCCCGCCACCCTTGCCTATTTTGAGCGATAGTCAGCAGGTCCTGTACAGGACGACCAGTCCAGTCTTTGACGTTCGTAAGTCAGTTCTTTCTCTGACCACCGCGGCGTCGGCCACCCTCCAAGGTGCCTTGAAGGATTGTCTTCGACAGGGTGTCGTGCCGGGTCACATGACCAAAGACCAGCTTACGTCACTTGACTGTTGATAGTAGAGGTTCCTGGTGTCCTACCAGTGTGGCCATCTTGTTTTATAGCCTGTGCTTGGTAGTGAACCTTATTTTGTGGCTATGTCAGATCCTATCTAGCCTAGCCATTGCTGCTGTTGCTGTTGCGATCCTGATGCGGATATATCAACGGTGACATAAATATCACACAGTAAAATTGTTTTGTACATTACATTTTGCAAATTGACATGGCAAACGATGAAGACATTTGTCATGATAAAAACGCTACATGATACTAAAACATACAGGTAGTTTAGGAATATCTAACAGTGATGCTGCATGGCGACAAAATTTTATTCAAATGTCTACTTTTAGATTTACTGTTCATCAGCTGGTAAAATTTGAATGCATTCGGTGGCGCATAATGTTCCCTTGAAACTAAAGATTATCAGCTTTACCGGCCTGTAAAATTGACAGCATCCACAAGAATTTAAGTGGTAAGGTAACAGGTTATTGTCCCATTTCTTAAATTTTGACGACCACTAAAACACGGCGATGTCCAATTAAAAAGCATTGTTTGAAATTAAGCACTATATGTAAAAATATTTGATCACGAGTAGCAGCACTAAACAAGCTGATATTACTGCTCGCCTTCAATAGGAGGGAAGGAACCTTTGAGATTTATGCGTGTATAAGGCACATTGATTATAATTATTATTAATTATCATTGGCGTATATGAGGGTGTCAGTTGAAATGTATGGGTGATTATATTTGCTGTCTTTTACACGTTAGTGTTTTTTGCAGTGAAATATTGTCCACCTTAAAGATCCTGTCACCAGAACAACAACATATGGTCACAGGATTTTCGGCTACAGTGCACATAGTGTTTAGAGAGAGAAGGACTAGCAGCTCAAGCACGGGAACAGATAACTTGCGTCGCGCATGCGCTGGACTTAGCCATTGCTTCGTTTTTTTTCCGGTTTCACTTTACACAGTGTGTCACAGAGCTACTGTCGTAATTATTTTGAGATATGTGTGTGTGAAGATAATAAGTGATCTATTATAATATGAAGTCTGTTGTAATATGTTAAATAATTTGATAAGATAAGCTAACACAACGCGCGATGTGAATGTGTTCAAAACAACATGATAACAAATTCAATAAATAAGGATTTAAATGTGTTACAGAATAAATGGAGTTTACGGTACGTTCCTTAGAGCCTTGGTCTGAATTAACGCTGAATTAAATTCATTAAGAAACGATAAACTCGCTATAAACCGCTTTCTGTAACCACTCAGAAAGACAATGAGGTAGAGAGCGTGAGCTTGCTGACATAACCATCTTCTTGACTTTAAAATCAATACATATACTACGACACAACGTTCTGTTTTTGTTCAAATATATTTTACATTATGATTCATATATTTAAAATATATATATATATATCAAAGCATACATTCTAGGAGGATCTCTTCAATATCTATATCCATGATATACTAGCGAATAAGCCACAAAGAGACCGGACGCTGCCTGTCAATAAGTAAAGCTTGTATACACCTGGACGGGAGTTGAGTCAGCGCTGGCCCACTACTCGCGCGTAGTGATGGCTGTCTTTTCCTTCAGTGTCTATGCTGTGCAGCAAAGCAATGGAACTCTCTCCCTTTCCATATCCGCCACCTTCCTACAACTGAATCCTTCAAATCTGCACTAAAAACTCACCTCTTCCTTGATCATTACTCCTAACACAGTCCACACAATAATCGTCCTTCTTACCCTCTCCCTCCCCCCTCAGCTCTTGCTACTTGCCTCCCCATCTTTCTCTGCAGAATCACTATATTCTCTGTTCCTGTTACTTGGTGACTTTTTGTGTTTTCTATCTTTGTTTTCTGTTTGTCGTCAGTATTGTCGTTTATTCTTCCGTCCCTCGTGTTCTATCCATTTACTCCATGTCTCTTCCTTGTTTTAAGCGCTAAGAGCATGCTCTGAGTGTGAATATGCGCAATAAACATCTTTATTATTATTATTATTATTATTATTATTATTTCTTTTAACGCTGTAATGGTGAGGTGTTCTGAAGTTACCTCATTTTCATCGGACCTAGTAATTCTTTTGAAAGTGATACAATGGGCTGAGATGTTAATTGCTGTAATTTCAGCTTGTGCCACACGATTGCTAGAACACGATGACTAGACCAGGTTTACACGTTTTTTTCTGATATACATTTGGGGTTTGTGGCCTGTGTAGGTGTGACCTGATGGGAAGTACGTGACCTGTAGGTGACCTGATATGAATGTGTCACAAGATTACTAGAACGAGAACAAGATTAAGTCAACAGGTGGTTTATAAAATACACTTTATTATTCAAGGTGGTCTAAACATTCTTGTTTATGTTTATCGTAATGTTAATGGTGGTGCACGTTTAAGCGAAGGCGTTGCTGGCCACATGGTAATGACTGCTCTTTGTAGAAATTGAAGAAACGTCTATTTATGGACGTTGATAGTGACAGGGTGGGCCGTCTTTCCCAGTGAGAAGGTCTGCCTGAGGGCCGTCAGCTCGTGGTTCTGGTAGAACACAGACACTTGGTAATCACCATGGAAACCGCGCACAGTAAACTGCTGATTGGCTGTGGTCAGAGTATGAGACTCGTGTGTCATCCACTGGTTCTCCAGCAGGTCCAGCACACGCCGCCCAGCCTCCGTCAGCTACAACACGATAAAAGTCACACCAATATGAGAAGTCATTCATGTCACGTGCTCTGGAGAGCGAGATAAAAAACATTTGGAGTCTTCTCTTGACGCCATTGACTGATGCAAAACTGTTGGTGTGTTTGTTATCCTGATACTTTTCCCACTTCGTGGCTTACCTCCAAATCATTCCCTCTGACCAGAGCGGACTTCTCGCCGGCGTAATGTGCCTGATCCCAGAAGCCCCAGAACAAGATGCCCTCCACGTGTTCGTGGCCGTACAGGGCGCGCAGCGCTCGCTCATAGTGGTCAGCCCTCTTATGCTCATCAGCCACCTCCACCGTTAGCTCCGTGGCCCAGATGGGCAGACCCTCTTGTGCCAGAGTGTCCAGGCGGTACTGTGGACAGGAGAGATCAATCCTTAGTTATAATCACAATTTTCTGCTTTACTTAAGGCACGTTCATGTTCAGAGTATGATACAGCGTGCACAACCTAATGTCAACGCAATTCGTTTATCGTGTCTAGGGTCCACCATAAATCCCAGCCCTCTGCTTCCGACGCCTCGATCTTACCTGATAAATCGTTCTTTGAATGGGTTGTAGTTGGGGTTGGGGGGCTTACAGCCTCAGAAGAAATCCGGCATTGAACCCGCTTTGCTTATATTTTATTCTCAAACGCACTATCAAGCTAAAGACCCAGGCCAAGAGTATAGTACGAGGCATTGAAAGCTTTCTTAAAATCTGATGGCTTTCTCTTGGTTTTATTGAAATCTGCGTATGTTGTCAAAAACAGAACAAGTATTCTGCGTCTCACCTTGATCATCGTGGGGGACGGTTCCGTTTCCGCCGGCATGTGGGATTGGACCCCGAGTCCATACAAGTTGACATTGGCTGCCTTAAATTTACGTGCCTGCGCCAGGTAGGCCTGGAGAGACAATATACATTGCAATATAAAAACTATGTCATCAATCCTTGTTTTTTCGTCAAACAATCTCAAGCAGATTATGAATATTAAGTAGAAAAACTGTTTTATTAAAGACGTAGGAATAAATGAAAATCGTCCATAAAATATACTTATCTAATGGTTATTTGATAGTTTACACACCTACAGACGTTCACTTCCACACTAGTGGCGAGACAATGTATTGCGTGACTTTACCATTTCATTCGCAAATTAATTACTACACGTTTAAAAATACTGTTCCTTACACATGAAATAAAACTGATGTATAAATGTCGTATTTATGATTTAAACATTATTTAGAATCGTTGTGGTCAGCTTAAAGTTAGAAATTAACGATTTCCAAGCAGTGATCGCAGAATAAGTAATAAAAGTAAATTATCTCATTTGCAGTCATTGGGAGCGAAAGGTTAGAGTTATTGCCAAGTGAGAACTCACCCCCGTTGAATCACCACCACCCACAACACCGTAGTCGTTTAGAAACAGGAGGGCGTGGGGGTCAGCAGCGTGAGCTTCGCGGAAAATTTCAAGGTTGTAGTTGATATCGTGAAGTTGCTTTTGAAACCAAAATCCGTGCAGATTCTCGTTGTTAACATCCCAGTGTTGCACCCTATGTGGTGAAGACATATCTGAGTACAGTTCTCAGCGTATGCAGCCGTCCTGTCAGTAGGGTAACTCCTTACAATAGTTAATTAGGCAGCACATTATCAAATAGTTAGTTTGTTAGGAAGTCAGCATCCACAATAACATTCTCTGTTCAGTCGGTACTGTATCGTCTATTTGTACAGAGCGTAAATAAAAGTCCATCAATCTCACGGCATTTACTTACATTGTTCAATACAATCAAAGAACGCTGAAGACTATAGTAACGTCTATTGCTGAGCAAAAAGTGTTTTGATTGAGAGAGCAGAGTTCAATTCAAAATGCTGTTTCTCATTTACGTTTCTTGAAATACAGGTGTAAAAACATCACCTGTTACAGGTCAAGGACAACAATCATACGTCATCATTGTACATGGATTCGTTTACGTTATCAATGAATGAGCAAAGTTCTATATTAAATATGAGTATCCATCGAAAAATTTGACAATTGATCTTTTTCTGTGCATGGTAATATTTCATGTGATATATCTCGAGAACAAGAGAAGTTATTCGTGCAGATTTAGAAAATAGGATCTTGTACTGAAGTCAGTTTAGCGATTTAACAAAAGTTTTGCTTTCTAATAGACCTTTTAACTTGTCATTAAAAAGGTGTTATTTCTTTTTGATGGGGATGAACGTGCTTGCTTTTGAATGAGATGTGTGGTTCAGAGGACCACCATGACAAGTCTGAAAAACAGTGAAGGACACTTACAGCCCGCGGGTGAGCTGACAAGTCCACTGAATGTGTTTGCGCACCGTGTCTCGCAGCTGGGTTCCTGTCTGGCCTCTGACGTAACTCGGCACATACTGGTCCAGTGACCAGACCAGGTTATGCCCTCTGACCTTTAGTCTGTGTTTAGAGCAAACCAAACCACAGTGACTTAACATTGTTTTTGGATGAATGTGCTGGTATTTCACAGAAACTTAACTAACTAACAAGTCTTTGTACAGAGATCAAATCACGTCTCACCAAGTAGTTACCCATGGTTTGTCAGTCCTTTGAGAGCCTGGACTGCACGGTCGTACTGCAAATGGCCCTGTGAAGGGGAAAAATGCGTTGAATGACATGTTTGCTTTTAATAACTGTTTAAAGGTACCCACGGCTCACCCAAAGATCATTACATATACCCATTCAGACAGATACAAATAAAACGCGCATATTTCTACATTACGCTTGCAGTACAATCAGAATCCAGAATTAATTTACAGCTGTAAGTATGTGTTAGGGATCAGTGATATAGCCCTGACTGGTTACCAGTGTGTAGTGTGTTGAAAGCGAAAAACGCGTGTGACTTAAGGAACTTTATGAATGGAGTTATTCCCCGTTTTTCTTTTAAGCATCATGGATAGTGGCCCTTGATTGTACGTTTGGAGTATGGTTTAGGACGCATGACGTAAAAGAAGGAATGACGTCAGGTGTCGTCTGGGAGATTGGGAGAAAGGGGTCGTCTGGTCAAGAGTGAGTGAGAACGGGCGGTTAGAGAAAGTTGGAGGAAACAAGAAAAGCTCGTGATTCGCAGTGCTGTGTATTCTCATCATCTGGATAGTTTCAAGGAGGAGTATAACAGGCAAGTGTATATCTGTGAGTGCTTGTGTTCTGACCGGACGTTGACAGTGTGTTTTGGTCATTTGTTTACTTTCTGAGAAACTGTCGATGTATCCATTGGAAGAAGATTTGACTTATAGTAGGAAGAGACTATTATTGAGAACGGAGAGCTGGAGAGGGAGGATTATATACGTCGTTGATCTGATTCTCATGCTTGACTGTTTATATATATATATATAGAGAGAGTAACCCAAGTTATTGAGAGGTTGTACCTAGTCAGTAGTAGTGGAAAAATAGGTTGATGTGAAATTGTTGTTATTCATGAGAGTTGAAGAAGTATTTAAATTGGTTGATTTTGCTGTTTCCCTATAAGGACTTGTAAGAACCCCGAAATTATAGAGATTTAGGAACCCACGTACAGGTCTTTGTATTTTGTTGCGTGAAAGAGCACGTGAGGAACTCCGTGTGGACAGTGTGTGTGTGTGTGTGTTGTATGTGACCCGTCTGTACGTCCCGTGAGTTCCTGACAGTATGAATGAGAATGGTTTGAGCCGAAAAAGTTTGTTTTGTGGGAAATAATTTCTGGAAGGAAAACAGTAATGAAAACCATATCTCGCAAGATACAGTAAAATCTACATATATATATATATACGTGCAATAAAACATATCTTACACAAAGTTCTTTTTTTACTGACTAATGTACTGTAGACTTTTGAAATAAAGTAGCATAAACATGATCAGTTTAATGAAATGGAAATTCAAATGTAGGTTAAAAACAGGATAATGCATTATTACATAAGCGCACGCACGCACGCACGCACGCACGCACGCTGTTAAGTTTTCGTTGTGGTTAAAAAGTTCATCAACTAATAATACTTCCGGATGCGAGCAAAGACGACTGCTTAGATTTGATAAGTTGTATAGGCAGAACTTTCATATAGGTGGTTTTACTAGGTCACGGCGGGCTATGCTATTTTGTGGGAGGGGAGCGGGTAGGATCGATATTTGAGAGGGGTGTGAGGTTGGGCATTGGTTGGTGTTGTGTGTGATTTATGAAGTGGTGTTAGGGTTTGGGTTTGGGTTAGGGGTAGGGTTAGGGGTAGGTTTTATTGTAGAGGACAAATGTTGAGGACTGGTCGAGTGACGTGTTGGTGATTGGCATGGAGTTGTGTTAAATTATTGGCTGGTTTTAGTCGTTAAATTATTGGCTGGTTTTAGTCATGTGATATTTGGCTCGGAAAAGTTTTTATTTGATGTGAGCAGACGATAGAAATTCGAGAGGATTGAAGATCGCGAGTGTGCGTGGAAATTTCGCGAAAGTTTGTGGTGCAATTGTGGAATTCAAGGAAAGGTTGAGAGGTGCAGACAGGAGACAGAAGAAGTTAAATGATTTGGTAGTTTTACGCAATTTTGGGGGGAGGAGAACTTCTGTATGTTTTTGGATATTATTTCTCGGACAAAGTGGAGGAAGGATTCGAAGAAGATGGGGAAGGCGACTTCAGGAAAAATTTTGTTCATTTCTGGATATTATTTCTCGGAATAATTGGAGGAAGGATTCGAAGAAGATGAAGGAGACGATATCAGGGGAGTGTAGCGAGGAGAGAGAGCAGAAGATGAGTGACTTAATAGTGACGTCACTAATTTGCATAGCTCCGCCTACAGGTAAGCCATTTTTGTTATGGCGTCGCAAAACCACCTATAAGAAAGCTGTTCCTTTGGACTAGCAATGATGTGAGCTATAAAAATTAATTTTTTTTCGCCTCACCTGAGTCGGTTCGAGTTGATCCCACTTGAGTGCGTTCTCCAGTACGGCCCAGTTGAGGTGAGTGTGGATCCAGTCCCGATACTTCTGCTGCGTCGGGTCCACGTACTTTGACGCGCTGATGGCGCTGCCAAACGGGAAAGCCTTCCTTGTCTGCTTGACCTATACAGCCCCGATCCCCCACATATGAGACACGTGTTTCTTTTATCCATTTAAAGTGTCAAGTATTTCAAACTTTATTTAATTTACTTTGATCATTACTGTAGCACACCCTTGATTATCCAAGCAAACAACTACATCCAAAGGTCACAATGTATTTCAAAGTATCAGACTTTTTATCTTTTAGCGTGAGAACTGAAGCAGCTGTGAGGGCATGCCAAGAAGATTCCTGTCATGACAAAATATCAGAAGTCCACGGCAATACTAATAGCACAAATGTTGGTGACTGCACACAAACTGAACTGAACTCACTCACCTCGATTCTCACGTCGTGTGGTGCAATTCCGCCAGCTGTGGTTACGCTGAAAAGACACGGGAAATATTAAGAGCACTTTCTATAAAAAAATTTAAAAATAGTAATACGCATATTTCTAGCAGGATGTGGCACATCTTAATTTTTACAAACTGGACAGTAGTAGAAGAAAGGATCTTCTTACTGGAAGTTGATGTCACTTTTTCTAATTTTGTTGATGACTGCATCCGTCCTCTGCCGCCAATTATCGGCGTTCACGTTAACCTCAACCATGGACACCTGGTCCACTAGGAACTCTACACCTGCTTCGGGTCCTTGATAGTAGAAGTAGGCTGACGATATAGCTGCGAGAAAAGATAAATTTAAGGAGATCTGTTGACATCTCTGTTTTGAGGTGGCGCATGGATCGCGGCAGAAAATACGGAGCAGTCATAGTCGACTCCAGTCATCTGGTACCAAAGCGGTCCTTAAACAAGAAGCTACGTGGCGCAGGCATACAAGAACAATCCAGAAGCTAGCAAGTGGCATACGACAAACACATATCAGACAGTAGACACCAAGCGGAACGCCGATCTACGAAAAAAGACGAAAAGAAATGGAGACCACTCACTCTCATCACATTGCATTGTATGATACTGTATTTTTTGACGTGTGTTGTGTTGAAATGCATTGTATTTGATTAGTCCCCTCACACATTAAGCCAGTAAATGTATCTGCATCAGATTGCGATAGTCACTATGTGCAAGAGCGTCCATCCAGACGTGAGTTTTCTTAGTCCTACAGACCTTGGTTAGGAGTCAGGAAGTCGCCCTGCATGAGCACCCATCCATCAGCAACGGTCACCAGGTTGCGCTGAGCTCCAGTGATGTAACTAGTATGTCCGCCTGTAGATTGAACAGTATGGAATGTGCTGACTGGTTCTCTGAGCTCACATTGACTAAGCTACAGCATGTGACTACTACTAATAACAATAGACTTAGACAGGGCAGGCGCTGGTTGCACAACACGTTTCTAAACCTTAACACTGTTCTAAAGAAGCAAAATCTCTTCTGTGCCATTTAGATGCATTGCACAAGAACATACAAAAAAATTGTACTGACAGGACGGAAAGTCAGACATAAGCAACTTTAGTTTTAAAAATTATAAAATTGTGGTGAGAACTTTAAGCTGATTATCTAAAAAGATTTAAGGCCTAAAAGTGTTTAAAATTAGGAATGTGTTGTGCAACTGGCCCCAGACCTCTACAACAAACTTGCATGCTAACAAAAACACATTATATTCTATGTTCTTCATTAGCAATCAATAAAGTTAAACAATCAATATTAACGAAGGAATGAAGGAAGGTAGCATTGCCTGAGTGAGAAATGGCGACCTCCAGCATGAATGTGTGGCCGATTGCACTGGGGAGCTGGTTGAGCAGCTTCATGTAACTCTGTACCTTGTAGTAAGTGCCGGGCTTCAGATTCACCCCTTGTGATGGCCCGTGGTAGGACTGTGTTCTGTAACATCCAGCATCAGAAACATTCATCTTGCTGCCGTAAACTTTGTAAGTGAAATTCAACCTGAGGCAAATGAGAGTGCTCAGATTACTCCAGCAGCCAGAAAACGACAGATATGATGGAAAGGCTTCAAGGTGGTAGCAGAGACGATACGTTCTGGGACATTCTTCATGAGCAGAATGTTTTTAAAAATACACCTCAAATAAATAATAAATCAATAAATCAATTAAGTCATTTGTCAGAAAGACATAATACTGAGAACAGATTCTAAACTATACCATGTTTTGCTGTTGCAATGCGGTAAAGAAGAGAAAAGAAAGTGTAGCAACACAAACGATCTTGCAGATCACAATAAACATGTTTAGAGTGAATCAAATGGCAGAGAATATCAAAAATAAATATATGTTCAACTATATTCCAAGATAAAGACAATAGTAAGTATTAATTTAAGCTTAACTAGCGTTGATTGCGTCCAGTCACCTGCCAGATGCCTTCAGAGAATGAGCACCAAAGCGCAAGTCGCCTGGAGCAACAAGTTCGCATTTAAAGCCATAACAGGTCCAGCTGTTCATTGACTCAAAGCCGCCATTGAGAAGCTGCTCTCCTCCCACTAGACAAGTCACCACAACCAGGAGGACGCTGATCCTCGTCCAGAGTTCTACTGGAGTCCACATCGTGAGCAGTGTGACCAAAGATTGCTCACCTCGCCGGTAAAATGTCCTTTAAAATGTGAATGAAGACTAAGGAGAGCTGCCTTTTATCTCGTCCTCCGTATCCCACTTTTTCTGACATCAGCAAGCAGCATCTCTGTGTGAGGCTCCAGCTCTGTATTTTCTTATCTGACACCTGCTCGTCATCCTTGGTTTTGCAGTGAAACATTTAAAACCAACAGTGGTTCGCAGTCTGGTGTACACGTGGTGTTCAAGTGTAACCATAAATAGCATTTTCATGCTATAGCACTCTTATCTATTTACATTTTCTGTGTTCTAATGAACTGGTCTTTAGGACTCGAGCATGACATTCACCCACATCCTATCCGATATGTCTCCTAAGATTAGGGCAGAAGTTAGAGGAAGTTTCGGTGCTGTTTTTTTCATTTCATTTCTTTTTGATTTCTTTATTTGTCTGTTAGCCCAAAAGACATTTTTATCCTTAAATGGTAGAATCATCAACGGTGATATATATCACGCAGTAATTTTTTTTGTACATTACATTTTGTAAACTGACAGCGTGACACAGATGATGGCAAACGATGGAGACATTCTCATGATAAAAAAGCTACATGGTAATAAATCATACAAGTAGTTTAGGAATAACAGTGATGCTCCAAGGCGACAACATTTTATTAAAATGTCTACATTTAGATTTTCTGTTCACCAGCTGGTAAAACATTATGCATTCGGGTGGCGCATAATATTCCCTCGAAATCAGGGATGATCAGCTTGACCAGCCTGTAAAATCGACAGCATCGACAAGAAATCCACTTCTGACAATTAAGTGGCAAGGTAACAGGTTATTGTCCCATTTCTTAAATTTTGACGATCAATAAAGCATTGCAAGATCCAATTAAAAAGCATTGTTTGAAATTAAGCACTTTCTATGAAATATTTGATCACGAGTAGCAGCACTAAACAAGCTGATATTACTGCTCGCCTTCAATAGAGGGAAAGAACCTTTGAGATTTATGCGTGTATAAGGCACATTGATTATCATTATCATTAATTATCATTGGCGTATATGAGGCTGTCAGTTAAAATGTATGGGTGAATATATTTGCTGTCTTTTACAAGTTAATGTATTTTTTCAATGAAATCTCGTCCACCTTGAAGATATTTGATTTTTTTATCGCTGTAATGATGAGGTGTTGTGGAGTTACCTCATTTTCATCGGACCTAGTAATTCTTTGGAAAGTGATACAAAGGGTTGAGATGTTAATTATTGTAATTTCACTTTGTGCCCCACGATTGCTAGAACACTATAATTAGATCCAGTTTACACTTTTTTTCTGAAATTCATTTGGGGTTTGTGGCCTGTGTATGTGTGACCTGATGTGAGGTACGAGACCTGACGTGAGAGGCATGCTCTGTATGAGACCTGTAGGTGACCTGACGTGTATGTGTCACACGATTACCATAACTAGAACAAGATTAAGTCAACAGATGCTTTACAAAATACACTTTATTATTCTGGGTGGTTTACAAATGCTTTTTTAATGGTCATCGTATTTTCAATGGTGGGGCATTGATGACTGCTGTTTGTAGAGACTGAAGAGAAATCTATGTATGGACGTTGATAGTGACAGGGTGGGCCGTCTTTCCCAGTGAGAAGGTCTGCCTGAGGGCCGTCAGCTCGCGGTTCTGGTAGAACACAGACACTTGGTAATCACCATGGAAACCGCGCACAGTAAACTGCTGATTGGCTGTGGTCAGAATATGAGATTCGTGTGTCATCCACTGGTTCTCCAGCAGGTCCAGCACACGCCGCCCAGCCTCCGTCAGCTACAACAAGAAGTAAAGTTACACCAATATGAGATGTCATTCATGTCAGTGCCCTGGAGAGAGAGAGAAAAATTCTAGTCACCTCGGGACGCCATTGACTGATGTGAAACTGTTGGTGTGTTTGTTATTCTGATACTTTTCCCATTTCATGGCTTACCTCCAGATTATTCCCTCTGACCAAAGCAGCCTTCTCGCCGGCGTAATGTGCCTGGTCCCAGAAGCCCCAGAACAAGATGCCCTCCACGTGTTCGTGGCCGTACAGGGCGCGCAGCGCTCGCTCATAGTGGTCAGCCCTCTGATGCTCATCAGCCACCTCCACCGTCAGCTCCGTGGCCCAGATGGGCAGACCTGCTTGAGCCAGAGTGTCCAGGCGGTACTGTGGACATGAGAAATCAATCCTTAGTTATAATCACTATTTTCTGCTTTACTTAAGGCACGTTCATGTTCAGAGATGATACAGCATTAGAAGTCCCGCAACCTAATGGTCGTAGGTAGAGGCAACGTAGCTGGTTCATCGTGTCCAGATTCCAGCAGAAAAATCCAGCTCCAGCCTATAAGAGAAGCTGGTAGGAAAAGGGAACCACTCAGGAAGAGAGGCGAGAATGCGGGAAGTGGGCTGTGGGAGGTGCACAGGTCGAACGCCCGACGTTCATAACCTTCACATTCAGATTACGACCCGTATGTTGAACTTTGAACTCCTTGCGCCAGATTAAGTGGCCAGTTAGAAATGTCCTGTCTTGCTGCTCGCCGTGTTCCTTTTTGTTTAAAATCTTTTCGCTTTGACTTCCACACAGAAAGCATTCTTTGTAATGTCAATCTCAAAGTGAGCAACCGCCGATCTAAAATATAAAGTGAGTCTGGAAGTTGAGTGAACGTGTGCCATTGCAACTATCATAAGGGTGGATAATCATTAATAAAAGTTGCGATGGTATATAAATATTATAAATATTGGGCTTTTTGTGTAATTTTTGACTTTCTTTTAACCGGCCGGCCTTGGGTGTCCCTTTGACCGCGTAGTACTTCTGCTTTTGCACGAGGTTGTATTGTACATGTGCTCTAGGAACTCACATTAAGAATTAGTTCGATTTTTTTCCATTTTACTTATCTTTTGTTGAAGTGTCAGTTTGTATTTTTGATATATTGTAATAGTTAATTCTCAAAGAGAAACTATTCAGATACATTTGTATAATCATTCAGATACCAATATATATATATATATATATGGAAATTTTACATTAACATTGTTATTTGAACGTTTATACATACAAGTATTCATGTACACAAAAATTCTTTCAGATACAACTTGTAATCAATTCTATATCAGTCCTAAGTAGTTTTACCTTATAACGTTATTTGACTGCTTACATATTATCGTAATTGTAGTTGATTTTTTAAACATAAGCGTCTCTTTGTATAAATTAGTTTCTCATCTGTATTTACATTTGAAATAAATTTATATACCACGGGGTTATTCTCCTTTTCAACTAAAACAAGAGTAATTTTATCTACAGCTAAGGACCAGTACCTTTGTTAATTAGACAAGACAGGCCAAATGTGCAAGTTTGTACTTTCAGTCTCCCTTCTTGCTCTTCACAGCCATCCAAGAAATTATCTTTAAAATGTCATAATACAGGCAAATTGGCATTTGTGGTTTTCAAGCATACTTACCATATGTTTATACAAATTAAAAACAAAGCTGTTAATTTAGCTCTGTCACTTGTGTTGTTTAGTATTTTATCCCTTTTCAGTTGCTTGGACGAGAATGACCGACCTCAGTCTCTTCCTATATTGGAATTAACTCATGCTCGACCATGGACCATGCAGCCGAGGGCTGCACCTCAACCTCTGGAACGTCTGCAACCTTACTGTTGAACATGCAGCCACGAACTGCCGAATTGCACAAGAGGCTCAAATTATTCCACTAGAGGTACAGTTCATGTCACTTTTAAACACCTTGGTTTTTAGTGCCCCTCTATTCCTGTGTGAATTACAAGGCCCTTTCTGGTAGTTTCAAACTATTCAACAATTTGAAAAATAGAGAAAGGTACTGATACAGTTATATCATAGAATTCAAGATTTAAACAAATGTTATGGAAAAGATTCAAGCAAATTTGAAAATAGCGAAGAAGCCTAGAAAACGACAAAATAAGATAAAGACAATAACAAAGTAAAAATAAAATCTATAAAATTAAAGTCTATGGAATAAACTTATTGCTCCATGCTACCCATTCTTTTGAAAAAGATGGTTGTAAATAGATTGAAATGGATTCTTTCTTTTCTACTACATGAACTCGGTTGCAACGATCCACAACTCATCGGCTGATTCTTAATCCATTCTTGCCTTATTTTAAAAATTATCTTTCAGTTTATATGAAAATAAATTGTTTAATTTTTAAGTAATTTGCTTAAAAACCCCTGTTATGTTGTAAATAATTATTTTTCACGTTTGCTGTTACAAATTGTTTAGCCGTATCTCTTGCCTACTGGTATTTACCAAGACTGAGTGAAAGAGACTGCATGGAATTTAAGGTGTGGAAATGATGAGATTTTGAAACGCTTTTGTGATTTATCATCCCGACTACTAATGGTGGTATAGGAAAGGAAGATTAGGTACCCCATTTCTCAGCCGGCAGGGGAACCTTATGGAACTCTTGTAGGATGGGTTCTTCTGCTTCCAATCTCTCGACCTTCTATAAAAGGTGATGGTAATGGTGGGGTAGGGGTCCCTTCCATCAGCAGACCAGACTGGGCTTCGAACGCGGGTGTTTCACTGTGAAGGGTACTATGAGGCTAAAGACCCAGGCCAAGAGAACGGTACGAGGCACTGAAAGTTTTCTTAAAATCTAATGGCTTTCTCTCGGTTTTATTCAAGTCTGCGTATCTTGCCAAAAACAGAACACGTTTTCTGCCTCTCACCTTCATCATCGTTGGCGAGGGTTCTGTTCCACCCGGTATGTGGGATTGGACCCCGAGTCCGTACAGGCTGACATTGGCTGCCTTAAATTTACGAGCCTGCGCCAAGTATGCCTGGCGAGACAATATACATTACGAGATGAAAGATTATATCAGAAAAACTTGTTTCTGTCGTCAAACATGCTTAAACAGATTATGACTATGAAGTAGAAACACTGTTTTATTGAAGACGTAGGAAATATGCTTAGAATTATGCGTCTTGAATAGTTTACACACGTTCATTTACATACTAGCGGTGAGACAATGTATTGCGTGACTTTACCATTTCATTCGCAAATTAATTATTACCCACATAAAAATACTTTGACTTTCGCATGAAGAGAAATAGTATAAACGTCGTAAACACGGTTAAAATATTATTTAGAATCGTTCTGGTAAACGTAAAATTAGAACTTAACGATTTCCAAATAGTGATCGCAGAATAAGTAGGAAAAGTAAATTATCTCACTTGAAGTCAATGGAAGCAAAATGTTAAAGTTCTTGCCTGAAGATAAATAAGTGAGAACTCACCCCCGTTGACGCGCCAGAACCCACAACACCGTAGTCGTTGAGGAATAGAAGGACGTGGGGGTCAGCAGCGTGAGTTTCGCGGAAAATTTCAAGGTTGTAGTTGATATCATGGAGTTGCTTTTGAAACCAATATCCGTGCAGATTCTCGTTGTTAACATCCCAGTGTTCCACCCTATGTGGTGAAGACATATCTGAGTACAGTACACAGTGGGCAGTCGTCCTCACAGTAGCTAAGTAGGGGCATCTCCTTACAATAGTTAGTTAGGTAGCACATTAGCAAATAATTAGTTAGAAAGTCGACCTCCCCAATAACATATTCTGTCTGATTGGTACTGCATCATCTTTTTGTATAGAGCATAAATAAAACCTATCACAGTATTTACATACATTGCGTATGCCACTGTTGAAATTACATTTCTTAGGCAAGAATGCAAGCAGATAACATAATATGTTACTTGGTAAGAAATTTATTTTTAAATAAGAAAGCAGAGTTAAGTTGAAAATACTGTTTCTCTAAGTCTGGATGAATATCCCACTCCCGTTATTGAAATACTGGCCTACAAACATCCCTTGTTACATGTCAAGATCAACAACAGTGACGTCATGATTGTACATAGATACGTTTACGTTGTCAATGCTTCAGCCAATGGGAGGGCTGAGTCCTATGTTAAATATGGGTATCCATGAAAACATTCGACTTTACGAGTTGAGCCTCTTTCTGTGCATGGTAATATTTATACTCGTGTATCTCGAGAACGAGTAGAGCTATTCACGCAGATTTAGAAAATCGGATCTTGTACTGATCTCAGTTTAGCGATTTAAAAAGAAGGTTTGCTTTCTAATTGAACTTTTAGCTGTATTGAAAGAAAGGCGTTAGTTCGTTTGGATGGGGGTTAGCAGGCTTGCTTTTGAATGAGACGTGGTCTTCAGAGGACCACCATGACAAGTCTGAAAAACAGTGAAGGACACTTACAGCCCGCGGGTGAGCTGACAAGTCCACTGAATGTGTTTGCGCACCGTGTCTCGCAGCTGGGTTCCTGTCTGGTTCCTGATGTAACTCGGCACATACTGGTCGATTGACCAGACCAGGTTATGCCCTCTGACGTTTAGTCTGTTTTGGAGCAAACGGTGACTAAACATTGATTTTGGATGAATATGCGTGTATTTCACAGTAACTTAACTATATAGCAATGTCACTGAGTAAGTGTTAAGCTACATGTCTAACTAAGTAATTACCCATGGCTTGTTAGTCCTTTAAGAGTCTGGACTGCACGTTCGTACTGAAAATGGCCCTGTGTAGGGAGAAACAAAGCCTTGAATAACAACTGTTTGCTTTTAATAACTGTTTAAAGACTGTCATGCCTCACCCAAGAGTCATTGCATATCCCCTAACCACAAAGAAACAGATAAAATGCACGTATGTTCCACAACACGCTTGCAACACATTCAGAATCCAGAATTAATTTACAGTACGAATGACAATGATGTGAGCCGAAAAGATTGCAGTTTGTTTTGTGAGATATAATTTCGGGAAGAAAGAAAGTAATACAAACAATATACTGGAAGTTATAGTAAAATGTACAAATATATGCATATAAAACATCTTAATAATATAAAGTTCTTTCCTACTGTTTAATACAGTACAGACTGGCGAAGCAAAGTAACATACACAATTACAGTTGTATTATTCAGTTGTTAAAGAACGTCTGTAAATACCAATGTAGGCACAAAAAAACTTCCAGGGTACTATGACAATAAATGAACACACACACACACACACACACACACACACACACTCGCATTTACCCCCCCCCAACACCCACACACGCAAAAAGTTTTTTTAGTAAAATGTTTAAGCCTTCGTTGTAGTGAAGGGTTCATCAACTGGAGTTCTGGATGCAAAAAAAGACGACTGCTTATATAAACAAAAGACTCAACCCCTGTGAAGGACACTCTATCAAGTTATTACAAATCTGATCATCAGTTCCCCTCACACTTTAATATTTTAAGTTGTATTAGAGAAAAGCATGAGATTTAAGGAAAAATTACCATTTTTAGTGCATTTTAAATAAAAGTGTGTAAAAAATTTGTTTTACTTCTTTTCGCCTCACCTGAGAGGGCTCGAGTTGTCCCCACTTGAGTGCGTTCTCCAGTACGGCCCAGTTGAGGTGAGTGTGGATCCAGTCCCGGTATTTCTGCTGCGTCGGCTCCACGTACCTCCACGAGTTGATGGCGCTGCCGAAGGGGAAAGACTTCTTTGTCTGGTTGACCTGTAACAGCCCCAGTCCCCTACACATGAGACACGTGTTTGTTTTTATCCATTGAAAGTTTCAAATACTCCAAACTTTATTTCATTGACGTTGATCATTCTTGTGGCATTAGTTTTCGAGGTAGCAGCCCCATCATTGTCCACGGAAACATCATCCAGAGCTCACGGGATTTCAATGTATCGTGTAATGGTAGTCAGAGTGTTTACATTTTAGTAGTTGTGAGGGCATGCCAAGAGAGTTTTTGCTAAGACAAAGCATCAGAAGTTCACGTTCAAATACTTAGAGCACTAATGTTGGTGACAGCAATAAAACTGAACTGAACTCACTCACCTCGATTCTCACGTCGTGTGGTGTAATTCCGCCAGCTGTGGTTATGCTGAAAAGACACGGGAAATATTAAGAGCTCTTTCTAAAAAAAAACTCCTAAAATAGATATGCGTATATTTCTAGCAGAATGTGAATTGTTTACAAACAGCACAGTCTGAGGTAGAGGAAGAAAGGGTCTTCTTACTGGAAGTTAATGTCACTTTTTCTAACTCTGTTGATGACTGCATCAGTCGACTGCCTCCAGTTATCGGCGTTCACGTTAACCTCAACCATGGAGGCCTGGTCCACAAGGAACTCTACACCTCCTTCGGGTCCTTGATAGTAGAAGGTGGCTGACGATATAGCTGCAATACAAACAAACAATGCTTCTTCCTGACATTTGATCAAGATGGCCACGAAATTTCAGAGTAAATCTGCACTATCAAAAAACAAAAAACAAAAAAAAACAGTACAGGTGTTCATGTATTTGCATTGCGTTGCATTGTATGATAGTGTATTTTACTGGAGTGTGTTGCGTTGCATTGGATTGTAATTGAATAGCCACGTCAGAGAGTACGTCAGTAAATTTATCTACGTCACATTACTATAGTCGTTATGCGCAAGAATTTCCGTCCAGGTGTAAGTTTTCACAGTCGTGCAAACCTTGGTCAGAAGTTCGGAAGTCGCCCTGCATGAGCACCCATCCATCAGCAACGGTCACCAGGTTGCGCAGAGCCCCACCGATGAAATCTGTATGTCCGTCTGTAGATTAAACAGTATGTAATGTGCGAGCTGTTCCTCGTAATAATTAGACAGACCAGGCCTCGTATGCAGGAAGCCCCTATTTGACTATCATGATACTGTGTAAAAATTCTGATGAAGGGACCCTACGATAACAGGCGATAACAGTACGATATGCCGCTGCAACGGGGGGGGGGAGGGTCCCTGCATCAGAATTTTCACGCGATATCGTGACGATAGTCTAATAGGGGCTTCCTGCATACGAGGCCAGAACTCTGCAACAAACGTACACGATAACGAAAAATTTCATTAGCAAAGGAAAGTACTTAGTATCAACGCACGTCCGCATGCACGCAGGCAGGCAGGCATGCAAGAAGGAAGGAAGGAAGGATGGAATGAAGGAAGGAAGAAAGGAAGGTGTCCTTGCTTGTGTGAGAAACGGCGATCTCCAGCATGAAGTTGTGGCCGATTGCGTTGGGCAGTTGGTTGAGCAGCTTCATGTAACTCTGTACCTTGTAGTAAGTCCCGGGCTTCAGATGCACCACTTGTGACGGCCCGTGGTAGAACTTTGTTCTGTAACATCCAGCATCAGGAACATCCATCTTACTGCCGTAAATAACTTTTTAAGTGAGACTTAGACCTGAGGCAAATGAAACTCCTCAAATTACTCGAGCAACTACTTAAACGACATGATGAAAAGGCTTAAAGCTTGTAGATGAGATGATACATTCAATGACATTTTGTACTTTAATAGCAGAACGTTTTACAAATACGAGGCCTAATTTAAATAAATAAATAAATATGGTTATTTGACAGCAAGACTGCTACCAAAATACTGACGAGAAACTATATTCCAAGACACAGGCTGAGACAAGCCCGTAAGAATGATACAGCTTAACTAGTGTGTGGAGATTGTGTCCAGTCACCTGCCAGATGCCTTGAGAGAATGTGCACCAAAGCGCGAGTCGCCTGGAGCAACCAGTTCACATTTGAAGCCCCCGCAGGTCCAGTTGTTCATTGACTCAAAGCCGCCATTGAGAATCTGCTCTCCTCCCACCAGACAAGTCAGCACAACCAGGAGGACGCTGATCCTCGTCCAGAGTTCTACTGGAGTCCACATCGTGAGCAGTGAGACCAGAGATTGCTCACCTTACCGGTAAAGTGTCCTTTGAAATCTGAATGAAGACTAAGGAGAGCTGCCTTTTATCTCGTGAAAGGTTGAAAATCGTCCTCTGCATCTCATTTTTGTGTGACGTCACCAAGCAGTAACGGTCTGTGTAACGGCTCCTGTACTGTATTTTCTTATCTGACCCCTGTTAGTCATCCTTGGTTTTGCAGTGCCACGTTTTAAAACCAGGCATGGTTCGCAATCTGGTAATGGTGTGTGGTGATTGACTGTAACCAGGACTAGCATTCTCGTGCTATAGCAGTCTTATATGTTTACACTTTCTGTGTTCTGATGGACTGGTCTTCAAGAATCAGCTAACACGACCTTCAGTCACATTCTGTCCGATATGTAGTCTAGGTCTGCTCTTCTCTATACAGTCATTCGGGGTTCCGTGCACGCATGTCTGATAGAGGGACAGAAGAACAGGACATACAACAAATAAGAAGTAGGATGGGGTAGTAGGACGAATTGAGCAACCAAATACAATAATCAAACAACAACCAAGAACAATAGCAACAAACAACAAAAACGGGAAAAGGTGGTCTGATGGAGCGTGTGTGGGTGTGAGCATCTCATTTTGGCCACTTTTTCTTTGGTGTAACGAGCATAAATTTTGAAGACTAGGACCGAGATCACAGTGATTTTTGCTGCCATTTTGTATTTATTTTTATTTTTTGGTCATTCCTTTATTTTGCCCAAAGTACATTTTTATCCCTAAGAGGTAAATTAAACAAAGTTGGGACATATCGTACAGTAACAATCTTATGTGGAAGTTAAATTTTTTAAACTGATATGGTGGCAGAGTATGGCTAACGATCAAGACATTGGCATGATGAAAAGCTACATGACTTAAATAGTGATAATGCAAGGCAAAAAAATGTAATTGTTTAAATTAATTTTTAGTTTCAGATTTTTAGCTGGTAACATTTTATACACCTATCGACGAGATCAATTTAAATATCACAGGGCAAGTTAATTATATATGTTTTATCGATGAGACCATAACTTTGTTTTCTAGTAGACATCCTAGTTTAATTGCTTTATTGAATCGATTATTGTAATTAAAACTCTTCCTGAGTACTTATTATCCTATTATGCGTAAAACAACCCAAGACGACAACACCGGTATCCAGTGGACCTTCACTAAACAGCTAGAGGACCTGGACTTTGCAGATGACAGTAGTCTTCTATCTCATCGGCAGCAGCATGCACAAACCAAACTGAGAAAGCTATCAGAAGAAGCAGAGAAGACCGGCTTAAAGGTCAACAGAAAGAAAACTGAAGTGACGAAATCAACAACAAACAGGAACTTCCAATCCATCTTCAAGGAGAGAACATCCTAGCATCGTTGGCAAGGATGGTGGAGTTGACGACGACATCAGAAGCCGCATAAACAAGGCCAGGCATGCTTTTAACACGCTGCGCCCCATCTGGAACTCCCGAGCATTATCCGTCCGCAGTAAGACCCGCATCTTCAACACCAATGTGAAGGCAGTCCTACTGTATGGCTCTGAAACCTGGAGAGTGACAAACACCATCAACAACAAGCTCCAGATCTTTACCAACCGATGCCTTCGCCATATTTTGGGAATAAGATGGCCTGAAAATATCTCCAATAGGAGCCTGTGGAAAAGAACTAACCAGAATGCCACTAGTCAAGACATCAAAAAGCGCAAGTGGGGCTGGGTAGGACACACCCTGGGCAAACCACCTGACACCATTGCCAGGCAGACACTTGACTGGAACCCTCAGGGGAAGAGGAGAGTTGGGAGGCCAAAACAGACTTGGAGAAGATCAGTAGAGAGCGAGACAAAGGATGCCGGAACCACATGGGCCCAACTGATGGGGGAAGGGGGGGGCTGCCCAAAACCGGGTCCGCTGGCGAGGTGTTGTTGTGCCCCTATGCTCCTCGAGGAGTAACAAGGAATGATGATGACTTATTGTCCCATAGACTGTTTTGTCTTTAAAAAAGATGCAACACTTCTTTTACCTTGACAAGTGAGAATGTGACAGTCTCTGTTTTCTCCGTCTTTAGCTGATGACTATAAATGACAAATGACAACAGTGGGCAATTATATTTACTACACAAGGATCAGGCAAGTGATGCTCATAGCAAAACACAAAAACAACCTCTCATCTAAAACCATCTGTAAAGCGCATCTGCAACATTATACACCCACAGAACAACACAGCCTACAACCAACAATTCATCTTTGGTTCAGCAGCTGAACTGCAAAAATGTAAAATGACTTCGAGCGCCAATGACTTCTGCATATAGGTATAGTGAAATGTTTGCCTGAACATGATGTAACAAATGCTTCTACTAACGCATGTTCTGGACAACATCTCGTTGCTTTTCTGACAATTTCTTGATCACAAAAAGAACTCACGTACTTCTGCTTGACACCAATTAGCTTAGACCAGGTCTGTACAACACTGTAGAAAGTGTTGTGATCATGGACAGACGGACCTAGCATATACAAGATGAAGATGAAAGACTTTCAATCACTGACCGATAACACACATCTCACAAGTGCTGTGCTGACTGAGAAACTATTCAGTTTTTGACCAAGTTTAACAATAATTATGTTCAGTGTTTGTCTACATTCCACTTAATTCCATAATCAGAACAGTGCCAAGGTAGTTAAAGGAGTCAACAGTCTCAATAGGTTTCCGTATATCATGTTAGGGACAGCAGCACCTTTCTTTAATTTCCAGAGATCTATGCTCATCGTTTTTGTCTTATCTACAAATTCTCTTTACACCAGTGCACCATATTAGATAAGGCATTGTCATGATCTTGTGTATGCCTCTGCAACAGGGTGGAAATTATGGTATCATTTGAGAGTTTAACAAGATAGTTATTCTCAAAAGTACTTCTGCAGATGTTTGTATGTTTTATATACAACAGGGGAGATAAAAACAGCCTGTGGTTAGCCTTGTAATAATGTCAGAATGATGACCATTTACAAAACGCTCTGCTGTCTGCAAGTCCAGAAATCTCATATCCACAAACCACAAAAAGTAGTCTTGGGCGTGTCTTTGACTTTTCCAGATTTTTTTACGATGTAGTCAAAATAAACGACTTGGCATCTTAAACACCCTTTACCACTCAAATTGTAGTGGGACAGATATGCACCTGACTGATGTCAGGATAACAATTCGAGCAACTGTTTTCTCAATAAATTGAAGGTTAGCTCTATTGGCCAGAAATCCTTAGGTTGACAGGGATTAACTTTCTTGGGCAGTGGTGTAGTGTTTGAAAACTTTCAGAAGGCTGAAATGTGACCCGAGTAAAGAGAGACTTTGAAAGAGATGTTGGAAGACTCCACTCAACTAAACAGAAGAGCAATGCAAGGCACCCCTACAGATCCCTGCTCCTTGTTAACCTGAACCCGCTTCAACAATTCCGTCATGCAAACTTGAGAAACCTTCAGTCATTATCGGAAACAAGGGACCAAGTTCCCTAATTCTACCACAAAAATCGTGCTTCTCGAAACGTGCATAAAATTATTCAAAAACAGTCGAGAAAAACAGTCTACTTTCTGACTGGCAAAAGCCATAGACTAAATTTCCTGCCAGGTACAGCGAGGGTCACCAGCACCTTAATGTAGCTTAGTCTTATCTTTAGACTCTTTCTTCACCTTCCTTATCGTCTCCTTTTTTTATCAATGTTCGCTATCTTTTTGCTAAGATATATCCGGTGACAATAACAGACTCGGAGTCGTCGTCGTCGTTGTGTGTGTGTGTGTGTGTGTGTGTGTGTGTGTGTGTGTGTGTGTGTGTGTGTGTGTGTGTGTGTGACATCAGCGATTACATTCCTAGCCTTGGGGTGAATGTAAACTATGGCAAAGAACAGCTGAGAAAATTCCCTTGGAAGACAGAAAGGACGAAAGGGTCAGCGGTTCAATATCTGGAATGAAAATCTTCTCACATACAAACATACAACCCGTGTAATGTATTTATCAGTGATGATTGATAAACGGCCGCAGAGAAACCCAGAAAAACTACAGATCGGTCGAGGGAAGCAACCAGGTCTCTCATAGTCCTTCATACACCAGACGTAAGCCAACATCCATTTTATTTTGCTAGTAGCACAGACTGTAATGGTGGCATTCGCTGTTAATTGACGTCCCTATCTATGCATTTCACACTGTATACTCCTTCTCCTTACTATTTCTTTTAGATGATATATTTTTTGCCGTTAATGCTTAGAGCATCCAGTGCCTTCTGCATACCATTGGCAGTTTCAACAAGTATGACAGTTCAATTCATCCCAGAACTGGTAGTGGCGTTTTGATGATTACCAGTCGTAGGGGGACGCTGATGGAGGGTAGCCGAGGTGAACTCACGCCAGCAGGGCCGGTCTTCTGTTAAGGTTCCCCAGTGAATACCCTGTCCACTCCTTCACTTTAGTCACCCAGACTCTCTTCTCTTTGCCACGGCGTCGACCGTCTTCAACGTAACCTTGGTGGACGTCTTCAGCAAGGTGTCATGGGCGACATGACCGAACCACTTCACTTTCTGCTGCGAGACGGTAGCGAGCAGAACGGCAAAAAATCGTATTATCAGTTTATCAACAGATGGAAAAAACTTTTAAGTCGTTAGAAACAGCGAGAAAAAGTATAGGGGCACGTTTTTGCTTTACTGCACTTCAGTATTAAGGAAGGAGAGTCTATACTGTGTTTTAACAGAGGAACTAGTCTTCAGGTAAATGTCTTTAATCACATTTCGCACTTTACAATTTATGCTATGGCTAAACCGCTTTTCCCCCAAAGAATAGTTCTTTGCCAATTGTCAAAGGCCTTTCTGTAATCGATGAAGGTACAGAAAAGTCTTTTCTTGTTCTTAAATAAATATTTATTAGACAGTGCAACACAAAAATGTCGGCAGGGAAGTTTTGTCCCTAAAGCCATCATGCTCACTCCCTACTAAGTATTTTTCTTCCAGAAATGTATAGAAATAATGCATTAATAATACTAGTAAATAACTAGCCAATGCAGCTCAATACGGTCGGTTATACTTCTGTAGTTATCAACATTCAATGTATCGTCTTTACCCTTATACAATGGACAGATCATTCTGATGGACCAGACTTCTGGGATTGGACGACATTTTCGAACAAGGTTGAACAGAAAGGTTAATGCACTTACTAATTTTGATGACGAGGCTCATTTAGAACATTATCAACTCCTCATGCCTAATGCTACTATACTGACATTTTTTTTGCACCAGATGTGTCTATGTTTTAACATCATTAACAATTGCATTACCGTTTGCATCTAAGGGGGAAGATTCGGGAGGATACCTTCATCCAAAATGTTTCATAAATTTTCAAAGTGGTGCACAGCTTCATCATGAGTTGAATGCTGTCTCTTGCCTTATTCTTACTTGTAGCAGATGAGCTTAGAAGCCTCCAACAGATCTTGGATTCTTATATTTCATAGTTCGTAGCTTCTCGTGCAAAAGGCTTCTTTACTTTCCATATTAATTAGTTAGAGAGAATTTATAAATAAGGCTTGTTTTGTTATGGAGTATTCTCTGCCGTGGCTGGGGTCGGGGAAGCTGACGGCGTTCCTTGTTGCGGGTGTTTTTCAGCCCTGATCAGACGATGTGTGAAGACTTGTTAGAAGGGCATCATCTATTTACATGTAAACCTGCTGAGTCTCAGTTAGTGAGTTTGTAAGTTTGTTTTTGGAACTTTTGTGAGTTTTTATAATTAAAAGGATTGTTGTTCACATTATATGATGTAATTGAATGTATTCAAAGTATAAAAATATATTTTGATGAGTAGTATGGTAAAGTGAAAAGCTGAACGATTGTTAGATCTTTAAGGCTATTTTTGTTATCCAGGGGCCAGTTGCACAACACATTTCTAATTTTAAACACTTTTAGGCCTTAACTCTATTTAGATAATTAGTTTAAAGTACGCACCAAAATTTTAGAATTTTTAAAACTAAAACTGCTTTAAGTAAGATAAAGTTGTTTAGGTCTGACTTTCCGTCCTGTCAGTGCAATTTCTTGTATGTTTTTCTAAACGAATCAAAATGGCTTAGAAGAGATTTTGCCTCTTTAGAACAGTTTTAAGGTTTAGAAACGTGTTGTGCAACTGACCCCAGGTCTTTTCTTGCTCTTTGTGTTTCTCCGTCTATTTGTGTGCAGTCCGTTTCATGTAACAGCTCCCAACCTGACGGGGAAGGGTTTCAAAGAAAGCCTTCAACAAAAGAGACTGTAATGGGGAGACGTTTTTTATAAGGGGAAATATGTTTTTAATGTATTTAAATGCTTATTTGTAAAATTCATTAATACTTTCTATTATTTGAAGCATTTTAATATTGTATTTATTTTCTAATTTAGATTTTGTTACGTGTGACACTGCACTAGGAAACGAACTTTAAAACCTGGTTATAATTCGTTGTTACATGTTTATTATCAAACGTTTATCGTACAGACTTGTAATCGACTACTTGTGAGTCTACGCGCTTGTTATGTTATGTTAGCGCCGTGTTTGTTTTACGTGACGTCGTGCGCCTACGTGACTTTGATGCGTTGTCATGTGATTGTGATTGTGTTTGTGTGTGTGTGTGTGTGTTTGTGCGTGTATGTGTGTGTGTGTCTGTGCGTGCGTGTGTGTGAGACGTTGTTGGTGATGTCATGTGGCGGTGTGGGGGTGTGTATGTGACGATGTTGGTGATGTCATGTGGCAGTATGTGGGTGACGTTGTTGGTGATGTCATGTGTCTGTGTGACGTCGTTGGTGATGTCATGTGGCGGTGTGGGGGTGTGTATGTGACGATGTTGGTGATGTCATGTGGCAGTATGTGGGTGACGTTGTTGGTGATGTCATGTGTCTGTGTGACGTCGTTGGTGATGTCATGTGTCTATGTTGACATTGATGTTGACAGCGTGAGCCGTTTTGCCCAGTGAAAATGTCTGCTCGAGAGCCGTCAGTTTCTGGTTCCGGTAATAAACAGAAACTAGGTAGTCACCATGGAAACCGCGTACAGTGAATCGCTGATTGGCTTGTGACAGCTCGTGAGCTTCGTGCGTCATCCACTCGTTCCAAAAGAGATCCAGCACGCGCCGTCCGGCAGCTGTGAGCTGTACAATAAGAGAGGAAAATAAACGCGAAATCTGACAAGAAACTGCCTTAGTGACGGGCAACTGATTAACTTATTCCTTACGTCCATGCGAGAAAGAAAGAAATTTGAATTAATGCACAAATTAATTACACACCTCTAAAATACATCAAAGAACAAGAAAAGACGAAAGAAAACCATTTGTCTCTTACGTCATGAAAGAAAGAAAGAATGAAAGAAAGAAAAAGAAACAAGGAGAAAGAAAGAAAAAAAGAATAAAAACAAAAAACAATCTTCTTTTAGGTCTGCATTGTAACAATGTCATCGCCAAGCAGCGTTTTTTTAAAAAGCATATTCACTCTTTTTCATTTTCATCATGACATCTACTCACATCAAGGTTGTCCCCACTGACAAGTGCAGCCTTGACCCCGGCGAAGAAGGCCTGGTCCCAGAAGCCCCAGAAAAGGATGCCCTCCACTGCCTCGTGACCGTACAGGGCTCGCAGGGCTCGCTCATAGAAGTCGGCTCTCTTGTTCTCATCGTCTGCCTCCACCGTCAGCTCCGTGGCCCAGATGGGCACACCCGCCTGTGCCAGGGTGTCCAGACGCGACTGGGGAAGGAAATCTCAGCTTGATTACTTCCTTGCGAATTATTTGGGCGACGTATACAATATTACGTGCGCCTCTTTTAAGATATAGATAATGTATATGTAAGATAGACATTTTTACTGGTCAAAACGGCCTACACTGGCGAAATCATCGTCAGATCATAGGTTTTACATCGTCGTCAGCGTTTTTCTATTAGTACTACGTCAACATCAACGTTGGCACGCAGACAGTGACGTGTGTGTAAGTGGAACACAGTAAGTAGATGTTGCACGCTTTGTAAGCAGCATCGTGCAAAGTTCACCGACAGTAGCTTAAATGCTTGAATTTGTAGGACTGTTACCCTCTCGATTTCAAGTTTTTTGATTACTATTAGTAGAGAGCGCCAATGGAAATGGCTTACCTTGATTATCGTGGGGGAGGGTTCAACTTCAGGTGTAAAATGGCACTGGACACCGAGACCAGACAGGCTGACGTTGGCAGCTTTAAATTTACGAGCTTGGGCCAGGTAAGCCTGTCAGGACAATGACACGTTAGGAAATGAGACTGTTGATAAGCCTAAAAAAATAATGAAAGTATATTTAAAGCATTTACAAAATTTTGCGAAACAAAAAAACAAAAACAAAACAAAAACAAACTAAAAACACCATAACGAGATCAAAGCTAAAAAACAGATGAAAAGTCAAAACAAACAAACAAAAAAATGACAAAAAGTAAAAAGACAAAAAGTAAAACAAAAAGACAATTAAATAAATAATCACAGTAAAGATGCGTATGACCGGGTACAAACGTCCATGTCAGGACTCACTCCAGTCGAGTCGCCTCCAGCCACAACGCCGTAGTCGTTGAGAAACAACAGCGCGTGGGGGTCAGCAACGTGAGTTTCGCGGAAAAGTTCAAGGTCGTAGTCGAGGTCACGAAGTTGCCTTTGGAACCAAAATCCGTGCAAATTCTCGTTGTTAACATCCCAGTGTTCCACCCTGAAAACGGAACACAAAGTGTCCACACCAGACGGAAAGGGAAGAGCTATGAAGTCGATCAGCTAATTATTCCACATGCAAAGATTGTCGGCTGAGGACATGCTGTGTGGATTCTGCACATACATCTTATATAGGAGAATATATTCAACATATTAGTAATAAATTATTATTACACTGCTCAGTTTTCTAGTCTAAACACTGTACCTTAATATAGAGTTAAAAGTTTTCTACATAATACTATTATTAGGAATTTAATCACAGTTTGCAGTTAAGCTAATGGTTAAGATTTCTTTTCTTGTAATACTGTTTTATGATTATGTTTTTTTCTGCGTGAGTCTTTTATTCTGAGAAAAGAAAGATTACAGCCAACCATAAACTATACAAGTTACAAGTGTCGGGCACACACAGGCTTGCAGATTTGAACAGACAAAAAGAGACCCCATCCCAGAAACATGAGGTACAGAGCATTTCTATTTTAAGATATTGAAACGTAAATTTCAGTGCACAAATATGTCATGATTCATTGTTTTCCGACATTAATAAAAGAAGCTATGTTGACAAATAATAATATTAACAATAAGTGCAAGATTTGTATAGCACGTACTCACAGTCCAAAGGAATATGCTCGTAGATCGTAGAATAAAAACGAGATATGGACAACATATATTGGAATAAACAAACAAACATATTTAAAATGAATGATGGAAGGAAAAACAATTGCATTACGTGTTTAGAAAGGATAGTTCTAGGAGGAATCTGAAGAAAGAGAATACCATAAGGAAAAGAGAGTGGGGAATTGGTGTTTTACTTCAAGCCAGCAACAAAGGCTACATCACGGTAGCCCTGTAAACAGATGCCACACGCAGAGAAGGAGCAGCGAGCCCGAGACGAGAGCTGAACCGAGAACAAGCAACTCTCACTGTATTGGTGACAAGTGCTAATCATTTCACCACCAAACCGCCTAAAGGAAAGAAAGAGGAAGTACGTACAGTCCGCGCGTGAGGTTGCACGTCCACTGGATGTGTTTGCGGACTGTAGCCCGCAACTCTTCGCCTGTCTGGCCCTTGATGTAGTCTGGTACAAACTCGTCGATAGACCAGACAAGATTATGTCCCCTGATTTTTAGACTGTTTAAAACACACACACACACACACACACACACACACACACACACACACACACACACACACACACACACACACACACACACACATTAGCTTCATTTTCTTGCTGTTTTATTTCAACACTATCTCAAGCGGAAAAAGTGAGTGGAGGGATGTGGGCAAGAAAGAAACGAACTAAAAACAAGAACAAGGACTCAGTGCATCTTTCTGTGTTGTTGTGTTGTTGTATATTGCTGCAAAAGATATGGTGCTATACTTACCCGTGACTCTTCAGGCCGTTTAGAGTTTTTACAGCTCGGTCGTACTGCAAGAAACCCTGTGGTGGAGAGAAAAAACATCTCTTAGGAGTGTGAAAGTAAAAAGTGTGTGTGTGTGTGTGTGTGTGTGTGTGTGTGTGTGTGTGTGTGTGTGTGTGTGTGTGTCACATCAGCGATTACATTCCTGGCATAAGTAGCATTCGCCTTGGGGTGAATGTAAACTATGGTAAAGAACAGCTGAGAAAATTCCCTTGGAAGGCAGACATGACGAAAGGGACAGCGGTTCAATATCTGGAATGAAAATCTTCTCACGCAGTACCACACTTTTGCAATACCTTTGGCTAACATACAAACATACAACCCGTGTAATAGCAGAGAAACCCAGAAAAACTACAGATCGTCGCATCACTATCTTTCAGCCTCCTTTCGGTTGAGGGAAGCAAGCAGGTCTCTCATAGTCCTCCATGCACCAGACGTAAGCAAACTCATCCATTTTGTTTTGCTAGTAGCGTAGACTGTAATGGTGTGTGTGTGTGTGTGTGTGTGTGTGTGTGTGTGTGTGTGTGTGTGTGTGTGTGTGTGTGTGCACGCGCGAGCTTGCGTGCGAGAATTTTACACTAATTAAGAGACAATAATTTCCTGGATTTTCTTACGTGTAACTGATTATCGGCTTATCAACAAATAGAGAAGAACTAAATGTTTTTACAAAATTTTACAAAATGCTAAAGATGTTACTGAAATACATGTACAGTTGTGATGATGATGATGATGATGATGATGATGATGATGATGATGATGATGATGATGATGATGATGATGATATTATTTGTCATACATTCATACTTTGATATCCACACAATTTCGTAACAAGCACCAAACTCGGACACTTGTGTAAGCACATTGCTATGATTGCAGCTAACTGTTCAACACCTGTAAATACTAAGGTCAGTCATAAAACTGCATCAATGTATGAAAACGGACCTGAGTCGGTTCGAGTTGTTCCCACTTGAGTGCATTCTCCAGTACGGCCCAGTTGAGGTTAGTGTGGATCCAGTCACGGTATTTCTGGAGGTTCGGATCCACGTACTTCCATGAGTTTATGGCGCTTCCGAATGGGAAGGACTTCCTTGTTTGATTGATCTGTAACATGCACGCAGGTGGGCGTGTATATAAACATAGCGTGTGCAGTGCTGTATATGTACAATCACTTTGCGAAACCAGAAGGTTAAAGTTCTCCACGTTTGTGTCCCACGATCGATTTACAAATTGTAACCGCATCTGTGTCAGTTTCAATGATAATTTCAAATACCCATGACTCCGTTATTTTAACTGATATAAAATGACTCAAGGCAATTTAAGGATTTAAAAAAATATTGCTATGAGAGTAAAGGGGTTTAGTCATATTTTCTTGTAAATATACGAGAAAAAGATTTATAAGACTGCGTAAAAACTGCGAGCAAATAGTTAAAAGTACTCATCTAGTAACTATTTAACAATGATTAAAAAATGTGTACAGATATGTGTTAACTGCTGCTATCCATTCACGAGTTTTGGTCTTCTCCTCTGTTTATTGTGGTGTCAGTAAAATGGATAATTGACAGAACTACGGAGACCACTCATGTTTTAGGACGACCACTCCACTCATTCGTAATCCAGTTCCTTCTGAGGCTACCACGACCACAACAAGCCTCTAAAGGCACCTTCCACAAAGTGTGGTACTGGGTCACGTGGCCAAACCAGACCAGCCAGCGCTGCTTGACTGTTGCAAGTAGAGGTTCCTGGTGTCCTACGAGTGTAGCGACTGTACTTAGTACAATGTTATTGTTTATATGTACTCTGTATGAGTATGAGATCCAGAGCAGCCTCTATAAACTGATGCTATGGCTGCGCCAGCCTTGTTATTGCCGCTGTTGGTGTCGCAATCGTGATGCGGATATCTGTCATGGAGCTGCCTTCTTTGGAAGGTTGGCTCCCAAGTTCTTAAAACTGTTTATCTTTTCGAGTCGTACCCCGTTCTGATTTCCAGACTGAACGAAGTCTTTGCAAGGGGCTATACGGTTAAAGGGAGAGAGTCAATATCCGAATAGTCGGTTACTTCCCTTTAACATGTTTGCGGCTGTGTGGAGGAAAAAAACCCATTCTAATCCGGTCGAAGAGAGAAAAGATTTTCAAAATGACTGTTTTCTGTTTTTCTTTCGGTACAACTTACTTGGAACATTACAGCGTGTTACGGCTCAAAGCAGCACATTATAAGATACATGCACTTAATTGTTCTTCCCTTGAATCTATGGAAATAATTAAAGAGTGTCACTTAATCGTTTAAAGTTTATTGTCAGTGGGACTAATGAGCCACAGGGCGTCACCTGCTAATACTAACAAGGGAAGAAAGCTTCTTCTAAATCTGATTGTCTGTCACAAGACTTTGGCAATACCTTTGGCAATCTAATCGTTGAGCTTTATTTGACACCGTATTCCCTACCCCTCTCATCTGTCACCACACAGCTGAGGATAACTAATAAGCAATCAACATCACCATGCCATATAATGTATATGTATGTGTGGTTATACTATGTCTATAGATAGTACAGCATAGTACTGAAAAAAGAGGAGAACATACCACAATTCGGACATCATGAGGCGAAACACCGCTTGGTATAGTCACGCTGAAAAAACATGCAAGAAACGTAAAGCATCAGGATGTAAAAAAACCCACCTGCTCTCAAGTAGTTTGCATCCCACACAATTTATTTTTATTCTTAGACTTTTCTGTTGGCAGCTTTCATCTTCAAAGCCTGGAAGGAAATCATAAATAACTTGGAACGTAACGATGAGGTATTGATAGATGTGAATAGACAGGCATCCAAGTAGGTCAAACCGGCAATAGATATAGGTCAACATATATATATATATATGTATAAAAATCGAGAAAGATAATATATCTATGTGTCGTGTGTGTGAGTGAGGATATATATATATATATATATGTGTGTGTGTGTGTGAGAGAGAGAGAGAAATCAGGTTCGCACTTATCGCTGCAAGAAACGCGAGATGCATGCGCAAGCTGAAAGTGAAAGGGGTGAACACGGTTCAGACGTCTTTTCAAGCGCTCTGTTGTTACAGCGATTAATTGCAGTTATTTTTTGTTTAATTAATCAGCCTCAAGCTAAGTTTTACTTTTCTGATAAAGCAAAGTGTACAGATTCTTGTGGTTAAAAAAATTGTGATCTTATGTGACCATGCGGCAGTTCACACTTTGTGGTTTCGTGCTTCGTGCGGACTCTTCCTGACTACATTCATTCAGTTTATGGCCAAGCGTGTGCAGTATTCACTCTGTATGAGATTTCGAAGGATTACAGTTCGCAACAAATTTGATGTTGTGGTTTTTGGGAACAGCTTTCTTATAGGGGGGGGGGGGTAACACGACGGCCATAACAAAAATGGCCTACCTGTAGGCGGAGCTATGCAAAATACTGACGTCACTACCACGTCACTCATCTTCCTTCTGCTTTCCTCGCTAAACTCCCTTGATATCGTCTACTCCATCTTCTTCTAATCCTTACTCCAATTTTTCCGAGAAATAGTATCCAAAAAAATGAACAAAGTTTGTCCTGATGTCGTCTGCTCCATCTTCTTCGAATCCTTACTCCAATTTTTCCGAGAAATAATATCCAGAAATAAACAAAATTTGTCCTCCCCCGAAAATTGCATAAATCTATCACATCACTAAGTCTTCCACTAAACTCAAAACAAACATCCTAGTCACTTCTCCATCCATTCTAAACTTGTTTCTGCTGTACTTTCCAGGCTCCACACCTCTCAACGTTTCTTTGAAAGCCACAATTGCACCACAAATTTCCCCCAAATTTCCATCCACACTCGCCATCTTGTCTCCTCTCGACTTTCTCTCGTCTGCTAACATGAAATCAAATCAACAAACTTTCCCGCACCAAATGTCACATGATTAAAACCATCCCAAAATCAGCCAATCATTTAACACACCTCAATGTCAATCATCATAACGTCACTCGACCAGTCCTCCACATTTGTCGTCTGCTCAATTCACTACAATATAACCTAACCCTAACCCAAACCCATAAACCTAACCCTAACCCAAACCCTACCCCTACCCTTACCCCTAAACCAAACCCTTAACCTTGCCCCACTTCATAAAGTGTGGTCTTTGTTTGAACATGGTTTCTGTGTCAATTTTTTTTTTTGAAAGCGCATTGAGTCGACTCTGAAGTTGAAAATTGTGCTATATAAATCTACTTTAATAATAATAATAATAATAAATCACACACAACACCAACCAACGCCCAAGCTCACACCCCTCTCAAACATCGATCCTACCCGCTCTCCCCTCTCACAATATAGCATAGCCCGCCCTATGACGCAGCCAGACCCCCTATATGAAAGTTCTGCCAAACTGGTAATTATGATAAAGATATAAAACAGTGTTGACTGAGATGTTTTAACAGCGGCAAGAAAAGATTCACGCCGGTTTTGAATCAGTGAAACTGCAGTTAACATCCGTACAAGAAGCTCTTAACGGGCTAGGAACATATTATCGAGCTGCGTGCCAGAGTTACCTGCTTGAAGGATGAATTTTGTGGAGTGAGAGAAGAGTATCAAGAAACAACGAGTGCAGTCACAGACATGGAAGGCAGATTACAAGGGTACATTTAAGTGGTGGACGATAAGATAGACAAGCTAGAGGCATTTTCGAGGAGGGACAACATCAAGTTCTTTGGAATTCCGGAATCTGAAAACGAAACTTTTAGGCTCCAAACAATGTGACTTCATCAATAAGCCTCGCCCTATGATCGCCAAAGTTCTCCGCTGGTCTGACAAAATGGATGTGTTAGAGAAAGGCAGACCCAAACTGCGTGAAAATAGCTGGTGACCTCACGACTCGCCAATAACAGGTGTTAAAGGACCATCGCAGTCAGGGACTATATGGATATTACAGAGGCGACAGATTGATTGTAGCAGGACCTACACGTCACCATGACAACGCGGAACAACACGCTAGGGAACCAGCAGCGAGGGACAATCTACCCAACACGGATAGCCGTACTCAACAAAGAAGAAAGCACATTCTTACTGGAAGTTGATGTCGCTTTTTCGCACTCTGTTGATTACCTCGTCAGTCCTTTCCCGCCAGTTATCGCTGCTGACGTCAACTTCGGTCATCGATGCCTGATCCACGACGAAGTCGACGCCGGGTTCAGGCCCTTGGTAGTAGAACGTTGCTGACTTGAAGGCTGCAACACATGGCATCACATTACTCTTCAATATTGGAATTTCCCTTGTGGAGTACCAAAGTTGTATTGATGTACACAGATGATTCTCATGGTGCACAAACAATTTTAAATATCGATAACATTAGACATGGTTCACGACCATAGTGAGTAAAGAAGACTTGGAATTTGCTTTTTGAAGCTTTGCCAATCTTTGAGCCCTGGTGTGGTCATGGTCTTCAGTTAACTAGTACAAATGCGCAAAGTAGAAGTGAGATAAAATTTGTCTATCTTGCTCAAATGAATGCTGTCCCTTGAACCATATATATATATATATGCCCTGATTTATTGTCTGGGCGGCTCCGATTAGTCATCTATAGTCCCCGTGTTGGAACTTGTAAGGTGATAGTGTCTCAGTATTCGCAATGCCCTGTATTTTTTTATGTTTCATAAAGTATCAACGTTGCATGCACTTCGTATTCTTGAACTGCTTTAGTTTTTGGATTTCCAAACTGAAGAGGTTAATGTCAATCTGTTCATGTTCCATAGTGGGTCACATGACATTATGAGTAGTAAAATGGCTACTTGGCGGCTTCAGCGTTCGATTATAGCGAGGGCCTTAGTCTGCTCAGTAGCTTTACATCAGTGATTATAACGAGCTCAGTAACTTTACATCAGTGATTATAACGAGCTCAGTAGCTTTACATCAGTGATTATAACGAGCAGTGACCATGTGCCGCCGTCTGCACAAGACAAAGACGATTTGCAACTCTGAGACTGGAGACGACCACAGGTACAGACTGTAAGCTTCAAGCAACAGGTGCGTCTCTATCGTCAGGTGTCAGTCTACCTACCCATATTTATGAACAGTTCTCTTCTGTCACGCGCAGTCCTCCAGTCTAATTTTTTTCTCCACAAGTAACGATTCTTTTTGGACATCGAGTCGTGATAAATAATAGAAACCTTGACATCACCTTTTGCTGTACTGACAGCAGTTATTTCCCCTGTTTCCCCTCGACCTGTGTTTTCCGTGAGACTCAATGAATTAAAAAAACGGTTTCTGATTGCTTGCACCTTTCCGATTCTCTAAATCAGTCACAAGCTATGACCTCGAACTTTTTCATGCTTTGCCACATTTTCCTTGTTATGATTATGTCCACTGGTCCATTTTCATGATTATTTCTCCTTGTACTTTTTTGACAATTTCCACTTCGTAATATTCAAAAAATGACTTTCACCTACATGAAAACTACAAGACTTTGAAGGCTGCCAATCTAATTTAGTGTTCCTTAATCTCTCTGATCTTATAGATAATAAAACTGTGTAAATCGATAAACTTTATAAGATGAAAGAATGCGAATATTTTAATTATTTTTTTTTATTCTTGCATTATTCCATAAATCTTCAAACCTTGACTAGGGGTCAGGAAGTCTCCTTGCATCAACACCCATCCGTCAGCAACGGTGACCATATTATGCTGAGCCCCAGTGATGTAAGTATAGCTTCCATCTGCAAATGCAAACAAACGTGGGATCGTTCGCCAAATTAACATTTTTTAGGTCGCCTTTGTAAGTGTGTGCAACTTTTTAAAATGATCCGTTGGAAACAATACATAAACTATGATTGCTAATTAGCCACAGCCAATCATTTTACACTTGCCTGTCAGAGCGAAACTGATCTCCAACATGAGGGTGTGACCGACTGCATCGGGCAGCTGGTTGAGCAGCTTCATGTAAGTTTGCACCTTGTAGTAAGTCCCGGGCTTAAGCTGCACGTCCTGCGACGGCCCCATGTAGGACTCGGTCCTGAAACATTCAGAATCAGGCTAAGAGACAAATAGAACATAGCGAAGTATGGAGTTTATTCAGAGTGTGGAAAGTATGTCCAGTCACCTGCCAGACGCCTTGAGAGAATGAGCACCAAACCGCGAGTCTCCTGGAGCAACAAGTTCACATTTAAAATTCCAGCAGTTCCAGTTGTTCATGGTCTCAAAGCCGCCATTGAGAAGCTGCTCTCCTCCCACTAGACAAGTCAGCACAACCAGGAGGACGCTGGCCCTTGTCCAGATCTCCTCTTGTCTCCACATGGTAAACAGGTAAGCAGGAATGGCACACCTTGCAGGGAGATGGGTAACAAGTATTACCTGCCAATTGTAGCAACTATTTGGTTCAAAGTTAGTAACTCCCAGACTTTTAAAGGCTCGTTATCCGCTTGTTTTTAGGATGTCAAAGTACTGCACATATGGTTTCATACATTCAAAGGTTTACTTATCTGATTTCATTTTAGGTGCTTTGAACAATGTCCTTGAATTTCTAAAAATACACACACTTCACTTTCTAACAATGGATTTATTTTAGTTCTGAAGCTGAATTTGGATATCACGTGTCCTAAGGATTATTTTTTTATTTTGACTTTAATCTGCCATAATTTAGTGCCTGTCCATAAGATGGTTTCCATATAAAGAAGAGTCGGAAGTCTACTTCTCAAAGCTTTAGTAAGAATTCTTCTTCGGACAGACACTGTGTTAAGGCCATTAGAGTGTTGCCCCCTTGTTCACATCCAAATAAGAAGCGAATACGCACGCACGCACGCACGCACGCACGCACGCACGCACGCACGCACACACGCTGGATTCAGGAGTTGGTTAGCTGTTTTAGATTCCAGCTATGTTTCAACACGAGAAACTTATCGAGTCAGCCTAGCACTGAAAACACACTAATTTCTGGTTTGTTTGAGACGATGGCTCTGTTTGAATATAAATGAAGTTGAAGAGATTTCAGGTTAAGTATCACAGACAAAGTTGTGATTTGCCGAAGCTTCCTGGATAAAAAGGTCTGTCCTCTTGGTGTTGATGATGCTTTGTGTGAGGAGTGATTCCACCTGAAGTCGATTTCACATTATTGGGTAGCACGGCGGGGAAAGAGAAGGTGGAGAGTACGGGGTATGGAGAAGGAGGGAGTAAGAGTAATGGACTTTTCTACTTTTCCTATTCCCCCTTGTTTTCTACTTGTATGTCTGAATGTATGTATATCTGTGTGTCTGTATATCCAATCCATCCGTCCATGTATCTGCTTATAATAAAGAAAAGGCAGATCTCTGTGCCACTAGTTGTTTCGTATTGATGTGTCACTAAAACAGTGAGAAACAATCTCACAGTTATCTGACAGCAAGAACAGGCTGTCAGTGACCCGGATGTAGTCCCCAGGTATAGCTGCCATGTATCTCCAATGTCCTCTAAAAGAGAGCTAAAGAGTGTATTGGTTCATATTACCAGTACTGGTTGCCAGAAGAACACACGCATGTCTTTTTTGAGAGAAGATATTTGTTACCGTTAGAGCTTGAAGTTCTTTGGAACAGTTCATCTGTCTACTTGTTGGTACTTGTATGTCGTTATGTAACTGCGCAAAGTTCCTTGAAAAATACTTGTACAGTATGTTGATACAAACGAGTCATTTAGACCAACGGAAGCAGAAGGACTAACTGACAGATAGGTAGCTGCCACACTTCAGTTTAAAGACCAACCGGAATGGTTTGCGTTTTGTGCAGATATCAGTAGATATAGGCGATATAAACATAATCTGTTAATTTCAGCCTCCAAAGCCTATCCGTTAATTAATTATTCGCTAGCAAAGTACGCGATTCGCACATTCGATCAACTACGTCACACTAGTGCATCATTCATTACATTGACAGCAGTCAACAATAAACAGAGAGAGAGAGAGAGAATGAGCGACAGTTAGGATTATTCGGACGATGAAAGTCTGTATTTCTCGTGCTAAAGTAGCAATTTTTCTGAACCATGAGAAATGCAGACTTTCATCGTCCCAATAATCCGAGCTGTCGCTCATTCTCTCTCTCTCTCTCTCTGTTGTTGACGGCTGCGGGTGTTGTGAATGGTGCACTAGTGTGACGTAGTAATAATAATAATAGTGAAGATTTTTATAGCGCATATTCACACTCATAGAGAGCATGCTCTTAGCGCTTAAAACGAGGAAGAGACGTGGACTAAGTAGATACAGAACAAAGGGGACGAAAGAAAACGACAGTACACTGTTAGCTCCGCTTGTTGATCGCAGGTGCAAGTCATAGCGATTAATTAATTAACGGATGGGTTCTGGGGGCTAAATTTTACAGGTTAGTTTTATATAATATACATCTACTGTTATTTGCAAAAAAAAAAAAAACGCAAACCATTCAGGTTGGTCTTTAAAGCAATGTAATAATAAAACTCCTGCGGTGTGGTTTGGCGTCACTGAACACGCCGGACTGTCTTCTAGCGTTTTCTTCACCTTCTGAGCTGATCATCTTCTGCTAGCATCAACAGTCAAAATAAACGCACCAACTCTTCTTCCTGTTTTCCCAGCTGGTTTATCGCATTTTTTATTTACATTTTTTGACCCTCTGGATTCTACTGAGTGTGTTGCGCATGTCACTTAGGCGGTCACGTGGATTGTGACGTCATGAGCAGTTTTGCCCAGCGTGAACCTCTGGGTGAGGCTGCCCTTGGCACTGCCCTTGTACACCACAGTGACCTCGTAGTCGCCGTGGAAACCGCGCACAGTATGCTGGGAGTTGGACGAGGTCGGGGTGAAGGTCTCATCTGTCATCCACTCCTCCTCCAGCAGCTGCAGGACGCGCTTCCCCGCCGCCGTCAGCTGCAACATGTGCAACAGCCAAGTGTGACCCGGATGAATCATCAGTGCAGAGAAAACCTGGCCAGAGGTTGACACTACATTGGCATTATCTCCCGAGCGATGACAAAGTAGTAATTTTAAAACTAGCTTTCTTAATTTTTCTTCTGTCCTCTCTTTTTCTCTTTTTGGAGGTTTGTTTTGTGCGCGCGCATGTGTGTATGTGTGTATGGGTTACTGTTGGTATGGATGAGGCGCAAGCCAGTGTGCACGTATTGAAAAAAAGGAGATACAGGTTAATCGGTTGCTTCAGTAAATGAGATGGAATGTCTCCTAGCCATGGATCTTCTAGGTAGTGGAAATCAAATATTCAGTTTTCGCAGAGCAAAAACGCTCTATAAACGGATTCTACAACACGGCAATTAAACTTGAAAACAACAAAATTTTTTGTATAGGTACTAGTAAACAGATAAATGGGCTTATTTCTCGGTACAAGCTGTCTGTGCTGTTTTAATTTCTTTGTAGGCTTCTACCCTAATAATGTCTTTGAACTCTCTTCCAATACATCTAAGCCATACAACTCCGTCTGATGTTAACTATCCCTATCAGCAGAACAACAACATAATTTTGGTCACAGTCTCACAGGATGTTTAGTTACTGTGCTGCAAAACAGTAGAACTTTTTTCCCTTCCATATCCGTCACCTACCCACCATCGAATCCTGTATGTTCCTTGACGAGCGTGATCATGCGCTGTATATATCACACGATTATTATTAACGACACAGAAAGCACGAGAGGTGTAAGGGGACAGAAGAAAGTCTCACGTCCAGGTTGTCTCCCCTGACGAGAGCAGCCTTCTCGCCGGCGTAGTGCGCCTGGTCCCAGAAACCCCACAAGAGGATGCCCTCCACCGCTTCGTGGCCGTACAGGGCTCGCAGGGCTCGCTCGTAGTAGTCGGCTCTCTTGTTCTCATCGTCCACTTCTACCGTCATCTCCGTGGCCCAGATCGACACGCCCGCCTGCTTGAGGGTGTCCAGGCGGTACTGCACACACACATACATACACACGTACACAACGTACACATAAACATACACACTACACAACGTAGACGTCGTCAGTCGCAGTACTGCTCCCACATGATGTCACTAGTCGCCCAACTGATCACAGAGATGTACGGGAGGTCAAGGACGTCAGAATGGATAGAGGTATTGACCTTACTACACGTACCTTCACCAGGGCTGGGCTGGGCTCAATGTTGTACGCAAAATGGGACTGAACCCCCATACCCCCGAGGCCAACGTTGGCAGCCTTGAACCTCTTCGCCTGCTCCAGGTAGGCCTTCATATACACACATAAAAACACACATGATAAATTACGGGGGTAGTGTAAGGATAAAAAGTCTTTATTGTTCGCTAAAGCTGAGACTACAATCACGGACGTGTAGAGGTGGACTGATGACTGTCTACTTAGACCAACGCTTAGCCTCTTGCAAAGTTCTCCGGTGTTAGTCTCGGCGAGCTTAAGCCATGAATGAGACTAAACCATAAGTTTTGTGCACACAAGCCTCGTTCTAGCAATTAACTGAAAATAAAGGTCTGCAAACAGTCCATTAATGCAAGTTTATACTACAAAACATTGACATGGCTTTACTTACATTGGTGTGAGGCAATAAGCAAAACACAGAGGTTTTTTTCATTATGGCGTCACATAAAACAGAGAAGAGTATGTTTACCAGTAGGAGTGCTGCAATGAGGGCGAAAATGAATAACGTAAATGAATGGTGAAAAATGCACTAAACTGGTAATTATTTCCTCGTAAATATAACACGACTTCACGAAATGGCTCAAACAGAAGTTGATAGCAGTGACTCACCTGTGTTACACCGCCACCGGCAACCACGCTGTACTCATTGAGGAAGAGAATAGTATCCGGACAAGCTGCATGTGCGATGCGAAAGAGCTCCAGGTCATAGTCGCGGTCTTGGAGGCGGTCCTGGAACCACCAGCCATGGAGGTTCTCATTGTTGACATCCCAGTGCTGGAGGCTGACAAGGGCGGACAACAGCGTTAAGCACGTGCAAGCTTCGACAAAGACAAAGTCACCGAGGTGAAGCGGCGTTTAATATCCCTACGAGACTTTCACACCTGAGATTTGTGACAAATTAAAAATATGCAGAAAGTTATCGAAACGCTCATGGAAGTGACAGACAGACAGACAGACAGACAGACAGACAGACAGACAACTAAACAAACCCATAAACTTACTAGCCTCGCGTCATGCTGCACACCTTCTCGATGTGTTGTCTAACTGTTGTTCGAAGCTGGTCGCCGGACAATGCGCGGACCCATGGGGGGATAAAATCCGTCGAGGCAGACCACACCAGATTGTGACCTCTGACCTTTATCCTGTTGATACAAGAAAAAAACATCAATACGCTGCTTTTGACTGAATTCACTTAACGACTTAGAATCAAAATTCGACGACGACGACGACGACGACGCCCCAAACACACCTATATATATATATATATGGACTCGTACGACAGTGCAAGATAATTGTCGAAAAGATAAAAGACAAGGCAAAGCACGACGAGGCATGCCAGCAGGAAAAGAAAATCGAGCTTAAATCGATGTTTATCTTACCCATGACTTGTCAGGCCCTTGAGAGTCCCCATTGCTGGTTCTGACTTAAAGTTACCCTGTAATAAGGTTCACAAACAACAAATTAAGAACATTCCTTCTTCGAACGGAATGAAATGAATTGTTTCGATTAGTCCATATCTCTCTTGGGTTTTCAGTTGTGTACGTTTTTACGAGTGTAACCTGCTAAAATGTAATCTCCTGCAAAACCCAGTTAACAATTTGTTCTTCAAAAGCATCTCAGACAATCTGAGTTTCTCAGAGGATTTAATCATCGCTAAACTTGTCCTGCAACTCCATCCATGTGTGCTAGTGGTAGAAGGGGGTCACCTGGTCCCACTCGAGTTGTGTCCACTTGAGTGCGTTCTCCAGTACGGCCCAGTTGAGGTGAGTGTGGATCCAGTCCCGGTACTTCTGCTGCGTCGGCTCCACGTACTTATACGCGCTGACGGCGCTGCCGAAGGGGAAGGACTTCTTTGTCTGCTTGACCTGTAACATACAAGCACACATGACAGATCCCTCACACGCACTTACGTAATATTAGAAGACAAATTATTGTTAAATGTTTTCTTAAAGCTGTCAGTTCTTTTTTTTATGACGGTCACAACACAGCACTAACAACATCCTGAACCGCACCTTAATTTGCACCTGTGAAGGTGTGACGCCTGAGTCAGTCGTGATTCTGTAATGAAACACACACACACACACACACACAAACACACACACACACACACACACACACACACACACACACACACACACACACACACACACACACACACACACACGTTTAAATAAAAAGTATATTTTACGGGAACTAAAATTGGAAGTGAATCTCAGCTTGATTTTCCAAAGCAGATGGAATATTATTGTAATCTGAAACAGGCCTGGACACTGACTGTAAACAATGAGCATACATTAGATACTTTAGGATTTCTTTGTAAGGTTTGAACCCTGACATCGGGCTAAAAGAGAGAATTAGTGTCAGCACCTGAGACAATATCAGAGCCATGCGGCTGGCCCTGTAATCACATTCGGACGAGATGAAGGATCCTCATTTTGAAAATTAATATCATCAATTATATTTGTCATTTTAAACCCGACAGCTTTGGAAGTCAAGCAGATGTTTACAGCGTGCACTACTCTGATGTTGACAAAATAACTATAATAAGAAACGATTAAATTGACCATAATATGATTACATACGAACCATAAAAGGATATAGACCGTAATACAAAATGAATACCCTGACCAGTAATAACTCAGGTTTTTATACTAGCTGAAATTAATATACGTTAACTGCAGTAATAAATGTTTGTACGAAGTGATTCATGATAACACACTGACTGCAGTAAGATAGATAATTACACTCTGACTGCAGAAAGACGTGCATAATAACACACTAACTGCAATAGACACGATAGTACATTGATAACATTAAGATAGAATTGCACACTGACTAGAGTAAAACATGAGTACACACTAACTATTGTGATAAGACTACACACTGACTAGTGTGAAATGAATACACACTAGTGTGAAATGAATACACACTATTGTAATATGAATACACACTGACTAGGGCGAGACATGACTTCACACTGACCGTAGATGAATATCACTTTTTCTCACGCGGTTGATGACTTCGTCAGTTTGCTGACGCCAGTTGGCATCAGACAGATTTAACTCTGTGATCGAGGCCTTATCAACTGCAAACCCTACTCCGGCGGCAGGTCCTTGGAAGTAGAAGGTAGCCGAAGTGAAGGCTGTGTTGGAAAGGACAGGTCAGAAGTAAACATTATACTGACCATCAAAACTATCCTTTGGACATTAATTCAAGAAAGGAACACATTTTTGTGTCATTGCTACATAGACAATAGTAAGCGTCTGTATTCTGTTTTGGCTTCCATTCTCTGTCGTTTCTCTCATTCAACCGTCCCTTGTTGCGTCATACATTCTACGTCATTCTTACTACATCATACATCCTACGTCATAAATAAATCCGTGATGTCAATCTCCTTGCGCTCAGCTTAACTCTAACTTTGACCTAATACTGCTACAGACATCACTTCATCACAGTTTGACGATCTTCAGCAAATGCGTCATTTTAACTCGTGGGACTACTTTCGAGGACTATATTCTTGTTTACCTTCTGTGTTATGTAACCAACAGCATCCAATCTCTTTTGCCCTTTGAGAGCTGCAGAGTTTGGGGTGAAAATTACATTAAAGGAAAATTGTGCAACATTCTGAATACAATTTTTTGCGATCGTTCATGGATTCATGCCAGACCGATGGTGGGAGCCTGGATGTCTCCCTGAAGACACACCCATCCGTCAGCCACTCTCAGCATGGGCTGCAAAGCGGCGTTCATGTAAGTGTTGGTGTTATCTGCAAAAGGAAAATAAGTGGTTTAAGTGGTCTAACATTGAGATGTTACAAATTATCTGAAGTAATGTGTTCAAATAATTGTCTTGGTGACTGGTGCATCGTGCATTGCCTTGATGTAGGCGATTTAGCATCTAGTCTATTTATTATGTTAGTCAAAATGAAAGACGTGTCAGCAGTTCGATCAGTAAGAAGAAACAAAAATAAATGTAAAGCAAACTTTAACTGAATTCTCACAAAACACATTAGAATGATCATTTTTTTATGTGAGAGGTCTGTAAATTTTTTTATTAAGCTAAATATTATATTACAGGAAATAAATTTTTTGGTCGTTAATTTTTTTTGTAACAAGAGTTTTGCTGAAGTGAGGGTTCATATACATACAAGAGATTACTTTGAAAAATGTTTCTTCTTGCACTTTATTATTATTATTATTATTTTTTTACCGAACCTTTACCTACAATTTTAAACCTCTGTCAGCACAGATGAAAGGGGGGGGGACAACTGACCCGAAAAGGCGAAGCTGACCATGAGTTGCAGGGACTGGCCAACCGTGTTGGGCAGATCGTTGAGGATCTTCATGCAGCTAGAGACCCGGTAGGTCTGTCCTGGCTTCATCTGCACATTCTGTGACGGACCCATCCAGTCTTGTGTTCTGTCATAAGTCACGTGAATGCAACGATGTGATTGTGAGTGATGTAAGGTGACCAGTTACGGTGACTCTGAACAAGCAGTAAAGGGCAGAGGTCAAAGTAAAGGATTCCATAGCCAAGAAGATGGTTAATGTAAGGCTTGTAGAAGGGGAACCTCACCATTCTCTAACACCAGTCCTTATCTCCCGTGATAGATTCGGTAAGCATTTCTGCTGGTCGGCTGCTGGGTGGGCAGGCAGAGGGGTTTTTTTTTTTTTTAGCAGTTTTTGAACCAGTGCGTTAAACTACGCGACTAGAAAGCCTCCCCAAAAATGAAGAAATCGTCATGATGTCATAGATTTTTTTCTAAAGTATTTTTATGTCCATTTAATAACAGAATCTGCCGTCTGTCCTTTAACGCAAGAGACTACAGTGTGTCCACAGCTTACGAATACGTTTCGTTCCAGGAGCTGTTCGTAAGGTAAAAAGGTAAAAGATAAAGGTCATCCCATAACCTTTTCAGGTCGTTGGGGAGTGAGGTGTTAGAGACCCCACTTTTCTCGGGGCCAGCTTTTACATGAGGGTGGTGCCAATCTCCTCTCCCTCGCTGCCTTACCTTCCCCAACCCTCTAAGGAGTCAGGTACCCATTCCCGTCAGCTGGGTCGACTGGGGGGAAGTATGCTGCGCTTATCGGGAATTGATCCAGCGCGCTCTCGGTTCGGAAGCCAGCGCTCTAACCCCTCGGCCATCCGCTTCCCTATGTTCGTATGTACGTTTGTTCGTAAGTCGGTACCGAGACAGACGTGTGGTGACTACAGTACGATACATGTACAACCAGCTCTACTTTCGGACATACCGATATAAACAATAGTTTTCGGTTGTTTCTAATGTGCTTGAACAATCTTCAAGTACATGAAAGAAAGTTTAAAATAGTTTATAATTACATGGGAACTATTCTTACGCACTAACTTTAAACTTGAAGACAATCCTTACAGACGACTTTTGAGCTTGAGGTCAACTTCGTTCGTATGTACCGAAGTTCGTAAATCGAACGTTCGTAAGTAGGGGACTAACTGTATTGAATACTATATGTGTTTGACTGACATCATCATCATCATCATCATCATCATCATCATCATCATCATCATCATCATCATCATCATCAAGTATCATTCATACTGTGTTTCTGTTTTTACATAACGTTTGGATTATCAGCAGTAAAATCTCAGGTAATGTCTCGTCATAAATAACACACGGAAACCTTCACCTGCCAGTGGCGCTGAGCGAGTGAGCACCATAGCGCGAGTCTCCAGAGGCAATCAGCTGACACTGGAAATTCCAGCAGTTCCAGCCGGACATCGACTCAAAGTCACCATTCTGCACGAGTTCGCCTACGACAACAGAGAAGCAGACGGCAAAAGACAGCAGCATCCACGTAGCAGCGCACGCCATGATGTCAGACCCAACAGAAAAATGGCAGAATATTCTCGTAAGCAAAATGTCTCGTATGTCTCTTTAAAAAAAACTCCACGAAGAATGGAACCAGCAACAACAGGCTTAAATTGTGTGGCGTATTAATACCGCCACGACACAGAATCGAGATAGGAGGCCTTCTTGGTTATTTGTGGCTGGTTAGTGTGGAAGGGACTTTTTATATTCCACTTGGTTGTCATACGTCATTGACTGTATTGTCTTAATATCTCTCTTGGACCTTGACATCTACGTGCTGGTAGCGATGATAAAGTAAAATTGGGGCTGAGTGACAGAGTCTTTCATGTCGATAAACAATTCTTCCTTAGCGAAAAATAAAATTTGATTTTAAGAAAAGAGCAGTTAGAGAAAGAGACCACTAAATGTTTACTGACATCCGAGCTCCCTGAGTAGTCTTTTATAAAGAATGTGTTCACAAGGCACAGTAGGTGATGGTGGATAATAATAGTGAAGATACCCCAAACACCCCACAGGCGACCGTCATTTTAGGTCTCATCCGGGTATCGACAACTTGGGATTAATTTTCTCTGCCCAATCTTATTTTTTTCACATCTCCGCACATCTAGACTTCCATGTTCGCATTTATCCGTAATTTTTTTTATATTAATATTTGAGACTCAGTGGCTGTCTGAGTATTTGTCATTATTCTGAGCAAACAGATCATGGTCGTGAAGCAGAGACCGGGCGTGTGATTTTACTTATATTGAAATCAAATCTTAAAAATAAAACAAAACGTACTTTTCTCGCTACTTTGAAAGCAAAAGCATACTTGTAAATGAGTCTGAAAATTAAAATTATTATTACTTTGATTTAATAATGAGGTCTTAGCTACTCAGCGCTGATTAATAAGGGTTCAGCTACTGATTAATTAGGGCTTAGCTACTCAATGCTGATTAATGAGAGTTTAGCTATTCGGTGCTGATTAATGAGGGCTAAGGTACTCAGTACTGATTAATGAGGGTGTAATTTCTTAAAGTTACATAGATTCATGCTGACAGTAGACATTCCTTGCAGACGAAAAAACAAAAGATCGTTTTGCTTGGGACAGTTCTTTCTTCGACATCGCGGTACGATAACGCATCCCAGTCCGTGCAAAAGAGGTTCTTATGCGGATATATTAGTCCATATAAAACACTCTATCATATTCTAGAATGTGAAAAGTACCACTTTTGTAACAGAAAGGTATTCAGACATAGAATTTTTATTTAGAGTCTACCCACATCTTATTAAGTCTGTCGGGCTACACATGGACTTGATTTTACCCCCATCTCCCTCCCCTAGTCATTCCAGTCGTTTTTGCAGCCAAAGATAACAAGAGTCGGAGTCCTAGATACCGGCCCCTGCCACTGCACTGCCTAATCTTGAAGCAGGGCGTGTCTTCTATTGTCTTCTAGTTGCTATGGCTTATTCTTACAGCCAGGACAATCATTCGGTGTTTTGACAGGAGTGCTGTGTGTCCCCTTTGACCTTACCTTTTGCAGACAGACACAATCGCTTTCGGTTGTGCTACAGGCAGTTTTCCCAAGAGATTAATGCTAAGAATGATTAATGCTAAGAATTCAGGGTCCAGTTGCACAACACATTTCTAATTTTAAACACGTTTAGGCCTTAACTCTATTTAGATAATTAGTTTAAAGTGCACACCACCACAATTTTAGAATATTTTAAACTAAAACTACTTTACGAAAGATAAAGTTGTTTAAGTCTGACTTTCCGTCCTGTTAGTACAAATTTTTTGTATGTTTTTTCTGCAATGCATCTAAATGGCTAAGAAGAGATTTTGCTTCTTTAGAACAGTTTTAAGGTTTAGAAACGTGTTGTGCAACTGGCCCCTGGGATATAGTGTTTAAAGAGTTCTGCCTCGACATTGGATCAAACTTCTGACACTCGGCTTGAAAGGGATTTTCTGTAGCAAATGGATCCGTGACCACAACATAACCCCTTTCATTCTCTTGTTTTCTCAAATAAAAATACAAAATTCAAAATGTCTTTTTAATCTTTGTCAGGAAATTGGGGAGTTTACCGACGGTAACAGAACATCACTCAATATGTAACATTAACATAAGCTAAAAAGAGCATCACATGTCTACATGCAGTTCTAGTTCTCCATCTGTAATCATTTACATTGACACTTACAGTCCCTCTAACATGTATAAAAATATGTACTCATAATTCAATGCCATTCATTCATTAGTAATGCCAGTCTCGTTCCAAACCCAAGTCCAGTTATTCTTCTAGATAGAGAGACCTACTTATTCCAAGAAGACCCCATTTACTCACCTTCTAAAAGTCCTTTTTATAACTCTTTAACAGGCTTACATTTTTGTTCATATCCCCCTCACCTCAGGCACACTTTGTGCAGACAGCCTACCGCCCCCTCCCTCCACAACATTTTATTCAAGGACACGATTTTGTTTTATCATGATATTTTCTAGGTTTTCTCTCAAAGGTTGTAAAATGATTTAGTACCATTATGGCGCCACATTGCTGCAACAGGTTCTGACCACTCGTTTTAGTCAAACGGGATCTGATTGTCAACTCATGCTTCAGACTGCTTACACACTTTTTTTAAGTTGTGATCGTTGATCTCCATTTGAAGACGTGAACTAAAAAAAAAATAAAAAATAAAAAAACAATTTACTTACACTCAAGACTAATAAGAAAGCCAGAAGTATTCTTAGATATAGCAACCTCTGAGAAACTAAAATTTACCATATCTTCTACAAGTATATTGCAACTATAAATATTATGTATATTTTATATATAATTATATATATATATATAGTTATATATATCAAGGGTACTCGACATTGTCTCATCTCCTGACAGGCTGTCAGTTCTCTGTGCAATGGTGGACTAGACCAAAACGCAGGTGACAGTTTAAAAAGAAGGGGAGATATTGCAATACTTGTGGCCATATCTCTCTTCCTCTCTTTATCCCTTTCTTAGTCTCTCTCTCTCTTTCTAACAGGGTAGACATTGAAAAGGCGTCACTGCTATAATTTCCTGTGCATAGATTATTTTCGATGTAAAGCCACCAGTAATAACTTGTATTAAAATATATTCCACAGTTCCAACCAAAACAGTGTAAGATCTTTATGTAGACGAAAGGAGTCATCCGATGTAATTTGGTCAGAATGGGACAGAACAAACAGTGTAAAATGAGATTGCCATCAACCAGTACCTCGCCCCTCACCCAGCACACACGTTGCCACACTGCTCTATGATATTCGATAGATATATAGCTAGATAGAGACAGAAATAAAGATACAGAGACAGAGACATACATGTGCTCGCATATTAATCCTGGCTGGTCCCATAACTAGCTCCGTGCCACTCCTGTGTGCAGCAAAGCGAAGTAACTGCGCCAGCGGGTTGTCGTTACTGCTACTGAGGTGAGAATATGTGAGGTCACTGCGTGCCCAGCAGCCGCAGCTGACAGCCAGTCACGTACTGTAGCCCTGTATTCACTCCCACACGCACGCACACCACGAATGTCAATAGTCCCTAAGCACATTGCACACTTTATTAGTCACAGACCCTGTAGGTCCAGTCCCCTATCATTTGTGTGGCCTGTTATGCAACATTGCGCTTCCTGGGGGGATACTCAGCGACTGATGAAGCTGCGCTGTTACTAACGCTGCAAAACTTCCCCAGTAAGTACAATCTATTATGTGTAAAAAATGTATTTTAGCTACCAGTGAAAGAATAAGGTGTTGAGAAAGAGTTCATACATTTGAAAATGCTTCATCTCAGCTAGTTTCCTATCCGGCTTTCAGGATAGAAGAAAAAAAAAGACTACAGAAGGTCATCAGAACATTGAACATTAAACATAGAACATAGAAATAGAACATTGTAGCATTCAATGCTTTTGTGTGGATGTTAACTTTGGTGTGTCATTCTTGTTGCATGTCATCAAAACACCTTATGAATAGGATACACCCACACGCACACACGCACACACACACATCCACACACACGCACGCAAATACATAAAATTAGGATCAAATGTTCATGAAAAACTCAAGTTGCATGAGGAATTTGAGAAAAGCTAGACTCAGGTGAAGGCATCATTACAAGGTAAACAAACACACCTAGATGTTCTCTCTCCGTTTCAGCACACCTGTCGGCAGCAACACCTGTGCACGGTTTTCAATTTGTTCGCATTCTATGCAAGGTGTCAGGTGGCCTTCAATAGCAAGGTCACGTGCTTTTTGGGTTGTTTAGTTTGTTTACAAGGCATTTATTAAGCACTCACTATCAAATGCGCACAATTAGGCATTTTTAGCTTGGTGTGTCAGCACAAGAATTATGACTGCTGTCTACTGACCGTTCCTCGTATTTCTTAAGCCTGTAGACATAATGATTCACACCGGTACCAGTGTTCCATCATTAGTGATAGCATGCACAGCTGGTAAATTGAACTCTTTTATTCCCTCAAACTATTCTATCAATCACTTTTATCTCTGTCTGCGTGTCTACGTGTCTATCAGTCTATCTGCATTCGCTCAAACTATGCCATTTCATCATTGATATCAAAGTTTTACTGAATGGTTTCGGTTAGCAGTCATGATACCGTCAGATTCTCTCAGCAAATTTGACTATACTACTCACTCTCTTGTGCTTCTGAGTAAGAAATATAAACTAAGCCTGAAGTAAAGCACTTTGAATGAACTGGAAATATAAAGTATACACTGTAAGTGTACACTGTACTTGAATGACCTGTACTTATTTTGTTTGTATTTTGTTTGTTTAACTGTCCGACAATGCTTTAAAATCGTATGAAAAACACGAAAAATAAACTGGAAAATGCAAGTGTATTAATTGTTGAACCAAACCATCCACCGCACAAAGTGTACATTATGCACATGCAAACCATGGGTAGTGTGAACACTGCTCATAGGCTGCTCAGCTGGAAATATTCCTTAAATGGGGTAAAAATCGGGAAACACGTACCCAAGAAAATGTTTGACACCAGTGGATAGTGTCGGATGGCTAAGATGGCTTGTACGGTAGAGAAGTGCCCCGATGGCTGGGGAGGGGTCGGGGTGAACCCTTCTTTTATTTAGCGACTGTTTGGGACGATTTCAGACGACTTGCAGCACTGGACACCATGTGAACCAGTCCTAAGCTCTGCGTAATTGAATCATTAATACAGAAGGTCTTAAGAACAGATCTATCAATGGCAACACATGTCAACGTCAATCAGCAGACCATCTGCAACCGCCTGCACGGTATAAATAATATAATCTACCAGTGGGACAAAGTGCTCTTTACAGACGAGTTCAGGCTCGCTCTGGTTCACAATGATGGCAGACAACGAGTTGGCGGCGGCTCAGGAAAACGATTTGTCGACGTCTGCGTTAGGGACCTCGGTTGGCATGGCGGTGGTTCTTTGTTGGCGTGGGGGAGAGAATCAGAAAACTTCTATTCACCTCGTTCGTGGCACTCTGCCTGTCATCCCTTGCAGGACTGAAATTATACAGACTCTTATAATACGAATGCTAAAGGCTTGGGTCCAGGCCTCTCACTCGTTGTGTTTGCATGGTGACCAGCAGCGGTAAATTCAACAGCTTGAGTGGTCATCATGTCCACCTAACTTTAGTCCCAAGTGGCCATCGTCAGGGACATCTTTGGACGCTACATTTAGGCCAACCATTCACAAACAATAAACAAAGGCTGTCTGTTTCTGCTCTTGTAGCAGCAGTGGCTGACCATTCCTCAAGCGACTAAAGTGACATTTTTTCAGTCTGTACGAGAAAGACTACTGGACGCGCGGGCAGAGATGGTGGCCATTGCATGGCTGTGTCCAAGTGCACTGATAGTTTCTGTAACTTTTTGATTCAGGATTGAGGTTGTTTGACTGTCCCTTTCATGCAATACAAGTGCCTTTCAAACACAATTTCCCCCAAACTTCAATGTCAAATATTCAAAATTTAACTGTTACTACATGAACAGTCACAATTGTTGTGGTTGGTTCAAAGATGATAATGATTTATACGCATCCGTCTCCCCACCCTGACGGGAGGATACACTCAAACAATACACTTCACCAGTCAGGTACTTTCTCCAAAAGGTACTATACTCTAATACCTCTGTTAGATGATCAGTCCATACATTCATTCACACCTGTCGGACAGAAAAAAAGGTAGAGTGTTCCAGACTATAGAGGTAAGATGAGAAAACACTGTCCCTGGGGTTTCTGTGTTAGCTTTTTCTGGCCATTTGCTTTTTGTGAGTAATACATTTGTGAGTAGTATATTTGTGAGTAGTATATTTGTAGTTTGTTTCTGAGCCTTACCGATGGCAACTATTCCAACTAAATTGTCCGAATTGTGACTAGATGCAGTGAGGTCTGTTTATTATAGTCTATCTAATTTGCTGTGAGAGGCAGAGAAGGGACTATATTTTATAATTTACCCAGGGCAGGCCAGTAATTTTGGCGTCGACGGAAATGTCGAGGGTGAATAGTCAGCATTGCGACTGGATTGAGGCGTTGTCTACACACCGCCAGCTGTTGCTAAAACTGTAGGAACACAGACCTGTCAGGACTGACACTGTAAAATGTAGAGTCAACCAGATCTTTCACGAGTGCCACCGTAAAATATTAAGTTTAGCACAGCTCTCTTACATCTGTCAGTGGGTGACAGCCTTGATTTGCCACGACTTGTGACTTTTCTACATCAGTTAATACTGGTTTTTTTGTTTAGGAAGTATGCGTACTGTGAAAAATCACACCATTAGAAATATTGTGGCCAAAGCATTTTATTGTTCCCCCCCCCCCTTAGGAACATTAGCCGGTGTATTAAATCCAGTCTGAATTTTAAAAAGGTATTCTTTAGAGTCTTTTTTAGTTTTAGAGGAGGAGAAGGTATAACTTGAATATCATGACATATTAAAATATCACAGCTGACAGACTGCAGCTGAGACTGGGGGTCAAGGGTGAAGTATGAACTCTGTGATGTACATCAAAAGAATCGTAATTTTACAGACCATTGTGTGATACAATGTTACGGCGATATTTAGTTATTGATGCAAAAAAAACAAAAAACAAACGTGGACGTAAAATATTCACGTTTTAGTGCACAGAAAACAACCTGCAAGGTTTGTCATCATTCCACAACTGCAACATCTACCCATGCGCAAACTTCCTGATTTTTTTTTATTTTTTTTTATTTTTTTTTTTTTGGTGGTGCGGTCACATTGAAGAAAAATTCAAAGAGTAAGAAACACCAATACCTGAATAGTGCAATGCCCTTTTAATTACGTGTAGCTCTGTGTTATATCATGGATAAATTATGCAGCATGGGTCAATCACACAGCTAAGCGCAAATTATTTATACAAACTGATAAACGCATTAATTAAGGCAAGAAATATATTTATTTTTATAAACAATCCTGCCTAATCCTTCACGCGTGTTTTTGTTTCGAAGCAAAAAGAAGTCCACTGCATGGATTAACCACTATACGCTGCACGTATCCTAGCAACCTCATCTCGCTGGAGGTCAAGATGGCGGGAGCCGAGGAGGGCGAGAAGCAGCCTCTGCGACCCACGGCCCAGCCTCGAGACAAGTGGCTCCACCTGGCGTCGTACGGAGCTCGGATTTGGGGCCTAGTGACCATTGCAGGTGGAGGACCAGGCACCTCCATCTTCCATTTTTTAATTTACCCTGGCATAATTAAGCGTGGATAAAGATTCATCTTAATTTAATCTTGCATAATTACATCTATTAAGCGTGGATAAAGATTCATCTTAATTTACCCTGGCATAATTACGTCTATTACGAAGTGTTATTTGATTGCCGACGCTTCTGATATAATATTAATATTGATCTGCAACTTGCAGCAGATCTGTAGTGCTAACAGTGTATAGTTGTGTGTATACACCTGTGAGACGTGTAAGTGTTGCAGGTGTATTATGCTGACCCCATGCTGACCTCACGCGTGTTGTTTGCAGTCATGTGGGCCGCGACTGTCACCTCGCTCCAAGGTTACTACGATGTGGAGAAATATGCCATCTATTACTTGCTGTAAGTGTGTGTCTGTGAGAGCACGCATGTGCTAATTAGTACACGTGTATGTTATTGTCTTTTTGTATGCTCATCGTTTTCTGCACACTTGGAGTCCTGGGGCCACTTGCACAATACCTTTAGGCCTTAAATATATTTTGATAATCAGTTTTATGGTGAGATAATGCACCATATAATTTTACAACTATTTAAACTAAAATATTTTTCAATAAGATAAAACTGGTTATGCCAGACTTTCGTTCCCGTCAGCACGTTTTTTGTATTCCCTTGTGCAAGACATCTCAATGGCGTAGGAGCGATTTTTGAAAAAGAAGTTTCTAAATTTGCTTCTTTGGAACTGCTTAAGTTTAAGAAACTAGCCCCTGATTATGTCAGAAACTCGGTTGTTTCCTGTAGAATCTCTACACACACACATATACAGTCTTGGTCATATCTTGCTGCAGCAAAGCTTGCAGCTTGCAGGCTTTTGTATTTCTGGGGCCGGAGGTATAAAGGGGGTGAAACGTTGCTCCGGTATAAATGGGGAAACCAAGGGTAAGAGTCTTGTCTCTGAAGTTGTGGAACGGTTTGCAGACCCGGTAATCATTTCTTCATGTTGCCTTACCCTAAGGCCTAAGACATCTTTGCTACTGCTTATAACTACAGCCCCAGGGGTAAAGCTGAATCCTCGGTGTCCGGAAATCACTTTCAAGCTACAGAGACAAGACACTTGTCCTTCAGCTCCTTATGTCGCCCCCGGCAACGACTTCCTCTCGCTTTATAAACTACGGCCTCTGAATGATGACCGCGGATATAAACGGGGGCATTTGTGTGATCACGTTTGTGTGTGTGTGTGTGTGTTTGTGTGTGTGTGTGTGTGTGTACGTGCATGTGTATGTTGTGTGTGTGTGTGTACGTGCATGTGTATGTTGTGTGTGTGTGTTTGTGTGTGTGTGTGTGTGTGTGTGCGTGCATGTGTATGTTTTGTGTGTGTGTTTGTGCGAGTGCGTGCCTGTATGATTGAAAGAGACAATGGAGAACAGGAAGACAAGAGTGATGTAAAGAAAGAGAAATGGACAGTGTTCTGTAACTTGCAGGGCAGCCAGCGTGGTGCTTACGTTCTTCGAAATCACGTGGATTCTGGACAAGATCGCGTGCTGTGTGTGAGTGTCTCTCGATGGCTTATTTTGATCTGTCGGTGGTCCCACTCGTGCGATTGCTTACCCAGTCTGTGCACAGTCACTAAGTTACTTCGCTTTGCATATTGTCCTGAGTATTCAGGTCGAATACCTGGACACTTAATTAACAAGGTTACTCAAAAAATGATACTGGCACGTTACATTGACTGTCCACATTCCAACCCTATCACACAACCAGCTCAAAGACCTACATTAGACTATCTTTGACCAGCTTCCAACCTATTTGCTAAAGAGTTGCGATTGTTCCCGACAGACTACTTGTGGTACATGTAGGTATAATTGCAAACCAATTATCGCTTTTAGTGGCCATTACACTTCCATACACAAATTACCAGTTGTTAGTATTTTGCAATGTTTGATGGACCCTACTTTTTGGACAACTCCCCCCCCCCCACCTTGGGATATGTAATATGGCTTCTTCCCAAAACAGTGTTACGTAATATAACAATCAGAAGAATATGAATGATTTCTCAGACAAAATGCAGTTGCGACTGGTGAGTGCAGAGTGAGTGCTAAATGTGTTTGCCTTGGCAGTGTGAGAAGTACTTACACGTGTGTGTACTTAATGTGTTGGTAGGCGTGCAGGCTGTTGCTGTATCTGCTGGTATGGGGTGCTGTGGGTGGAGAACTGGCGGAAGTTCCTGCTCTACGCGTGTCTCAGCATCCCGCTCTTTCTTCAAGGCTTTCGATTTGTCTTCGGCGTCGTCAGCGGTAAGTCATACCACCGGTATTGGAATAATGTAGTAGCAGGGTATAGAATAATGAAGTGGCAGTTACAGGTAAGTCATACCACCGGTATTAGAATAATGTAGTAGCAGTTAGTGGTAATTCATACCACCGGTGTATGAAGAATAATGCAGTGGCAGTCAGCGGTGCGTCATACCTCCAGTGTATATAAAATAATATAGTGGCAGTTAGCGATAAATAATTCCACCGGTGGATATAGACTAATGTAGTAGTCATCGGTACGTCACACCACTGGTGTATATAGAATAATTTAGTAAGTTAGCGGTAAGTCATACCACCGGGGTATAGAATAATGTACTTGCAGTTAGTGGTAAGTCATACCACCGATGTTGATGCCCTGTGATGTATGTAAATAACAGTGTCTACGGTCATACACCCGGCCAGTTGGAGAGGCAGACGTAGTTTGACTGCTTCTGTGATGTGTTCACTTTGTGACAGACCCCATGACGAGTTTTCACTATAAGTTGTTCGCACCGTTTTCATAGATTACACACACACACACACACACACACACACACACACACACACACACACACACACACAACATACACGCGCACACGCACGCACGCACACACATCGAGAAAGGTAGAGATCAGAGTGTGCATTTCCTCAGGTGCGTACGTGTAAAAATTTAGCCTCTCTCTCAGTGTGTGTGAGAGTGAGGAGGGAGATTGTTTACTGTGTCTATAATTGAGAAGTATAAATGTTGCCATGTTACTAGATTGTTCTGCTCACTCCGCGCCTTTCTACAATCTAACCCCTCTATGCCAGGGTTCTGTTTGGTGATACTCGCGTGTCTGTACCTCCTCAAAACCTTCAGCAAAATAGCCACCAATCGGGCGCAACCACCACCGCAACAGCAGCCCGCGGTTGTGAAACACGAAATGGCTGTGCAGACCGAGATTGGGTGGGTCTCCGAGGAGCAGACACGAGGCCCAGGGCCACAAACCGGACAGCCCCTGGAACCACAAGATCCGACCGCCGGCAGAGCGGAGAGTCCTCACCAACATGGCGAGACTTCACGGGTAGACCACTGATCTCCGGCTGCCTGCTTCTTTTTCTTTCGGATTTTTTCGATCGTAGAAGACTTTACAAACGTGCGACTTCTTTATGAACTGTGGTTTTTTTTTTGTTTTTTGTTTCTTTCTTCTAGGTCTTCACAATAACAAAACAGTACAGGAGTGAACATCAGTAGATTCATTCTTCAACTTTAACAAGGAAGATATGAAATGTTTCGGCATTGCTGACGATTATTTGCTTTTATTATTTTTTTAAAACTGTATGGCTCGGCATTTGGCCTGCACTGGCTGTTATGCAGCTGATTAATAAGTGTTACTGAAAGATGAATCAACATGAACTTGAACAAGATGCAATGTTCGTAGAAAGTTGCACTCGCACATGCCATTTACGTCGAATAAAATGTATGGTATAGAAGGAGTCCCAAAAATTATTTGATTTTTGCCAAAATTACAATATCAGCACACTTAGATTTTTTTTTAAAGCTCCTGTCTTCTCAAACTTAAGCCCCATTATAGATAAGGCCTTCACCCCATTTGAGGGATGAGAGGGATTATGCAAGATATATATATATATATCCTAATGTCGCCTCATAATAATGTAATCAATACACGTGATTTAACATTTCAGTACTAGAAATAAAGTACAACACTTTTAAAACCAGAAACAGAAGGTCTGCGGCAAAATACTAATAGGATGTATGGGTAAAAATAATGACACAGCACCAATAAATACACTAGAAGTAAAGACACGAAAACATGCAGTGTCCTGACTAGAACGCAATTATCCAGAGATACCCACATATTCACACATCCGTACCCGACTACCTTTGCAGAGAAAACGTGCAAACTGTCGTGTCTGATTTCGATTACTGTCTGACATAAGAATAGAATGGAGACTTCATAAATTTTGTTCGGGATAGATCGTTCTGGTAGGTCCAAAAATCGAGTGCCTTACTGACAGTCTGTGAAAGATTTTTGGTTGATCTACCAGTTGAGAACATTTCTTTTCAGCTGAGTCTTTAAAACTTGTCTTTCAAATGCAGTTGACGAAATACAGACATCGCCACCCCGCAATAGATGTGAACTGTTTTTCATAATTTTATTCGAATGAATTAGTGAATAAAGTTTCTACTGACAACAACAAGTGACATGTTCGAATTGTTTTGTTTATTTTTAGCAGGAGAATAATAAAAAACAAAAAAGCAAACAAATGGGAAAACCAAACTGAACATAAAATCTTATTTGACCAGTTATATCCTAGTAAATGTGAGAAAGCAAACATGAACAATCAAATACGAACTTTGGTGATTTCACGTTGGCAAGTCTTGGTTGTTATTTTTTTTCAAAGACAAAGATATTGTGATATTTTATGTTTGTGGCTTCTCTGACGTTCTCGTATACGTTTCTCCACTTGTCACATGGGAGATACCCGAGAGAGTTCTTTGAGCAAATACGTGGTATCTACTTTTAGCACAGGGGCTAAGGGATAAGAGAGTAAAAAGCTAAATGACTGAAAACAAAACCTGCCAACAATTATTTTTTTTACTTCAACTGACTCTATTTCAATGTTTTTTTTGCTAAAGATTTAATACTCTTATTAACTAAGACCGCAATCGTGACATCAGCTAAGTTCCCGCGGATTCAAAGTTCGTAAATGTAAAAAAATATTGAGCATAAAACAGTTGTCATAAGAGACAGAAACTTGCGAAGCAAACTTAAGTCAGTGTTGTTGTCCCTGAACTCAGTTGCAGTGTTTCCTACGCATAAGTGCGAAACTTCTTCCAACTTAAGAAAAGTGAGGCTTGCATCAGTGGAATGTGGTCCCATCCATCTTTCCCGCTGGTTTGCTGCATGGTCACTTCAAGTGCGTCCTGTAATAATGGGGTTTTCTTGTAATATATGAACTGAGAAACTCGCGTGGTGAAGTCAACCTACAAGCAGAGGAAAGGTGTCCCCGTAATGTCATCCCTAACACTTTTCATCACTTACAAAAAAAACAAACAAACAAACAAACAAAAAAACAACAACTAAACAGCAGGACATTTTTGGGCGCTCCCCCCACTCCTTGACTGTATGCCATCAGCCCCCACCCACCAACGCCGCCCCATACCCCGCCTTCTACTTCCCTACTAGTTAGTTGGTCACTGCAAGAGAGTAATGTCCCTTCGCTTAACCGGCTGGAGGGGACTAGCTCTCAGTATTTTTGTTGTTGTCTTCTATGACCTGTGGTGAGTTTTGTCCCTATTATTTGACACATGCTTCTTTGTCTTTCTGTTTCAATGATTTTCTTGCCTGCGGCGATTTAGTTCCAACAACGGCCTTCTGCATTCCAATCGAAAGCCAGGTGACGGTTTATTACGCCATTCGTCGCATGATTTTGTTTGGATCTACAGTTTGATCTATACCTACAGACTGCATTTGCTGCGTCCCCAGCTTATCTACGATTATCTATGGACAAGAACTATTTGTATTAACTAAGCAGTTACAACATGAGATTATTCTCTCACATTACTGTAGTTTCGTCTATCGCCATGAACTGTAGACAGTCATACCTGCTGTCGGCTCTGGTTCTCGCCGTCACCTGCTGCCTGCCTTTTACATAACAGGACTGCCAGAACTAGCGGTCACACAGATCCTGTGTATAGAGCTAGTGGTCACATATATTGTGTATAGAGCTAGCGGTCACACAGATCCTGTGGATTATACTACATGCTCTGAAATACTTGCATAGCGGAGGTGTTATACATAGGGGCGTGTCTCACTGGCATCCACAACTCTCTCTCCACAATCGTTACGACTGGCGCCAGTGAACAGACTATGACTACCCCAACATGCTGTTGATTGCCTCCTGTGGCTCAATCCAGAAATTCTTGAACAGAATCTGGCTTTTCTGGTGATTTTAAAACTAACCTGATGATCGTACTACAAGAATTCGGCTGTTCTAAAACTAACACATGCAATAGCACATCCATGTCATTGAGCTTTCCGTACTAAATGAACTGCAAAATCATGAAATAAATGTGTGAGCTCACCGACAATCCTTCTCAAACAGAACGATGCGAATAATGGAGGAAGAAACATCCTGCATAAACCTCTGCATTGATTCCAAGGTTACCTTGTCGGCCATGGCGGCGATTGACGTTGGAGCGCAATCCGGCTTTACCTTTACAGCAGATCTCGACACATTAGAGAGCTGTTTTCTGAGCAAAAGACCTGCTTGTTTTGTAGTTTATGGAATTTGACATCTTCTGATGCCAATATTAATCAATGTGTATTTCGTGTCCATAAAAATCGCTATCTATTTTTTCACAGTTGATTATAGAGCACTATGCTTTAGTCCCCATGTTTTTGGTATCAATTTAAAGGTTATTTTTTCCTCTAGTAATACTAACATGTTCAACAACAAGCATGTGCATGTGTGAGAAAAGTTATCTGTACATGTGAAACGATGTAGAGAAACCTATGCATGTTTCTATTCATGTTGACGTGTCCGTGTCTCTATTTGTCCACGTGTGTGTTGAATTTACCCTTATGAATTTTAATTTTTTGCTGGTTGCTTCAAGGGCACTTTTCTCTCTTTTCTTGTTGACAGATTTTTCTTTGTAAAGCGCGGTGAGCCTGGTTTTTGCTGGGGAACTGCGCTATAAAAGCTCACATTATTATTATTATTATTACTCTGGGATAATGGGGAACTATATATTGCCAGGATTTGGCGCTATACAAGCCAACATTATTATTTCATTATTATTTGCAGCCTCGCTTACAGATTTTCAATTGGGTTCAGCAAACTGTTACCGACTACTGGCTTCATGTGTATCTTCGTCCCATTCGTCCTTCTATAGACATTACATTTGCATATGGTGGTACCTCTATCAGCAATCTATGTGCACGCCGGACATGGGTGGCCATTTGTCTGCTTGTCTTCGTCGTCGTCGTTGTGTGGACATGCATGCGTGCTCTGGGCGTATTGAGTTCACTCACTGTGACTGTGTCTGCTGACATTCGTCGAATGGTTTAGCTCACAGCTGTAGACTCCGCCACACCATGACTCTCAATGTTATCCTTTAGATGTTATGTTCATGCTTGTGTGCGGTATTTTCTTTTTCTACCTTGTATTTTTGTTTGTTGCAATGTCTCTGTATAATTGTTTGTTAATAAGTTTGGTCTTTGTTTGAACATGGTTTCTGTGTGAATCTGTTTTAAAGCTGATTTTTTTTTTTTTTTGGAAAGCGCATTGAGTCGACTCTGGGGTTGAAAATTGCGCTATATAAATCTACTTTAATAATAATAATTTAATAATAATAATATTTAGTGTTGTGGTGGTGGTGGTGGTGGTGGTGGTGGTGGTGGTATTATCTGTTACTTCAGGACGAGAGAATCAAAGCGAACAAACGATCAATGAAACAGTGATCAACCTACAAGCAGAGGAAAGGTGTCCTGCAAATGTCATTCTACGAAAATTATATTTTTGCCTAACGTTATTCATCATCAAAAAACAGCCGCCATTTGTGTGCCCCCTCCGGCCCTCCCCCACTCCGTGACTGCGCCCTACGCGACTGTTACAATGTCCAATAGAAAACACAAAATCGATTGTAAAAGTGTTACATGAAAATATACGAACTACTACAACAGAGAGAATACGACAGTTGACTATGAAATAACACCTCAAAATAAACGAATGAATTATTCTGATTTGCTAAAACTAGATTACAGTGAACCAGAATTTAACGATGGTCAGCAAAGACAAAATGCTTAGCGATCAGTATCGCAATTCGCAAAGATAAAACCCCATTAATTTGTTGACCCCTGCGCCTGCGCACTGTGAGAAGGCAAAGGGGTCTCTTGGCAAAACGCGAGATCGTGACACCGGCCCTGCATACACAAGCTACAGGTATATTTGCCAGATGTACTACCAGCCGTCACGTGGTCTGCGCTCTGGCTCCCAGTCACGCTTCTGCCTCCCTGCAGTGGAAGACACAAACAAGAAGCGCACTGGAGCCAGGGCCTTCACAAACGCTGGACCAAAGCTGTGGAATGCCCTGCCATCGTCACTGTCAACTATCACCTCAGCAACCACGTTTCGGAAAAGACTGAAGACCCATTTATTTACTAAAGACGACTTCAGCAACCAAGCACTACTTCTATCTTTATTAATTTTTTTTTTTTACTTTCCTGTTGTTTTATTTTTTTATCTCTTCTGTTTTTGCTGCGCAATGAGCATTCTTCTGAACGGATACCTGCGCATTATAAATTGGCATCATCATCATCATCATCATCTATATATAGGAAGGGTGTCTAAATGTTTGCCTTGAAATAGATCATTCGAGTTAACAACCTCCCCCTCACACACAAGTAAATTAAGTCCTATGAACTAAACTGGTCGTCTGTTGGAGAAGAAGAGGATAGTGAGAGGTCTTCCTGAAACATCGTTTGCCACGTTCATAGACTGACGGTTTGCTAAAATCACCTCTGCTTTATTTCTTCTACCACGAGCGTGTACGTGCTTGTACTGCATCATCAAGGGAAGTAAGTTAACTGCTAACTCACAGGAAGTGACGTATGCAACATTGGTATTATCTCCCTTCACATCCGTAGCTTGCGAGATCGTGGACAATGGCAAGTTGATTTCATCTCTTTGAGTTTTAATGTGACTTAAGAACATTTACTTAATACAGAGTTTATTAACTACTAACTCTGGTTTTATAACCATTGTATTTGTGCACCTCACGGGTTCCTGTTTTTAAAGCGATGGATATGACTGTCACATCGAGGTCGATTCCGCTGACTCACATTAACAAGTCACACTGCTAATTCATTAATGATGTTTTTCAAATGCTATGAGAGCTAAATGTACGTGTTTCCTTTATGATTTTATCAGATATTAAATTAGCAGAATTCTACATGTATTTCATTCAGTAGCAAATTTATTTCTGATTTCGACAACTCACAGTTTTCCTTTAATCGTTTGCTACTCAAATTATTATTCATCTGACATCTTCCTCAACGCTTTGAAGTTGTTACCAAATATATGGATGTTAAAAATAAAATGATGAAACTTAAAATAATTGCGATGTTTCACTTTTCATGTTCTTTCATTTCAGGGACAAAAGCAATCGGGGGGAACTGGTGGACAAGGGGGTGATAAGTCTGATGATAAGGTAAAATTTGCTTTAGGACTTACTGAACTACTACTGGGATAAGACTGTCATTGCACTTTGCTAAATACTATGACCATAATTTCTCTTGAGGTCGAACCAGATTCAGTTCTTTGATATTTATTATGCCATCTTTTCTATACTTTAAATATTGCTACATTTTTCTAATTTGTTTATGCATATATTCAATATAAAAAAGAACTTTTGAAAGTTAAGAACAGTAGTGCAATAGAACCATCTTTGTGTTTTGCTCATTTCTTAGGATAAGAAACGCAAATATGAGCCACCAATACCAACTCGTGTCGGAAAGAAGAAGAAAAAGTCAAAAGGACCTGATGCTGCTACCAAACTTCCGCAAGGTATATAATATGATAATCATACATCTGTAATGATAGGATCATTAACTCCAACAACAATTTTTACCTATTTATGTCTGTCTTGTTATTAGTAGATGTGAGTGTTTTATATCAGAATACTTTTTGGATTATTCATGTTGTTGAAAGATCAACTTTAAAGAGAATCTAAATGCTTTTACATTTGAAGAAGGAAGATTTTGCCTTTTTTTCCAGTGACTCCTCACACACGCTGCAGACTGAAGCTTTTGAAATTAGAACGTATTAAGGACTACTTATTACTAGAAGAAGAATTCATCCGAAATCAAGAGAGACTAAAGCCTCAGGAGGAGAAACATGAAGTTGGTATAGTTTTGCATGATATATAGCTATGAAAATATTATAGGCAGCAGAATTGAGAAGAAAAAAACCAAAGTGAAGAAATTGACCATTTTATTAATCATAATCAACTTAATGTAAACCGTATTATGTGGCCAGGCATACGATGAACATAATTCATGAAATTAGTGCAGTGTGATTTTAAGTTTCTTGTACATGTAGAGGATTAATGTTGTCTCAGTGGTTATATATGCTTCCTCTTTATGAAATTTATTTACATTTATAAATCTATAGGAGGAGCGGAGTAAAGTTGATGAGCTACGTGGGACTCCCATGTCAGTTGGAAATCTTGAAGAAATAATTGATGACAACCATGCCATCGTTTCAACATCAGTTGGCAGTGAGCACTATGTCTCCATTCTCTCTTTTGTGGACAAAGATCAGTTGGAACCTGGCTGCTCAGTTTTGCTGAACCACAAGGTTGGTTTGGGGATCAACGAAAACATCGCTGTGTTGCGTTATTTTCTAGAGTCTACAGAAAAAGGATGCCAAATCAGAAACAAAACAGTACAGCTTTGCATGTTTGCAAAAAGAAAATTTTATTTATTTTTTGAGACTGCATTGTGTTTTGGAGGCATGGTTTTATGTGACGATGGGTTTGTTGCTGAAAGCATATCCAAGTATTGCAAAAGAAGTGAATGTTTATGTCCATTCCATTAAAAAAATATATATATATATATATGTGTGTAAAAAAAAACGACAAAGAGAAAAAAGTCTCAGGTGACTATCTCAGCTCCACTCTCTAGTTTATGCAGAAATAAATACTGTCCACTCATACTCCAATAAAAGGTGCTCATTTTACTGTTATGTATGATTGTTTTCTTGCTTTTCTTCATAATTTTTTTCTGTGACACATTTATCTCTTAGGTGCATGCTGTGGTTGGTGTCTTGTCTGATGACACTGATCCTATGGTGACAGTGATGAAGCTTGAGAAAGCCCCACAGGAAACATATGCAGACATAGGAGGGCTTGATTCGCAAATACAGGAAATCAAGGTATTGAAAAAAATGATATATGTTTGTTGTATTTGTGCACCAGATATATCAGTGGTAGGGTCGACACTTTTGTAAATGTAGAAATAGGGATTTAGCTAGAAGTATTTAATTCAAGAAAACAGTGTTCTAAGCCAGTGTTTTCAATTAATAGATGGTTTTGGTTTACTTTGTTGTAAAAACCTTTCCCAGATTCATGTTGTGATTATGACTGCAGCAAATTTAAAATATAAAAGGCACATTTCTGAAGATGGTGTTTATACATATGGATTTTAAAACAAAATTGTTTAATTATTTATTAATATTTGGAGCATGCTTTTGTCAGGAATCTGTGGAACTCCCTCTAACACATCCTGAGTACTATGAAGAAATGGGCATTAAGCCACCCAAAGGTGTAATCCTGTATGGACCACCTGGTACAGGTAAGTTTCCAGACTGATATTTTAATGGGAAATTACTTCTCTTATAAACTGTGAAAGAAAATGTAAAATTGTTTCATATGCCATCTGTAAAAAGACCGAGGCTTGCTGCAGGTTATAAGCTGAGATTAAGACCAGGAGGAAAAGAAAAGATCTAAAACTTAAGACATTTATATTCAAATATTTTTGAGCTTATGCTTTTGCATGATATCTTTTGAAAACCTTTCTAAAAATCTAGGTGTGACTAGGAGTAATGGGAAACTAGTTTTTATTGACTCCTTTAAAATTCATTTTATAGCTGCTTTATTCATCTAGGTAAAACACTGCTGGCCAAGGCTGTGGCTAATCAGACATCTGCAACATTTCTGCGTGTGGTTGGCTCAGAGTTGATCCAGAAATACTTGGTGTGTATTTTGGGTGTCCTGGTAATATTCTGTACCAATCTGCCAGTATTAGCTACTAGAAAAATTGGAGGAAAACAGGCACCATAAAGGAGAAGAACATGTTTACTTTTTGACATTTACTATAACAAAATAGAAATCTTCATAGCTTATAAAATAGTTTTAGTACGAACTATGCTGCTTCTACATATTTACATAACTGGACAAACATTCATTCTTGCAAGGTATATTTAAAATTTAATTATATGATGTATGTGCAGGATAAATTCAGTATAATTTGGTTTCTTTATTGTGATTACTATCTCTTTGTATTTTTATTTATATTTGTATTTTTTCACGTAATGCTACAAACTTCGCTCGTTTGATAGAGAGGGTGAGACACTTTCAAAAACATTGGGATATTTTGCATATAAATTTTTGGATGCTGTAATTGTTGGTAGGGTGATGGTCCTAAACTAGTGCGGGAACTGTTCCGTGTGGCAGAGGAACATGCTCCATCTATTGTCTTCATTGATGAAATAGATGCTGTTGGCACAAAAAGGTAAGGTAAGCCAAATGAGGCATTGTAGCTTGGTATGCTTTCTTGATTTAAATGCGGAACGTAGCCTTGCATACTTTACAAAGCACAGTTTGTGAATTTGCTTGGACATAGCATTCAGGAAACATGCTTTGGCACCCCTCCCCCTCCCCGCTCTCCTGGATGCTTGAAAACATGACTAAACAGGCTGCCTGTAGTATAGGTTAAGGTTCTTGGCTTGAAACAACAGCAACCAAATTTTGCTTAGAAAGTACTTTGCTTTTCTTTTCCATTTTTTCTTTTTTCATTATATTCAAAGTACTGCCTGTTTGTTTAATTGAAGTTCTTCACTTCCATGCAGGTATGAGTCAAACAGTGGAGGAGAGCGTGAAATTCAGCGAACCATGTTGGAGTTGCTGAATCAGCTTGATGGCTTTGACTCAAGAGGCGATGTAAAGGTACTGACATTTAGCTAAATGTTTTTTTTTTAATAAAAAGTCTATTTCAGTTGTTTTTCTTTTGCCATAACACTATTATGTATGATGAAACCATCTGGCACTTTTAGCAAACTTAAAAAAAAAATTGGCCAATAGCTTTTTTTGTGTTTCACAAAACATTTTCTTATAGATTGAATAAGTAAAAATGCAGACTCAAAAAGAATTGTAATTTTTTACAATAGTTTATTTTTTTTAACAGGTTATTATGGCCACAAACAGAATTGAGACGCTTGATCCAGCACTCATCAGACCTGGACGAATCGACCGGAAGATCGAGTTCCCTTTGCCAGATGAAAAGACTAAGCGCCGAATTTTCACAATTCACACTTCCCGTATGACACTGGCCGAGGATGTCAACATTGATGACTATGTTATGTCCAAAGATGATTTGTCAGGAGCAGATATTAAGGTTTGTGCACTTTTTAATTAATAATATCTATAGTATGTTTTAATTCGTTCAAGAATTACAACTTGTATTAACTCTAGAAAGGCTGTCACATAATACTGATTACAAGAAACAATATGTTGCTGAATAAACTTTGTACTGCCTGACTAGAATAATTTTTAATTTTAGATATAAGGGCTGGCTAGTAAAGCAGAATGTATAGAACTGTGCAAGAACCCTTATCAAAGTCTACCATGTTTACCTCCCTTACTTTAATGAAAATCATGAATAGCATATATTAAAAAGAAAAAAACAATCTTATGTACCTTTGCAGTTATTAATGAATATGAGTGTGACAGAAGATGTTGTTGAATCTGTTTCAGGCTATCTGCACTGAGGCTGGACTGCTTGCACTGAGAGAACGTCGCATGAAAGTTCGTAATGAGGACTTTACCAAGGCCAAAGAGAATGTTCTTTACCGTAAAAATGAAGGCACACCAGAAGGACTGTACCTGTGATATATGTGTCATCTTATAGAGCAGAATTTCTCTCTGAAAAGTGCTCACCAATGGACTGTGGCAAACTATTCTTCCAGACATTGGTGTTCTTCAGTCATGTATGAGTATGAGGCTATGAGTGCTAAGCTTTGTAGTGAAAAGGAACTTGTGATAAAGGAGATTCTGTGGTTTGATATGCCTATTTCCATCCAAGGACCTTGAAATCTATTACTACTTGATCAGTCATATGCAGTTTGTCAGCACTGTTCCATGTTCAGAAGACATGCATTGCAAATACTTTGCTGTTTGCTGGATCCACTTCAAATCTGCTGGTTTGAAATTCATGATAGTATGTGTTTGTTTTTAGTGGCATGAATAAACATCACTTCTAAACTTCAAATGTGGGACTGATATTTGTGCATCTTTGTGATGTTTTTACTTTTGTTTTGGATTAAGGACATCCATGCCAAATAAGGACATTATGATAATATGAGCCCTCAACATTTGATCGTCTGGTTAGAAATATGTGGCCTGAGAATTCTGCCGACAATGTCTTAAAACATCTTAAAAGATACAGAGAGGAATAACCAGTATAATGTAGTGGTTATAAGCCTAGAACAGGTAGTTTTAGCACTGCAAAAATGTTCACTATTTCTGCAAAACTTTACAGTTGTTTTGGTGGAACTAGTTGATTTTTCCATAACAGTTCTATCAAAGCGTATTAAAGAGCTGTCAGAGTGTAAATTTGATGAACTCAACAGATAACGATAAAAACAATAATGAGGATGATGGTGGAGGGTTTATATGGTGCTAAGTCCCATCGCCAGGCTTTTTGCACTGTACCCTCATTATGAGAAGCATGAAAACAGAAAAGAAGGAGTTAATAACAAAAATATAGAGCTAGATATAGTTCATAGAGAAAAGAAATTGTAAACACTAATAACCGACCTACATTTGTTGCATGCTCTGCACTTGCCCACTCTCACAATCACTCAAGGGAACATTAAAACTGTTGGATTGCAAAAGCAGAGTCCTGGCTGTAGTTTATTGCTGAAGAGCCTACAAAGATCTCTCAACATTCATACAAACACGCACAGGTATTTTGGATTATTTTCCTTAAGATTTTCTTCAGATGTATTCTGTCGATGACAATAAAGGCACATCTAAAACATGATTGTAAATATTCATGTAGACGAAAGAACTTTAAATTTACCTTTAACGCCGCCACACCCCCTATACACAATTCATCTGAAAATGTCGTCTGCTCGATTAAAGACTTTTTTTTTCCTTAGACGGTGAAAATAACATTAATACCCTCTTAAAATAATCTGCAGCAAATAAATGTCATGAATAGACAGCTAGGGTCTCAGCAGTAAATCTGATTATATAAGTTAAATTAAAACTGAAGGGTTCCCTTAAAAATATAATAAATAACATTAACTTGTAAGAGGTGAAGCATAAAGACTAGTAGTACTAGGAAATCGTGTTCACATTTTCATGATTATGAAATTTGTTAGTAAAATATGATGCATTAATATTACTATTACATTATATTAAAGTTTTTCATCAGTTTTATTTATTCGTTGAAAAGGTGATAATTCTAATTCCTTCTCCGTGCTTATACACAGCTGCTCCATGCAGAAAATTGGAAAGGGAGGTGTCTATTTCTGAAGGGGGAGGGGATAAACTCTTTCACCGTAATAGTCGCTACCCACTTCCGCCTCTCGATTGGCAACATATTCCTGGCAACTCAATAAGAACATTTACTCTAACAGTTTCAACACCATGTCAGTCGAAGAACTTGACCAGGTAATTAATTAGGGATGTTATTGACAATTTTAACAATAGTAATTAACTTGGGATGCTCACGCTTTTATTTTTTAAATAGCCTTTAATGCGACGACGTTTCGTGTGTCTTGGCTCTACGATTTTGTGGTCAACTGTTGTCAATGACTAATTGTACGTACAGTAATTTCAGCAGCTGAATACGATAACGGTGCACGACATCAGAGTAGACTAGCACTGTATAAGTGATTCTACTTTACGGAAACACACAGCTGCTTTGCTGTCTGTTTCAGGAACCCTTCAGTGTTCACGAATTCGTAGAAAGGCTGGCATGGAAAACTATGGGTGCCAGAGCTCGAGGCAAGCTAGAGGAGTTCGAACCTCTGGTGCTTCACGCAGCATTTGAAAAAATGATAAACGATCTTCGAGAAAAAAATGCAGATGTACAGAGAAAGATCGATTCGCTGGAGGCGTCTGCCCGAGAGGATGAGAAAAGGCACTGGTCGCGTGTCGGAGAGTTGCAGAAGACAAACCAGGTGAGATGCAGATTTTCACAATTATTAGTGAGTAAATAATCTCAGCCTAATCGTATTTCCACATTACCTTGATATTTCTTAGAAGTATTTGTAACCTACATTTGTTGATGATATTGTATTATTTCAGTCAGCCTTTTTCTTATGTGCAAATATATTAATATTAGTGGTAGAGAGTGAAAGAAAAAAATGTTCAAGGTAGTCCCTTAACCTTTCTGTCATTGTGGAGTGAAGTGCTAGAGACCACACTTTTCTCATGGCCAGCATGTGAGCGTGTTGGTCATCTCTTCTTCCTAATCGCTGCTTTATCACCCATTCAGCAGCTAGGTTGACTTGGCGCGAGGTGGGGTGGGGGAGGCAATTGTTGCATCACACAGGTATATAACTGGATTAGGTGCATGCCTCCCACCTTGGAGGTTAGTGCTCTGATAATTTGGTTCTCATCTGTGGTAGAAAGAAAAGGGAGAAAATATCTAAGAAAACCATCACTTTTTCAAACCAAAGAATATCTATGTGTGTACAATTTTTAACTTAAAGGATAACGTTCATTTTGTTTGATTAGCAGCTTAAAAATATTCTTTTGTTTGTCTTCCAATTTAATCAAGAAAAGGAATGAAAACTAGTACTGCACACCTTTTGTGCATATTTTATTTTTGTTTCAGACTCTAGTTACAGATTTTCAGAAGCTAGATGAAAGAATTAGCTATGTGGCCATGAAAGTTGTGCATCTTGGTGATCAATTGGAAGGTGTCAACACACCTCGAGCACGAGCAGTGGAGGCACAAAGACTCATGAATTACCTTGCTGAATTCCTTACAGAGCAACCTCTTACCTCACCTGTTCTCACTGATCCATTCCAGGTACAATGTCTATTTAAAAAGTATTTTAAATTCACTTAGATGGCCTGAAATACATAGTAAAGATATTTATATATATATATAGTTATCGGTTATTGTACATATTTTAGCAAACTTGTAAAACTCATCAGACATTCATTCCTATGCAAATGTTTGCTGCTTACTTAGCTGCAGCTCACAGCAGACATCATTCAGAAGCTCCATCTCATTGCTTTGGAGCTACCACTTGGTGGCAAGTAAGTATTTATTTAGTTTCATTCAACCTTCTCTGTTATTTCAAATAATACATGTGAATTTCAGAATTTTTTTTTTAATTAAACATTTTTATTTCACAATACGTACATGTACAACACATACATGTAATAATTCAAGATTTAACCAACAACATAATATACATATAAGATTATAGAAATAACAAATAAGTATAAGTCAATCCATCTAATACAATATAGAAAAAGTTCATTACAGATAATACCATTATTTAAGAAATCATGCTTTCAGAATTTTAAAATAATTTTCATCTGCAGTTTAAATATAAATGTGTACATTTTATCTCATCATTATCCTCTTTAATTAGAGTTTTAAAGTTGGTTTTATATTTATTTACTCATGCAGGTTTGATCGAGCTAGGCAGAGAATTGCAGGTAAGCAGTTACTATTTAAAGACAGGTGCACAAAAATGCAGTAGGGAAATACAACAGTGAATGGAGTACAAAAACTTTTTCAAATGTCTGAATTTAGCTCAGTTCAAGAAACTTTAACTCCAACACTGAGTGAATAACATGCCTTCTTTCTCTAGCTACAGGCCTGCAAACTTTACACCACGGATACATCTACTTAGCATATGGTAAATGCCCAGTCACTTGTAACTTTCAAAAGCCACCTCAAAGACCAACCCAAATGATTCATATTTTTTGCAAATAGATATTGGCGATATAAAACTAACCTGTAAGTTTCAGCCTCTAAAACGCATCCGTTACTTAATTATCAGGTAACAAAGTATGCAATTTGCAATTTGCACCTGTGATCAACAAGCACCCTGAAAAGTGTGCTACATCATGCTAATATACCATTGCCAGCAATCAACACCAAACAGAGAGAGAGAGAGAGAAAACGGATGATATTTTGGATTTGTTGATATTTATCATGCTATGGTTTCAGTTTTACGGAACAGGAAGAAATTGCACAAATAAAGCCATACATGTTCTAGCAGGGAAGAAGTAACATGGTCTTGTTTCCTATTTCTAAGCACCATTTTTAGGTCTGGATAGTGCTTTATAAATTTGGAAACAAGACAATAATCCTGGAGTTTTCCATGTTGTCCCATGACTTGCTATTGCTCCATAATCATGGCTCCAGATGAGCTCATTTACCCTGATTGTGGGAAATGCCATCTTCTACAAAGCTAAGAACAGTCACTTGGGAAAAAATGCACCTCAATAGACCTTTAAGCTGTACGGTAGTATTTAATGTTATTCAGATATTTATGGACAGTTTTTGATTTTTGTGTTCAGAGAAATATGACCAAGTAGAGCAGGAACTGATTGGTGAATTCAAGCTAGCACACCAGCAAGCAGACAGGCGTAAAATGAAACGCATTGCAGCTGTTCTGCAGAATTTTAAGGTGAGTCTCAACCTCAGGATCTGCTTGCATCTACCAATTAAAAAAAATGTAATAGAAGTTGTGGTGTGGTTCTTCAAATTCTTGCAACGTCTTGTTCAATAAAGGTTTTTCTCAAATAGTTAAGGTCAGAAGAATTTTTTTAAGCCTTATTATCATTGTATGGCTGTCATTATATCTTTCAATGCTAATTTTGGGTATTTTTACCATGCTTGAAATGAACATTTTAGATTTGTGATAAATTTTGAGAATTTCACTAATGTTTTAATTAAACCTAGATATAGTCATGTGGTGGTAATGTGGCATTTATAAATTCTATGGCTGCTGCTCTGTATCTAAAGTGTGCACATTATGTACCACCTTTTTACTAAATATACTTCTATAGCTGTTTTTAAAATAAAAAATGAGCTTAATTTTGAAAGGATCCAAGCAGATCATTTAATATTAGGTATACTCAACTTAATTCTCTTTTACCTACAGGGTTATGGCAAGTGTATAGAAGCCTTTATGACGGAGACATTGAAGGTGAGAGCTGGTGATATTGTCATGCACCAGGTATTCAAAAATGTGTAACAAGGAGATTCAGTCTGCTTGTAGGAAAATAGTAGAGTAGCAACTTCCTTATACGGAGTCTGTATAGGTAAGGAAAAAACTTCAGTATATTTTGAAAAATGAATTCTAGTCCCTATAAAAAGTGAAAACAAGTCAGGAAATTTGCTAAAAATGCTATTTTGCTATTTAAAAAAAATTCCTAAAGTGTAAAAATTGTTGACATGAATATGGGTGTTCTTGTTCTAAATGAGCCAGATACATGTTGATACATGGTCACTGGAATAGTCTGACCAACTGACCTAAAATTTTGCTGAAGAGAAACGATTATCTAGAAGGATGCAGTTAAATAGCTTTTAAATCAGTCAGCTCTTCTCCATCAACCAGTTCTCAGTTTGGGGACAATAAGGTGGCAAAGCAACTAGCTTTCACTACTGTGACTTGTCACTGTCCTTAATGGTTGAAGAAGAAGAAGGGGGAAAAGACAAAGACGATGTGAGGCTGAGCTATAAACCCTTTAAAGTTTTCTAACTGATTCAGTGGGGTGGATGTTTTATGTCCCTTATGAAAGAGAGATCAAAATGATGCCTGGAGGGCCCAGAGAGTTGACAGGTGGGAAAAAAGAAAATAGTATGTCTCATAAGCATATATAGCTACCTTAGAGACAGTCACCATGAGTGGGAGGCTGGTGTAGATGATGCATGACAGTGAAATCAAAAGTGTAGAACATAGTACAGAATTTGTTAAAGTTAATAGAGTTTGATGTTTTAATTAGACATATAATCAATTAATCATAGAGAACAGCAGACAATCTCGGCAGTGCAGACTATTGAAAGCATTTCATAATAAATGATAATGGCATATCAGTAAATAAAAAGAAAGAGATCTGTAGATCTAGTTTTGTTTACATCTTCAGCTACTTTGAGATTATTGTTTCTGCTTTATGTTACTGTACATGAAATATGTAGAAAACAAAATCTGGGAAATTGTCAAAAAAGGGTTTCATTTGGAAATCCTACAACAATTACTGAAGAAGCAGCAAAGGCACTTCACTGAGACCATGGTTGACTGTGTGGATTGGAAGAGTGAAGTTTATCTTAGAAAGAAATTAGAAATGTGTTTCTCTATTTAGTAGTACAGACCATGCTAATGTCGATATTTTAAAATCTTTTGGATGTGCATTCTGAAAAGTTTGATTGTAATAGCCTGCATCCATGTGTTTTGGTTCAAATCAGATTTATGATGATTACTCTGATCCTGCTGTGATAAAGTCTCTGATGGTGACAGGCAATAAAATATCTCAGTCAATCAAACAATTGCTTGCAGAGTGCATTCCTAAAGGGATCACTGTTTGAGGAGGTCGTGCCTCTGTGTGATCAAAGCTGGCAGCTCATCTCAGAGGTTTTTGCTAGCCCTGATAGTGTGATGGGCAAATTAGTACAGCATATTTTCCAGCAGAAAATACAGGTAAGTACTGTGTTTGTAAGGCTGAAGAATTTTTTTAAAAGATCTAAACAATGAACAGGTTTTACTTTCATAAAATATTGTGTGTGTAGATTAAGAACATGACAGAGGAGATAAATACTTAAGGACAAGGAAGGAGAGAAAACATGATAATATGATTAAAATATAATTGAGAGTGTATTTCTATGTTACGTGGGCATGTATGTATGCCACTGGCGGGTAAAGATTATGGCATTCTTGGAAAATGGAGTTAAATGACAAGTATTCATTTGCTGGCATTTCCCAAATAATGTAGACTAGGCTAAATTATAATTTATCTTTTTATTGGATGTCATGAAGTGTTGAAAGATAAATTTAGTAACTGCACTAAATATCAAACGTGTGGTGACTGAGAGAGACAATTCTGTCTACTGAAAGTGTGAGCTGATATCTGGAATCTACTAGAAAATCTTGTTTGAACAGCCGTGTGTCATGTATTTGGCTTCGAGCCTTGGTGTTCTAACTGCAGAAACTGAATAACATTCTGCATTGTTTATTCAGGGTCATGTGACATCAGTTCTAGGTGACACTGGGGATTCAGAGCAGTATCTCAAGAATCTCTTTGACCTTTACACCAAGTGTGTCTGATATATTTCATTTTTTGAGGAATTGTTCTTTTTATTTTCTTTAGTGAAAATAAGTAACAGTATAGAGGGGTAGATGTTGTATTTACAGCAGCAGTTTTTAATATCTAGGAGAGCTATTTGCACACAAAACTGCAAAAGGGCTTAACCAAACAAAATTTTTTTTAATGGATCATAAAGAATAAAATAATGCGCCATAGAGATTTAAAATCCATGATTAGATATATTTATGGAAACATGAGTACAATGTGTAATTTGCATGAAGGAATGATGTATGTGCTTACAGATGCATATGTTTGTGAAGATCTTTTAACCCCTTTAACTGTGGAGATATATTTTCACATCTTTTCTTTAACGTGACATTGTTTTTTTTTCAGAACAACTAAGCTTGCAGGAGAATTGAGTCATTTTAAGCTTGGGAACGACAGTGCATTTCTGACCAAATTGACACGAGGTATTTTCAGCACACATCAGGAAAAATATATCGAGTGAGCAACTTAAATTTCATTTCCCATTGACTTAACAAAGAAAAAATTTCAAGAAAAAAGAATGTTACAGTAAATGTAGTGACACATGACAAGAGACTTTTTGTTGAGAAATTTGGATAATTGTTTTTAGAAAGTTTTCTTTTTATTGTAAGTTGTTTCCTATTGTCCATGGATGGATATATCCATTTGTGCTTTTGTCAGTATGTTTGCGTTTGTTATATGATTGCAATGTCTGTCCAGTTTATTTAAACATTCAACAAACTGCCTACATTGTGGAAGTTTGTGGTCAGTAAGAAACGTGTATTAGCCACTTTTTTAAAAGATGTATATTATTCCTTCCTTGAAAATATTTTTGAAATTTCAAGGTTTAAATATTTCAAAAAATTCATGAGTTGATTTTTAAATGTATCTGTTTTAAAGTATTTCAGACATTCGATTGTGCACATTAGGTACCAATGTACCCATATTTTGATTGCTTTGACAGGGTGGAACTACGATACCTAAATGCAAGATGTGCTGGCCTTTTACAACATTACTACGAATTCAAAGACCACCACAAACGACAGATCCAATCTGGAGGGTAGGTATATACATTATAAAGGCACAAAACATAGTTGGGCACACAGTTATAAGTGATGGAACATAAAATATATTTTAAATATCAGTTGCTATTCTTGTCAGTGTGTTGGCATCACAAAATCAGTTATAACTTGTATCGGTATATACTGGCATATGTTTTTTGATGGTTGCAGTATCCATGACTTGAAGCGAGATATTCAGGCCAAGATTGTGACAGTAACTAAGACTGGACCAGGAGTGGAGAACTTCGGTGGCGAGACATTCCTCTCACAGGAAGTGGCTATTAGCATACTTCAGGAAACCAAGAATGCCTTTCGCCGTTGCCAGGTGGTTAGTGTCATTTAAGTGTTTGAACATTTTAATTTCATTCTTTTTTGCAATCTTTTTTACTTGTTTTATTTTCTTCCTTTTTATCTTATGCATTGTGTTAGTCGAGTGAGCTTAAGAGAAATGAGAAGTAAATGCCTTTATGATGAGTTTCCAGTCTTAACTTTTTTATATTAACTCCCAAGGAATTATTCTTAAACAGGTCTCTTACTCATCGGACCTGGCTGCAAATGCAGTGAAAATATTTGATGCCTTGGTGAATTATCTTGTGATTGAACACATTGACTATGCCATCGAACTGGGATTGCTTGGTATGTGATTTACTCTTCCAATCCATGCATACTTGTGGTAGCAGTCACAATCTCTCGTACTCCATCTTATTTGTCAAGTTCTTATGCTGTGTGTTATGACTGCTCCAGGCAGTTTGTGATATGTGTTGCTCAGGCAGTCTTCTTCTGTTTTTTTTTAGGCATTCCTTTAGCAGAGCCCAAGACAGAGCCTGAAATCTACTTCTTTGACATTGTCAATCAGGCGAACACTCTGTTTCACTTATTTGAAAAGCAGTTCTTGGACAGCCTCATTCCTCTTGTCCTGTAAGAAAACAATTGACTTTGATTAAGTTGGGTAAAATTTTACCCTTGCCATACAAAATTTTGCCTTAATCAACTAGCATATTTTATTCTTCACACACAAAACGTGTGGAAAAATATCTTGCTACCCATTAATCTCATCAGTCCCACCTCTTGCTGAACTTTTTGGCAAAACAGATTTTCCTTAAAAATGCCCTTCATTATCTTGCCACCCTGGCCTCTCATGCCCCAGTTGTATTAGATGGTGGCAAGATGGAGAGTTTGTGTGACTGTACTTATCTGACTTTGTTGAAGTGATATGGAAAGAAATGGAATAATGATAGCTTTTGTGAATTTTATATGAAACACTACTTGTAAGAACACATAAATGTATAAAAAGTGAATCAGGTTTGCAGTTTGTGATTACTTTAATTCATTATAATTTTTAAGTATTTATTGAGTTTAGTTTCTAAAGAGATAAAATTTAATTTACGTTGCTTTTATCCCTTCTGTGAACTGTTCTAATTTTTTATAAGAGCAGAATATATGATGAATGGGGCCATGTCTACACTTGATAGTGCTTAATGTTTTCTTAGCTCATCTCAACGACATGGATTTTGTCTAAAGAGAAAGCGAGAGATTCGTGAACAAATGGAGCAAAAGATTGGCCAGGGTCTGGACAGGTTAGTACTAACTCATATGTTCTGCAAATATTACAGTTTTTTATAGTTAACACTGATGTTTACTGCATATGAGCTTGCCATTTCAGAGTAGGAAATATATGAGGCTCATAAAGTTTGAAAAAATAACTTACTACTTTATTTCCATATTTAGCATAGGGCTCATTCAGATTTTTTTAACACTAGCTATTCAATGTCTTGTCCTTATAGTTTTTGAATCTCACGAAACTGGCAGCTTTGTTTACCTCAACTAAGGGGTGATGACGTCAACCTTACAGGCGTCATTTATATGGTGCCTACCTCTGAGATCAGTTGCTATATTTTTTTACAGAAAAAAAATCACTTTGGTAGATCTTTAATGTTGTCAGTTGTGTTGATGTTGTATTGTATTTTTGTATTGTCTCATTTTGCCTGCATTTAATGATATGCAGCTTGTTGCGTATACTTTGATTGCTGAAAAGTTTCCTGACAATACAAATTGCAGGTCTATAGGTGCTATTATTGGTTGGTTAAAATTTATCCTTACAACGGAGCAGAAAAAGACAGACTTCAAGCCCGAAGAAGATGCCCCCATGCAGATGATATCCCCTGTAAGAATCCTACATGTGTTTTCAGGCTGATTCAAGTTACTGCATACGAAGATTATAATGAATCCATTAACCGTTAACTGTATCTTGGGCAAGAAAAAGAATTGTTCTGATATATATATATATATATAAATATATTTTAAATAAACTTCTTGCAAAGGCTGCCATGCAGTTTTCTGCAGGAGACAAACGTTAACCTTATAGTGGTTAAACATTTTTTTTTTATCATGATCACAGCTATGTATTAAGTGACAAGATACCAGCCTTTTGTCTTCAGATGTGAAATCCTTAGAAAGTACTTATACCCTACAGATAACATGATGTTACTTCCAGATTTTTTACTGTTGTTTTTAGAACATGCACCACAAGAAAACAGCAATATTCATACTTACGCTTGAAGCTGTCTATTAGCCAACAATGGCTTAACAATAAAATTCATACTTAGGGTTAACCTTCTTTTGGCTCATTATAAAGGCAAATTTAAAAGAATTGAGAATAATACTGCATAAAATGTAATGTTTTGTTTTTAGTGTGTATATATAGTGCTTATGTCTTGTTATTAGTGTCTGATAGCTGTGAATGGGTTTCAGGCTTGTAGCAAAGTGGTAAGGGCACTTAATACGTACGTCAAATCCATGCGTGCAAGTCTTGATGGGCAAAATGTGGAGGTGACACTGATGGACCTCGGCAAGCGTTTCCATCGACTGGTTTATGAACACATACTGTCCTTCCAGTATAACTCTATAGGTAAGCACAGTCCTCTGGCTCCAGAGCTACTAGAAAACTGTGTGTGTGATCTGAATTGAATTCTTATTAAATGTACACTTACATGAACTCAGCATCACTATTGTTTCTACATTGAGCCTTCTCATAACCTTGAAATGCTTAGTATGTTGTTGAAACTGAACGACTAATACTTAAACATGTTTTTGGGTCCCTTAAATACATGTTATGGTTCTGTTTATTAAAGAAAAGGGGGTAAAGAAAGATAGTCCCCTGATGATTTTTAAGCTGTTTAGGATTGAAGTGTTAGAGACTTGTCACTTTTCTGCTTATAGTGTTGGTAGAGGATTAGGATGATTTTGTGATCAGTATTATGGATCAGGTGTAGCAGGTAATTATAGTGTTCAAGACAAGTGATCAATATTATGGATCAGGTATAGCAGGTAATTATAATGTTACAAACAAGTGTAGCTTGTGCTGAAAAATGTTGTGGGATGGCAGGTGCCATGCTGGTGATCTGCGACGTCAATGAATATCGCAAAAGTGTCAAGGAAGAAATGCGAGTGGCAATCATCACCCAGCTGTTTGAGAGACTGCACGCCCTCTGTAACCTGCTTGTTGTGGTCCCTGAGAATCTCAAGGTCGTGCGGTGTGGGGAGCAGCTGGTGAGTTAATGGTGTGGGAATTGTGGTTGGGGGTGGGGGGTAATATCATTTATGTATTTATTTCACAAAAGTGTTGGGGAGGTTAATGCTGCTTATGTATTTATTTCACAAATATGCTGGGAGAAGGATAAGCAGCCCATGTGCTACAAAAAAAGAAACAAACTAAAATGGCCCATCAATGGAAGACCGCAGAGGCAGTGAACAAAATTTAAGTCTTTCATGTGTGCAAGGCAGGGGTAGGGTAAAGTTTACAGTCATAGGCCCAGGAATGCCTCAAACCATTAAAGTTTTGTAAGCAGCTTTAGCTTTAACTCTTTACAGTTCATTCCATTATTTAGAGTTGAAAAATCACATTTATTCACTGGCTAAGAAAAAAAACTCTGAACTTTCAACTGTTAATGGAAGAGGAACTGTAATGAATGTCTCTGGTTTGTAACTTAGTAGAAAGTAAACATTAATTCCTTTATGATTATTTATTTTACACATTAATTTGAATACACATGTGTTTATGGCTTGCAGGCTGATCTGGATGACACAATCATTCAAAACTTTGTGCAGCTGCGTGCTGACTATCGTACAGCTCAGATAGGCAAGTGGATGAGGTAAAGTGTCTTCACTTGTCTTTCAAGGTCATTTAGAGAGTTGAACTGTGACTTCTGTTTATTTAGTGCAGGGTATTTCCGTTCACAGACAAACACTTTACAGTGGAGTGGGTGATATTTTGTACATAAGAATCCTGGCTACTTGTCTAGCAGGAATATGTGGAATATATGTGCATCTGTAAATGAATGTTGCTATGTAATCATGTGTGTGACTGAATAATGTTTACTGTGAACTCTTTACAAAGCTGAGAATACTCGTGCAGGACTTACTAAAGCATTAAAAAGGAATTAATAAGACATTTCAAGAGGGATTTGCTGGGTTTGTTTCTGTTTTGTAAACAAATTGGTATAAGTTTCTTGAAGACACTACAGCACCATTCCTCTCTCACCTGTATCTAAACTGCGACATCACTACAGGAACAAATGTAGCCTGTTTATGTGTATTTTGTGCACCTTCCCTGCACTGTATTGCAAATTATTTCTTCCTGCCAGTGTGCTATACATCATCAGTTGATTTCTTGGTCTGTTTCCTTGTTGGTGATGTGTTAACACTGACAATCGCAATCACTCCCTAGAAAGAGAGCTGTCACTATAGAAAAAATAATTTAACAGAAATTACTGTGCATATAATTAATCGGAATGAACTGAATTCAAAGGACCTACACCAGTCCTGTACATGATTTCTGTGAGTTCTTGTGCAGTAGCATAATTTACAGGGTGTACAATGTCCAGCCAAGTGTGAAATAGGTTCAGTTTACTGTGGGGCAACTCTTCTGTCTGACCATTTAAAGTGTGAACATCATGCTGTGGCATGCTTAAGTGTGAACTTAAAACTGCTGTGAGTTTAAATGTGAGTGTTGTATTTGATGTGAACTTAAAACTGCTGTGTGTTCAAATGTGAGTGATGTGTTTGATGCATGCATGTGATGAGTGAAAGTGGAAGAAGTTATGTGCAATATACTGTTTGCTCTGTGCTTTTCCATAATAAACTTTATTTACAGTTAATTTGTTGTTGAGATTTTTATTTCATGAATGAAAATATTGAATCTGATATCTTTTTGTGTATTTTGTGACATTTTGTTAATTAGGTGGGTATTAGTGCACTAACTTTGTCGTGTCTCGTTAATTAGTACACTAATGTGTAGTTATCAGTTCTTGCTGATAGCATAGACTCTGAAGTGTTCGTCGTAGTATCAGCTTGCCAGATGAAGTCACTATTGGCCCAATGTTGAAAGAGTTCTAGATCTTGACTTAACAGGCTCATTACAGGCACTAGAAGTCAACAGCGGCACTAAATTATGTCCCACAGCAGATTAGAGTATGTTAACTCAGCAACCTCTTAAAAAAAAAAACCAGCTCTCTGAACTAGTTCAAGAAAGCTTTTCTGACGCTGCTGTAGCATATGACAACTGCGTAATCAAAGTGTTAAAAAAAACCTATTCTTATCTCACTTATTTTCTTACAGTTGTTCAACGTTCGTGTGTGTGTGTGTGTGTGCAGGGCCGCCGAGAGCCAGTACGGGCCCCGAGGCAGACCTCTGCTGGCCCCTTGTAATCGTAAATTATTTTCCCAGTATATGCTTATAATTCGATTGCCAACATCTACATTTCATTCAGTAACGTAATATAGACTGCAAACATTAGGACGGGCACATCACTACGTGAACAAAAATTGTTTACTGGTGGGGGGTTAGTAAACGAGGAACAATGATGTTAAAGGATCAAACTTGTATATAGTACCTCGCTCCATGGAAAAAATCCCCAGAAGGAGGAATGTTACGTCAACCTTTCTTTAAAAGAAAAGGAAAAGAAAAAGGGGTTAAAAATCGATTGACCAAGGCCGGGTTCCCTTCACAGCCGCGGGCCCGGGAACACCAGATCCCCCTGTCCCACCCTCTTGTCAGGCCTGATTAGTAGATGTCACATTGTATGTCTCTCTAGCTCTCTCACATACATTTAAATTTAGCTGTAAGTATCTTACACTTAAATTTCCCTTGCTACACTTTCTAAATGAAGGTAATTCTATATATATATATATATATTTCCATTGTTCTTAAATTTGTATTCATTTTCTTTTCTGTCGGAGGGAGGGGTAGTTGGTTGGTTTTGCTTAGAGGTAGGCTATGGCTAATTTTATTTTACTTAGATTTTTTTTAACTTGAGGCCTGTTGTTTCTTGTTAAGGATTGGTTTTAACTGCTAAACTTTACGTATTTCTTTCGAACTACTGACGCTGAATAATAGGAGGCTTTGTGGTTGGGAGGATTTTACAGTTACAAAGCTATACTGACTTGGCCTGTAGATCAGTGAATTAATTCTAATGGTCTAATTATAAATAAATGTGTTCTGTTCCAAAAATACATTCACTTGAGAAGAAAACGTTTTCACACGCAGAATTATAGCTCACAAACATTCATTTGTCCAGTCTTTATTTATTTGGTCATTTGATCAATTCATAAAAATTTAATGAAAAGACGCTATTTAGCTGTTGTACAGCTGCTTTTACTATCTCATATATGGAATTTAAGCCCAGTTGATAAATGCCAAAAGAATCTGTTTTACGGGCAGTGATCCGAGTACGCAGATAACTGCTGGTGTTTAGCAAATCAACCACGCAGGCGGGAAAAAAACTATATCGTTCCTGTTTGTTGGAGGAAGGGGGAAAACATGGAGTTTTTACATTTTTTTCTAGAACCGAATATTGCTGTTATTATGTTAGACTGGAGTTTATTTCTTATTCATTAAGTATCCTCTTCAGTTTTAAAAACTTAAGAAAAAGTATAGAATTATCATCACCCTTCGACAGGGTCACCAAAAGCAAGCACGAGCCCCGGGGTGGACGATCTTTCCAGATCCCTTGTATTAATCATCAATTGTAATCGTTTATTATTTTTCCAGCATATAACAGTATGCTTACAAGTTATAATTCGACTGGCGATATCTACATTTCGTTTAGTAACGTAATATAGATAACAAATGTTAGGAAAAGTGTAAACAACTATAGGATCTACAACACTGCATTAGATATGAACATTTTAGACCTCTGTCAGTCAGTCAGTCGTCCCTTGTCTGGCACCTGGCGTTGGGGGCGGGGCACATGGATAGACGCGGCAGCTGACAAGGCCCGCCACTCTTGCCTATTTTGGGCGATAGTGAGCAGGTCCTGTACAGGACGACCAGTCCAGTCTTTGATGTTCGTAAGTCAGTTCTTTCTCTGGCCACCGCGGCGTCGGCCACCCTCCAAGGTGCCTTGAAGGATTGTCTTCGACAGGGTGTCGTGCCGGGTCACATGACCAAAGACCAGCTTACGTCACTTAACTGTTGATAGTAGAGGTTCCTGGTGTCCTACCAGTGTGGCCATCTTGTTTCTTACAAAGTCCTTGGTTTTATGTTCTTTGTATGAGATCCGGAGCAGCCTCCTCAGGCACTTGTTCTCAAATGCCTGGATTCTACTTTCTGTTTCGGTGACCAGAGTCCACGTGTCACATCCGTAGAGCAGGATCGGCACCACCAGGGATTTGTATAGCCTGTACTTGGTAGTGAACCTTATCTTGTGGCTAGGCCAGATCCTATCTAGCCTAGCCATTGCTGCTGTTGCTGTTGCGATCCTGATGCGGATATCTAGCGTGGAGCTGCCGTCCTTGGAGAGGGTGGCTCCCAAGTACTTGAAGCTGCTTACCTCTTCGAGCTGTACCCCGTTCATAAAGATCTCTGCTTTGCCGTTGCCATTGGTCATAACTTTGCTCTTTTCAGTGCTGGTCTCCATTCCATATGCATTTGTCTGTCTGTCAATCTGTTGGTGAGGTCTTGCAGTTCCTTGTTTGTACCTGCTAACAGATCTATGTCATCTGCGAAGCGTAGGTTACAGATTGGTCTTCCACCGATTGAAATGGAAGTATGATGGTCATGAAGAGCTTCGAGCATGATGTTCTCCAAGAATATATTGAACAGCACGGGTGATAGGGGACATCCTTGACGTACCCCTACTGTGGTGCGAAAGAAAGCTCCTATTAGGTTGTTCAGCAGTACGTCCCTGTACTCGTTGAGCTATTATACAGCGATTCAATGACTTAGACGAGGCCTTCCTCGATATTGAATTTCCGTATCACATGCCATAGCCCCTCGTGCCAGACTCTGTCAAATGCTTTTTTAAAGTCAATGAAGTTGTGGTAAAAGTCCCGCAGATGCTGAAGATGCTTTTCTATAAGACCTGTGTACATGTGAGCGGTCAGTAAATGAGGGAAAAAAGACGTAAAAAATCAAATTATTACCACCCTTTCTATAGAAAAATGTCACTAGGAAGATTAAATACAATACAAGGTATATATCTTCGCCCGAATGCGCATGCGTGATGTCAAGTCGTCAGACTCGGGTACAATAATTATTGCAGAGAGCAGACGCGTAGTAGCTCTAGTAGTCGTGAAACTTACGCTTTAGCGTTTTTTGAAGTTTAACTTTATTTATTTTTTCCTCGTGACCCCTTTTCTTTTCGCTTTTGTTTAAAAGAAAAACGAAAAATTGCTGACCAAAGCCGGGTCCCCCACCTCAAAGCCGCTGGATTGCCCGGGTAGACCATCCCCTCCCTGCCCCTCCCTCTCGTCAGGCCTGGCACATCAGTTCCCTCCTGTCTTCTCTCCCCGCCGTTTTTGCATTACGTGCAGATTGCGTAGTTGTAACCGTAGTAATTCATGTACTGTGCATATTTGTTCTTCAAGATACAACTGAATTTTCCAAGGGCTTGATATTTCTAATTTTCCACTTGATATCAAACGTGCGATGTGAAAAAAACACGAGTACCGCTACGCGTCATATTATTCTCTACTCGTCTGCGACTAATAAGCGATCTACATCTAACAACCAAACGGTAGAACACGAAAGCAGCTGGGATGCATTAAATTTGCCTGCTGACGGTTAATTCAATTAAAAAGAAAGCAAAAAAAAAAAAAAAAGTAATTTTGGGATAACAACGATCAATCGACGAAAATAGCGAACAGACCCAATAACTATACGTGTTCACATTATTTATTGAGACTATTCACAGGCAATTCTAGACAAACATGGAAACGCGCGTCCTTTCGAGAAATAACTTTAGGTTGAATTTTAATTATCAAATTAAAGACAAAAGCTTCAAAATATTAACAATACGACACAAATTTAACCATGATTAAAGCTTTTTACTTCCATTTAGTTTAGTTATTTCTACTGGTAACTGCTTCACATTTTTTTAATGTTTACAATGGTGTCAGCAGAAGTTTTCTAAACACGTGTTACAAGAAGTCAGATACTCGCAAATTTTGTTCTTTCCAGTTTAAGAAGCGCAAAGAAACTCCGAATGTATAGCTGCTTCATGTATTGGCCTCAATCATCTGAGTTATAAATTTGTGGGAAAAGTACAAGATTTATGTGTGTATAATTTAAATATAAAGATCAGTCGTATACATATACCTAAAATGTAGAAAAGCCGCATATAAATCGACAAAGTACTCAAGGCCAAGATTTTCGCGTGCTTGCATGCGCACAGTAGGGGCAGCAGAGAGCTGAGATCAAGAATCGCCCACTGGGTCTTAGTGTGGCTTGTCAACAAGCCAGAGTAGAGTTGTTACACGGGGTAGACAGATAAGTGGTTACAACAAGCCAAGCGGGACCAGCTGACTACCAGAGGTGTTAATGACGTCAAGGCAGAGGTAAAAACCTGAAAGATCTACCACACCTAGTTGGCCGGACATGTCTGCGGTATCTGTCTATTATCTACATCTGTCAGCCTGCGGTATCTACAATTCACCTTTACGTTAAAATCCCCGATCTCGACGAGGATATCCTTCTTCAACACCGTACTCGTTGCCTTTTCTAGGATCTTGCTGAGCACTCGCAGTTTCGTGTTGTGGCTCCAACAACTTTTCGCCAACTGTGGCAAGATCTGTGGGCTTTCATTGTATTTTCCAAGCCAATGACTGACCTCTGTCGGAAATGTCAACTAAACAAACAACACCAATATTTAGAGAGGAGCCAATCTGACCAGCAATGAAAAGCAGGAGCTTCTGCAAGAACAGCAGCAGCATCTCAACCAGGTGCAAGCAGAACGTACAGAATACAGATGCATGGTCAACAAGTACAAGACAGTTGCACAACAACATCATCTTCAGCGTCTACAAGCCAGTCAACCCAACAGTGTGGATTTCAGAAAGCACTATTAATTTGATTTCGCCCAGCAAGAACACTACCCAAGAATGTCTGCCCAACCAAGACCTGCATACTTTTTAACACCAAGAAAATGTGGAATTTCTGGTGTTTAGCAAGTTAATTATTTGATTGATGAAGCTGTCATCTCTTCCAAAGGCAGCAATGCAGTTATTAGTTACCTGCACCACTTCTTCAGACACTCAGGATTAGGGGAAATGAAGGTGGACTTGCACTGTGACAGTTTTGCTGGCCAGAATAAGAACAATTATGGTACCTATGCTGGCGAGGTACTAATAGGGCTGCACACTGTAAACTTCATGCCACCTGGGCTCATGAAATTCTCTACAAACTGTTGCTTTGGTCTGTTGAAGAGGTGCTTCAGGAGGCAGGATGATGTGAGTTGCCTGGAAGACATCGCCCGGACTGTGAAACTGAGTACACTGACTACGCGAGTGAACATGCGCTTTGACATCAGCAATCAGTCAGCAATATCCAAGTAGATTAGCAGAGTCCACCGCACAACCTCACCAAAGGCAAACTCAGTATGCTGTACACAAACTAAAAGTAAGACAACGGCATTACGCAGAGCATCATCATTTTAGGTCTCCCACAGTCAAGGGCAAGTGAAGAAAGATTCGTCTGAACACTTCATTACAAGTTTTAGTTTTAGTATCCAGGCACTTAAGAAGCGAACGTGACTGCAGCCACAAAGCACACATGGCGCAGGACGACTACATATGCAGGTATAAATGAAAGGGCTGAAAGAAGGAAAGACCCAATCTGCAAGACGTCTGGGGTCCCATAATTTTCCCGCCCTTAAACCTCATCGTTCTGGGTTTGTATGCTTTCAGCCTTAACATAACCCTTCAAAGCATCTCACAGCCCTTCAAAGCCCCAATCTAAACCGTTCAACACACCTCTCATCCCTTCAAAGTCCAGCTAAGAGCCCTCATCAAGCCCACAGAAGCCCCGCTTAAAACCCTAATCAATCTTCACCTTGTCCCAAGTTTCACTCTTACCACCACTTGGCGCACCAGAAAACAATCTTACATCTTTCACACCCTTAATTTCAGGTGCTGTCCTTCACTACTCTTACTCTTGCAGGCAAAAGATATACATGGTTCAACAATTTATTTACATCACATGTGCAAGTTTTCACATGAGTGTATAAAAACACAGCAGCCTCCAGGATAGTTGTTGCTGCAAACGCCTGATGACTAAGTTAGTTGTCACCGCGAATTCCTGACGAAAGAAACAAGAACAAAAATCATTACAGTCTACAAATTAAACATCTCACACTTTGAATATGAAATCACTTGGTTCCATAGATTTATTTTTCACTAGTCAGACTACAAAACCCTGAATAACAGCAAAATGAAAAGCTTTAGCGAGATGTTAAACAAAAAATCAGACATCTAATCTTTTGAAACTTATATGGGTAGGCTTACCCTATTTCTGAAATACTAAGGTATGGTTGCTATCCGCCGATTATTTCTCTTATACAAAATCTCCAAGATGTGTACAGAAGAAAAAAATAAAAAGAAGAAAGTGACAGTACATGTGAAGGATTTGGATGGCGTCCTCTCGCCTAGCAGGATTGAGGGAGGCGGCTCTCCGCAATTTTAGTATTTTTAGTAGTTTGTTGTGTTTTTAGTGCCCATTGTGTAGGCCGGGGCTTTATTTGTTTGTGTCGTTGCTGTGCAGGACTGTTTGACTTTTGTTTTCTTCTGCAACTTTCGGATTTCCCGTCGACTAACGGTCTTTTCTGCATGACGCCATAACGGTTTTCTTCTGAAGATCTTGAAGATCACACGATCAGTCCTTTGAATTAAAATTTTTAGGCAGTTTTCTTCTGCTTTGTGATTGCATCGATACCAACAGTCTCATGCGATTACAGCTCCGTCGACCCGATTGAGTGTCTGTTGATGTATTCTGCGTTCCCACAGGCGACACAATGGCTTTCCAAGCTGTAGATCTGAACGCATGGCCGTTGAGAGCCAGCATGGTCCCCCGGGGCAGACGACTTGCTAAAACAAGCAGCTGGTAAAGATAATAGATTCAAGAGTGACAAGAGACTAAAGACAGACAAAAGTCAGACATTTTTCTATGCCTGCGTTTCTCTCAGCGCTTGGGACGCACCGTTAATAGAGAGGCAGCTTACAGCAGACGGCATCTGACATCAGATTCAAGGCTATTTTTATCCGGTTCGTGCGGGAAGGTTGAGGCCTTTTTTTCGCTGACTATAGAGACGCTCGACGTCATGCCCCTGTTACGTCACAGTGCTGACTTGGCTGAAAAGCTTGCACGCGCTATAGCGTGGCGTGGGTATGTTGGCAGCTGGCGATTGGTTGCAGCCCCTGGGAGACAATTTAGCAGCCCCGGAGAGTAGCGTTCCTCGAGGCATTTCTTCCAAGACGATGAGAGGAGGAGGTTGTGTGGAAAGCGGTGAGAGACCGCCTTAGGCGGGGTGCCGAGTGTTTGCCCAGCAGCCAGGAGTGACCACGCAAGCTAGGGGTACACTGGGAGGCTGTTGGTGGATACAGTAGGCAGCTAGTGAAAAACCGTGGTGCTGGTAGCCGGTTGTTGACCACCGGGGTCTGTGTGAGATCGAGTGGGCTTCCAGTGCTGCTCGTGTAAGCGGGTGAACGCCGGACACTTCACAAGCCGCGTGGGTGAGTGCGTGATTTCTTGGCGGTTTTGAAATATTTTTTCATATACGTGGAGGCTCTGATTAGCGGACGAGAGGCTACCCATGTGTGTGTGTGTGTGTTTTCTCTGTGCTATAGTCAGAACTTTGTCTGCTAGTCTAAGAGTGGGATAGTATTAAAGTATCCCAGGTTTGTTGATTTAAGGACGTAATTTCCGGGTCGCGCACCCTTTTTGTTGGTTGACTTTTGGAAAGGAGAACTCAATAGGACTGCATTAGGTCATAGCTAGAGGGGTGGGGGGCTTTTTGTGTGTGTGTTGAAGCTACCCAGTGACCGATGTTCTTTTGTTTTCTCCACAGTTTGTTTTTTCTTCTTCCTCGTTCTTCGTTGCCTTTCTCCGTATCTTCTTTCTGACATATCTTCGTGTGATCGTCATCTCATTCTTCTTCTCCCTTTCCGACCCTTTGTGTGCGGAGTCTCGACTTCTCTACGTTTCGTCCATCCTTTCGTTTCTTCATTCCGTCGCTGTCCTGTCCTGTCTCGTGTGGCGTGTGGTTGACGAGGTAGCTCGGACTGTGGACCAGCAGAGGGTCCCTGTGTATGCCGGACGGGCAGTGAAGAGAGTCGCGCGAGGCAACATAAACTGAAGGAGGCAGCGTAAACAAAGTACAAAGTGTTCTAGATCTAACGTTAGGCCTGAAGGCCTCAAGGGCGAGAACTCTGACAGTACTGTGCGACAGTGTGTGCGGGTGTTTGTTTTTATTACAATTAAGATAAGATAAAATTAAATAAGATAATACTTTATTTGCCACTGAGGGAAATTCGGTGGCAGCTCGGTAACAACAACAAAATAAAAACCACATTCGTATGCACCAAACAGACTTCCACATTCGTTTCATTCATTCGGACATCATTCAAAAGACGCACGGCCGAAACAACGAAGGACAGCCCCATGAAGGCACACAAAATCTGCGGCCCGATGGGAGCTGGATAAATTCTTTCGACAGGACACGAAGGATTGCAGGCACTTTCAGAAATGTCTGCCTGTTATATAGAGTCAAGAGCTCTCTAGGCTGTCCCAATGACTTTGGAGCAGGTGGATACAACACAATGTAGGCTGCCCTTGGTCTTACATTAAGTTCTAAGAAATTATCATCGCACCAGGCAATATATTTTTCCAAAGCTACACCGGTCGTTTTGTGTGTGTGTGTGTGTGTGTGTGTGTGTGTTCTCTTATGTGTTTATCTGTCTATGTATTTTCTACGTGTATTTCATCTACTTGTAATTAAAGTTTTTTTTGTACTGTAAATTTTGTCTTTTTTGTGGTCTACGCTTGGAGGTTGGTTAAGTACGTCGTGTCCCGCCTCTGTCTGAGCGAGTGGGTGTGTGTTCGCGCCGGCTGTGTGAGCGGTTGCGAGCGTGCATCCGGCGACGCCGGGGACAATCCGCGGCATCACATTTGTATGATAATGAACATGTTGACAGTGGCGCTCTTCCTGACTTTGTACGTTGGTGTGACGAACACTTTCTTGTTTTGAGTGCCTAAGACTAAGGAAATGATCTTCGACTTTCGGATGAACAAGCCTGAGGCAGTGATCAGTAGTCTCCATGATAATGCCATCGAGGTAGTCGACTCTTACAAATATTTAGCTACCATTTTCGATAACAAGCTTATGGGACATCGACACTGACATGATCCTCCTTAAGAGTCAACAACGCCTGTACCTCCTACCGTAATTCAAATCTTTCTCTATCAGCTCTGTTATCCTCACTCGGTTCTCAGTCCTTCATTGAAAGTATCATCCCTTTTTCTTTCATCTCCTGGTTCCACAACTTCTCCAGAACAGGAGCAGTCTTTTCTCCCCATCTTTCTCTGCAGAATCACTACATTCTCTGTTCCTGTTACTTGGTGCCTTTTTGTGTTTTCTATCTTTGTTTTCTGTTTGTCGTCAGTATTGTCGTTTATTCTTCCGACCTTCGTGTTCTATCCATTTAGTCCACGTCTCTTCCCCGTTTTAAGCGCTAAGAGCATGCTCTCTATGAGTGTGAATATGCGCTATATATAAATCGTCATTTATTTATTTATTTTTCTCCCTTGTTAATATCTGTTCTAAGATCACCGGAATCAGGCAGAGGGACTTGGCAGCTTTCTGTCATCAGCAAATTCCTAGGAGGGCATCCCATATCCTATTTCTGATCATGTGTTGGCACGTGTGTTTTCATTGTTGCAGGTCTGGCTGTAGGTACGCGATACCTGTATGGAAAACCAATCGTCACCGGAATTCATTCATTCCACGTGCCATTTACCTGATTAACTCTACTGGCCGTGATATGTAGTAGCCTGAGGTGACCTAAGGTCACCAACTGTATCTACTGTTGCTGTGTGTGTGTGCGTGCGTGCGCGCGCGCGCGCGTGCGAGAGAGAAATTATTTATCATGTATATGTATTATCTCTTCTATATCATGAATATACTATGAGTACTATCTGGAATTGCCCTTGTAGATAAATAAAGTTTTATTGTACTGTACCTTCCAGTGAGAACTGAGTGACATGGAGACGGCAGACGTTCACCGCAGTCTGTCAGGGACTCTACTTCTGTGAGACCATTCTGCAGCAACCTTCCAGTCAGAACTGAGTGACACGGAGACGGCAATCCGTCAGGGACTCTACTTCTGAGAGGGATGCAACGGGAGTCTGTGTGAGACTACAGACCTCCACAGCGGTAACTACGGACGCTGAAACACTACTGGCGAAGGGCAGTGCTGAATCGACATAGACTGGGGATTGTCTATAGCAAGGCTGATCTTCAAAGCCGTGATCTACTGTTGTATTCCTCGTAGATCTTAATATTCTAATTCTTCAGTTCAGGTGGACTTCTTCTGTGCTATCGAACATCTGCTTGGGATATAGTTCGCCGGTCATCAATCCAGATGAACTTGTATGCGGTCAGTTCACCTGCCTTGGATCTAACCTGCCAATAATCAGTTCGAGAGAACTTCTGTGCAGACGATTCACCTGTTTGGGATGTAAACTCGTGATCGTCACTTCAGGTGGACTACTATGCTGGCTACGTGAACTCCTGTGTGTTGGACACTAGCACGATTACCCGACCTTTGGATCGACAAAGCAGATAGGTTTCCATCAGTTATTGGACAGTTTTCTATTTCTTTTTTCCATTTCATTTCTTTTTAGTCTTTTGAAACATTAAATGTGGAATTGTTGGCCGGGCCTTTTTGTGTGAAGAAGGAAGAAGAGTGTCGCGAGCTATATGTAGATGAACATTCACGCTCGCAAACATACATAAGTGCACTCTTCACCCAAAACGTTACAAATTGAGGGCTCGTCGTTCGGGATGTTTCTCAAAATATATTTTCTTGTAACGTCCGACCAACGCCACATTTATTGTTTGTCATTTTCACCTTTCTTTTATTCGTTGCATTTTCCTCTCGTAGGCTAAAAGGGTAGGTTACATCTGATTGCGCGTTACCAGCTACTTGCTATTATTTTCAGGAAGTTAACTTACCAGTTGATGACTGCCTGAGTTTTGGTCACCCCAGCCACGGCTCGCTCATAGAACGGTGCTTGTTTGATACAAATACACCGTAGAAGTTGACAGTAGGTGAGACACTCTAGTCTTATAGGCCTCAACTGCCTCAACTTAGCGGTCTGCTTGGCGTGCGTGAGCGAGTCTAGTAGTTTTCAACTGACGTGCCACGACCTTTTCCCCGCGCTGTTTTGAACTCCATTCCATGTTGATGAATTATATAACAAATTACTTTAGCTCATACCGTTACAATCTTTCATTTGATTTTAGTAGAAGAAAATAAAACACAGGAACACGAGCGCACAAAAGTGCGCACCCCGGAACACGACGTACCTAACAAACCTCTAAGGAGCGAAGACCAAACCAAAGACAAAATGAAGGTTACAAATAAAAACTTAAAAGCTTAATTTCCGGCACAAAGTCACTTTTATCACTGCTTACCCTAAACTAACAGTCATTAAAGACTAATGATCCAGGGAGTCAAAAGAAAATATATAACTTCCACACACACGCGTCATTATCTGAGATTCTTTCTGTGACCCGAGATTCAGATACTCCAAAAATGTGAAAGGGGGACCCAGAATTGTAGAGGATTATTTCTAGTTCAGCTATTTTGTTAATGACATTGTTTATGTTTAGGTGTCCTATACGTAGCCCATTTTCAGTCGGCCACTTGTTTTGAGACCCCTTTGAAGGCATTTTTAGATTATCAATGGAAAGAATGGCAGCGTAAAACTCTTACAATGCAGAACACAATTAAAAATAAATACTATAAGATGAAAATACTAACAAAGAGCTTTGGAAATGTAAATACAACAAGACAAAGTACGAGAATTGTGATGAGAGAATGTAAAGTGTGCTTGAAGGATAGTTAGGCATGTTCACAGGAAAAAGGCAATTATAGCTGTAGAAGTTTAGTAATGAGTTCAAATAAAGCCTGTTGTTTCTGCGAGGTAGCATGGCTTGGCGGCTTAGTCTACACATCAGCCTCGCTTTCTACAGGTGAGATCATGGAGTCACTGATGCCGTCCGATAGTCTATTTGTGGGCAGTTGTCTTCCCTTGGTCACTACAGTTGAGTAGAGTGGTCTGCTGGCGTTTTGTGGTATTAGAGGAGGAAGGCCAGTGTGTAACTCTTCAGGTACATGTGTCTGGAATGGATGTGGATGGGGGGATGGTCTGTGGACGAGAGATGATAAGCAGTTTGGCTGGTGTTTATGGTAGGGGGCAAAGGAGTGGGACCAGTTTAGGGAGCTTGGGAGCAGTTGATGACACAGTGCCAGTGCTCGTGGTCCTCAAGGCTGAGTAGTGACATTTGATGTTAACTGCCAGTCCACTGCTTCCTCGGTTGTTTGTATGAATGGCATCTCTCATCCAACCAGTTTTAATCTGACCTCTTAGGGTGAAGAATGATTTATCATTATTAATGAAATAAGCTCCAATTTGTTTGGCAGCAAATTCCATTGCGTTATTTGACTCAACGATGCAAGTTGAGATGTGTGGATGGCTATCCCTGTGAGAATGGATGATATCATTAACCTCGCCTTTGGGAGACAGCGACGGCTATTTGTGAGGAGAGTACGCCACATCAGGTTGCTGATACTGTGTCCACGTTTGCAGTCATTTATACCAACGTGTATAACTGCAGTAGTAATTTGTGATTGTGGTACTGTCCCATGTAAAGCTGTCAATAGCATGGTTCTAGTCAAGCCAGAGAAAGACAATACTTGACATCGTTCACTATCAACTGCCATTTTTGTTTGGTGCAGTCTAGCAACCACTGAATCACCTAATATGACAGTAGAAGTATTGGGATCCAGCTCTCACTCTATATTTAGGGTAGCTTAGTGAGTTTGGGTTTTTGTTGCAGTATTCATAGAATTGATGGCTGGAAGTTTAGAGGTTGTTTAGAGATTTTGGTGGAGAGCAGCAGCGTAGGGGAGTTGTACGGGCAGCAGGAATAGGGAAGTTACCTTGTTGCTGATTAGCAAAACATAAAACAGGAAGAAGGTAACTAGGGTTTTACGGATGAGGGGAACAGGACGACTGAGTGGGTTTTGATGGACAATATGCTGGGGAGAAGAAGAGGGTAGGTCAGTTATTTTAGCATTGGTTGAGGGAGTTTCAGGCTGCTCTGCGACATAATCAGCTTTGCTAAATTCAGCAATGTCTTGGCTACAGGCATGTGTTGGAAGAACCGTAAGAGCATGCTCAAGCCTCTGAGTGACTTGAGCAAAAGAAGCCCGCAAAGCATCAATTTCCTCATGAAGACTCTTTGTTACTTGTTCAAATAACTCTCGGGGGACACAGTTGGTATGACAACAATTTTCTGCGCTGCAAGATGATAACATGACACTCACCCCAGGCTGACTCTCATCGCAGTTTAGGGAATGGTGGTGTGTTTTGTTTGGTTCTCCAACGCTGATTACTAAGTTGGTTGCAGTAGGAGGTGAATCCTCATCAGTGTTGGTAGAAGCTATTGTTCTCGCCTGCTCTGAGGTACCAGGGGCATGGAGAGAGGGATTGGAAGGTGGAAGATCGCACGGCGGTCCTTTTCCATCTAGTAAGGCAAGGAGGGTGGGAGACATTCGATGCGCGTCCATAGATATCTTGCTATGTAGCAGGGAGGTCGTAAACTGTACCACTGATAAGTCATCTTGAGAGGGGTGTGATACATCTCGAACAATCTCCTGAAAAACAGCTTCACTTGGCGATTTTACTGAGACCGCCGTTAGAGATGCAGAATCTCCTTTAGAATCTGTATCCACAAGAGTGTGGAGAAGAGCCACGAGAGTTTTGAATTCCTCTTTGACCCATTTGCGACAATCGTTTCCTTGAATCAGGACTTTGCATGTTGTATAGTAGACATGTATTTTCAACAGAGATTTCAAAGTACTATTGTTCACTTGCAGACGTATTTCCAACGTCGATTGTCGTAAATCAGAGGGTAAGGAATCCCTGTGGTTGATAACAGGAAGGGTGGGGAGAGGGGAGTGGAGGTGACCATAGTCATTCCATTGTGTTATGAGACCCTTGGGCTTGTGTTGTCCGGCGTATCGTTGGTAAAATACGAAGCGCCAGGCTGCCAAGTAGCATGGAACAGTTTTGAATGTTTTTTGGATAGGGTCAATGCTGTGAATATTTTTTTAGCAAAGCTATCTTCCTCAATATAGAGAATATTCCGGGAGACGAGAGACCAAGTAATAGGTCCCATACTTACCAATGTCCAGTGTGGCCTTTGCCACAAGTTAGTTTTGCAACATGATATAGAACATACCAAAAAATGTTGGAATCCAAAAAGAGATGATATAAGGGGATATGGATTAGGAAGTTTTTATAAATGTGGACCAGATGATTATGTCTTCGTGAAGTTTATCAAAGAGTGAACTTGGTATGGCTGGAGAATGTGAGAGCATAAAAAATAAAAAATAAATTTCCTTCAAGATCAAGATCAGGAGGTCAGCATGACGTGATTTAGTCTCTACTCCATCATGCGGTGATGTCAATCACGTGACGACACTGCACAATTACGTATACACTCAGCGAACAGTTTACTTTGAGCCGACAAAAGATGTTTTAATGAAGTTAATTTGTATAGCACTTTTTCTTACCATTTAAGGGAGGCTCAAAGCGCTTTACTAAAAAAAAGCACACAAACAAAATAATAGTGAATGCTGATCTCAAAAACAGTAAGTTTCAGTGTTCTTATTATTTACGCTCTCTCCCTTCCCGCCAGCATAGGACTTTCCTTTGAAATTGATATACACAAAGCAAGGATCAGTATATTCAGTATATGCAATGTCTTGAATTTCAAGTGTAGGCCAGTAAAAAAGAAAGGTTCATCGGATTATTGAAGTTTTAGGGCAACAGTTGAGAACAGAGCATAGTCCTGGCACTGAAGAAGCGAAGTTACAAGCATCCAGTTACAAGCACGGATGCAGAATGACACGAATGCATCTGTCGCCAGACGACATCGCTGAAGCACATAGATCCAGAATCTAATCCACAGAACATGTAGCCACATATGCGGTTCATAAATTAAAAATGGAAAACGGTATGGTTCACAATGGTCCACAATGCCAGAAACAGTTAAAAGTGTCAGCGAGGGAGGTGCAGTATCCTGTACAGTCAAAAATCAAAGCAAGATGGCAGAACGAAGAACAGAAGACTGAAGCCGCTAGTGGAAGAAAATGTCAGTTGCAAAGAAATGATGGAGCACAAGAAGTGAAGAACAATCCATAATGAAGATAAACGGCACAGCAAACATCACAGATGAGAAGAAGAAACCAAAGCTCGACGTACATCCAAGGAGGAGACAAAGCGACAGAAAGCTAGTCCCCTCCAGCCAGTTAGGAGAAGAGATAAAGCAAAGAACAATGTAGTCCCCACACCTACATCTGATATGAAGTCATCACACCCGTGGAAAAGACACTCTCTAATCAGAATAACACGTGTTATGTACATAGATTCAATACGATTTGTATGGAATAGATGCTGCAGAAATGTCACACAATAAATCCACAGATCAACCAAAGGTGAAAAGGAAGCACCGGAACGTCGATACTTAAAGTCTCTTGCTCAGAATAAAGAAACGGAGGTCACCGAGATGGAAGGAATAATCACATCCAAACGTTCATAGTCCGGCACGACTCAAAATAAATGTCAAAGCAAAGTCCACGAAGATAGAACATCATACCAGACGACACTAAAAACAAAGCTGCCTCCATTGAGTGGCCATCTTGTCCCAACGTAGAATAGAATCGACTCCCAGCACACAGGAGCGTATGGGGTGAAGAAGTAGCAAAGAAGGTGAAGACGAAGAACAGCAACGACGATAACGATGACAGGAGCGATGACAAGTACAGGACAGTGTAGAGGAGCAAGACAATTAGCAGAGGAAGAAAGTCAAAATAAATAGTCAAAGAAAATAAGAAATCACTCAAGCCTGTGGAGAAAACAAAGGGACATCTGTCACTAGGTGGCTTCAACATGAAATTACTTCCCCTTCCAAGCCTCACCTATAGTTAAGAATAAACATGATCCCACTGAATAACAGTTACTATTATTAATTAATATTAATTCTAACCTCTTTCCCAAATTCATCTTTCTACCAGACTCTCACGTCTGCTTCTCTCTTACCATTTCTAAACAACGCCCCCTCTATCAACATTCAATCCAGGGGTGACAATCACTACTCACACAAGAAAATACACAAGGGCGACAACCTCGTTACATCCACGTGGTAACACATGTTCATAACAGTGTCACAAGCGCCATAACTCATCAATCACTTTCTTGACTGACAGACATTCACTGACTCGCACGGATCTATTTTACAAACCAGCAGAAATGTCTCGACTCTCGCACACAGCAAACAGACTCGCGCACACATACATGCACGGCCTCTGGATTGCTAATCTACGGACTTTCACTAGCTTCCAGTGGTCCCTACTGGCTACTGATCGCTCAACAGTACCAGCCTCCCGTTCTCTGTGATCTTTCCTGGCTGCTGTGCGGACTTCTGACACCTTCCCTAGCGGTCTCTTACCGCTTTCAAACACGTCCTGCTACTTAGAGTGTCTAGAGAAGAGTGCTGCAAAAGGACGCCGGCTCTGGGGTTGGCTACATTGTCTCCCTGGGGCTGGAACCAATGACCAACACCCACATCCCCAAGCCACGCTAAGGCGCGTGCAGGTCTTTCGCGCCAAAGCTGCGAGAGGGGTGGGGGAGACAACGAGCACTGAGCCCCCATTGCTAGATACATAGGCGAACTCGGCATTCCAGTAGACGACGTGTGACGTAACAGGTCATGACCCAGGCTTTCTTTCCCGCGAAATTGGACTGGAATAGTCCTGGATCTAAAGACAAGCGTCGCTGCTTCACTACACTGAGTGCCTTTCTTGCACTTAAAGATCGCTGGTGTAGAATAAAAAATGTCTGACATAAATTTATAGATTGTTTTGCAACGAATTTGCGTCTTTTAATAATGAAACATTGGGTTAGATGATATAAAAACGTTCCGACCGATTGCTCTGCACGCACAAAAGGGAATAGACGTTAAACACACACAACTCGGGGCCAGAGGTTGTACACGAAATGGCGCTGCCTCTAGGGACGAGTGACCACAACACTCCTGGCCAAATTCTCCAGGGTACAAATAACTGCGCCTACAACAGTTAAAAAAAGTAATAAACAAATTGTTAATGCATATCTACATAAAGAATAATCAACCTGTATAATAAAAATACATGCTAAAAAAATATGAACAACGCACCTTTCTCGGAAGACGCAGCCTTCACACTATACGGCAGTCAATACAAGCTTTCCACAAAGGACCCTTCATTTAATTAACAAAGCTTGATGTGTAAGTATTTGGTGGCAAATGAGCAGATAGAAAGTTAAGAAAGCATAGCAAAGGACATACATGGACAAACAAAAACAGACTGATGAACACAAAATTTATGATAGGTGTGGCAGGGTGACATAATATCGTCACCATTTTTGCCATGAGCGGTGATCTAGTGTTTCAGCCTTGGTGGTGAAAGTGTCTAGGAAGTTACTGTAACTTATGTATACGTCTCTATAAATATCTGTCTACAAACAATTACCTTAACCAAAAGACTGAGGAGATACACGTTGTGTGTGTGTGTGTGTGTGTGTTTTGACTGTTGTGTACTCCAAAATAAAAAAGAACATAGACAGGCATTAAAGTGAGTAAAAACTTAACTAGTGTTTTAGAATCTCTTATTTGTAACTCTTTTGTGACCTTTGGCCTTTATCTAAAACAAAACAAAACTATGATCTTATAAGACAAAAACAAGAAATCTTCGCTTAAAAAGATACGCATGCTTTTGTATGTATGTGGGTGTGTTTAAAAACCAGGGGCCAGTTGCACAACACGTTTCTTAACCTTAAAACTGTTCTAAAGAAACAAAATCTCTTCTTAGCCATTTTGATACATTGCAGAAAAACATAAAAATTTGTACTGACAGGAAGGAAAGTCAGACTTAAACAACTTTTTCTTACTTAAAGCAGTTTTAGTTTTAAAAATTCTAAAATTGTGGTGTGAACTTTAAACTAATTATCGAAATAGATTTAAGGCCTAAAAGTTATTAAAGTTAGAAATGTGTTGTGCAACTGGCCCCTGGCCTTTGTGTGGGTAATATTTAACAAGGACACCAGCATAAACATATAAAAATATTTTAAAACGAACTTAAACCGATCATTAAGAAATAATGTTGCTGTTGTCTTGTAAGTCAGCAAGTATTAACAAGCGCGTCGGCTGTTGTTTTTGCCGTCATGTTCTGGGTCGGGATGGCTTGGGCATTTATTAGGGTTCAGTTTCAGTCCACAATCGCGCAGTCTGTCTAGTACTCTTTCCACTCTGTCCAGATGTTCATCAAACGTGCTGGAAAACACAATAATGTCATCGAGAAACACCAGGCAAATGTGAAGATGCAGATCCCCCAAACACTCTTACTTGAGGCGTTGATATGTCGCCGGTGCATTTGCCAGCCCCATTGCCATGCGGAGAGGCGCCACTGAGAATGGTGTACGCTCTTTGTGTTCCTCGGTTATTTCTACCTGATAGTAACCGCTCTGTAAGTCGAGGACAGTGAAATACTTAGACCATGCTAAGGCATCAAGCAGTTCCTCTATCCTTGGCAGCGCGTACGAATCTGTGATAGTACGTGCGTTGAGCTGTCTGTAGTCAACATATTGTCGTAAAGTACCATCTTTCTTCTTAACCCACACAACATTCGACGACCAGGGTGAATGTGATGGCCGGATAATCCCACTTGTCCAGCAGCTGTTGTTACTTGTAGATGTTCTTTCACCTGTTCGTACATGCCGGGTGGAATTCGGCGATGACGTTCTTTAAATGGCGTATCGTTTGTCAGCTTTATTTGGTGCTTCACCCGTGTGACATGACCCACATCAGTTTCGCCTGTTGAAAAGTTCTCAGGGCGTCCGTTAATCATGTCTCTGATACGTGATTGCTGTTCCACCGTCAGCTGTGGCAAAATAGTCACTGAATCTACACAGTTTGGTGCCGTCTCGGACATACAGCTGGCACTTCCACACTGAACCTTGGAAACTGGCTGGAGTTCACAGATCACCGTGAGTGATGGTATCACCACTGTTTTGGTCGTCAAGTTCGCAACGTGCACATCAACCACGCCCATGTTCTTACTGTCATAATTAACAAGGCTCGGGGTGATGTCGAGCAGCTAATCCCAATCGCTTTTCAATGCTGACTGGAGCATCGCACAAGTGGGTGCATTATCCAGTGCTTGATCCCCAGCATACGGGATGACAGTGGCACTGTTTGGCTTGATGGTGGTTGGCTGTACACCGCGCTCGTACGTTAGTCTTTTGCGATTCCTGCGCAGCGCTCGTTCCCTCATCGCTAGACAGCGAAATGAGCAATGCAATAGTGGGTGCAGCTGCGCATCCTGCAGGAAATGAGGTCCGTGCTTCTCTTGTGTCTGGTGCATAAGCTGCTCTAGGATGTTGGTACCTAGCAGCACAGGGACACTGTCGCTGTACCTGTTCGATGGGACCACCAGCAGTAGGCAAGTGAGGCTACTCCTTCCATTTGCACGTCCGCTTCGATGTACCCTTCGTATGGGAGCATTTGGCCATCCGCACACTATACGTAACATTTCTTGCAATGGGCGGATGGCCAGGTGTGCCAGTTTCTGGTGATAAAATGTGTCTGTCACAGTCGACACGGTGGCACCCGTATCCAGTAGCGCTGCTGTGTCTACACCTTCGACCCACACATCCACACACGTACTGGGGCCTATTAATCTTTTTCCATAAACGGGGCCAAGTGCCGGCTGGTGTTGACTTACAGGGTGCCCCTTTCTGCAGGCCAGCTGGAGTTTAAAGGCTGCAGCAGATGGTCAACGCGCACCCGACATCCTACTTGAATGTGGCGTTTGCCAGCACACCTAAAACATGTCGGCCCATCGTCCTAATAGGAACTCTTACAGTCACTAAGGACTAATGATCCAGGAATTCCAAAGAAAACATATAACTTCCACACACACGCGCACGGAAAAATAATGCGACCAGTATTAATGATTTTCTTAGATATGCATGGTCACATTATGTTGTACATGATCTGTTTTCAAGCAGCAGCGTCAGATCTGACTATAAGAAAATGTAAACAGCTGAATGTTAATAGCTGCTGTCAGGTCTATAAACTATCGTTATCTCAAGAAATGAAGAAACCTTCTCTATGCACTCTTTAATACATAGCTGAATGGCTCTAGTATGGCTCTGATTCGCGTCTCTAAAAACGTCAGAGCCAAACAACAAAGCGCATGATTGCTTCAAATGGGGATGGCCTAAGCGAGGTAGCATCGTGGTTCTTTTAAAAACAAAACAAAGAGAAACACACACAAAAATCAGAAACTTCCAGATATTTCTGAAAAAGGTAATGTACAGGGAAACCACGGCTGGTACATCTGTGTCGTGGATCGCCCCCAGCTTCGCCGGATGCACGCTCGCAAACGCTCACACAGCCGGCACGAACACTCACCCACTTGCTCCGCCAGAGGCGGGACACGGCGTACCTAACGAACCTCTAAGGAGCGTAGACCACAACACAGACAAAATGAACATTACAAATAAAAAAACTTAAAAGTTTAAAGTCGGGCACAAAGTCACTTTTATCACTGCTTACACTAAACTAAACTCTTACAGTCACTAAGGACTAATGATCTAGGAATTGCAAGGAAAACATATAACTTATAACACACACACACACACACACACACACACACACACACGAAAATTAATGCGTACAGTAAACGCTTCCACTCGGGAACAGACGTTAAACACACACAACTTGGCGCTGGCTCTCGGGGCCACACGTTATACACGAAATGGCGCTGCCTCTAGGGAGGAGCGACCACAACACTCCTGGGCAAAATCTCCAGGGTACAAACAACTGCGCCTACAACAGTTACAAAAAAATAAAAAAAAAATTGTTGATGCATTTATCATAAAGAATAATTCAACTTGTACAAAAAATTCCGAGATTGTAAAAAAATGTGAACAATGTAGTGTCTTGTCACTTGCCGTGTTTCTTTGGGAAGTGACATCTTTCACAAATCCTTCCTTGTATCAGACTCTCACGTCTGCTTCCCTCTTCCAATTTCTAATCAACGCCCTCTATCCCAACATCAAATTCAGGGGTGACAGTCCCTACTAAGACAGGAAAATACACAAGGGCGTCAACCTCGTGACACCAAACATTTAGGTGTGGTAACCCATGTTCCTATCATTCCTCCCCTCCTACAAAAAAAGTTCACATTTTTGCCAAACTACAACTGTTACGTTCTATCAAAAGATTATCTTACAGCCCTAAAAAGTTTTTTCTATCATCAATGCTTTCACTAATGGACTACATTTTATCAAAACACACCAAAAAAATCTCCTGCAGCCCTATGGAATTTCTTGATCCAGTGCTGCCCTCGACAATGCATCTGCTATCTTATTGTTCGTACCCTTGATAGGTTTTATTTCAAATTTGAATTCTTGTAAGGTTAGAGCCCATCTCATTATCCGTGCGTTCCTGTAAGGGGTTGATGTGAGAAAAGTGAGGGGCTTGTGGTCTGTGTGGAGAACGAAAGGTTTCCCATACAAGTACAGAGATAGTTTTAGTATGGACCGGACTATGGCCAGACACTCTCGTTCTATTGTACTGTATCTGCACTCCCTCTATAGCATCTTTCTACTGATGTAGATAATAGATAGTAGAGTGTCTTCAAGCTGTTGCAACAATACTACTCATAGGCCTACGGCACTAGCGTCCGTTTGGAGGTGGAAAGGTAATGAGAAGTCAGGCAGTCTCAAAATTTCATAACTGGAGAGGTGTGTCTGAATTCCTTCTAGCGCAGCTTGGCAGGCTTGAGTCCAATTAACAGTTCGAGGACTGTTCCCTTTGATGAGGTCGGAGATAGGAGCGACAAGAGTGGCAAAATCTTCAATGTACCTCTGGTAGTAACTTACTAGTCCTAGTAATGCTCGGACCTGTGATACGTATCAAAGAAGTGATACGTTCCTCTACAGTTGTTGGCTGCTCTTCCTTCCAATGGGCTGCTATAGAAGGTCCATAGGTTCGCTGACCTTCCGTCCATACAAAAGTTCGAAGGGAGAAAATCCTGTTGATTCTCTCTACAGCCAAAAAGTAATGCAGGTATGAACCTGTGCCACTGCCTCGGTTCTTTTTTTATGATTTTTCGAATCGTGGGTTTCAATGTCCCATTAAATCGTTCGACACATCCATTTGTCTGAGCGTGATACGGTGTTGAATGCAAGGTCTTAATGGATAAAAGCTTCATGACTTCTTGCATTAGTTGAGATGTGAACTGGGAACCTCGGTCGGTAAGAATTTCTTGAGGAAATCCCACCCTACTGAAATTTGTTAATAAAGTCTCAGCTACTGTGACCGTGTCAATCTTTTTGATAAGTATGTCTTCTGGATATCTGGTGGCTACACCGATAAGCGTCAAGAGGTGGGTGTGTCCTTCTTCTGATGGCGGGTGAAGGGGTCCTACTAAGTCTACTGCTACTCTCAGGAAAGACTCCTCTATTTTTGGGACCTTGACCATAGGCACCGGTCGAACTCTACCAGGAGCGGTGGTGCGTTGACAAACGTCACAGGTCTTACAGTAATTTCTAGTGTCCTTATTTACATGAGGCCACCAAAACTTCTGATGCGGTACAAGGTATTTCTGCATCCCTTATGGCCTGCTAATGGATTATCATGAGCGAGTTGAAGAATGGTCTTTTTCAGGGTGGTCGGTACTACCAATTGTCTACTAACTTCGTTCGACTGCCGAAAGAGACGATACAAAAGCTTGTTCTTGTAGCAAAAGTGCTCTCTCTGGTTGTTCGCTAGATCTTCATCATTTGCTACCTCTTTTAATGTTGCGAGGGAGGGATCGCTCTGCGGTAGATCAAATAATAATAATAATAATAATCATCATAATATAGAAACACTTGTATAGCGCACTTCCCCACTGGCAGCAGGCCCAATGCGCTTTGACATCAACAATCAGAAGTATCCACGTAGATTAGCAGACTCCACAACACAACATCACTAAAGGCAAACTCAAAATGTACACAAACTAAAAGTAATGGCGTGACGCAGAGCAACATTTCTGGTCTCCCACTGTTAAGGGGAGGTGAAGAAAGATTCGTCTGAATACTTCATTGGAAGTGTTAGGGCAACACAGTTGAGTATCCAGGCACTAAAGAAGCGAACGTGACAGCAACCTTAAAGCACACACGGCGCAGGACGACATAAAACTGCAAATCATGAAGAAACACGTCCATCATCAGCGACATCGTTGAGGCGTGGACATCCAACATCTATTCTGCTAAACTTGCAGCCATGAAGCACAGACCCGCACATCACAAGATGGAAAACCGATTGGTCCGCAGCGGCGAAACAGTTAACAGTTTCAGTGAAGGAGGCACAAGTCATCCCGCAAAGTCAAAAACTTCCGGCAAGCTGGCAAAGCGAAGAATAGGATGCAGAGACCGTTAGTGAATAATGTCGAAGTGGGAAGATACGACGTGGCACAGGCATTGAATAACAACAAAGAACAGAGAAAACAGCGCGGCAAAAGTCACAGGTCAATTGGAAACCTCAAAATACGACGTGAATTCACGGACGATACAAAAACGACAGAGAGCCGTCCCCTCAAGCCAGTTAGGCGAAGGGACGTCACTCTCGAATTATCACAATTAGATCAGTCCTCTTAATGTCCCAGTGAATTGGTGGTAGAGTTAGGGGGTTGAGGTCCCTGGATCTGGCGTTGGAATTGCGCGCGTGTGGTAACCGCTGCTGTTGGTTCTGACTCTTTCTCCTTGTCACGACCACCGCGCAGTGTATCAGTCACTCAATCCTTTCAACACACACACGGAGCCTGACAAATACGTGTTCTTTCACACAAATTAAAAGAAAAGAATGATTTGCCTAACGAATCTATCTGCTTTAATAAGTATGAATAGAAGAAGAAAACAAGAAAAATACACAAACGAAAAGTCGGTTAAAAAAACAACAAAAAAACGACTCCTACTTCCATTTTACTTTAAAATAATAAAATCCCTAACCTTTGAGTCCTGCGTTTCTGAATATCTAAATGAATACCTACTCACCTAATCGATCTATATACTCCTAAACGCCCTACTCAACAAATTCTTCTTTTAATTCCTACCCTACTTGTCTTTCTGTCCTAAACCTCTCGCTTCTCCTACCTGACTAACTGCTCCTCGCGCTCTCTCTCACGTCATTTTCTTCACTTTTTTACATCACTCATACACGTCTTCGGAACAACTGACGTCATTCACGCTTTTTCGTTCTTCCACAATAATCCTAATAAAATTTAAGCTTACTCACGATACAGTCAATAACAATGATATCTGACACTCCTGTACATCAAATACCACCCGTTTTGTACCTCTAACGTTTCCAATGATTAGATCGGCGACTGGATTTTCGATGACACAACATTTCAGGTGTCCATTGAAGAAAGGTGTCTCTACTGGAACACGTGCTAGAGGGAAGGTTTCAACATTTCCACCAAAGGTGATACAAGATTGCTTCCCGTTCAGTCGGTCCTGCGGTCCGGAGCTGTTCTTAATGGTGGGGAGTGGGGTGGAGTCTTCCAAGAATCGTTCCTTCTGTAGGGAGGAGTGTTTCGTTGTCTTGAAGATCGAGGAGAAGTAAATTGGTGTCGGTCCTGCTTTGAGCGAGCTGTAGGTGAAGGAGGAGTGGCTTGTCCCACATTGGCGAACATGGTATTTTCTGTTCGTCTTGCCGGAGATTTCTGGGGGTGTGCTTGGCGATAACGTTCAGCACTGTCTATTATTTCGTTAGCGTTCTGAAAGTCTCTTTCTCTCAGAAATACGGCTAAATCTCTAGATACACTTTGAAGTATTTGTTCTCTGACTAGCAGATCGTGCAATCCTTCATAAGTTGAACAATCCGATTAGTCGGGCTTGAAAAGAATGCATTGACTCTTGAGTTTGGGGTTTCACCAATCTAAATTTTTCTCTGAGTCCTTCAGCGGTGCACTGAAACTTGAGTAATAGTTCTCTTTTGAGCATATCATAATCCACGGGGCCCTGAACACAAAAGTTATCATATACCTGGAGGGCTTCTCCGTGAAAAGAAGTGGCGATTTGTAATGGCCAGATATCTCTGGTCCATGTGAGGGACTGCTCCTGAGCCTCAAACCGATTTAAAAAAGCGTTGATATCATCTTCGTCCTCTTTCAATGCGGGGAGTTTATGTTCGAGTCCTTTTGGGGTTTGGTTCCCATTTCTCCTTGTCGCGCTGGAATCGGTCCCTCTCTCTAAACGTAGTTTCTCTAATTCGAACTGAAGCTCGGCTTCTCTTTCTCTTGCGGCCCTAATGACCCAGGAAGTCCAAAGAAAACATATAACTTCCACACACACGCGCACGAAAAAATAATGCGAACAGTATTAAGGATTTTCTTAGACATGCAGGGTGACCTTATGTTGTACATGATCTGCTTTCAAGCAGCAGCGTCAGATCTCACTATAAAAAAATGTATACAGCTGAATGTTCATAGCTGCTGTCAGGTTTATAAACTGTCGTTATCTCAAGAAATAAAGAAACCTTCTCTATGCACTCTTTAATACATAGCTGTATGGCACTAGTATGGTTAGCGCCTCAAAAAACGTCAGAGCCAAACAACAAAGCGCACCAAAATCAGAAACTACCACATATGTCTGTATGTATTATCTGCGAGTACAAATAACTGCGCCTACAAAAGTTACAAAAAATCATAAACAAATTGTTAATGCATATCTACATAAAGAATAATTCAACTCGTACCAAAAAGGTCCGAGATGCTAAAAAATATAAACAACGCACCTTTCTGGGAGGACGCAGCCTTCACACCCCTAACATTGTATGCACCAAATGATATGACAGGAATAGTTACTCTAACCATAAAATTTTTCTGCAGAAAAATCGACCTGCACTAGAAGTATTCTATGAGTAGGCGCACTCACATGAATAATAGCGCAGACGTGCGCACATACAGGAACATTGCAACAATGTGTTTGTACTTCATAGTTTTCATGGAACTGACTGAAGTACATTTAGTTTCAACTGATTTTGATAACTATTTTAAAATGGTTTTACTGTTTTTGTTTCTTACCAGAAAAGTTTCAGCTGAATAATTAACAGAGCTGAATTAGTTTGTCATAATTCATTTGCTTCAACTGCTGACTGAGCGTAAAAAAAAAAAATTCATGTAGCAGAAATTTTCTAAACACGTGTTACAAGAAGTCAGATACTCGCAAATTTTGTTCTTTCCAATTTAAGAAAGGTGAAGAAACTCCGAAAGTATAGCTGCTTCATGTATTGGCCTCAATCATCTGGGTTAAAACACTCTTGTTCAAATGTAGTTGACCTTTTTAATGCATTTAAAGTTAGAAACAGTATTTCTACAGAATGATTTCAAAATTTGATAATTATGTATGGTTACTGCATAGCTACTTTTCCTAGTCAGAGTAAATTGTTATTTACTGTTAGTAACATTGTTTATCATGTTCTCTCCACTTCGGTAGGGCAATGGAATAAACAAATCAATCAATCAATCTCATCAGTAATACTCATAGATTTTCCTTTTACTGTACATATGGTTTTCCACAAAGTGTAAAAATATATTTATCCGAGAGCTTAGATGTTCATTTGCAGAATACAATGCGACAAAATGGTTCATTTTGTATTATGCTGTAAATTTAGATACATTTATATGAATTTTTACACTTTGTCAGACTTACTTAAATTTGGTAAACTTGTCATCACTAGATAAAAGTATAGTGAAGTCCTTTTAACGCACTGAAAGTTTGAAATAGGATTGTTGGCATACACGGACTGAACTTTTGGTTAATTATGTATTATGTTTTAAAAAATATTCTCCTGCTTTATTTTATATTGATAGCTTGAATTGTAATATTGTCATATCATTTGTTGTCCCTCCTTTCATAGGGTAATGGCCCTAGAATAAATAAATTGAATCTCTAAATCTGAATTTTGTCACAAAAAATGTTTCTGAACCATATTGTGCAGACAGCAGTTACAACTAAGGATGAATAAAATTGTATATATTCAAAAAAAAAATTATTCATGAAGTACAAATAAGCTCAAACACTCCTCAGTGTGTGGACTGAAGAAGTGACAAGAACATTGAACATTATGAACACACATAAATGTGATACCAGAAAACCGTGTCTCTCTCTCTCTCTCTGTTTCTTTCCTAAGAAAAGAAACAGCGACATACATTTCAGTTAGTCCCTTACTCAAGATGTGAGATTTTATCTCACAAGGTCTCCTCCATCTTCGTTTTTTACACTGCTGAGCTCTGTCGATGTGTCCATTAACACTGAAACCAGCGTTTTTGCTGCTTGCACATCATTTGGTGTTCCTTCAAACTTATCATTACAGATAAATTTTGACCACAAGAAGCACCAAACAGTTCCAGAAGTATAAAACCATAAGTATCATCAGCCACACAAGTAGTGTTTCAGGTAATCCAAAATTGTCTCAACACCACTGCGAGGAGCTGCTACTAAATGAGCAGACTGGCTTCAAAGCAAGTATGAAAGTTGAATAGATATTACAGTTGAATACTGATTTTTAAAAACAAGAAAAAAATGAACAACATAGGTATCTATCACGACTTTAAAAATGCACTCGACCTAGTGTGATTAGAGGGATTATGTCAAGTAATTTGAAAATTCAACATCTAAAGATGGCTTCATTGAAATTATCGAAACCGCAACACAAAAACTGAAGGAGCGCAGTACTATAATCAAGTAAAGACTTAATAAGTAAATAGCTTACAGTTGGCAAGAATATTCCTCCCTTGACGCCTGTGCTGTTCAATAACCACCACGCGTCCCTTTCCATCGGCGGGAGACAAACAGGATTAACCTGATGACAGACAGCAGCAAGACATCACCAACAGACTGACAAACAGTGCGTGTTGAGGAACACACACACTTTCGGACACACACAGAGCACGCCTGCAAACACTGAGTTTCACACGTATTCTTTCAGACAACAAATCACTAACATCTGTACATGGGCTCGATCGTTTCTATTAATCGGGTGAACGTAAATATATAATTTACAAACTAACAAAAGAAAAGTTCAGCACAAATATTCTACACAAAAACAAATGTATCCAAGCAGTTTATATTAAAGTCCTTCAAGTTCTCTCCTCTTCTGTTGTTGGGGGGTGTGGGGGTCGACACGGCAAACAGTTCCACTCTTTCAGTCTTGCTCTCTGGCGTTGATCATACGGACAGCCTACATCCACCAAATAACTCCGATAGTCTTAACGGCAGACAAATGATCCAGTCAATAATAATTCCCACAGTAGGTAAATCCACACAGTTATACGATCTTCTCAGGAGGTCACACAGCAGCTGAGAAAATTAGTAAAGCGAGGAACCACACAGTCGCTTATCAATGACAACCCACACATTTAATATTTCTCCACACAGTTACTCTTTCTTCACACAGTTAATATTTCTTCACACAGTTAATATTTATCCACACAGTTACTATCAATTCTGACCTCTGTCCCAAATTCTTCTTTCTCCCAGACTCTCACGTCTGCTTCTTCCTCCAATTTTTAAACAACGCCCCCTATATCAACATTCAATCCAGGGGTGACAATCTCTACTCGTACAAGGGTGGCAACCTCGTTACATCGACGTTCAGGGGTGGTAACACATGTTCATAACAGCACGAATGGAAACCAGCATTGAGAAGAGCAAGGTAGTGGTCAACACCATCGGACAGAGCAAGGCGGGGATCTACATGGATGGAGCACATGGCTGGTTGGCTGGTTTGGCGGGAAGGTGCTTTCACTTAGAGACGATTTCGCACTATAGAAGGAAAGGGATGGGAGAAAGAAAATCGGAGTAGTGGAGAAAATCTCCGACGGCCGGCCCTGCGAGCAGGCGGGTGCCACGTACGTGTACAGTCATCTGAGACAAGATCTGAACCCAGCGTGTGTTTTAGCCCCTAAAATACCAGGTCCCCCATGGGGTGCAAATCAAGGAGTTGAACATCTTTAATTATTTCCAAAGAGGACAGCTTCACAGCAGACATTCACATAAGAATTTACGACAGCAGGAACAGCCAGAGTGGACAAGGATCTGACGAAACAACGGCAGCAGGTATGGTACCTAGTACAGGCGTTCAAGCTTATGTATGGTAGTCTGTGGGTACTGCGCGATGAAGTCGATTAGACACAACGATAAAGACATGTTTTTGCACTATTTTCAAAAGCTTCATACAAATAAATGACCGGACTGCTTATACGGCAATTACATTCAATGGTGATAGGATTTAACTCTTATCCGGAACATCTTGCCTTTTGCTGACCTGTCAATGTGCTCACAGCATCAGCACATTATTGTCTTGCATGTCTGGTGCCATCAATTTGTGAAGAATTTCCAGATGGTTGATTGGCCGATCGACTGAATAAAAGTGAAACAAAAGCCAACAGATACAGTTTTATAAAAACATAGAGGGTTGAATACTTTTTTTTAGTTTTACGATGCAAATATTTGTTATTAGAGACCTGACCTTCCAACAGCTGACACACGATTTATTCCATTTTGTCGATAACTGTTCCTAAATGTTATTCACAATTTAAACCTCACGTATTTTTCTGTCTGCAATGCTATTGGAAACAAGATCCTTTTTATATACGCGTTTCAAGAACAATAGGACTGCAGAGCTGACCTGACCAGTACCTGCTTCGTGTCGAACAAGTCTCATGTCCCGGCCATGCAACTTTGGAAATTATTAGGGGACATCACATCCAGTGACAGGAACGACCCAAAACAAATATCATCGAAACAAAGTCCGATGACAAAAGAACACATCAAGCAAGATAAAAGTATACCCATCCCTACACGTTTCTCCTAGGGAATTAAACGAACCCCAGATTAATCTTAATCAGATTAATCAGTAAAGTGTTCATTAACCAATGAATAAATAAATAAAATTTTAAAAAATAATTCTGAAACAAATTACCTTATGCAGTTATGATATTTTCATGTCTTACTTTTGGCCTTATTTTCTGCTTTGGATGCTGGGATTTGAACTCTTTTGTGGGCTACCTGTGGCAAGTTGAGGTCTTGTTCTGGGACTGCCTGTGTAAGTCAAGGTCCTGCCCTGGGAGATCCTGTGACAAGATGAGGTCCTGCATTGGGAGTGCCTGTGGCAAGTCTGGGCCTTGCACTGCAGATGCCTGTTGCGCAGCTGGTGCCCTGCAAAAAAAATAAAAAAATACAATATGACAAATTTAAATAAAGCCTATAAAAACCACTCCATTATTGTACCTTAGGTCTTTTATATGATTTGATATAAGAAGGGAAGAAACTGACATTGCACAGGGAACATCTTGATGACCACTACTTACTTGGCAAATGCCAATTACACACTCTCTTTACACTACATGCACTGTTATATGTATGCCTAGGAAATTAAATGCTACAGAAAAAAAGAAATGTTGTAGAAAAACTGATTGAGTTTTGAAGAAAATACAATTTTTTCTTTAATACACAGCAATGAGATTCCTCATAAACTACAATCTGGTTTGATTTACATCATCAGAATAGAAGAGACAACCTTAACAAATACCAGTTTGTGACATTTACATGGTTGTGAAATTCATACTTCCTCTGGCAATGGTTACTAACATAGAAGTATTAAAAACTTGACAAATCATCCCTTTATCCGTGAGTGAAATCTGTTAGCAGTCTGTTGTTTATAAATCATCCCACAAAAGAAAGACTTATTACAAACTTTAAAGCACATACACATTAGGTGTGTGTTTTGGACTTAAAATGTAACTATACTAAAATACTATATCCAGTACCCGTTACAACTGTTAAGTGAGCTGGATCACAAACAAACCGGCAAGATTAGAAAGAAGCTCATTGAAATATACATTTTCTTAATTTTGTTTACGGTATTTGCGTGAGACAATATTCACTGGGAAAACATCGCAGTTTGTTTTTGTTTGTATGTTAAATGCATATCAATTATTCCTTAGTGTATGGGGGCGGTCCGGTGGCGCAACGGTTAGCGCCTGTCACCAATGCAGTGAAGGTTAGCTGTCCTGGATTCAGTTCTCGTCTCGGGCACGCTATTCTTTCTCTGCATGTGACATCTGTTTATAGGGCTGGCTACCGTGATATAGCCTTAGTTGCTGGCTCGGCGTAAAAAAAAAATCCTTAATGTATGTCAATTATGAGACATTTTTTTCGTTCCTGTCAAGGGGATCACTTAAGAAGTGTGCACTGACCACAAACTACACTTACAGCAAATGCCACGATCTAATTATAGGACGCTGAAGTTATGCTGACGTCACCGACGTCCCATTAAACGGCCCCCAGGTGAGACGCGAGCCATGAGCTCGGTGAAGGTCAAGGTGCGCGTGACGTGGCTGTCTCGTGCCTACACCCCCGAGGTAGTGGGCTTGCGCTGGCCCGCGGTACACCAATGGGCAGACGACAAAAGTGAGGCGGATGTCTATGGGGCGCCAAGAGGGGAATTTTCTCAAATTTGCTATTTCTAGCTATACATTGCAATGTATAATTATACCTTGCAATGTATAGCTATACATTGCATTTTATAATTATACATTGCGATCTATAAGTATAAAATGCAATGTATAGCTATACATTGCATTCTATAATTATACATTGCAATGTATAGCTAGAAATAGCAAATTTGAGAAAATTCCCCTCTTGGCGCCCCATAGATGTCTAGCTACGGGAAGTTGAAGCTTTGTTTGTGTAACAGCTGGACGAGAGAGAGCGCCCGCAGGTGAGAGACAGGAAACTCGGATCGCTGCTTAAATTCAACCTTCGTGTTAGCTAGCTACCTAGGGTGGCGTTTGTTAAAGCCACAATTGGGGGATTCACCTGGCTGCAAAGCGCTCAGTCATCTGTCAATTAAAGTGTCATTTTGCGAGAACCCGCTCGGTCAAGATAATCTTTCTTGTGCAGTGCGCCGAATTCGCTGGGACATCCGGGTCACAGCCTTTGCAGGTGTTTGTGTAAACAAGCTGTTGTTGTCCCACTGCAAACATGTGACCGCGTCAACAGAGCTGCCACACGGGAAGTCTGTCCTCTCATTCACGTCAGAGCTGCAGTGCGGAAATAACCTACCGACAAAATGTTACACATCGTAAGGTCGGAGATGTTGCTGGTGTTGGTTGCATCTGTGCTGGTCACAGGTAGGTCGCATAGTTTGACAGTAGGTTTGTCTGTCTGACAAAATGATAATTCAAAAGTCCGCCTGATAGTAGGTGGGTCTGTCGAGGTGATTTGATAGTTGGTGCGTGTGTCTGATAGCCTGAGGTCGTTTGTTGTTTGATGATTTATGTCTGATGATGTAGTCTGATAATTCGCAAATCGATTAGATTGACAATTTATCATTTAGTCGGCGTACTGCGCAATGAGATAGTGAGGAAGGTGAAACGGTAAATCACAATGTAACTGGGAACAGTATGTTAAATACAGTAGATTAAATATCAACACGGACAAATAGCTTTATATACTTCTATCAAGGCTAGTGAACAGAGAATGGTTTGACAAAACTACTTATGGCAACACTAATAGGGCACTGAATGATGAAGATTTAAAATATATTGAGCTCAAAACAGAACATTAACTAAAATATATGAACTGATCAACACTTAGAGATTGTTTTAATACAAAATACATTTCCGAAATAAATGTATCTGATAAAACACCATCGCTTTCATCTTCCGTGGTCAATGACAAATTTGTAGCAATGTCTTCTCAATGCAGCTTACACCATATCCATCTATTAATACATAAAAGGAAGAGGGGGTCATATGGTTGCATATCATCCATGAACATTCATTGAGAAGGGATCAGGTGAACACTGCATTGTCTCGGCGCTAGCTGCTAACCAAGCAGTGAGCCACAATGGTTACAGATGTGTGTGTGTGTGTGTGTGTGAGAGAGAGAGAGATATATAGCTCTCTCTCTCTCTCTCTCTAGATATGTATGTATATAGGTCAATAGTGGTAGAAAATATGCGTTGCAATTCTGAGGAAAATCTGAAGTCACCGGAGTGATCTTGCTAATGCGCAGTTGAATCACCAGGTGTGGCTTCTAACTGTATACCGCGGTGTCAAAATGGTGGCCAGTGTCATCAAGGTACTTGCCTTTGTAGAGCAAACTTCACTGGAACTCACTGCCAGATTGGTAAGCGCACCTAATTATTAATAAAAAAAATTATTACGACAGCAGTGTAAGATAATGTTACTGGCACAGATGGCTTATGACATGCTCATTGAATAAAAGGACTAAAATGAAACATGTTAATTTTTCTGTCTCAGTTATTTTTGAAAACTGTAGATCCAGGTTGGTTTAGTTCTGTTTAACTTCAGTCCTCATGTCTTTATTGCAGATCGTAGGGCAAGCAACCCTTGTTATTTAGTCTCGTGCAAGAACGGCGGTACCTGCGTACAACTGGGTCTAGGGTATGTGTGCTCCTGTTTAGACGGGTACAGTGGGAGTCATTGTGAAAATGGTGAGTTACTACTATTAAAGGTTGACCATAGCCATGTATGTCGGTTACAGTGCGAGTTCAGTGAGTTACTATTGTTAGTGCCTGGGGATGGTAAGTTACCACAGTTTAAGCATGAATATAGTGAATCGTCACTGTTACGGTATGAATATGAATAGTTACCGCTATTATAGTGTGAATATAGTGAGTGACCATCGTGCTGATACAGTGTCGACTGATACGTCATCAGTGTACAACATCGTGTTGCCTACGTCACAGCATGAGCATAGTGAGTTACAGGTGTTAAAATGTGAATATAGTGACACGAGTCACATTTTAACACCTGTAACTCACTATGCTCGTGCTGTGACGGTGGCAACTCACTATTAGTGATCACAGCACGAGTATAGTGAGTTACAGGTGTTAAAATGCGAATATAGTGAGCTGCCTCCGTCACAGCACGAATATAGTGAGTTACAGGTGTTAAAATGTGAATATAGTGAGTTGCCTCCGTCACAGCACGAATATAGTGAGTCACAGTGTGAATACGTCGTTGTGTGAGGAAGAGGTGGAAGAGAAACTAGATCTCACAAAATATTCACATGAACAGTACCTTAGCCGTGCACTGTGAAGAAGTCTCGTGTACTTGAATTATCCAGCTGAAAACTATAATTTGACGGTTTTTTAAAAGTCAGTACTGATAGATAATATATAAATATAAAAAAAATCAAAATGCCAAACGGTTTCTTGACTACATCTTGATTAGCATTCGCTAAAAAATTAATGCATCTAAAGAATATAAGTCGGCAGGAGCTCTTTACTGAACTTGTGAAATAGGGCTGCTTAAATGATCTCCCTAGTCATATAGTGATCCGTCACAGATTTGTTTCAGTCGACAGCTGGTACAGTAACACTCCCCCAGCTTCCACAAGTACAAGCGACATCTACAACCCCCTCGGTGTGCTTCTAGGAGTGGTGCTGTCGCTGGTGGCGTTGGCGGCGGTGCTGGGTTTGCTCAGCTGGTGGAAGATCAACAGACGTCAGCAGCAGCTTCGATACCCAACACGACATGGCCTTGGCAACCACGGGATCAATCAGGCTCGTCGTAACAGTCGACAGTCGCTGCGACTGTCGTCCACGTCGGACAGCGTGGTGACGTCAGTGAGCGAGGGCGTTCAGCGTGGACCCGATTACGGACTAACGTATGCACCGTATGACTCCACGTTATTCCTTCCTCCGGCCTATTCACTGGCCGTCAACGACCCAAAGTATTGCGGAGACGACAACCCGCAAGGGCCGCCACCGTCGTACGAAGAAACAATGACGTTGACTCCGGAGTCAGCAGGAGGCGATGCGGCCAACAGTGAAACTCGGCCGCCTGTCCCGCAGCCACCGGATGGTTGCAGTGACACTGCGTCGTCGGCTGACCAGACAGGAGAGATATCCAGCTAGCTAGCTAGTTGTGCATGATGACAGGATATAGTCACATACAGAGCGAGGAGGTGGTGTTTAGCGAGAGAATTGCTTATCCCAGCCCAGGACAAGGATGATAATTAGCCGTGATTACAGTTTTCCGCGAGGTGATAATCAGGGGGCGCTATTTAGTGAAACGCCTGCGACGTTAGGACGCCGTAGTTGTCTCTATCCAGAAGGTGATAATCAGTGACCTAAATGACTGTGAAGCTTGGAGCGGGGAGAGGGGGGTGGGTGGGAATCGGTGTTTTACGCCGAGCCAGCAACTAAGGGTATATCAAGGCCCTTTAAACAGATGCCACATACAGAGAAAGAACAGCGTGTCCGAGATGAGAACTGAACCAAGGACAGCCAACCTTCACTCTATTGGTGACAGGCGCTAACCGTTGCAGCACCGGACCACCCGTGAAGATGGGAGATTCTTAACGACGCTAGATAAAGGACAATAATAATGAAGGTCGTGGTGCTGGTGTGGTTTTACATCGCTTAACTGATAAATGTAACGGACTGCAGACTCAGATAACGCGGCCGGGCTGACAAATCCCGATGTTAGAGCGATGTCACAGGGAGGCACATCTGTTTTTTTTTTCTGTGGTGGATATGTCAGACTTGAATGGAACTCGGATCGTAAAATGCACACGTGTTCTCCCAGCATTTTTTTTTTCATAAGTGAAATTGCTGTTGAAATGTTTAATTGCGTATTGAAATCTGTTTGTCGCATTCATTGTGATGCATGCAGACACCACAAACGGACAAAGGTATGAAATCAAACCTAGAGCGAGAGTCAGCTATCCATGTATAGTGTATATCCGTGTTGAAATGCTTTAAGAAGACGGTTATTTAAATTTTTATGATGTTATTTTGCAAGTAGACAAATCCATCACTAGGTAGATCCAAGCTGAGACAATTGAGGACACAGAAACCGCTAGTCATCATCAGTTGTCCGGGTACTTAGGGGCACGCAAGGACACGCACGAGAAAACGTGGACTTGTAAATGCGTGCAAACAGATGAGAGCAAAAATTCAAAATAAGCTGGCAATAACCAAGCTGTGTCATCAATTAATAATTTATACCTCGAAAAAACAAGAGAGCGATGGGGCGTCTGTGTGTGTGTGTGTGTGTGTGTGTGAGGGTGTGGGCATGTGTGTAAAACTGGTTTCATTTTCATGAGTGAAAAGAGAAAGGAGCTGGAAGAGAAAGAAGCAGTTAAAGAAAATTGGTTTATCTGAATGTCAACACATCACTGTATCATTTAATTTGATTATCGTGACATTACCGTTTTATTAAAACATTCATCTTTTACATTACGTGTACTGTATTGTTTCGGATGTGTCAGATTCCTTGGGAGAAAATCTTATGTAAACGTTTTCTAAACAATTGTAAAGCATTTAGTGTACCGTTCGTGTGTATGTGAGTGCGCGCGCGTCCGCGCACACATTCCCGTTTTTTTACGCGAGAGAAAGGAAATAAATTTTTTAAGCCATGTACTTGGAACACTGACACATTACGTTCACTTTAGACGACAAACAATTAGAAGTTAGAGAAGGCGAGGTAACGATCCTGATGACTGAAATATTTAGACTTAAAAAAATATTGCAGTCATCAGGGTTATATTCTAATATATAAACTTGAAGCAATAAAACGTTTAACGTGTCGAAGGAAAAAATAATAATGCTATCAACAACTTATAAAACACTTTCTCCTCTTGATAGTGAGCCCATAGCACTTGAACAACGGAGTAACACGCGAAACAACTACAGTCCAACAAGTTGATGTTTAGGGACAAATAGGAGGAGGAGAGAGGCGTGGGAGGAAAAGACGTCGAGAAAAAGCGTGGAACTTGATGTCTTCATGAAAGATGTGTTTTTAAGGTAGACATAAAAAGCTTTAAAATCCCATGAAAGCTTAGTTTTGCTCTCATTTCCTATTCTTTCCCTTCACTTGCTCTGTGCAAGTCGAGCAGATGACGTAACGGTCATCACGAATCGTGGCTCACGTGACCACAGATGACACACTCCCTATACTTTGCACTTTTTCTGGAAATCTCACACATGGTGTACGCTTCCTGTTCCAGACAATAATAGACATTCAAGCTGTAGAATTTAGAGGAAAATTATTATGTTGTCTGCAATTATTGTTTCAATGAAGACAATAGTAACAAAGGAAAGCAAAAATATTATAAATCTCCTTGTTTGTCAACAAGTTTACTGATAATGTTTTTCTTCTCGTCATCCTAGGGAAACAGTATCGTCACTGCATGTGATTATTTTCTGAGAACACTTTTTTTTTTATCATTTTCTTTGACTGGTGTCTTTGACCTTCGGAGTCAACTCTTTACAGGATCCCTTTAAATGATCACTGACTGTATGATCACTGCCCTGAATCACAGTCTACAATCACTGTGATCACTAAGGTTCTGGTCATGATCGCTGTCTCGAATGATAGTCTATGATAATTCATGTTCACTGTCTATGATAGCAGTTATGTCCGTTGTCTGTGATAACAGTCGTGTTCTCTGTCTATGATAACAGTCGTGTTCATTATGTAATAGCAGTCACGTTCATTGTCTATGATAACAGTCATGTTTATTGTCTGTGATAACTATTATCACCGGCTGCGATGACTACAATCGTTGTTTCGAATCCCTGTCTTTGGTCACTCCATGATCAGTGCATGGGGTCAATCATTGTTTATGATCACTGTCTTGAATGACCGTCTGCAATCCCTCTCCGTGATCACTATTTTTACAACCACTGTATACAATCAATGTGATCACCGTGGCTTTCTTTATGATCGCACTTTAAAATCACTGTCTGTGATCACAGTCTATTTTCATTGTCCGTGATCATGATCACTGGCTGTGATGAGTATGATCGCTGTCTCAAATCATTGTCTACGATCACTTCAATGTCAATGCACGTGATTACTGTATCATTATGTGTGATCGATGTTGATGATCTTCGGATCGTTACACGTAATCGCTATCGTTTCTAATCACTCTCTTTGATCACCATCGTGTATGATCACTGTCTTTGGTCACCATTGTGTGTGATCACTGTCTTTGATCAGCGTCTGATCACTATCTTCGATTACGCCATGATCGCAGTCTACGATCACTATGATCACTCTTATAATCATTTTGTAGCATAAAATCAGCAGTGTCCTGAATCAGCAAGAGAAAGAAACGTCTTTCTAGTTAGACGTATCCGGCTGTCTGACGAGATCGATGACACATCAGCTCTCTCTCTAGACATCGTTGATGCCTGTCCTCTGTAGCCATGTAATCATTGCTGTGATGCTGACTGGGCGGCTGGTGTGTGCACCACTTCAGCGCCTTCACCCCTGCTTTTATTCGGTGCTGCCAGCACCCTGGCCGCTCCCCCCTGCAGGGACCGACAACTCCGTGCTGCCCACTACACCGAGTTCTCGCAGAGGAGGGGAGGTAACCGTGTCGACCCCCAGTTCACTGCTCCTTTCGAAGATTTCCCCGCCAGTGGGCGCTGCGATGGTACCCAAAGCGAGTTCTTCATACGGCGGCGGAAACTCCAGAGGTTTGGCGTCACCTTGCAGGGAGCAGTAGGACGGCGGGGTGGTCCATACCGGGTAGAAGCTCCCCTGCACCTCGCCGGACCCATGGGACTCCAGCAGCTGGGAGAAGGTGCACCCGGGGACGTGCATCCGGGTAGCCGGAGCCTGTGTCTCCCTCGGCCGTGCGCTGCCTAGATACCGGCGCCGGAGCGCCCCCACCTTGTACCAACAACACCAGCCCAGCGCCGTCATCAGCACCAGCGCCAGCAACATCGCAACGATGGCCAGCAGCATCAGGGTCGGCGACTGGCTGTGCTTGTGAGGGAAGCGGGTTGGGGTTGGGGAGGTGGGGCGAGCTGCAACATGATGTCGTTATACGGTCTTGTGATGTGCTGAAAACTTAGTGAAGAATGAAACTGAAGAGCTTTATGTACACAAGTGTGTGTGTGTGTGTGTGTGTGTGTGTGCTCAGATGTGATATGCGGACATGACTCATGCATGCATGCAAATGTAACTTGTTTATGAGTTAGTTCTTATATGTTATCAGAGTGTATCCTGATTTTGTGATGTCTCATATTTCGTTTAACTTCTCTCTCTCTCTCTCTCACACACACACACATACGCGCGTACACACAGACGTACACTCAAGCAGAAACACACATAGAGACAATGCATACGAAGACACGACGTGAAGATGAACCTCTGCGCCTAACCACATACTTTCAGGACTGCCTTCTGGACATTGAGAGGACACCACTCACCATGTTGACAGTTGGTGCCGGTGAAACCAGTGGAGCAGACACACATGTAACGCGACTCCCAGCTTCGGCAGGAGCCGCGATTCAGGCATGGAGACGACTTGCAGCGGTTAACTATAAACACACACACACACACACACACACACACACACACACACACACACACACACACAGAGTTAGCTATTTTTCCATTAACCTCTCAGTCTGTATTCTTAAGAAATTCTGATTTCATCTATGTTAACATAGTAATGAATGCAGTATTCACTGAATCTCACTAAGACACAAACACTCGAATTTTACTTCTGGTTCATGCGCAATACAGTTACCACAAATATTCAGACCTGCTACGTACCTCATCGACAATATCATCTCATGTACACATTCAAGAAACTATTTGCCATTTGCAACCAACTGACCGGACGTCGTACAGCAACACCACTGCCCACTGCCTACCCCGTGTCAATGCTGCCGCAAGTTTTTAGTGATTATTTCACCAGCAAGATATCGGACATTCGATCATCTTTAGACGGCGTCGGCGCTTGACAGCATCCCCTGTGATGTCCTCCCAGGATGCTCTATGACTAAGTTTCTACCAGTCTCTGAGGCCGATGTGGAAGCAGTTATTCTAAAAGCTAAACCAACAACTTGCGAGTTAGATCCGATGCCCACAAGTCTTCTTCTCGAGTGTCTAGATACTCTACTTCCTGCCATCACAAATATTGTAAATGTCAGCCTGTCGTCAGGTGTTTTCCCATCTCTGGTCAAAAATGCGGTGGTGAGGCCACTTCTAAAGAAATCCACGCTTGACGTCAATGTGCTAAACAACTACCGCCCAGTCTCCAACTTGTCTTTTCTCTCTAAGATCGTAGAGAAAATAGTTTTGACACAGCTCTGGGCATACTTACAAGACCACCATCTTCTCCCACAAGCTCAGTCGGCATATAGACCCTTTGATAGCACTGAGACCACTCTTATTAAAGTAACAACAGACAAATTATCTGCCCTTGACAGTGGTGATGTTTCTTCCTGTACTCTATTGGACCTGTCTGTTGCATTCGACACAATAGACCACTCTCTGCTCCTTCATAGACTCCATACCCTCTACGAAATTTCTGGACCTGCCATCTCATGGTTCAACTCCTATCTCACTGATAGGACCCAGACTGTGTTAGTTGATGGTCAGATATCTCGCCCTGCTTCACTTCTCTGTGGTGTTCCCCAAGGCTCAGTATTTGGCCCAGTTCTGTTTATCCTGTACATTAAACAACTTTCATCTTGCATCCAGTCTCACCAGGTTTCTCATCATCCTATGCTGATGAGACGCAGCTTTACTGTTCCACTCCACCGGCTGAGTCTCACTCTGCTATTAGCTCTCTAGAAGCTTGTATCAGTGATGTCAAGGTCTGGATGGTAAAAAAACAAGCTTAAACTAAACGACGATAAAACGGAAGCCCTCTTGTGCTATAGAAGAAGACATCAACCTTCACTCGTCAGTCTGCCCAATCACATCAAGGTGGGCGACAACAACATCACCTTCACGTCATTCGTTAGGAATCTGGGATTTATTGTCACTGATGACATGACACGCGATAGACATGTTACAGCTGTCTGTCAGTCTGTCTATTATGATAAACATGTTACAGCTGTCTGTCAGTCTGTCTATAATGATAAACATGATACAGCTGTCTGTCAGTCTGTCTATTATGATAAGCTTGCTACAGCTGTCTGTCAGTCTGCCTATTATATGAGCTCCGTAAGATCAATGCTATCCGTCACTTTCTCTCTACACGCGCTACCAACACTCTTGTCTGTGTGTTTGTTGTTTCTCGACTTGACTACTGCAACTCCTTGCTGGCAGGCTGCCCCTCATCCCTCATTGAGAGACTCCAGAAAGTACAGAACTCCGCTGCACGTCTGGTGCTTAGAACTACGAAACGGGACCATGTCACTCCTCTCCTTCGTTTTCTACACTGGCTACCCGTCCGTTCTCGCATCCAGTACAAACTGTCTGTGCTGTGTTTTAATTTCTTTGCTGGCTCCTGTCCTGATTATTTTTCTGAACTTTTCATCCCTTACGTTTCGGCCAGACAACTACGCTCTTCGACTGATGACCGTATCCTAACTGTTCCTGTCACCAGAACAACAACATATGGTCACAGGACTTTTGGCTACTGTGCTGCAAAACAATGCAACTCTCTTCCTTTCCATATCCGCCACCTTCCTACAACTGAATCTTTCAAATCTGCACTGAAAACGCACCTCTTCCTTGAGCATTACTCCTAGCATAGTCTACACAATGCTCGTCCTTCTTACCCTCCCCCTTCCCTCTTGCTACTTGTTTCCCCATCTTTCTCTGCAGAATCATTATATTCTCTGTTTCCTGTTACTTGATGCCTTTTTGTGTTTTCTATCTTTGTTTTTTGTTTGTCGTCAGTACTGTTGTTTATTCTTCCGTCCCTCGTGTTCTATCCATTTAGTTCATGTCTCTTCCCCGTTGTAAGCGCTAAGAGCATGCTCTCTATGAGTGTGAATATGCACTATAAACATCTTCATTATTATTATTATTTGATTATTAAGGTTATAGCAGCTATATACGAGATCCTAAAGTTTCCCAACAGCTACATAACCCAGTCCTCAGTTCTCACTGTTGTTCTCACCCCATTGGCAGTAGGAGCCCGTGAAATCAGCCGGACACACGCAGTGATACTTGTCTCCTCTTTTCGAGCAGTTGCCGCCATTCATGCAGGGCGATGAGTAGCATGGGTGACCTGAGGTTACAACAGGAATATTTCAAAACTATCAAATATCAAACTTAAGTCTATTGCATGTTTTTTGCGTTGTTCAGAAGAAATTTTTTTTAAATAGATAAAAATGATTTATTTGTAATGCAGAATTTAAAAAAAAAAGTAATAGTTAAAAAAGGAAATCTTGATACTATGAAAAATCGGTTCACTCCTCTATCCCTTGTTCAAATTATTTCGATGTCGTAATGAAGATAATAGCCTTGTATCATAATTTTGTTTGACTGTTTCGTCTCTCACCATATATAATAAGTAGGACTTTCTCGGGAGGAACACTATCTCAAGTAGACTGCACTGTGCAGGCTCCTAAAATAAACATACTTACGGAGCTGACATTCAGACCCCGTGTAGTTTGTGTTACAGACGCACACATCGTGGACACACACCCCAGCATTTTGGCATTGCGGTGTACAATCACACGTGACACCTGAAGATACCAGAAAAACATCGAAACTTTGGATTCCTTATCATTCTGACATGCACCCTGACAGAAAGCTGACACACACTCAAGACTGAAGTAAATACTCTATTGTTAAAAGGAAACAAACAAAACAAAAACCAACATGAGTTAACAAAGTGAGTAACATCTCTGCATTGGTGCATGTTGGTGAAAAACTTTCTCTTTGATAAAGTTCCAAGTTTTTGACAAGTCAAAGCAGTACAAGCAGAACATTCAAAAGACCAAAATACAAATTATTAAATCAGAAATTGCGATCTGTGTGATTTCTTTCTCTCATCTATTTCCTAATTCGCCGAGAAGACAGATAAGAATGTACGGTTGAAACAACATCACGGAACCGACGACGACACTAATGTCATTCTGAGTACAAAATTCCTTTTGCACGTCGGTCTTCAAAACTGAAGATCTTGTAACCCAGTGTCTACAATTTTCTGTCTGCTCATGACCAGAGCAGAGTCCAACATCTCCGTATCGTATGAATGACTGTAGGCAAGACTGGCTACCAACACAGTGTCACAAACACAAAACAAAGTTACACCACACACATACCTTGTATAAATACCGCTCCCAGAATTAAAAGCCGAAGGCAGGGCAACAAATTTGCGAGGATCATGTCCAACTTTTGTCATCGAATCATGCAACGATCGTTTTGCCTTTTTAGATGAAATGCGAGTCTAACGCGAGAAAAAGAAAATCACTCAGTGTTCTCCCACCTCGGGTAGGATCTCTGGGTGTGAAGGGAAAAGATCGGTCTGGATGATAAAGAAAGAATTTCTGTCTCGACCTTCCTGTCCAGAAACATAAAACACTTTAGACAAATCCTCTATAAATCTGCCAGTTTCTGAAGTAGAATGCAGCTTGTCAGGCGGTTTAATTTGGGGGGTTGTTTATTGGAGAGGGTGGAGATCCTTACACCTTCCTCTTCATACTGTCACGATTTCGCAACACGTGTCTGTTTGTCACGATCGCCTTGAGATGGGCTGCGTTACCTAACACTCCACGAGGTGAGGCGTTCAGCTAGGTTGTCTTCTACTCAAGTTTTTTGAGATGCCACATGCAGAGAAAGAACAGCGTGCCCGAGACGAGAACTGAACCCAGGACAGCCAACCTTCACTGTATTGGTGACAGGGGCTAACCGTTGCGCCACCGGACCGCCCCTTCTACTCAAGTAAATAACATGGTAAATACTGGTGTTGATATGCAAGGTAAGCAGCTACAGTTATATCACGGCAAAGCAGCTGCTTCTAGAAGGAGATGTCCCTTTTAGAAGTGACATATGTCTGCAGTCTTGGAGGTATGTGGGGAGACTTTTATGTTTAAAAATAGTCCTGGAGGTACGTGGAGAAATTTTAAAAGAATGTAACAAGTTACACCAGCAGTTTAAGAGAGACCAGAGAAACTCATTCCAAATAAGAGAAATAATGCAATCACTAAGAGCTTATTAATCTTGTTAATTAAAAATAGACTTCTCTAACCCCATACAATATTTCCCTGACGCTAGCTGACATAAACATCCGTTCTTCCTGCTAAAGAATTTCTCTCTGAATATCTGTTTGAGTCTCAATTTGTCTTTGTCACAGAGGGTACGTGACAGTAGCCAGTACAGCGGGGGTGTCCGAGTCGCACCTGTTGTATGATTAATAGAGTTTTTTTATAGATAGTAGGAAAAGAAAGGGAGAAGATATAATTGTCACTGGCCAGAGCTTCACTTCCTCACAAAGACACGGCAAGTGCCGAGACACTGTGTGTAGGGTTGTGAAGGCTGCGTCTTCCGAAAAAGGTACGATGTTTATATTTTTTGGAGTATCACGGATTTTTTTTACACAAGTTGATTTTTTACCATTATTCTTTATGTAGATATGCATTTATCTGGAGCTATCTGCAGTTTATATGTATCCTGGATGTACTTTTGACCAGGAGTGTGGTGGTCGCTCGTCCCCAGAAGCAGCGCCGTTTGGTGTACAACGTCTGACCCCGAGAAGCAGCGAGTATAGTATCTAAAATGGAACTTCAGACTTCAGTGACTACCTTTAACAGTATACCAGAATTTTATCAAGAGTGAATGGTAAAATGTGAGTTTGTGCCAGATTTTACACAGCCAAGTACTCTATTTTAGAATATATGTTAATTAGAGTGGGTTAATTAATTAGTCATCAGAGTAAGCAGTGTTTACAATCAGGGATCTTAGATAGTAGTAAGGATTGATTGACGTTTATTTAATGATAAATCATTTTTTGACTTTTATTGTGTATTTTTATTAGTTACTGTAATCTAAATTTTTTTTTTTTTTTTTTTTATACACATTTTATTATGCCTTTCTATACAACAAAGAGATCAACCTAATATAACTAACCAATGGATAAAATAAAAGTTTGGGTTATTCAGGAATATTTCCAGCCCTTTTTTTTTTTTTTTTTTTTTTAACAAACTTTGTATATCTGCTTATTCAACTTTACAATCATTCTAAAAATATGACAACGAATAAATTTGCAAGTTTTGTACAATAGACATGAACTCCATTAGCATCTAACAATATGCTCATGTAAGAAAAAAAAAAAAAAAAAAAAAAAAAAAAAAAAAACTGTAAGTGCAGCTATAAGATTCTCGTTACAAACAAAATGTAAAGTCTCAGGCCACATATAGTAGCAGGCAAAAAAAAATGGCATAACAAGCATGTTGAACCTTATTTCACTGTACTAGGTATTAGCGACACTAGAAATATGGGCTCAGTTTCACAACACATTTCTAATTTTAAACACTTTTAGGTCTCCAAACAATTTTTTTTTTTTCTTTTTTAATTATTAAGAATCTTTATAAAAGGGCTGGGACAAACGCAATTTACCCATTTCATGCAATGTCAATATGAGGTCTTTCAAATAGCCTAATCATAAAAAAGACAACATTACATAACACAAATAATAATACACAAATAATGTAACTCCATTTTCTTAACTTAAAATTTAAACAATACACCTAGGCTTACATATTACCATTTTTTTTCATAGATACATATAAGATATAATATTTTACAATATGAGACAAACATATAAACATAAGGTAAAAGTCATCCATCTGCCAAGCAGGTCATCCAACATGCTCATACATAGTTTTAACTAATCATACAGTCATGTGTATGTATATATAAATCAATATGTTTATATGATAAGTTGTTTATAGGGTAGCCAGAGTTGATCCAACCTTTCTTCATTTATTTCTAAACATGCATTAAATTTTTCAATTTTGTATCTTTGTTTCAATATTCGGATAAAGGGTTCTAGTTGGGGGGTGGCTTTTTTGAACCTGCAGGAATATATGTATGTTTTTGCGAGTAGCAATATGTCAAGTACAGCATCTGTCTCGGAGTCATTGCTTCGTCCAAACAGAACAAGATGTTCACTGACAGTTATTCTTGGAGCACTTTTACATTTGTCTGATATACACTTTTGTAGGTTTCTCCAAAAATCCTTAACATTTTCACAATTCCAAAATATATGCTGAATGTTTTCTTTTTCATCTCTGCATAGGCTACAGACATCATCATCTTCTAGTCCCATGTGGAATAAAGTTACTTTTGTCCCTAGAATTCTATGTAACACTCTGATTTGCAGCCATTTTAATTTAATGTCTTTTATATTAGCCATTGTTTTAAATATAACATTCCAGTCAACATTTATGTTTACCCTCTCATCCCATTTCAAACAACAACTTGGCCTACATGTGTTAGATATCATCTTATCATAATATAGTCTTGCGCCTTTCTGTACTGATTGAATTATACTAAGAGTTTTATTTGTATCATATGTAAAAGAAGATAAATCTGTTTTATTTATTCTATTTAAATTTATATATGTCTTTATGGCCTTTATGCAACTGTAATCTAAATTTAGTTAGTATCTTTAAATGTATACAGGGCTGCAAAAGAGGCAGAGTTGGTTATTTTGTGATGAAAAGAACGCGCAAACGGGAATGTCTGCCTTCCTCTCTCTTTTTCACACACACACTCACGCCCAGCAAAGACAATGATTTTCTTTGTCTATTTCTGTCATTCTACTTGCCTTCCCTTAAACACCTCCACTCCTTCACAGATAGAGAGAAAGAAAAAAATGGAATCACTGTGTTAGGGCTAACTTTTTTTTATAAACAACTCAGCCGTTCTAAGCATAAAAGATTTACAATTGAGTAAAATCAATCAACAAAAGTCACTTTGTTCAGTGTTCAAACCCGATAGGTAAACCGATTGGTTCACAAAATGATAAACCAGCCGTTTGCCGTTGAAGAACAGCCCGCGAAGTTCTTGATTGATGTATTGATTGATATATTGATGTATCGATGTATTGATTGGTGATTAATTGATTAATTTCCTCTGTAGTCTCTAGTTTTAGGATGGCAACTCTTGTGGTAGCTGAAATACACAGTCTAGGGTAGCAAACCTTGGGACTAGATAAAAATAGAACTCAGGGTTATACACCTTGGGACTAACTAAAACCCACAGCACAGAGTCACAGACGCCTTGTGAAAGACCAATCATGGACGGTGACGAACACAGCTTTCTGTGCAATAGTGACGTAGCCTCGTCATCTACAGTCTCCATCTTCTGCCGCAACTTCACCCTCCAGTGACGTCATGTTTCTTCCCTGCGTTGAGGTTGTGGTGGGCTCCGATGATGTGTTTTCTTTCTGTGACGTCATGATACAACGGTCTGGTGACGTATCACGCGCGTCACTTGGTGCTGGTGTCGGTCGTGTTGCCGCGAGTGCTTCGTCGTACGATGGCGGCAGTTCCAGAGAGTTGTCCTCCTCAATGATGATTTTTGGCTCAGCCACCACTGACAGATACGGGGGAGGCAAGTCTCTAGCTGGCTCATACCCGTAGTTGACCGATCCTCCATCTACCCCGCTCTCCACGACTCTGTGGATGTTCTGATTAGACGCATGTTCAAACAGATGCATGAACCTGTCTCGGGTGTTCGTCTGATGATGTCCGCTGGCTGAGAGGGTCATACCAGCAAGACTACCACGAGCGAGCTGCAGGTTCCTTCGTTTTTTGGCCGTCCTCAAGCAGCAGGCGACAAATATTGACATCAAAATGACGACAACGACGACAGAAGTGACCGCTGCACTCAGTGGGACGTTAGGAGTTCTCACAGTAGTTGTAATGTCTGCTCTGGGCGTCGTGAAGGTCCAGTGAAAGGCCGTCAGATTGTGGGCTGCAACAGTGGAAGCTGGTCTTAAACATTTTAGTGACAGCATCTCGGCGGGTATAATCCTGTGAGTACATATCACACTATTATGTATAGAAAGTGACGTTGTAGCTTTATTGATTGTATACACCAATATTATAGAGTTACCAATCAATGACATACAGATGAATACTAATTTAATTTAATTTTCGCTGACAAAATATTACAAATACGACAATATCCAAATAGTTTTCAGTGAATTAATTCATGTTAGCAGCACTGTATGTGGATTAGGACCTAAGGATGAAAACATCGGGGTGGGAAGGACACCAAACTGTAAGTGGTTGGCCATGTTAGGGCCACACATTAACTTACAGAAGTTACAGTTACCCCCCTGTCCCCCCCCTCCCAGTAGCCAGGTGGGCAGGAGCACGAATAGAGTGAGTACCACGAGTGGCAGGTTTCTCCGTGTCCACACGGAAATGAGGAGCAGGGGTCAGGTGATAGAGCACAGTGGAAAATATGCACACACGCGTACACGCATACAAACACACGCACACAGACACACGCACGCCCATAAACATACAAACACACAAACGGGCACACACATACACATGCACACAACCAAAGTCGACAACATAATTTGAAGGCCACACTAAACAAACACCCGACACGAGTACCTGAGGACCTTACAATATCTTCACATTTCAATATGCGTACACAACACGTGAGAGAGAAAGAGAGAGAAAGGTTGCGTGTAAATGTGTATATGTGAGCTTGTGAATGTGTTTGTGAATATATATATATGTGTGTGTGTGTGCGTGCGTGCGTGCGTGCGAGAACGTAAGAACGAGGAAGTCAGCAAAAGAGAGAAGAAGAAAGGGACAAGAAACACTGATTGGAGTTTTGCGGGATCACGTGACAATGTTCGGTCTTATCGGTTGAGGCTGTCGTTGTGGCTGAGACCCGTTATCCTACTTCATGCTCACTGCCGAGTTTGCAAAGCACGATACATGCTGCGTACAGTTGATAGTTAAGGGGAACGCACGCTGATATGTAAATAACATCTCTCTGTGTTTGTATGTTTATATGACTATGTCTGAAGTGCTTGTTTGAAGGTTCAAGTGGAAGAGTGTGTTAAAATGAAAAATATATGAGGAGTTTTTTTCAGTACTTAGATAACACTAACGAACGAACGTGCTCTCTCTCTCTCTCTCTCTCTCACACACACACACACACACACACACACACACACACACACACACACACACACACACACACAGAATTAAACAGAGATTATAAAAGTGAGTGGTGCACTTACCTACCCTGTCATAACCAAGGAATGGAACAAAAATGTGAGCGTCAGTGGATAGTGAAACGCCATTTTGCCAGATTTGATGTTTGTCCGACTAAGAAATACCTTTACTTAAAATGTAACGATCAATAGAAATACAAGTGCTCCAAATGCTGACAGATCATTTACGCCCTCGATATTTCAAATGTGAAAATACTTGCCGACATCACACCTAGGCCCGTAGAAGCTGCTGGGACAACGGCAACTGTAGTGTCTTCCATAGCTGATACATCCTCCGCCATTGTGACAAGGCGAAGACACACAGGGGTCCACGCGGCCTGTAGGAAACCTCATATCCACACACACACACACACACACACACACACACACACACACACACACACGCACGAATAGAATTCACAGATATTAAAGCTATAGTAGGACAACTAGAAGGGGGTCTCTGATTCAAATCTCGTCTCTTCTCGTGTTTTTGCGCGTCTTTCGAGAAACACACCTTTTTTATTTCTCTTTCTTCACTACTACTATACACGTACATAGGTACAGCACATAAACACACACTACCACTACTTCACACATACACATGTAAAAAACATTAATACACTAGCACACACTACAGCTACTACACAAGTACGCATGTCAAGCATAATTACACTAGCACACACTTTCTCTTTCTACCTGACACACATATATGTACATGTACATACATTCTCCTGCTGCCTCACTTAGACACACACAAGTACTCTCTCTCTCTCTCACACACACACACACACACACACACACACGGGAAAACACACACACACACACACACGAACACACCCGCACACACACTCGAACACGCCCATACACACACACACACACACTTACAGACACACAGACACACACGGGAAAACACTCACACAAACACACACACACACACACACACACACACACACACAAACATGTTCATACATACATGAATAAAAGTAAATGAACGGCGAAGGAGACTAAACAACGTGCACAGTACAAGGAGGTGCGCTGACGAGCTCACCTGTAGTCAGCACTCGACTTCTTGTGGTTGACATGGAGGCTGTACAGGTGGGTGCTAACTTATAAAGTATATCCAAGTTGGCGGTTTTCTACCCAACAACGAGTGAACTTACACGACAGCTTAGGTGCGGTGGCTGCTGACTACTGACACAAAACCTGTCCACAGAGACACAGGTGTGGCGGGGCTCGAATCTGAAACACCTTCCGTTGTGACGTCACCAGGTACAACATTCCGGTGGCGGTGTGTGTCCGGTTTCGAGGAAAAAAAAAGAAGAAAATGTTACGTATGTTCTAATACAGATATAGGGTATGTGCAAATATAGGTACATAGTGTGTGCATAGGCGCTCGACTGAGAGGGATTTCGTCAGGTGCGATACGTGCTAGTGTGTACGGGTTATTATTATCTTGGCAGTGAGTCAAGATAAGAGGAACCGGCCTCACTGGTTGCACTGTCATGTCGGTGCCCCACCCAACTGCGGATTTTCGAGGGAATTCCCCACACAACGATGTACTTTAAGTTATGAAGACTTTGGCCTGTGACTATAAATACCCTCAGTGATAACACGGGAAACCTGTGTTTATATCAGGTGTAGTGACGTCATGTGATGTCCTGTAACTAGCTTCAGGTGTTTCAACTGTCACTTGTTTTTGTTTCCAACTTATACACCGACCTGCGGTGGCTGCTGCTCTGATCTGATCATGGGTTTTAGTTTAGGTTTTGACATATACAGCAGGTGACTACCACAAACAATAAAAGAGCAACATAAGTAAATATTTGTTATTTGTTCTGTGGAAATGAAACCGTTAACAACTAAATTCAATAATTTTGCTGACAAACAGACAGAAACTCGCTGCTACTACGAATATTGTTTTTGATACAAAGCTACAGAGTCTGGGCTTGTGCACGTGAACTAAACTAGCAAACAGTTGTAACCAAGGTTACAGATGACTGCGTCAACTCGTGTAGACATTGCGGAAGCTTGACCCCCGTGTTGCGCACCTATCCCAGAGTAACATCAGTGATGTTTACACTGACAGTCCAGCTCACCCGATGGCAATATACCACACCAGGACATTGTTTTCAACTCTTTGCCAGCCGCATGATGTCAGCAAGACTCGTCATTACCCAAGACACGATTAATCGACGAAATCAGCCTCGAGCCCATCCTTCACTAAACACCATCCCTGAGAGTCCACTGCAGCCACCTTTTTTATTCCTGCTCTAATCCTGTTGGCTTACTCTGACTGTTCAGTTCTCGGTCTGATCTGACTTGTTGAAAGACGAGAAACAAGTGGTCTGATGTATTTCCTTTGATGTTTGATTTCTTGCTGCGGAAGAACACAACAATGTGTGCAGAACGGTGACAAGATTAAAAAAAAACACACACGGAGAACGATAAAGGCGACAGAGGCAAGAGGTTGTGCACGTATATTGTATTGTTTTAAAAAACTAACTAGCAAAATAATTAAATGTAAAGAAGTAGCAGACAGCTATTGTAAAAAAAGCAAGAAGAGCGATGAAAGGACAGAACCATTCAGCACATGAAAGATTAGACGTCTTCATAGCAGTTATCGCCGGTGGTCTTAGTGTCGTGAAGTCCAGTTTCAAGTCCAGCAATTTGGCGGCTGCAACAGAGTACTCTGCTCTTGAAAATTTTAAAATAAACAACAATTTGTTGAGCACATCCCTCTCATCAAAGAAATAAATAAAGTTAATTATATTCGCCTTATTTAAACGTCACATACATTCCACAGTTAAATGATATTGACTCAAAGATTAGAAAACATACGCAGTAACACTAATAACAACAGGTCCAGGATCACGTGGTGGTAGGAGTGATACGTGTTCACCGTCTATAGAGAAAGGGCGAGGGGGGGAGGGGAGAGATGATCCTTTCGTTCAACCGTCGTTTACAAGAGAGATGAGGTAACATCACTGCTGATGGTAATAGAAGTCTCTGTTTTTAGTTTTTTAAAAGGAGTTTTTCTGTTACAGGCTCGACCGACTCTTGAACTGATGTAAAGCGTGATGACCACGTGGTTACCGAGTTTACAGACTGTACTTGAAGGTTTGACCTCTTCCACTGTCATTTCTTGACTGAATCTGAAGGTTTGACTGATTTCAATGTAATTTCTCAACTGTGTTTGACGTTTAGTTTAATCTCTAACTGAATTTGAGGACTTGGTTGTATCCATGAAAGTTTTCGACGTTTTTTTTTTTGTTTTTGTTTACATTGAACGTACTTGTGTTCGACCATCTCCAAAGTAAATTCAGATGGTATGCGAATGTTTGACTGCTTCTAATGTCATTTCTCGACTGAATTTGAAGGTTTGATTGACACAGGGAGTTACGACGAGGCATCGAATGCGCAAAATGATAAACGATGATAAGAGATAATCAACGAGAAGAATTGTTAGGCTTACACTGTCACAGTTACGAGAAATGCGAGTGTCACTGGATACTGAGCGATACTCTGGTGTTTTGTATTTGAAGTGTACATTGTCTGCTAGTCTCGCACGTCGTTCCGTTTATGAGAAGAATGCAAGAGAGTTTTACTTACGGATTTGACAGTTAGCCCCTGATAGCTAATTGGGCAGCGACACCAATAAATTGACTACCACGAGCGGCAGGTTGCTCCGTTTCGACAGGGAAATGAGGCACACAAGTCAGCTGAAGGACACACACACACACACACACACACACAAACACACACACACACACACACACACACACACACGCACGAACACACACAACAGAGCTAAATATAGATAATGAAAGTGAGTATTTGAACACCGACCTTATCCTGTCACATTAAAAAGCAACAGCAATGTGTCACTGTATATTTAATCGTCATGTGGAGAGTTACAGTGTGGATGGTCTACTTACCATGCAATGGTTGCATGCTTGAAATAACACGTGAACGTGCAAAAAATGAGAAGTGGTTTTCTTTTCATGAGGATTATTCGACACAGAAAGAGTTCGGGCGGAGGAGTGTTCCTTCCGAATTTCAACAATGGCGCCGGGGAACCTTAAATAAAGGGAACTAACCCTTCCTTGGGGGAAAAGACTGGGCCCTAGGTGGTCAACGCACTATTGATAAGTAAGTTCATTAATATATATTACGGACCGAAGCCTTCATTATATTACTTTCATTACTTTTATTATGCTAACCGAGGACAAAGACACAACTAATAAAAATAAGCTTTGAACTATGTTTACTATCAGAGACTTGAATAATTTGTATTAGCACAGTTAATATGCATTTCCTTTCCATATAAACGGAAGGCAATACTGACAATTATAAACAAGATGTAGCAAGTCATGCTGGCAATACTTAGAAAGTTGTGGTTGTAAATCTGTAAATGATCTGTCAGACAGCTTACAATGGACAATTTCCCTCTGTAAGTTAGAAATGTCAGTAAACCACCAGTAATAGAGACTAACAAAGCAATAATGATATTTGTAACACTATGTAGATTGCCGTTTAAACTAAACATCTTGTCACCATCTTTTCTACACAAGTGTTCGACAAGAGGTGACGGCAGCAACATAAAGATTTTAGACGATCCAAAAGTATTGGGAAAATCGTTTTTGTCACAATGCAGGGCAAGATGTGGGCTGCAAATACAATTTTATACTTATAACACTCTACTTCCAAAGTAAGGTTTTTCAAAACAAAGACAATATTTTAATCATCCTTGTGAAAATGTTATACAACCAGAGTTAGCCGGTAACAAAACCCCTTCTAAATTCCATAATCACTAATCTACTCTAAACAAAAAATAAAAACAAACATTACTCATCCACTCTCCAGGCAGCAAGTAATGTCAAACAAGGATAAATGCAATGGTTGCATGCATTAAGGTACCTCATAGATAATTATTCTGTTCTTTATTAATGTGCCATGCACTACTCATACTTTAAAAATAACTTTGTGTGTACACTATACAGCGAGCAATATCAACACCAGGTGGAGAAGTCAATAGTGACAGTTTCCAGAAGCCAAAGTATAATTTTCTGGCAGCAATACAAGAGACTATCCCCCAAGTAGACAATGCCTTCTGAACTGTAGACAGTAGATTAAATTTCAGAAAAACTGACATCCTTAAGGACTCCAGGAAAGGTCTAAATATCCAGAGGCAGACTCAGAAAAAGGGAAGACATTTCAAGATTAGTGAGAAAGAGAAGGAATATCTTGGAGAAGAATGGTCCAGAAAGTCATTTTTCTTATGTAAAGTAAATAAAAGTACTATTGGTTTTATATGTTTGTCTGTTTGGAACATGTTTTTATTATCTTTTGTTAGTTGATGTTGTGTGAAGCAACCCATTAGCTGAATGACTACCAGCCTTCTAGGTTTCTAATTACCCCCCTCTGGAGAAATCACAATGATGTTGTCACACGTGGTTGTGGCCGCTAAGTGTTATGGTTAGTTAAAAGCCATTCTCTTACATGCTAGTTCTGTCTTTAATACTTTTGTTACTGCACTCTAAGCTTCTGATGCTTGGATCGTTCTCCTGATTATAGAGAATTATATTTGTAACAAGCGAAAAGTACAAATACATCACACAAAACAAAACACAACATACAATACACACAGAGACCAGTAGTCCATAGAATGTTATGGTGTTTGATTTCAGTATTCCCACTCAGTTTAGGCAGTATAGTGAATTTCAACACTGAAATGTATTAGTAATTAAAAATACTTTCAAAAATTTTACCTGATTTTTTTTCTTAATCGACTAGTAGCAAAATCAAAGGGAACCTAGAAGCGTATAAAGTGAACGATATGTAGCGTTAGTTGCTGGTTCGGCGTAAAACACAAATTTACCTCCCCCCGCCTCCCACCCCAAGTCCGTTGCACAGGGTCCAAAGGTTTTGCTAAAGGTCAGTGGCGTAGGAAGATGCTCGGCTTTTGGGGGGGGGGGGAGGGAACTATATGCCAACAGTGAACGAGGTTCACATTCTTGTCTTCCCAGCATCTTTTTTGAGGGGGCGGCTGTCCCCCTTGCCCCCCTCCCCCGGTTCCTACGCCACTGAAGGTTCCTAACGGCGAGCTTTGCTACGTCCTTGCAACACGTGACAAGACCTGTATAAATGATGATGAATGTTGATGTACAAATCTCAGCGCTGAAAAACTCACCTGAGCTGCTCATGGTCGACATTGTCGTCGTCGAGCTCAAATCTCACCTGCGAAGTTGAGCGAAGTCGGTAGATGTTGCACACAACCGGCCGTTAGTTTACCTGGAGGCGAAGGCACACGGAGCACAAAACCATTGAAAAAAGATCCACCTTGCGATTCTTGCACAACACCGGCTATGAGGCAGCAGCATCCGGGTGTCGGGGAGTCAGGTTTTGCCTTAAACTAAAAATAGTATTAATATATATCCCCTGAGATATTGTTCTCAGGGTTAGTTAATGAAGAGTGTCCATGTGTGTGTGTGTGTGTGTGTGTGTGTGTGTGTGTGTGTGTGTGTGTGTGTGTGTGTTAGGACATATTTGTGTAGGAGACATTAGCAAACGTCCCTCAGTGCAATGAAGCAAGAAGAGCTAAACAGTCCGCCCTTATATACGCTGTCATCTGTTCTGCTCCAGTGACTTCGGGGGGAATTTCCCCCACTACACTGTTTTGACTGAAAACAAGTGTGTCTGCGCGAGTTCCATTGACATCTCGTGATGTAGCCTCACGTGTTTCACACGTTGCTATCATCAGATTTCTTACACAGATGCTCTGGAATGTTCAGTTATGTTGCTTTCTTTGACTCATTTCACATTGGTTCAGACGATTGTGACCACTGGGCTATTGAATATTATATCTTTTCTGATAACACGAGAAACAATAATTACAACTTGAATTAAATTATTACTAGTTAACAGTTATTATTATATCTAAATTATAACTAGAGTCTAACAGGGTGCAAATATGATATAATACACATATTAGTAGGTGTCACAATTTTGAATAATAATAATAATAATAAACAACACATTGATAAAACGCCTTTTCTCAGCATATGCCGGACTGAAAGCGCTTTACATCTACACGGGCATCATATGCACCGTTAAAAACACATACAAACAATCACGCAGACAAACTACTGAGCAAAATATAAGTAAATCGGATTTTCACCGCGCTTTACCCACCATCAATTGCAGCCTGTAGGGCAAGGACGCTGGTCGGTAAACTAAAGAAACGAACCGTTACTCCCCCCCCCAACCATGCACTGTAAATACTCATCCTAATGAGGTGCACCTATCAACACAGATGCTGTCTGCAGCCTCGCCATTGAATGGATCATTGAATAAGGAAGCAATAATCTGCTTCAAAAAGTAGCTGAAGGTCTGTGGCGCTTGTGTGGAAACTGAAATCGCAATTCTTGGGGCAACGGCCCAACCATCGCAGACAGAAACATCGTATCATCCCCACAACCCTCGTTACAACATCACGCCAACGGTCACTGCAAGATGGAGATGCACAGTGTCAGCCGCCAACGAATCCTGCTGTAACAGCACAACACCGAAACCTGTTGGAACGATTGCTGAAACAGGAATCACAATCTGAAACGTTACTACTGATGCTCGTGTCTAAAATATGGTAAGATGGCGCAGACGTGGCAGTTAAAATAAAATGCTCTAGAAAAACACAATTGGCGAAGACACAGAAACCAATCCAGAAACACAAACAATAATGTTACACATTCACAGGTCAACATGAGACACAAAACCCGACGGAGAAAAGCGGGCAAAGACGAAATGTGCTGATGAGCTGTCATCCTGTAGCCATCACTCTCACACTACCTATATGTATATAGAATTACAGCAAGATGCTCGGACTGTTTGTGTTCATATACACCATTGCATATACATGTATATAAAGAGATACAGTATAGTACAATTCTATGAACTTTACAGTTTATTACCTCTAGGACAGGGGTGGACAATACGGCCCGCGGGCAATGAAATTTAATTTCTCAAGTACAGCAGCGTTAGAAAAGGGCAGTCCTAACATTGTCACACAGACAAAGTACAAAGATAACAAATAACATGGCTGACATGTCTGTGTAGTCCTTACAGAGCATCAGGGGCGGCTGCCTTCAAAAGAGAGACTGGTTGTAAAGTTTTATTGTGAGGGAATCCAAACAGCTTCACTTGACACAATAAATTGGGTAAGTGAACGCCATGATGTCCTCATTTGTTGTCTATTCCATTATCTCTAGGTTTGTTGTGTACATAGTCACCTGGACTGGGTTTTTTGGTATTTTACTGGCCCGCTGCACTGCTTACAATTTTGAGACCGGCCCGCAAAAAAAAAAATTGCTCAGGCCTGGTCTAAATGAAGCGATGAACATTAACTGCTTTTGGTGTCTGACATTAATAGAAAGCAAAATTTAAAAAAAGAAGAGGTAAACTTTGTAAATTTTAGGTGTATACAGTATATAAAGGTATATAAAATTTGTAAAACAATATATCTAGGTTAAGACAAGAACAAAAAGCTATTCGGTTTCAGCAGCATTTTATTAAAAAGATTTACACAAATAAATATAGAGATCTTTGTGTAATTGTATTCATTTGGTAATCATAGCATAAATAAAACTTCCTTTGTCATTCCAATCCTTGGTATCATGTGTCTGAAATAAAAAAATTCTCAGACAGAAAATCACTTTAGGCATAAATTAAGTATTTTATTACACCAAAAAGCTCCTTAGGAGTTGCACAAAGAGCTTGTCATTGTGTAGACATAACAAACCCATTTTTATTGCATTTGGCAAGACCTCCAACCCTTTTGTCTTGTTCACCTTTGTTTTTGTTAGTCGTTAACTTCACTGTATTTGTGGTTGAAGAACTAATCAACAAGGGATGTCCATGAATTATTGTGGACTTAATCTCTGCAATTATTCGTTCGTTATACTTGTGTCAATTAATTTTCCTTTTACAAGAACATGTTTTTGACTGTCAGTCTAATCTTCAATGCACTTTCGAGCCTTGACCTAAATTTGTAATGTTGTTGCACGCTCCAGTCCTGAAACAACAGGGTTGACAGTATCAAGAACAATAAGAAATCGTCTTTGAACTTCTTGGCTTGGGCATGATGAACTAAGTACTTTCCATCACAATTTCCGCTAAACGTTATTATGAAGAACCACGGACGTGTATAGGGTGGATTGCTGTCTGTGTCTGCCGAGACCAATGCTGAGCCTCTTGCGAAGTTCTCCGCTGTTAGTCTCGGCGAGCCTTAACAATGAATGTGACTAAACCGGAAGCTATTTCGTAACCAGCCTCGTTCTATGACTTCACTGAAAAAAAAATCGTCTGCAAGCAGTCGAGTAATACAAGTCTGTGGAAGAACTGAAAACTTAACAATCCAGGATTGAGCTTACAAGGCGTAGCAGACGACAGAAAACTGTCCTCAGAATTATTATCAACGGCAGCCTTGACCTAAACGTTAAATATTCGCGGTCACAGGGTCACGAAACCGATAGCAGCCTGTGACGGGTAGACCGTACATAGGTATGAGACGCTACCTTAGTACGTCCGGTGTTCATAGAAGCAAGCGAGTGAGTGGCACTAGGTTGATGGTCATCCATCTTTGTGAGTGGTCAGGCTGGCTGATCCTGGGACTGACAGCAACGTAGAGCTACATAGAGGCTAAAGGTAACAATGTCGACCGTTACTGACAGTATTTGTGTGTGGTTGGTAAAATCTTCTGTAGACGTAGTTACTCTGATCTTATCTTAATTCTCTCCTCTATCGAGGACGTAGTATTTCTGCTGTAGGAGGACGTAACGTTGGTCTCTGATGACGTTTCTGTGAGGTCATAGCGAGACCCCTGCTGACGTCACGGGTCCGTCACTCGGTGCTGGTGTTGGTCGTATCGCAGCGACTGCATCGTACGATGGCGGCAGTTGCAGACAGCTGCTCTCGTCACGGATGTACGTGGGCTCTGTCACCACAGACAGGTAGGTGGGAGGTAAGTCTGTGATGTGGTCGTACCCGTCATTGACCGACCCTCCATCTAGTCTGCTCTCCCTGTTGTCATAGAAATGTGGCTGCTGGGGAGAGATATGACTGGACCCACAATCCGTCAGAAAAATGTGTTCAGTGCTTGTCTGATTGTGTCTTCTGGCAAAACGCACATTAGACGGGTGTCTGGAAGTGGGGTAGTGAGACACGCGCTCCGACAGAGAAGTCAGCCTGCTGACTCGGGTGTTCGAATGAATGTTTTCTCTGATTGAGCGAGGGAATCTGCGAGAACGTCTATAACAAAGCTGTTGGTCTCGTTGTCGACTCTTTCGTTTCTTGGCGATCACCAAGGAGCAGACAATTGTTATTATTATTATGATTGAAACGATAAGAGCCATGACAGGAACCAACCATACAGCCACTGGAGCATTTGGCGTGTAAGTATCAGTTATCGCTACGGGCGCTAGTGTCGTGAACTCCGGCAATTTGGCGGCTGCAACAGAGTAATCAGCTCTTGAACATTGTAATAAGTAAACCGCAATTTGTTGAGCACATCCCTCTCATCCAAGAAATGAATGGAGTGACTTATATTGCCCACATTAAAATGTCACACACACATTCTAGAGTTAAAGGACATTGACTAAAATATTAGAAAGCAACTGCCGTAACATACGCAGTAACACTAATAATATAAGGACCAGGATCACGTGGTGGTAGGAGTGATACGTGTTCACCGTCTATAGAGAAAGGGCCGGGGGGGGGGGTGATGATTCTTTCGTTTAACCGTCGTTTACAAAAAAGATGAGGTCGCCATCACTGCTGACGGTAATAGAAGTCTCTGTTTTTAGTTTTTTAAAAGGAGTTTTTCAGTTACATACTCGACTGACTCTTACACCGATGTAAAGGATGATGACCACGTGGTTACCGAGTTTACAAACTGTATTTGAAGGTTTCATCACTTCCACTGTAATTTCTTGACTAAATCTGATGGTTTGACTGATTTCAATGTAATTTCTCGACGTTCAGTGTAACTTCTAACTGTATTTTAAGACTTGACGGTTTCCAATAATTTTTTTCGATTTTTTTTATTTACATTGAATGTATTTGACCATCTCAAAAGTAATTTCCATGTGATATTTGAATGTTTGGCTGCTTGTAATGTGATTTCTGGACGGTGTGTAAGGGTTGACTACTTACAATATCATTTCTCGGCTGTAGTTGAATGTTTGACTGACACAGGGAGTTACGGCAGCTGAAGAGTTACAAGCTCCCACGAATGCGCAAAAGGATAAATGATGATAACAGATAATCAACGAGAAAAATGTGTAGACTTACACTGTGACAGTTATGAGAAATGTGAGTGTCACTGAATACTGAGTGATACTGTGGTGTTTAGTATTTAAAGTGCACATTGTCTGCTAGTCTCGCACCTCGTTCCGTTATAAATAAAAGAATGCAACAGAGTTTACTTACGGATGTCGCAGTTAACCCCCTGGTAGTCAGCTCGGCAGTAACACCAGTAGTTTGAGTTCCACGATTGGCAGATTCCTCCGTTTTGACAAGGAAATGAGGCACACAAGTCATCTGATGGACACACACACACACACACACACACACACACACACACACACACACACACACACACACACACACACACACACACACACACACATGCACGCACAATCAGAGCTAACTAAAGACAATGAGAGTATTTCAAAACCTAACTTATTCTGTCAGAAATAAACAGAAAGCAACGGCAATGTATCTCAGTATACTAATGTGTCATGTGGCTAGTTACAGTGTGGATGGTCTACTTACCATGCTCACACCTCAGTCCCTGGAAGCTGTTGGGAAATCTGAAATTTCTTACCCAGACAAGGTATATATATCCCGTTTTACAAGTGTTGTAACTATGAAGATTTTGTAAATACACAAATTGAAATAGTATTCATGATTTTTTGAAGCAGAAAAGTTAACGTGCAGTCATTAACTTTATAATAAATTGGTATCGAAGATGAGTGAATGAAAAGATTAAATTTGGTAATGAGACTAAATGTAAAAAGAGTTTTCAGGAATTGTTTTGGGAGGAGCATCCTCGTATCAGGGTAGGACAGGATAGCAAGGGGCACCGTCAGTGCGGGAGGAGGGGGAGCGTGATTCCCCATCTGTGACAACGAGTCGGTCAAGACCTGGGAGCCTGCTTGGAATCACATATGAAAGTGCAAACAATGAAAAGTGATTTTCTTTTCATGAGGATTATTCCCCGCAGAAAGAGTTCGGGCGGAGGAGTGTTCCTCCCGAGATTCAACAATGGCGCCGGGCAAAGATCAGAACCTTAAATAAAGGGAACTAACCCTTCCCTGGGGAGTGTGGGGGAAAGGACTTGGGCCTTCGGTGGTCAACGCACTATTGATAAACAGTAAGTTCATTAATATATATTACGGACCGAGGCCTTCAGCTTAGTTTCACCGACCCGATAGTCGAAAGACTATGAGTGTTGAACGAGTTTAAGGAGTGACTCTGTGTGTGTGTGTGTGTGTGTGTGTGTGAGAGAGAGAGAGAGAGAGAGAGAGAGAGAAAGAAAGAGTGGATTATTTATTGTAGAATGTGGAAATCAGCTTAATGTTGAGTAGGGGGAGATGTGTTATTATTTGGTTATTTATATGTTTTTATGTCACATATGACCTGGCTTAGAAAAACAGAAACTATTAACGAAATTACATAAAAAGAGAGGGAAGGGTGGAAATTAGTGTTTTACACCGAGCCAGCAACTAAGGCTACGTCGTGACATGGCAGTTAGTCTTGTAAGTAGATGCCACATACAGAGAAAGAACAGCGTGTCCGAGACGAGAGCTGAACCCAGGACAGCCAACCTTCACTGTATCGGTGACAGGCCCTAACCATAAAAAAAGAGAAAAGAAAATCACCAAAGTCAGAATAACACCAAACCGGAGTTTTTTCTCCCCGAGGAGAACACAGACGGGGAGGCCACGTGCAGATGCTGGGTTGTTTGTTGAAATAAAAACATGCATCTGTCTCAGTGTTTGTCTGTGTGGTGTAGATGTTTGCATGAGTTCCTGACAGTTTGAAAACTGGTTAGACGTGTTAGGTGTTTTACACAGTGTTAGCAAACATATAAGAAGTACATCAGTAGTGTTGGTCTGAGGTAAGATACATCACAGAGTCTGCTGTCACCCTCCACCACCTCTCGTTCCACACATCTCTTCCTTTTGTTTATTCACCTCCTATTTATATCTTTTTTAGGTGATATGGGTGCGGCACTATTTTATCAGAAGAATGCAGTGCTGTGTTCAAACAGAGCAGAATAAAAATTAATATATCCAGCTTTTGGACTTTGAGCCACATAATGGAAAAGTAAAGTTGATTTTACGAAAAAGAAGAAGTGGATGACAATGCGCACATGAAGAAAAGAAAGAAACATTAAAAAAACAAGTCTGAATATTGTTAACATAGAATATACCAGTAATATAGAATAACAGAACAATAGTGATACTTGTAACACTACGTATATTGCCATATGAACTAAACATCTTGTCACATTCTTTTCTACACAACTGTTCGACAAGAGGTGAAGGTAGGAACATCAAGATGTTCTATGATCCAAAAATATTGGGAAAATATTTTGGTCATAATGTAGGGCAAGATGAGGGCTGCAAATACGATTTTTTTATAACAGTCTTCCTTCAAAGTAAGGTATTTCAAAACAATGTCAGTAGTTTATCCTTGTAGAGATCGTACACAACAAGGGTACACGGTAACAAACAGTCACATGAATGCCATAATCACTAATCTACTCCAAACAAAACATAAACACAGTCTGTATAAATGACGATGAACGGTGATGTACAAATCTCAGCTCTGAAAGACTCACCTGTACTGCTCAAAGAAGACACTGAGGTCGTCGAGCTCATATCTCACCTGCCAAGTAGAGCGAAGTCGGTAGATGCTGCACACAGCAGGCTGTTAGTTTACCTGGCGGTGAAGCCACACGGAACACGAAACCTTTCAACAAAAATCCGCCTCGTGCTTCGTACACACCTTCGGCTATGACGTAGCAGCATCCGGGTGTCTGTGAGTCAGGTTTCGCCGTAAACTAAAAATTGTAATATATATCGCCTGAGGGAAATTTTATCTGGGTTAGTAACTGAAGCGTGTTCGCAGGAGGTGTGTGTGTGTGTGTGCTCCTGACCTTAATCAAATCATTCCCCATCAGACCATTGAAAAGCCTATTAGTGGCACAGTGTGTGCGAACCAAAGAATCCAATTCCTTGCCGAGACAAGGAAACTTTATACCTGGCCAAAGCACTTTATCCTCAGTTCGTAGAAAAGTCATTTATTTTGTTTTAAAGTTAAAATGTTCCGTGAATATTATAGATTTTAATTGAAAATCTTGCAAAGACAACGTGATAGTCAAGTTGTATGAAATGAAAATAGTCAAGCAATTGTTATTATAATGGATAGTTGTTTGTGTATCTTTACTCGTACTGCATACTTACTGAATAACTTGTTTGATGACGGTGATGGATGGTGAGTGGCCATAGTACGGTGCTCTGCCCGGGTCAGAATCCCAAGAAACAGGACGCGCGAAGGTCGGGTGATGAAGAGAGAAGGTGAAGGGGATTAAAAGAGTCTGTGCAGGAGGTGTGTGGATTGCAGGTCAGGGGTTAAGGTCACATTAGCTTTGAACTGTTACCCGATACTGCTTTCAGAGCCTCGCATGTTCTACTCGGGGGAAAATTTACGCAATGCTGACTGTGCAACAAGGGACATAAGCAAAGTTGATTTATAACCAGAGCTGAACAAAGGTAATCTACAACTTTGGAGAATGTATGAGTTTCTGTGTGTCTGTAAAGTTAGTGACTTTTCCTGTTTACAGTATCCCAGAAACTATAATTCGTACATTGAAACTGCATATCATCTAGTAGACAAGTCTACAGACTGAACGTAGTGTAGACAGTTCATACCAAGCTGTACACTGTGCACAGCAAAACTCAATAACAGACAACAGATTAGACTCGTGTACATTTCAAGTAAAATATAACAGTTACATCACAAAGTACAAAGAATACAAATTCATTTTTTTATAATTAAACAAATTGAAAGATAAATATATTTTTGTAAGCTAAAGAACTCGTTTACACATAGAATACTTTTTTCTGCTGCCATAGCAACAAAATGACAATTATTGCTGCAAAACCCACAATGTAAAGGAAAACAGTAAAAACTGAGAGCATAGCTTAATACAGCACATGCACGACATAAGTTATTTGTTCTCTCACATGAGATGGAAGTCCTTCTTTCTATCTCTGTTAATCTCGTTTCAAACGACTAGGAGGAGTTCAGAGAGAAAGACACTGGGGATGAAGAAAATCAACAATCAAAATAAATTGTGAACTGAACGGCAATATCGGCCTCTCGTTTGGTCAAAATGAAAAGCGTTCACAATTCCTAGTACAATAGTTTTTTCCAGAGGGAACAAAGTAAAAAAAAACCCAGTGATACTATGAATATTGGTTCAAATAAAACAAGAGGATGAAAAGACATCTGCTATTGAAGCTACGCTCGTGACGGTTAAGCAAGCTAGTATGAACAAACTACTGGTGTAAGTCAACTGAAGTTATTAAAAAAATGTGACTGACAGGAAAGTAGATGTAAAAAAAGACTAAAGGTCACAATGTCGGTCTTTACTGACAGTATGTTGGTAAAGCCTCCATCTGTAGATGTAGTTACTCTGATCTTATCTAATTTATTTTTCTATTGAGGACGTAGCGTTTCTGCTGTAGGACGACGTAAATGATGACGTGACTGTAAGATCATGACGTCACCCCTGCTGACATAACGGGGCCGTCATTCGGTGCTGATGTTGGTCGTATCACAGCGACTACGTCATCGTACGATGGCGGCAGTTGCAGAGAGCTGCCCTCGTCACGGATGTACGTGGGATCTGTCACCACAGACAGGTAGGTGGGAGGTAAGTCTGTGACGTGGTCGTACCCGTCATTGACCGACCCTCCATCTAGTCTGCTCTCCCTGTTGTCGTCGAGATGTGGCTGCTGGTGGGGAGAGAGATGACTGGACGCGCGCTCAAACAGAGAAATGTGTTCAATGACGCAAGTGCTTGTTCGACGGTGTGTCCTGGCATAACGCACATTGTGTCCGGAAGTCGGGTAGTGAGACACGCGCTCAAACAGTGAGGCCAAACTGCTGTCTCGGATACCCGAATGAATGCTTCCGCTGACAGGGTAAGCGATTGTGTCAGGACGTCCAGAACCAAGATGTTGGTCTCGCTGTCGTCTTTTTCGTGTCTTAGCAATCGCTAAGGAGCAGACAGTTATTATTATGACAAGGGCAATAAGACCGAGGACAGGAAGTAACCATGCAGCCAATGGAATATTTGGCGGGTTCATAGCTGTCATCACCTTTGGTCTTGGTGTCGTGAAGTCCTGTTTCAAGTCCGGCAATTTGGCGGCTGCAGCAGAGTATTCAGCTCTAAAACATTCTAACAGACAAACAGCAATTTGTTGAGCACATCCCTCTAATCAAGAAGTGAATGGAGTGACTTATATTCGCCACATTTAAATGTCACACACGTTAAAAAGTTCACGATATTGGCTTAAATACTAGAACACATCTGTCGTACATAAAAGAACAGGAGTTCATAGCAATTCAGAAAAATATGGCTGCACAAGTTGTGTAGAAACTATCTTTGAATCTCGATCAGTGCTTTTAAGAAACAGAAGGAAAGCATTTAAGAGTTAAGATGGCCTTGGAATAATCAACAAGCCTGCTCGTCTACCTTAGCTTTTGCTGTCTTTTTAAATGTGTGTGTGTGTGTGTGTGTGTGTGTGTGTGAGAGAGAGAGAGAGAGAGAGAAAAGAGATAAATTCTATGTCCTTAAACAACACATCGTCATTTTGGTGAACAAAATAAAGCAACTTGCCGTGAATACTCCTGTCGGTGATTACATCACGATGTGCAGTGAGAGACGTACATTCAAGAAAGTTACGATGTTTCTATACTCTAGAGTTCAACAGTAATAAACGATATAAAGAAATAAATTAGAAAATATATTTGGTGTTTTAGGTGAACAATATATCACCCGTATGCCTTTAAAATGTATCGACGAAGTCTTACTAACGGATGTCACAGTTAGCCCCTAGGTAGCCAGATGGGCAGGAACACCTGTAGTTTCTAGACAACTGTTTGCAGGTTCCTCCGTTTTGACAGGGAACTGAGGCACAGAAGTCAGCTGATGACAAAAGACACACACATGCAGAGTAAAGTGAGTGAGATGATCACTGACCTCATCCTGTTATAAAAACAGGTGACAGAAACGTGTTATTGTATGCAGAGCCCCGTCTGTACAGTTAAAGTGTGTATTGACTACTATTAACACTCACATAATAATCATGTGGACATGAAAATAAAAACCACGGCAACATTATCTGTGTAGAAGATATCATCAATCTCGAGAAACCCATTGGAGGAGCGGAAAGATGACACTTAGAGGTACAAAGGATGACCTTCGCGTCTGCACTAGCTTTTATGTGCTTTTCAATGTGTGTGTGTGTGTGTGTGTGTGTGTGTGTGTGTGTGTGTGTGTGTGTGTGTGTGTGTGTGTGTGTGTGATCTTTCTTGTTACTATGGATATTAACAGTTTACAGAAGAGTGAGCTTCCCCATTAGGTCTATGTACATTGTACAATCAAGTCTCTCTTTCACTCTAACACATACAGATACAATCCATGTAGCCTCACAGGAAAACTGATGAATATTTTTCTTTCTTTCCTCTGCTTCTAATAGAAGAGCTTGTAGTGTATTGTTTGTTTTACAATTGTCATTATATCCAGACAATATGAGATTTATTTGAAACTAGATTAATGGTATAAGGGTGTATTACAAGAGTGTATCTGTAGCACCAGCTAAGTACAGCAACTACGTGGCCGTATGTACAGCAAACTGTGAGTGGTTTACCGTATCTACGCACAGTCTTACTTACTGATGTCACAGTTATTTCCCAGGAAGCCAGTTGGGCAGAAGCACCGATAGTTTGAAGACAACGACTGGCAGGTTCCTCCGTTTCGACAGGGAAATGAGGCACAGAGGTTAGCTGATGACACACACACACACACACACACACACACACACACACACACACACACACACACACACGCGCACACACGCGCGCACACACACACACACACAAACACACAGAGTTAAATATAGATCATGAAAATGAGTATTTCGAGCAGAGACCTTATCCTGTGTGTAATGAGTTAGGCGTAGGTCTTGTATTGTTTCGTGTGTGAATAGTGTCTTGTGTTTGACGTCTTGTGTGCGTCATTTGTTGTCGTCATTTCGGAAAAGGGGATGACGTAAAAAAAGAAGAAAAAAAACAGTTCCATGGACGGATGGGAAAAGAAAAACATCGAGATCTTCATCTCTCATAACCTCTTCATCCTCATCGTCATCTGCGGGGGCTCGTCAAGCGTTGTGTTAGGTGTGTGTGATATGCGTCGTGCGTATGCAAGGTAAGTGTACGTGCGTCATATTACACTGTCAAAACAAAATAATGCAACAGCAATGTAGCTCTGTAAACTAAAGCATCATGTGGGAATTGTCTACTAACCAAGCTCACACCTCCGTCCCTCGAAGTTTTTGGGGCAATGGCAGAAGAAGCTTCTTTCGAAGCCTACACATCGCCCACCGTTCTGACATGGTGAAGAGACACATGGGTCATCTGGAATAGGAATAACACTGTATAAAATCTGTTAAAACTGCATGTGCACTGGGCACTAAAGGAATAGAATCTGAAGACCACACAGTGTTTAGTCTCAGTATTATAGTGCAATGAAGGAGAACTAAAGGTGTCACGTGACACGGACATCTCGTTGAAAGATGGATCAGTAAGCAGGATCCTGTATTTAGTGGCAGGGCAATAAATATGGTCGGAATGGCACTGCTGATCTAATGTACAAAAGGAGTCCATAGAAACTTAAGAAAGGAAAAATTACAGGCGCAACAGCTGTGTAGAAACTATCTTTGAATCTCGACAAAGGCATTAAAGTCACAGAAAGTCGACTTTTATAGGGTAAAAAGGTAAACACATCAACAAAAAACCCTTACTGGGCTTAGCTTTTGCGTGGTTTATATCCTAAACAACAGTAAACGATATAATGGAAATAATTAGAAAGTGTATTTCATAAGAATTAGCTGACAAATATTAAAAGTATTACTTAAAGAGTAAAAGATTTCCAATAATCATAACTCATTTTAGCAATTTTGTGTCTGTAGCAGAAGCTAAAGACAACAACCACCTCGCTGTAAGTACAGCGAATTGTGAGTGGTTTACCGTATCTACGACACAATCTTACAGATTTCGCAGGTAAACCCGAGGTAGCCAGTTGGGCAGGAGCACCAATAGTTTGAAGACCACTGTTTGCAGGTTCCTCCGTTCTGACAGGGAAATGAGGCACAGAAGACAGCTGATGACATCACACACACACACACACACACACACACACACACACACACACACACACACTCTCAGAGGTTAAATATAGATCATGAAAGTAAGTATTTTGAGAACCGACCTTATCCTAACAAAACAAAAGAATGGAAGAGCAATCAGCAACAATGTCTGTGTATACTAAAGTGTCACGTGGACAGTCACAGTGTGGATTGTGTACTCACCAAGCTCACACCTCCGTCCCTTGAAGTGTTTAGGGCAATCACAGGAGTAGTTACTTCTGTAGCCTCGACATCGTCCACCGTTCCGACATGGCGAAGAGACACAGGGGTCATCTGGAGTAGGAATAACACAAGTACTCCATCGGATGAAATTCTGTTAAAACTGCATGTTAACAGTGTACAACAGGAATAGAATGTTAAGACCACACTAGCGGGATTACAATGTCTAGTTATAGTACTACATTGCAGCTGTAACGTGACACTCTTTGTTTACTCATAGGTGGATCGGTAAACAAGATCCTGAATTTAGCTGGCGGAGAATAATTAAGCTGAGAATGACACTACTGACCTAATGTACACACTGTGGGGACCATATAAGAGCTCAGGCCCTTGTGACATGTTAGACAAGGTGTTAGAAAACTGGTTAGATATGTTGGGTGTTTTGGGTGTGTCAGAGAAGGTGTTAGCAAACATGTAAGAAGTACATCAATAACGGTCTAAGGTGTGGTACATCACATTTCTGCTCTGCTGTCACCTTGCTCTTGACCCACATATCTCTTCCTTTTGTTCATTCACTTCCTCTTTCGCTCTTTCTTGATCTGGGTGCGGCACTAGTTTCAAACAAGAAGATGCTGTACTGCGTTAATATACTTATCTGTATATTGTTAGCACATTGACACTATCGGGAATTGTCCTTGGGGATTAATAACGTTGTATTGTATTGTAAAACAACTAAAACGATTCAGAAGTTCATCAAAATAAACGATATTCTCCGTATCAACACTTGTTATTAAACTAATCTTAGTTCAAAAGGGTCCCGGACCATTGTGACATTTGACACGTCGACTACTGCGGTAACAGTGTCATCAACATCATCAACACACGCATCGCTATTTTCCGATTTGTGAGAAGTAACTCACGGGTACGAATGGACGATGTTTTCATCAATTTGCGATTACTTTGTTACAACATCTTGAAAGAGTTTCTGCTCTAAAAAAGAATGACATTGTCAACCGCCCTATGTCGACGGCCATCTTGAAGTTCTGTCTCCCATCTAAGGTACACAACATGGGGTCAACTGATTTCTCTAAATATTTGGTTCGTTACGGTTAGCTACGTAGTTTGCAACAACAAGTCCTGTATACACGATGATCAGGTGTGACTTCTACATCTCGGCGCTAGAAAACTCACCTGAGGTGCTCAAGGTCGACATTGAAGTTGAAGAGTTCGAATCTCGTCTGCGCAGTTGAGTGGTCAGTTATGTACCCAGCAGGCCGTTAGATTAATTGACACACGGAACACAAAGCCTTGTAACAGAGACCTTGCGCTTCTTATACACATCCGTATCCGGGTGGCGGTGTTTCAGATTAACTAAAGCCTCTTTTAATAAGCCCTAGCAATCTCAGACATCATGTGTCTAAAACAGAAATTTCTCAGAGGGGAAATCACTGTAAACAGGTTAAGAATTTTATTACATCAAAATGTTCCTAAAGAGCTTGTCTTTGTGTGAATATTAAAAAAAAACAAAACGTAATTTATTGCAGTTTGCAACACCCCAAAACCTTGTGTCTTGTTCAGCTCTGTTTTGCCCTTCGTGGTTTACCATGTCAAACTGAGGGTGGGAGAAAAGATTGGTGTTTTCAGATGCCACATGCAGAGAAAGAACAGCGTGCCCGAGACGAGAGCTGAACCCAGGACAGCCAACCCTCACTGTATTGGTGACAGGCGCTAACCGTTGTCACATCAAATTTAAGCTCATTTCCTGAAACAATATGTTATGACAGTATCAAGACCACAATAACTATTGTTTATATCGCCGTCATTTTCGGTCACTAAAACATGTCGTCTTTGAACTTCTTGGCGCTAGCATGATGAACACATGATGAACACATGATGAACACATGATGAACACATGATGAACACATGATGAACTATAGACTTTCTATCAAAAATTCCACGTAGTTTGCTATCAAAATGTTTCCCCTAAGCGTTATCATGAAGAACTAAACACTTTTAACAATCCGGAAAATAGTTTACAAGGCGAACCAGACAACCGGAAGTTGTTTTCAAGCTGGTGTGACTGTGAAGTAGTTTCTTGAAAATTTCTTTACTGTCCAAGACACTTTACATTTTTGATTGCATTTTAAATAAAGAGCAGAACATGGCTTGGAAGCACACGCCCCAGCGCTTGTGTATTTAGCTGTGTATTTATTTTGAATTTCCCTGAGTCATACAGGGGAGGGTAGAGGCGCCTAAATATTGCAATGACGGCTCATCAAATTAAAAATTGTAAGATTTGTTATCAGGAACACTTTTGTGGTACAATGCACGACCGCAAAGGAATGGATTAAAAATAATGTAACTGATCCAAAACCTGCCCGAATTCGCACGGGAGTATTTTTTGTCTATTTTAACCTTTGTGCACGAAACAACTCTGATTTTTTCTCTCCTGCTAAAGCATCAACATGAAATTTTTTTGCTATAAAAGACACTGTGTAAAGGAAACCCATAAAGGCCAGTGCATAGCTTAATCTAATACATGGCAGTCGTAAATTATGTTACCGCTAATGAGATGGCAGTCCTCTCTGTCTCTTGATGGCCAAGAGCGGTTTTTTTCAAACGACAAGAAGGAGTATAGAGAGAAAGACACAGGGGTTGAATAAAATCCCCACAAAAATTCTGTATACCGAACGGCAATATTGGCCTCTTGTTTGGTGGAAATGAAAAGCGTTCAACTTTGTAAAATAATTTTACTAAGAAAAAGAACCCAACTCCGTAACACTATGACAATAAGGACAATGACCAACTTTACTAGCTCAAGTGGGTAATTTAAACATGGGAAAGGTGCTCAGTTACCACATATTAAGTTCTAGTTTGAGCAACTCCGTCACATCGACTTGAGAAATCACGGTCTACATCGGAAACACACGACTGTCTAAGTTCCTGACTTTATCAGAAAAATCATGATTCTCAAAACGTGCACAGAAATTATTCAAAACATTTGCCAAGTCCTTATCGCACACATCGTTAAGTTTGACTGGGTTTCTAGTCCAATCCACCTCATTGACAGGCCATAGACATCATCACGTGCCAGGTATAACGGAGGTCACCAGTACAGTAACACAACTCTATCTTGTCATTATTCTCTCTTTTCAATCTCGTAATCGCGCCCCTCTCATCTCTATTCACAGATCTTTTTGCCAGTTGCATCACCAGTTACCAAACATGTTTATTCTCATTTAGTACATTCTTCAAGCTCCTGGTTACTCGCGATACTCCTTCATACACAAGACATTCGCCTCCAACTCATCCACCTTGTTGCGCAGTGAATATTGCGTTTGATAAAACGTGGATGATAAGACATGATGATATGGTGTCTAAGCTTGTCAAGTGAGTATGGGCAAACTATTGATGTCAGCTGAGGGAAGTAACAAAACAAACAAATGTGTCGTGTCGTTATTACCGAAGCATGACTCTGTTTACACACACACACACACCACAGTGTAACACCAACCAGTGACGTGTACACACCCAGTGAGATATCACTCACATGAGCACCATGCAACACCAGGACATTGTTTTCAACTAAGTCAGTGGCAAGTCTTCTTAGTATTACCCAAGACATGCCTCATCGAAAGTTTTCGACGAAATCAACTCCGGGATCAGCCGTCTTCACTGACACATCCATCTCTCACTCGACACTATCTCGGAGAGTGCACTGAAGGGACCTTTACATTCTCGGTCTGATTCAGTTGATTCAGTTCTTTGTCAAATGCGCCTGGTTGGGAGATGGGAACTAATCGTTTAATGAAATACTTCATTGAGCAATTATCATCTGTTAATGCAAAAGTGAACAGTGAGATCTGCAAGCCGGTCTGCCTCAATAACGAAAAATGGTACAAAGACGACAATGTAGAGAGAAAAAAGATAATTAAGATTTATTTAAAACGCGCGCTTGTGGCGTTTGTTTCAAATAAGGCGTTACAAAATGAAGTGTACTGGGAATGAAGAACCAGGTTTACTTGACTGATTTAATGATTTACCCGCTTGTCCTTTATCTAATGTACTGGTTTAGTTTGCTAAAATATGGACATATTAATTTGTAAATATATCTGCAGTGTGGTTTTAGGATGACACATCTTGAGCCTTCACTGACGCAGTGTTTCTTACTGTGCTGCGGAAGCCTCCATCTATAGACGTAGTTACTCTAATCTGGCTAATGCCCTCCTCCTTCTGTAGACGTAGTTACTCTAATCTGACTAATGCCCTCCTCCTTCTGCAGACGTAGTTACTCTAATCTGACTAATGCCCTCCTCCTTCTGTAGACGTAGTTACTCTAATCGCTTCTAATGTCCTCCTCCTTCTGTAGACCTAGTTACTCTAATCGCTTCTAATGCCCTCCTCCATCAAGGACGTAGTGTTTGTGCTGTAGGCTGACGTAACTGCAGTCTGTGATCACGTGCCTCTGTTCTGTGACGTCATGGCGCCCCCCTTTGCTGACGTAACGTGGGCGTCACTTGGTGACTGGAGTTGGTCGTGTCGCCGCGACTGCTTCATCGTACGATGGCAGCATCTGTAGAGAGTTTTGTCACTGATGTACTTTGGATCTGCCACCACAGCCAGGTAGTGGGGAGGTAAGTCTCTGACTGGGTCATACCCGCAACCGACCGACCCTCCATTTAACCAATTGTTCACATCGCCGCGGACATGTAGGTGGGGGTGACCAGACCCGCTTTCAGGCAAAGATAATATCTCGATGAAGCACGTGTTCGTCTGTCGGAGTCTGCTGGCAGAGCGCACGTTGCCCGAGGGTCTGGAGGAGGAACGACAAGACATGTATAATACATAAAAATAAATAAACGATTAACGAGAATAAAGAACCTGCTGTGTGCAGGGCACTGACCTAGGAGCTCACCTGTTGCTGACACTCGGCTTTTGGCAGTTGACAGGACATGTTACAGTCTCACAGCTCCACTCTCATCTGGTGAACTGGGTCGATGTTGGTGGTTATCAACACAACAGCGGGGTTAGTAAGTCCATCTGATGAGGAAGGCACGTGTACACACAAGCTGAAGGTGTTGGCTGCTGATTATCACAAGATTATCTACAGATTATCTACAGATACCCAGCCACTACATCAGGGGTGGGCAGAGTACGACCCGTGGACCAGGTGCAGGGCGCGGACGTCATTCACGGGTGTTACGATCTGAACGTTTGCGCCAGAGACCCATTTCCGTCTCAAAGTACGCATGCGCCGGTAGGCAAGACACATGCATGCGCAGTACAAAATGAAACTAATAGTCTTCTCTAGTGTCTGTTCTCTCTTTCGTCATCGTGTGTGCTTGTGTGTAAAAGAGAAAGAGTAAGTGAAGATAGACATTGACGAGGAGGAGAGACCGAGAATGATCCACGTCCCTGACTGTACTGTAATTTTGGAGATATGACTTATCAGTGAACTGGCCAAGGTGTATTTCATGTTATTCGATCGTTCGTTTGAATGAATGTCATATCTAACTTTCTATGAAGTAAAGAAGTTTTATTTATCACAACTAGATTTCCTATTTTCGGAAAGATTTGTGGTGAAATACAACCAGCAAAAGACATTTCTTATAGTTGGCTCGATGATTGATGATGTGGAAAACATCCAACCACCAATAAGCATTGCCCGGCAGCACCATTAACAACAAGCTCCACACTTTTACCAACTGATGTCTACGCCATATCCTGGGCATAAGGTGACCAGAAAAAACTCCAATATCAGCCATAGGAAGAAACAAAGCCCAAATCCCACTAGCCAAGACATCAAGAAGCGAAAGTGAGGCTGGATAGGACACACCCTGCGTAAACCAGCTGACACCATTGCCAGGCAGGACCTTGACTGTAACCCTAAAAGGAAGAGGAGAGGCCCAACTGATGGGGGCTGCCCAGAACTGGGTCCACTGGAGAAATGTTGTTGCGGCCCTATGTTCCTTGAGGAGTAACAAGGAATAAACACAATAAATACAAAAGGCGTTATAAATTCGTGCAGCAAGAACGTTTGGTTAAGCAGGCTAGTTAAGTTCATATATGTTTATTAAGCTGTAACAAGTAAACTGTTGCTATAAGCCAAGAAAAGTTTTGCAAGAAATACCAGCATCGAACTCATTGAGACATGGCGGAAACTTCACGGCGTTTTGCTCAATTAATTTAGTAGAAATATTTTGTACACAGTGACATTCATATTTTACACGAAGAAAATCGCTACTAAAGGGAATAGATATTGCACAAGCGAGGATTATATTATAATAGAATATGTTTTAGCCGAGTCTTGGTGACGCTAGTGACGTCAGCTGTGACGTATCGTTACCTGAGTCATGGCAAACCGAAACGTGTTTATGAAATTAAGTCCGGGACTTGTAGTCTGTTGTAACATCCGCCTGTCACTCTACACCCACAGATAACATCTCTTTGCACCGCAACTACTTTTTTACTTTCATCTTGCTTTCCAGACCGGTTCATGAACAACCCGATGACCTGACCTACTTCCTCATTCTTGTCTCCTGTCGTTGCTGATAACCAGAGGGAGGTCTGCCGAGCGGTAAGGAAAAAATATCTCCACAAAGATAATAAAAGATATGTTAAGAGCAGCCAGATACTTAGTGTCTGTTCCCCTCCAAATTTGTTTTTTTAAAAAATGTTTTTAAGACAAAATAATTAAAATGCGGTTGAAATAAGATACATTGTTCTATCATTAATTGACTCATTGGTTAATCGTCTATTTGTTATCTGTCCTCTCCGTTATTACAGTTTCTGTATGCACCGAGAATGTATAAATATATATGTACAATGCATAAAACGTGTAGGGATGCACGATGTATAAAATGTGTATATGTACAAAGTATATACTGTGTATGTACAAACTGTATACTGTGTGTGTACGATGTAAGCTTAGGATGGCAGATAGTGGGACTAATTGAACAGTAAAGCTCGCTTGACACTCTGTAAGAGCTATACTGTGCTATACCGATGTTTATATCAATGTTTATAGACGTAGTCTCTCTGTTGTGTCCAGTGACGTAGTGTTTTGGTCTTTCATTGACGTAACGGCATGTCAGTGACGGGAGAGTAAACTGTCATATCTTGACTGTATTTGTTGTCTGACTAACAGCCTGTAATGGATAAAATTTTCGCAGCTTTACTTACATGAGTTACATTTGTACACTTGGAGTTTGGGAAGAGCTAAAACAGATTCCTGCGTGTCGGCAATGGAGTGAGGAAGATGGGTTAACAACTGGAACATTCCTGGGTACACACACACACACACACACACACACACACACACACACACACACACACACACACACACACACACACACACACACACACACATCCCAGTGTAAAATAAGCCAGTCGAGTGTAACTGAGACATTACTCACTCGATCGCACCGAAAATTGTTTTCAAGTGAGTCTTTGATTGATGTCCACAAGACCTGTCGTTACCCAAGACACGAATAATCAAAACTTTTTGACGAAGGTAGCTCCGAGGCCAGCCGTCTATACTTCAACATCCGTCCTTCACTAACCGCTGTCTCATCGAGTGCACTGCTGCGAACTTTGTATTCTTGGTCTAAACCATTTGGTTTACACCGACTTCGGTTTCTTGGTCTATCGGACTGGCTGAAACACTGAGAAGCTAGTGGTCTGATGTATTCCCTTTGATGTATAATCTCTTGCTGAAGAACGGTGACAAGATTTAAAAAAAAAACAAGGAGAACGATGAAAGACGACAGAGGAAATATGATGATAACAATGGTGACTGTTTCCTCATATTTAATATTGTCTCCTATGTTTTGTTTTAGAAACGAAGTAGCAAAATAATTAAATGTAAGAAATATAAACTGAATAGACTGATTGCTTTATTGATCGATCTGTTTGTCGTTTTTGTACGGCAATGGATTGATGTTTGGTCATCTGTCTTTATGCGTACAGTGTAGGCTGTCAGATGGTGGGACTGACAGGAAAGCGAGGCTGAAAAAGGTGAAAGGTCACAATGTCGGCCGTTACTGACAGTATCTGTGTGCGATGTTGGCAAAAACCTCCATCAGTAGACAAGGTTACTCTGATCTCTCCTCCCCTCGAGGACGTAGTGTTTCTGCTGCAGGACGACGTAACGTTGGTCTCTGATGACGTGCCTGTGAGGTCATGACGTCACCCCTGCTGGTCCGTCACTCGGTGCTGGTGTTGGTCGTATCGCAGCGACTACGTCATCGTATGATGGTGGCAGTTGCAGAGAGCTGGCCTCGTCACGGATGTACGTGGGATCTGTCACCACAGACAGGTAGGTGGGAGGTGAGTCTGTGACGAGGTCGTACCCGTCATTGACCGACCCTCCATCTAGTCTGCTCTCCCCGTCGTCGTTGGGCTGCTCGGGCGAGAGATGACTGGACGCACAATCCGGTAGACAAATGTGTTCAATGACACAAGTGATTGTCTGACGCTGTGTCCTGGCATGACGCACACTGGACGGGTGTCTGGAAGTCGGGTGGGAAGACACGTGCTCCGACAGAGAAGTCAACCTGCTGACTCGGGTAGCCGAATGAATGTTTCCTGTAACTGAGTGAGCGATTCTGTCAGGACGTCTAGTGCCAAGCTGCTGGTCTCGTTGTCGTCTCTTTCGTTTCTTGACCAAGGCGAAGTCAAGTATTATTACTGTTATGATTGTAATGATAACAGCGATGAGAGGAAACAACCACACAGACAATGAAACGTTTGACTTGTTCATATCAGTTATCGTCGTTGGTGTCAGTGTCGTGAAGTCCTGTTTCCACTCCGGGAAGTTGGCAGCTGCAGCAGAGTAATCAACTCTTAAACATTTTAATGAACAAACAGCAATTTGTTGAGCAAATCCCACTCATGCAAGAGATGAATGGAGTGACTTATACTCGTCACATTTAAATGTCACACACATTTCAAAAGTTAAATGATATTGATTATAATATTAAAAAACACATATCGTAACATACTTGTAACAATAAAAATATAAATTCCAGTATCACATAGAGGTAGGAGGGATACGTGTTCACTGTGTGTGAAGAATGAGGTGATGGTCATTTCCTTCAACCGTCGTTTACAAGAGAGATGAGGTCGCCATCATTGCTGCTGATTATAGAAATCTCTGTTTTTGTATTTTAGAAGGATAGTTTTAGTTACAGGCTCCACCGACCGATGTAAGGCGTGACGACCACGTGGCTACCGAGTTTACAAACTGTATTTAAAAGTTTGACCACATCCACTGTACTTTCTTGACTGAATCTGAAGGTTTGACTAATGTCAATGTAAATTCTCGACTGTACTGGAGTGTTTGATGTTTAGTGTAATTTGTGGGCTTGACTGTTCCCACTAAAATGTTCATTGGCTGTATTTACGTCTATCTCCAAATCTCCAAAGTAATCTCGAAAAGGTATTTGAGTGTTTGACTGCCTCTAATGTGATTTCTGGAATGTGTAAGGGTCCAATGTTATTTGTCGGTTGTACTTGAAAGTTTGCCTGACACAGGGAGTCACGGCAGCTGAAGAGTTGCAAGGACGGACGAATGCGCAAAATGATAAACGATGATAACAGATAACGAGAAAAATTTTAAGACTTGGTGACATTTATGAGAAATGCGAGTGTCACTGGATACTGTGGTGTTTTGAAGTGTACATTGTCTGCTAACCCCACATTCACCTCGTTCCACTTACGTTTTTAAGGCAGACACAGAGGGAGACTAATTCGTGTCTCCTACATTGTCCACTGTTTTGATAAATAAAAGAAATGAGTTCGTTGGGTTTAGAAAAAAACACGGCTACATTAGTTGTGTAGCTTTGAATCTCGACCAGTGCATTTAAGAAGGAAAGCGATTAAAAGTTAAACTGATGGCCTTGCAATAAGCAACAAGCCTGCCTGAACCTCTGTGTTCTTTTAAGTGTGTGTGTGTGTGTGTGTGTGTGTGTGTGTGTGTGTGTGTGTGTGTGTACGAATCAAAAAGAGGGATAATTTGTCTGTCCGGGTGCACATAATTATAGCAGCTTACTGTGAATATTCCTCTCAGTGATTACATCGCGATAATAGGTCGAATGAGGTACATTTCAGAAAGTAACGATGTAAAGAAAAAATTCGAAAGTGTATTTTGTGTTCTAGCTGAACAGTATATAACCTGTATGGATTAAAATGGGAATGGTTTTCAGTAATCAAAAAATCATTTTAGCAATAATATAGCAGTAGCTAAGGATAACAACCACGTGACCGTAGGTAAAACGAACTGAGTGGTTTACCGTGTCTACGGCACAGTCTTACTTACTAACGTCACAGTTAACCCCGAAGTAGCCATTTGGGCACGAGCAGAAAAAGCTTGGAGACCGGGATCGGCAGGTTCCTCCGTTTTGACAGGGAGAGGACGCACACAAGTCAGCTAATGACACACACACACACACACACACACACACACACACACACACACACACACACACACACACGTCTTACTTACGGATGTTACAGTTAAATCCAAGGTATCCAGCTGTGCAGGTGCACCAATAGTATGAAGACAACGATAGACACGTTCCTCCGTTTTGACAAGGAAATGAGGCACAGAGGCTAGCTGATGACAACATACGCACACACACACACACACACACACACATACACACACAGAGTTAAATATAGATAATGAAAGTGAGTATTTTGAACACCGACCTTATCCTAACAAAACAAAAGAATACAACAGCAATGTATCTCTGTATACTAAAGTGTCACGTGGACACTAACAGTGTGAATTGTGTACTCACCAAGCTCACACCTCAGTCCCATGAAGTGTTTAGGGCAATCACAGGAGTAGTTACTTCCGTACCTTCGGCATCGTCCACCGTTTTGACATGGCGAAGAGACACAGGGGTCTCCTGGAGTAGGAATAACATATTTACTCCATCGGATGAAATTCTGTTAAAACTGCATGTTAACTGTGTACAACAGGAATAGAATGTTAAGACCACACTAGCGGGATAACAGTGTCTAGTTACAGTATTACACTGTAGGAAAACTAAAGCTGTGACATCACATGGTCACTTTGCTGATAGGTAGCTCGGTAAACAGGATCCTGAATGTATCTACCGGAGAATGGCACTACTGACCTCCCGTACACACTGTGGTGACCCTATAAGAACTCAGGCCCTGGGGACGAATTTGCAGTGTATCGACAGGTTGACACTTTAAACCTGGTTAGAGTTTGTTAGACATGTTAGACAAGGTGTTAGAAAACTGGTTAGATGTGTTGGGTGTGTTAGAGAAGGTGTCAGCAAACATATAAGAAGTTCCTTAGTAATGTCGGTCTAATGTGACACATCACATATCTGGTCTACTGTCACCCTGCTGTCCTCCCACATATTTCTTTCTTTTATTTGTTCACTTCCTCTTTCGATCTTTCTCAGTTAATGTGGCTGAGACACTAGTTAAAAAGAGGAAAATGCTGTGTTGATATAATTATTTGTATATTGTTCGTACATCAACACTATCTGGAATTGCCCTATCGGATTAATAAAGTTGTATTGTAAAAATCGTAAAAGCAGTTAGAAGTTTATCCAAATGAACGATTTTCTCCATATCAAAACATGTTATTAAACTAATTTTACCTCAAAAGGGTCCCAGACCACTGTGACATTTGACTCGTCGACTACTGCGGTAACAGTGTCATCAACATCATCAACACACGCGTCGCTATTTTCCGATTTGTGAGAAGTAGCTCACGGGTACGAATGAACGATGTTTTCATCAATTTGCGATTAATTTGCTACAACATCTTGAAAGAGTTTCTGCTCTAAAAAAAAAAAAGTCACATTATTTGTTAACCACCCTTGTCTACCGCCATCTTGAAGCTCTGTCTCCGGTCTGACGTACACAACACGGGGTCAACTGATTTCTCTAAATATTTCGTTCATTACAACTAGCTACGTGGTTTGCAACACAAGTCCTGTATACATGATGATCAATGGTGATGTACACATCTCGGCGTCGAAAACTCACCTGCGCTGCTGAAGGTCGACATTGAAGTTGAAGAGTTCGAATCTCTTCTGTGAAGTTGAGCGAAGTCAGTAGGTATGTCCACAGCAGGCCCGTCTACTTGATGATAAAGGTACACGGAAATAAAGCCTCTCAACACAGACCCGGACTTAGCTTCTTACTCCCCCCCCTCCGGCTCTTAAATCTCTGTATCCGGGTGGTTGTGTGCTAGGTAGACTAAAAATGTGAATATAGATCTCTAAATATAGACATTTATATACAGTAGTGAGAGAGCTCGTCTGAGAGAAATTTTATCAGAGTTAAAGAAGCTTGCCACATGTGTGTGTGTGTGTGTGTGTGTGTGTGTGTGTGTGTGTGTGTGTGTGTGTGTGTGTGTTTCAGGACATGAATGTGTGCGAGACATTTAAAATAGTCGTCGTGTGCAGTGAAGCAAGACGAGTTCAACAGTCCGCACCTTGTATGTTGTCATCTTTTCTGCTCCAGTGACTTCTGAGGGAATTCCCCACACAACACTGTCGTTTATGGAGACTTTGACACAGACTATAAATACCTTGACTGATAACAAGAATAACAAGTTTCTGTTTATGTGACTACCAGTGACGTCTCGTGACGTCAGACTCGTAGCCTCACGTGCTTCAGACGTTACTCTCATCGTATTTCTTATACAGAGTCTCAAGGGTCTTCAGTAATGTTGTTGTTTTCTGACACATATTTCGGCGGGGCTTAGATCATTGTGACAATTGGGCTGCTAAATAATAATAATAATAATAATAATAATAATAATAATAATAATAATCTTGTATATTGCGTGATATCTCATTACCAGGCTCTTGGCGCTTTACAAATCATAATCATAATGACAGGGATATATTAAGGAAACCAACCAAAACGACAGGAAAAAAGTTGGTAAAGTGAAGAAGGGCGAAAAGAGTGAGGTTCATTCTGATTAACAACTGACTGAACATAGTACTACATTATCCAGCAAGTTGATAAATCATAAATACAATGCATGAATTATGGAAAAGAAATCCTGCAGACAGAAGAAAACAGACGACCAGAGTTGTGTGTGCAGCCTTGTCACACCTTTCACCTCCAAGGTTTGTAGTTGACAGCTACAATTGTTTATGTCATCGGGCAAGTCATTAAAAAGAACAGGTGAGAAAGGCTTCGGATAAACCATTATGTCGGTCAAAGCAGCTGTATTATTTATTTATTGATAACACGAGTAACAATGTTTTGTTCAAGCAGATTTGAGACTTATTATGATTAGTTTCCAATTATTACCACCGAAGTATTGCGAGCTTTTCATCTGGTGTAAATATGAGTGAATGATCATATTAATTTTTAGTTTTGATGTGCATATAGAATTACAGCAAAATGCTGAGACTGCTTGTGTTCATATCCCCACGTGCATATGTATGTATATTTAACACGCAATATAGTACACGAGGGGCTATGGCATGTGATGCGGAAATTCAACATTGAAGAAGGGCTTGTCCAAGTCGTTGAAGCGTTGTATAACAGCTCAACGAGTACAGTTTTGCTTAACAACCAAATAGGAGCTTACTTTCGTACCACAGTAGGGGTACGTCAAGGATGTCCCCTATCACCCGTGTTGTTTAATATATTCTTGGAGAACATCATGCTTGAAGCTCTTCATGACCACCATACCTCCATTTCAATCGGTGGAAGACCAATCTGCAACCTACGCTTTGCAGATGATATAGATCTATTAGCAGGTACAAAGAAGGAACTGCAAGACCTCACCAACAGACTGACAGACAGCTCAAACGCATATGGAATGGAGACCAGCACAGAAAAGAGCAAAGTTATGATCAATGGCAACGGCAAAGCAGAGATCTATATGAACGGGGTACAGCTCGAAGAGGTAAGTAGCTTCAAGTACTTGGGAGCCACTCTCTCCAAGGACGGCAGCTCCACGCAAGATATCCGCATCAGGATCGCAACAGCAACAGCAGCAATGGCTAGGCTAGATAGGATCTGGCATAGCCACAAGATAAGGTTCACTACCAAGTACAGGCTATACAAATCCCTGGTAGTGCCGATCCTGCTCTACGGATGCGACACGTGGACTCTACTCGCCGAAACAGAAAGGAGAATCCAGGCATTCGAGCACAAGTGTCTGAGGAGGCTGCTCCGGATCTCATACAAAGAACAAAAAACCAACGACTTTGTAAGAAACAAGATTGCCACACTGGTAGGACACCAGGAACCTCTACTATCAACAGTCAAGCGACGTAAGCTGGTCTTCTTTGGCCATGTAACCCGGCACGACACCCTGTCGAAGACTATCCTTCAAGGCACCTTGGAGGGTGGCCGACGCCGCGGTGGTCAGAGAAAGAACTGGCTTACGAACGTCAAAGACTGGACTGGTCGTCCTGTACAGGACCTGCTGACTATTGCCCAAAACAGGCAAGAGTGGCGGGCCCTATCAGCTGCCGCGTCTATCCATGTGCTCCCCCCAACGCCAGGTGCCAGGCAAGGGACGACTGACTGACTGACTGATAGTACAATTCTGACCGTTACAGTTTATTATAAACATTAACTGATTTTTGTTGTCTGATAGTAGTAAGTAATGCAAAATTAAAAAAGAAAGAGGTGTGAAAAACAATAAATCCGTTAAAACAAAAAAAAAATGAATGTTCGATTTCCGTATCATTTTATTAAAACTGTTAACACAGAAATAAAGAGATCGTTGCTGCAATTGCAATGATGTGATAAACACGGCATAAATAAAACTTCTTTTAATAAGTCATTATATGTGTCTGAAATAAAACATTCTCAGACAGAAATCACTGTTAAATAAGGTATTTTATTACAAAAATAGTTTTTAAGGAGTTACACAAAGAGCTTTCCTTTGCGTACACATAAAACATTCTTTATTGTATTTGCTAACACACCAAACTATTTTTTTTTTTTGTTCAGCTCTGTTTCATCATTAGTCGTTAACGATGTCAAGCTTTGGTTCTGAAGAAGAAATATTATAAAGTCCTTGGTTAGAAAACTGATCGAAAAGGGATTTCCATTAATAATTGAAATGTGTGGACTTAATCGTAACAATTATCTGTTCATTATACTTGGGCCAGAAACGTTTTGTTTGACTGGGGACATGTTTGGCACTAGTGACCCTCAATCTAATCTTCAAAACACTTTTCGAACTTTGGCATGAATTTTTGATGTTGTTGCAGACTTTTTCTAAAACATTATGTTACGACAGAATAAAGAGCACAATAATAGTGGTTAATACCGCCCGTCATTTTCGCTCACATTTTCGGTTTACTTAAGACAGACTTAAACAACCTTAGCACCATTTCTGTCTTTATTACTTTTTTATTTTCCTGTTGTTGTTTTTTCTTCTCTTCTGTTTTTCAATGAGCATTCTTTTGAATGGATACTTGCGCAATAATCATCATCATCATCATCATCATCATCATCATCATCATCATCATCATCATCATCATCATCATCATCATCATCATCATCATCATCATCATCATCATCATCATCATCATCATCAAAACATATCGTCTTTTAACTTCTTGGCTCTAGCATGACGAACACAGGATGAACTCTAGACTTGCCATCAAAAATTCAAACTAGTCTGGCATCAAAATGTTTAACCTAAGTGTTATTATCAACAACTTAACACTGTTAACAATCCGGGAATGAGCTTACAAGGCGATCAGACTACTCCAAAGGGTGCAAGGAGGAGCTCAGAGAGAAAGACACTGGGGTTGAATAAGACAATTCGAAAACTTACAGTCTAGTGAATCGCGTTAATGGTCTTTCGTTCGGTGGAAACGACAAGTGTTTACAATTCAACTTAATGCAATAGAAAAAACAATTATACTCAATAATACTCTGAATATTTTTTCTCATAAAAAAGTGAATGACCTTTCGACAAAAGCAGCATCGAACCCAGCCGTTTATACTTCAATATCCGAGTGCGCTGCAGCGAACTTTTTATTCCTGGTCTTAACCCGTTGGTTGACACTGACTTATCGGTGTCTAGGTCTAGTCTGACTCACTGACAGACCAAAACTAGTGGTTTGATGTATTTCCTTTGATTTATAATCTCTTGCTGAAGAACGGTGACAAGATTGAAAAAAAACAAGGAAAACGATGAAAGGACAGAGGAAATATGTTGATAACAATGGTGACTGTTTCCTCATATTTAATATTGTCTCCTATGTTTTGTTTTAGAAACAAAGTAGAAAAATAATTAAATGTAAGAAATATAAATTTCATAGACTGATTGCTTTATTGGTCGATCTGTTGGTCGTTGTTCTACGGCACTAGGTTGATGTTTGTTCATCTGTCTTTATTCGTAAAGCTTGGCTTGAGGCTGGCAGAGAGTGGGACTGACAGAGAAGCGAGGCTGACAAAGGTGAAACGTCACAATGTCGGCCTTTACTGACAATATTTGTGTGCGATGTTTGGTAAAACCTCCATCTGTAGACGTTGTTACTCTCATCTCATCTATTGCCTCCTCTATCGAGGACGAATTTGTTCTGCTGTAGGTCGACGTAACGTTGGTCTCTGATGACGTGGCTGTGAGATCATGACGTCACCCCTGCTGACGTAGCCGGTCCGTCACTCGGTGCTTGTGTTGGTCGTATCGCAGCGACTACGTCATCGTACGTTGGAGGCAGTGGCAGACAGCTGCCCTCTTCACCGATGTACGTGGGATCTGTCACCACAGACAGGTAGGTGGGAGGTAAGTCTGTGACGTGGTCGTACCCATCATTGACCGACCCTCCATCTAGTCTGCTCTCCCTGTTGTCATAGAAATGTGGCTGCTCGGGAGAGAGATGACTGGACGCACAATCCGACAGACAAATGTGTTCAATGACGCAACTACATGTCTGACGATGTCTCCTGGCATAACGCATATTGCACAGGTGTCCAGAAGTCGGGTGGTAAGACGCGTGTGCCGACAGAGAGGTCAAACTGCTGACTCGGGTGCCCAAATAAAAGTTTTCTGTAACTGAGTGAGCGATTGTGTCAGGACGTGTAGAGCCAAGCTGCTGGTCACGTTGTCGTCTTCTTCGTTTCTTGACCAAAGAGATGACAAGTATTATTACTGTTATGACCGAAATGATAACAGCGATGACAGGAAACAACCATACAGCCAATGAAACGTTTGACTTGTTCATAGCAGTTATCGCCGTTGATCTTAGTGTCGTGAAGTCCTCTTTCCAGTCCGGCAATTTGGCAGCTGCAAGCAACAGAGTAATGAACTCTTGAACATTTGAATAAACAAACTGCAATTCGTTGAGCAAATCCGTCTCATGCAAGAGATGAATGACTTATACTCACTCAAGAGTGATTCATACTCGCCCACTTAAATGCCACACACATTCCAAAGTTAAATGATATTGACTAAAATAGTAGAAAATATAGGTCGTAACATACTAATAATATAAATTCCAATATCACATAGAGGTGGGAGTGATACGTGTTCATTGTTCGTAAAGGATACTGTGATGATCATTTCCTTTAACCGTCGTTTACATAAGAGACGAGGTCGCCATTACTGCTGATGGTGATAGAAGTCTCTGTTTTTAGTTTATTAGAAGAATTTTTTCAGTTACAAGCTCGACCGACTCCTGAACTGATGTAAAGCATGATGACCACGTGGTTACCGAGCTTACAAACTGTATTTGAAGGTTTGATCCCTTCCACTGTCATTTCTTGACTGAATCTGAAGGTTTGACTGATGTCAATGTAGTTTCTCGACTATACTTGAGGGTTTAGTGTAACTCCTAACTGAATTTGAGGACTTGACTGCTGGCAATGAAATTTTCAATGGCTGTATTTAAGTTTGACTATCTCCAAAGTAATCTCAAAAAGGTATTTAAATGTTTGACTGCTTCCAATGGGATTTCTGGACTGTGTAAGGGTCCAATGTCATATCTCGGCTGTAGTTGAAGGTTTGACTGACACAGGGAGTTATGGCAGCTGAAGAGTTACAATGACGGAGGATAAATGATGATAACAGATAATTAACGAGAAAAATGTGAAGACTTACACTGTGACAGTTATGAGAAATACGAGTGTCACTCAATACTGTGGTGTTTTGTATTTGAAGTGAAGACTGTCTGCTAGCCCCATATACACTATTTTCGTTTAAATTGTTAAGGCAGACATGGAGACTGATTCGTGTCTCATAAATTGTCCGCTGTTTTGGGACAGGACTTTATAAAAAAAACACGGCTGCATCAGTTGTGTAAAACTATCTTTGAATCTCGACCAGTGCATTTCAGAAGGAAAGAGTTTAAAAGTTAAACTGATGGCCTTGCAATAAGCAACAAGCCTGCCTTAACCTTTGTGTCCTTTTAAAGACCAACCTGAATGGTTGGCGTTTTTTGCAGATATCAGTAGATTGGGGGATATAAACATAACATGTGTGTGTGTGTGTGTGTGTGTGTGTGTGTGTGTGTGCGTGCGTGTGTGTCTGAAAAAGAGAGATAATTTCTCTATCCACGTCAACAAAATTGTTACTAGCATTACTTAAAAACAAATGATTTTGAATAATTATAATTGTATCTGTAGCAAAGCTAAGGACAAGAACCACGTAGGCACATCGAACTGTGAGTGGTTTACCGTATCTACGGCACAGCCTTACTTACGGATGTCACAGTTAACCCCCAGGAAGGTAGCTGGGCAGGAGCAGAAATAGTTTGAAGACCAAGACCGGCAGCTTCCTCCGTTTTGACAGGGAGAGGACGCACAGAAGTCAGCTGATGAAACACACACACACACACACACACACACACACACACACACACACACACACACACATGTACACAGAGGGAAGTGAAAAGTGAGTATTATGAACACTGACCTTATCCTGTTATAAAAAATGCATGAGAAACGTGTTATTGTATACAAAACCCAATAAGTACAGTTAAAATGTGAATTGTCTACTCACGTAATAATCGCGGGGACATGAAAATAAAAGCCCCGAAAGCATTATCTGTGTAGAAGTGTATCAGTGTATCTCGAGAAACCCAATAGAGGAACAGAAAGATGACACTTAAAGGATGACCTTTGGATCTGCACTTTATGTGCTATTGAATGTGTATGTGTGCGTGTGTGTGTGTGTGTGTGTGTGTGTGTGTGTGTGTGTGTGTGTGTGAGAGAGACAGAGGAATGTACATTTTATGTTCACCAAAGTAACATTTGAAAAAAATAAAGTTAAAAGCACAGACAAAGTGGAAAGGAACATTACTCAACATTGTGTGAGACGCATATTGAACAAAAATTAATAATAATAATAATAACGAAGATGTTTGGGCGCATGTTCACACTCATAGAGAGCATGCTCTTAGCGCTTAGAACAAGGAAGAGACGTGGACTAAATGGATAGAACACGAGGGACGTAAGAAAACGACAATACTGACGAAAAACAGAAAACAAAGATAGAAAACACAAAAAGACACCAAGTAACAGGAACAGAGAATATAGAGATTCTGCAGAGAAAGATGGGGAGACAAGTAGCAAGAGGGAAGGGGGCGGGGTTAAGAAGGACGAGCATTGTGTGGACTGTGTTAGGAGTAATGCTCAAGGAAGAGGTGAGTTTTCAGTGCAGATTTGAAAGATTCAGTTGTAGGAAGGTGGCGGATATGGAAAGGGAGAGAGTTCCATTGTTTTGCTGTACAGTAGCCAAAAGTCTTGTGACCATATGTTGTTGTTACAAGTCTAGAGAAGTGTAAACTGCCCATTGTGGTCTCTGTACAAACAAGTCTTACTCTCTGTCCTCTTACGCTCTCCCCTAGCACATGCACATTCAATCCGTGTCTTACTTACATACAGGACAACAACCACGTTGCTGTAGGTACAGCGAATTGTGAGTGGTTTACCGTATCTACGGCATGGTCTTACTTACGGATGTTACAGTTAAATCCAAGGTAACCAGCTGGGCAGGTGCACCAATAGTTTGAAGACAACGATAGGCAGGTTCCTCCGTTTTGACAAGGAAATGAGGCACAGAGGTTAGCTGATGACAACACACACACACACACACACACACACACACACACACACGCGCGCGCGCGCGCGCACACAGAGTTAAATATAGATCATGAAAGTGAGTATTTGAACACCAAACTTACTTTGTCAAAACAAAAGAATACAACAGCAATGTATCTCTGTATACTAAAGCATCATGTGGAGAGTCACAGTGTGATTGTCTACTAACCAAGCTCACACCTCCGTCCTCTGAAGTTATTGGGACAATCGCAGAGGTAGTTACTTCCGTAGCTTACACATCGTCCACTGTTCTGACATGGCGAAGAGACACAGGGGTCATCTGGAACAGGAACAATTTCTCCACTGGATCAAATCTTGTTAAAACTGAACGTTAACTACCGTTAACTAACATGGGATTAATAAAGTATTGTATTGAAAACAACTAAAAGGAGTTAGAAGTTCATCAATATAGACGATATTCTCCATGTCAAACTTGTTGATTGTCACAGAGGGATGACATGACATGAGACTTAACAGCCAGGACAACGCAGGTGGCCGAGTCGCGCCTGGCCTGACTAATGTTTTTTTTTTTTTTAGATAGTGGAAAAGAATGGAAGAAGATGATATAATTAACATGTTGGAAGAGTTTCTGCTCTAACAAAAATCACATTATTTGTCAACCGTCCTATGTGGACGGCCATCTTGAAGCTCTGTCTTCAGTCTAAGGTACACAGGATGGGGACAACTGATTTCTCTAAATACTTGGTTCCGTACGAGTAGCTACGTAGTTTGCAACACAAGTCCTGTATACATGATGATCAATGGTGACGAATACATCTCGGCGCCAAAAAAACTCACCTGAGCTGCTCAAGGCTGACATTGTGGTTAAAGAGGTGGAATCTCACCTGCGAAGTTGAGCGAAGTCAGTAGTTGTGCTCACAGCAGGCTGATGGTGAAGGTACACGCAACATAAAGCCTCTCAACAGAGACCCGGACTTACTCACCTCCGGCTATAAAGTCTCCGTATCCGGGTGTCGGTGTCTCAGGTAGACTAAAAATGTGCATATAGAGATATAGACATTTATATACAGTAGTGAGAGAGAACTTTTATCAGAGTCAATGAAGCTTTTCCACGTGTGTAAATGTGTGTGTGTGTGTGTGTGTGTGTGTGTGTGTGTGTGATGAATGTGTAAAAGACTTTTAAAAAAGTCGTCGAGTGCAGTGAAGCAAGACGAGTTCAACAGTCCGCCTTTGTTTTCTGTCATCTTTTCTGCTCCAGTGACATCTGAGGGAATGTCCTACACAACACTGTCGTTTATGGAGACTTTGACACTGGGGAGTTGTCCTTGCCACTGATGTACTTTGTATCTGCTACCACAGCCATGTAATGGGGAGGTAACTCTGACTGGAACTGACTGACCCTCCATGTATTCTGCCGTCATCATCGGCGCGGACATGTAGCTGCTAGTGAGAGGAATCATCATACTAATTAACTAATTCTAATGAGGTTATTTTGTTATATTTTACAGAAATGCATTGATCACGGGTACGAAAAGTTCAGTTTTGTATTCAGCATTTTAAGTGTGCGACTCTTACATTGTAACGAGTTAGGCGTAGGTCTTGTATTGTTTCGTGTGTGAATGGTGTCTTGTGTTTGACGTCATGTGTGCGTCATTTGTTCGACGTCATTTCGGAAAAGGGCATGACGTAAAAAAAGAAGAGGAAAAAACAGTTCCATGGACGGATGGGAAAAGAAAAACATCGAGATCCTCGTCTCTCATAACCTCGTCATCCTCATCGTCATCTGCGGGAGGCTCGTCAAGCGTTGTGTTATGTGTGTGTGATATGCGTCGTGCGTATGCAAGGTAAGTGTACGTGCGTCATATTACATACTTACTCTGCTCACACATAGGACCGTCAAAACTGCTGGGCAAACGTAATAATAAATTTATCCCTGAGTTCTTCATTGTCCGCCGTCCTGACATGGCGACAAAACACAAGGACCAAGAAGAGCTGGAGATAAATAATGTCATCATTTAAAATGGCCTTTGATCTCGAGATATAACAGAATTATGGACACGCTGGAATTGGCAAACATGAATAAAATGAGAACAGAAAAAACAGAGGATGGGCACAAAAACTTATCTCCTGTGTGTGTCAGCCACCCGCACACGCACCGATACGCAGCACAGAGTCAAGAAAAGATTTCCGACAGAAAACCAGATAACGAACGAGAACATTGGAGGTGCTTACTCACGATGCTGATGTATCATTTGTAGTCTCGTGTACTTGAAGTGGTTTATTTTTCTTGCCCTGATGCTTACACCTCCACCCGTAGAAGCTGCTATGGCAACCACAACAAATTTACCCCGTGGCTTACACACTATATATCCACCAATTGGACACGGCGAAGAAACACAGGAATTCATAAGTGGAAAATTACACGCACCCCCTTCCCCCTCACAAACATACATACATACATAGATATAACATAAATATACACATTCGGGCTCACACTTCCTCTTACTACCACAAACCCCTTTACCTCTACACGCTTGTATGTGCTTATAATACATGAATAAACATTAATGAACGGTGAACAAAAAGAGAAAGTAAAGAGAAACATTGAGGAGAGGGAGAGACAAAGAATGATCGTAGTCCCAGACTGTGTTGTGATTGTGGAGATGTGACATTTCAGTGAGCTGGTCAATGCATATTTCATGTTATTGTTTGTACAAATGTCATATCTAACTTTCTCTGAAGTAGAGAAACATTATCAGAACTAGGTTTCCTAGTCTGGCAAAAATTTGATGTGGAATATAACCAACAAAAGACAATACTTATAGTTGGTTCGGTGTCTGATGTTGAAATGAAGCCCTTAGCAACCAATAAACACAATGAATACAAAAGCGTTATACACTGGTGTAGCGAGACCTCTACCGAAACATAAAACCACTTGCTGATGTTAATATATATGTATACTGTTGTATTCTTGTTATACAAAATGTGGCTGAAAGAACAATGGTTAAGCAGGTTAGCTAAGTTCATATATGTTTATTGTAACAAGTAAACTGTTGCTATGAGACAATAAATATCAGCATCGAACTCATTGAGACATGGCGGAAACTTGACGGCGTTTAGCACAATTAATTTAGTGAAAATATTTTGTACATTCATATTTTACACACACACACACACACACACACACACACACACACACACACACACACACACACACACACACACACACACACACACACACACACACACACACACACACATTATTACAGTCCAGGATGTGTAGTCTGTTGTAACATTCACCTGTCACTCTACATCCACAGATAACATCTGTTTCCACTACAACGACTTTGTACTTTCCTGGTCCTTTACGACTGTTTCTTCCTGAATCTCATTTTGTAGACCAGCTGACGAACAGACCAGTGACTGATCCACTTCCTCAGTCTTGTCTCCTCTTGCTGCTGACAACCAGAGGCAATAATAACAGCAAAGATGTTGAGAACAACCGGATACATAGTGTCTGTTATCTCCCGCCTTGCTTTAAAATGTCTCAGCACAAAGTAATTAAAATGTGTTTGGAATGTGGCACATGATTGTATGATTACTTGACTGATTGGTGGATTGTTTATTTGTTCTCTGTCGTCTCCTTTATCGCATTGTCTTTGTGTAATGAGAATGTATAAAACGTGTATGTACAGTATAGTGTACGCACAAAATATAAAATGTGTATGCACAGTGTATCTACCGTGTTTGTACAATGTATCTACTGTGTAAGTACAATCTGTATAATGTGTATGTACAGTGTATATCATGTATGTACAATGTAAGTTAAGGCCGGCACACCTTGGGACTATGTGAAAAGTAAAGCCCGCCTTCACACTCTGTGATAGTGATTCTGTGCTATACTGAGCTATTCTGTGCTATACTGTGCTCTACTGAGCTATACTGAGTTATTTTGTGCTATATTGTGCTATACTGAGCTATACTGTGCTATTCTGTGCTATACTGACTTATACTGTGCTGTTCTGTGCTATACTGAACTATTCTAAGCTATTCTGTGCTATACTGAGCTATTCTAAGCTATTCTGTGCTATACTGAGCTATTCTAAGCTATTCTGTGCTATACTGAGCTATTCTAAGCTATTCTGTGCGTTACTGAGCTGTTCTAAGCTTTTCTGTGCTATACTGAGCTATTATGTGCTGTACTAAGCTATTCTAAGCTATTCTGTGCTGTACTGAGCTATTCTGTGCTATACTGAGCTATTCTAAGCTATTCTGTGCTAAACTGTGCTATACTGAGCTATTCTGTGCTATACTGAGCTATTCTAAGCTATACTGAGCTGTTCTAAGCTTTTCTGTGCTATACTGAACTATTCTAAGCTATTCTGTGCTATACTGAACTATTCTAAGCTATTCTGTGCTATACTAAGCTATTCCAAGCTATTTTGTGCTATACTGAGCTATTCTAAGCTATGCTGAGCTATTCTAAACTATTCTGTGCTATACTGAGCTATTCTAAGCTATTCTATGCTATACTGAGCTATTCTAAGCTATTCTGTGCTATATTGAACTATTCTAAGCCTCTCTGTGCTATACTGAGCTATTCTAAGCTATTCTGTGCTATATTGAACTATTCTAAGCCTCTCTGTGCTATACTGAGCTATTCTAAGCTATTCTGTGCTATACTAAGCTATTCTAAGCTATTATGTGCTGTATTGAGCTATTCTAAGCTATTCTGTGCTATACTGAGCTATTCTAAGCTATTCTGTGCTATACTGAGCTATTCTAAGCTATTCTGTGCTATACTAAGCTATTCTAAGCTATTCTGTGCTATACTGAGCTATTCTAAGCTATTCTGTGCTTTACTGAGCTATTCTAGAGAAATGTTAACATTAGACGTAGTCTCTCTGTTTTAGACTGACATAACGTCACCTTCCAGTGACGTAGTGTTTGTGTCTTGTATCGAAGTTACGTTGCCTTCCAGTGACGTAGTGTTTCTGTCTGGCACTGACGTAACGTCGTCTTCCAGTGACGTAGTGTTTCTGTCTTGTATTGACGAAAGGTCGCCTTCCGAATACGTGTTTCCGTTCTGTGACGTCGTGACCTCGCCTTCTACTGACGTAGCGTGTACGTCACTCCGCGCCGCGAGCACTTCATCGTACGATGGCGGCAGTTCCTGACAGTTGTCCACGTCAATGATTAACTTTGGCTCAGCGACCACTGACACATACGGGGGAGGCAAGTCTCTAGCTGGGTCATACCCGTTATTGACCGATCCTCCACCTACCCTGCTCTCCACACCCGTATTTATGTGGCGGTGCAGCTGCTGGCGAGAGAGATGGAAAGACACTCTTTCTGAAAGCGACCTGAAGCTGCTGAGGCGGGGCATCGAGTTCGTGCTTCCGTTTAAAGGACGACCAGACGTGAGGAGCGGCACTCGTCGTGTCTTCGACCTCCACAAACAGCAGACGACGACTATTAAAGTTAAAACGACTAAGGCGAGGAGAGAACCCAGGGCTGCAGTTCCCGGGGCACTTAACGAGTTGGCTGTGGTCGACACCGCTGGTTGTTTTGTCGTGAAGACCCGGTTGAAGTTCGATGTTTTGTCGGCTGCAACAAAGTGATCTGATCTTGAACATCTCGGTAGACAAGCCAGCAGCCTGGTGATCACAGTTTTTAGTGACATGTCACATTTATGATAAGACTCGAGTGACGTATATTCATCACGTTTATGACATACACAGAGATGAACAAGGAGAAATTATATTAAAAATATTGGAATTCGTGTGTTAAACACAATTTTGAGTAAATTTAAAAAGATTACTTATTGCAAAGGAAATTTTCGTTGAATAAAACTCCATTAAAAAGTTTGCGTTAGTATTTCTGCGGCAGAGTTTAAAGACTATAGCTACTTTTACTGACAGTTCACAAGAAAGCAAGTAGGGTGGTATAATGATAACCACATTATTTAATATTTTTAATTAATGCGCAGTTTCGTCTTACAGTTCTGACACCTTTGCCCACTAAAGTTGTTGGGGCAGTGGCAGAAGTAGCTGCGTCCAGTATTTTGACATCGTCCACCGTTTCGACACGGCGATAAAGAACAGTAGTCGAAGGGAACTGGACAAACATAAAATGACTACATCAGCAATGTAAACACTTTGAATCTTGAAAAATAATACTGCATCTTCTAAATGAAGAACAGAACATAGCACTACGGAGGCCGAAAGCAAAACTAAATAATGAGAGTCTAGCGAAACCACTCGCAACCTTTCTTTCTGTGTGTGTGTGTGTGTGTGTTAAAGAGTGAGATAGAGAGAGAGAGTGTGTGTGTGTGTGCTTGAGTTCAAAGAAAGAACAAGACGGAGAACTCTCTCTCGCTTTCTTTAATTTCTTCTCTCTTACGCACGCACGCACGCACGCACGCACGCACGCACGCACGCACAGGACTTGCATATCGACCTATAGGTATCCCATAAATAACTGATCCTGCAAGAAGTCAAGGTAAGTGCATAAATCTGCAATAATGCGTAGCATGATCAGAGACAAACAACTCTGTACACACAAGACACCGAGCCAGAGATCTTACCTGTAATCTCCACAATATTATTCCAGTTCGCCATTGATGCCTCTCGAATCTCAGGTGTGAGTCAAAGTCGATGGTTATATATACAACAGCCCGCAAGAGCAGGTTACCTGGGGTAAAGCCACACGGCAGCTCAGGTATGTTGGCAGATGATTACCGAGTTTCTAAGTGAAGTAAAGATACCCCACCTTTGCATAACAGAAGCAGACCACTCCTGAGGTAGCTTTACCTTCCGATAAACAGATGATCAAATCTTGTCTGTAAGATCGAAGACCAAAATCAAAAACTATTTAATACTTGACTTTTTCTATCGTGTGAGGTATAGGTCTCCACAGGTGATATAACACTAGACATTGAGCCCCGACACACAACTCTGTGAACAGATGAACTGACATGGTCACCTGTGTTAAACTGAGAGATAATCTCGTATACACAAGAGGACTTTGGAGGGAGTTTCTCACACAACACCGTCCGCGGTGAGGACTTTGACCACCGGCTATAAATAGCTGCCTGATAACACAAGAAACAACATGGTGTTTATTAGCTGGAGAGCAGGTTGTAATACTGAGGAACTAGTTTTACTGGAATTACATTTCTTGTCAGGAGGCTCACCGGTGTGTCTCAATATGTCTGTTTTACTTCTAACCGAGGCCCGTGAGGAGTAGGTCCCCTATACCTTAGTCTGCCAGCAAGCAAATGTTTAAGGTAATCAGGTAAATTGGCCGAAATGAAAGGCTTTATTATTAACTTTCTTTGGCAGTAAACTTTTTTTGAGTGTTCATTTAAAAGAAGTAGAGGGCATTTTGCGTATTTTGGGTATTAAAAGCAACATTTTGCTCCTAATTTCTCGTGATCTGTTACAAGCTGCAAATACTGGTGAAGACATTTTGTATAAGCAGGCAGCAGAGACAAACATCTCTTGTCCTAAAATTATTCCTATATCACAATTTATCAGAGTATTTTTCTTTTGAAACATGCAAACCTTCATCACTCTTTCCCCACCTGCTCTTTTTAATTATCTATTAACGACCTTGGGTCAGTTGCACAACACATTTCTAATTTTAAACACTTGTAGGTCTTAACTCTATTTAGATAATTAGTTTAAAGTGCACATCTTAATTTTAGAATTTTTAAAACTAAAACTGCTTTAAGTAAGATAAAGTTGTTGAAGTCTGACTTTCTGTCCTGTCAGTACAGTTTTTGTATGTTTTTCTGCAATGCATCAAAATGGCTAAGAAGAGATTTTGCTTCTTTAGAACAGTTTTAAGGTTTAGAAACGTGTTGTGCAACTGGCCCCCTGACTGTAACAGACAGCATGTGTAAGAATGCCATGTGTAAGAGAGAGAGAGAGAGAGACTAGAGTCTGGTAATTAGGTTCAGTGGACTAAGGCTTCAAAACTAATTAGAGGAAACTGATGTGTGCATGCGATGTTCGCGGTTGTAATACAGGGCTAGGCAAAGCTGAATTTTAAAAAATGAGTATTATTTGCAAGATGATATACAGCCTGGTCTCAACCTGATCGCCATCAGCTCACAAAAACCAGCGAGCAACAGCAGCATTTACTGCCCGGACACACATTTCACGTGGAAAAGATAATAACACCTACACGCTTGCACGTGTGTCGATATATATATATATATGTGTACGCGCGTGTGTCTATGCATGTATTTGTGAGTATATGTGTCTATGTATTGTGTAAGTGTGTGTGTGTGTGTGTGTGTGTGTGTGTGTGTGTGTGTGTGTGCGCACATTCATCAAACAGGTGTAGATGGAATAAAAGATACACACGGTGTAGACAACGAAGTATTTTTTCTCATGTCCCCCCACCTGTGTGTCAGCGCCCGAGGGGGTGCACAGCTATGTCAAGGGTTCTCGGCTCCCAGGTAGGTCGCAACTCTTATCAGACGATTGTTTGACGATTGTACACACCATGACTTGTGGGTCCGTGTGGACGAACTGGAAGTACGTGCCTGCTCCCAGGTTTCGTTATTCCCGGATGATAGTTGCTATCCTTGCAAGAATATTGACATGGACACACGTCGCACACCTTCACTTTATTTTGCCACCTGTTTGAGTTTGAAATCAGTTATTCTCTCTGAAACTTTTTGCAAAATTCTACATGGCAAGTACAGACCAAGACAACTATGTTTACAGCCTTATTGACTGGTTTTCTTCTTCAAGGTCTTCTAAGCTTTACTTTCAGGAATGTTCTACTTCAGATTCAGCATCAAAACGGTTTCATGATTTTTTGTGCTCACTATGTGCTCAAGAAAATAAAAAGAGAAACTGTTTAAGGATATGATATTAATTTATTTCAAGATCAGAGCACAGCACAAACGCACATTTATTGATGACTTTGAATGTGTTTACAAACAGAAATAACAATAACAAAAACACAAATCCCCAAGTAAGATCACAGCAACAATGATGTACAGAACATTTTGCATATAAATCAGTTCTCAAAAAGACTTAAATGTAAAGCCGTCTGTCCCAGAATAAAACAATGTGACATGTACAAACTAATTATTACAAATATGAACGAATGGTTTCATCTACATGACTGCTGAATAGTATTTTGACAACATTCATGTGCAGGCTATTGTGGTGAAACTGCCTACATTTTTAATGAAGACTTGCTATACCTGGAAAGAGCAGCTGTCCCTAGGGGGGGGGGTGGCTGTTGCTTTTCCTCTTTTGTTCTGAGCAATCTCTCAACATAATGACAAGGTTCACACATCTTTCTGTCCATAACATGCAGTATCTGGATGTAACTCTGTGTGTGTGTGTGTGTGTGTGTGTGTGTGTGTGTGTGTGTGTGTGTGTGTGTGTGTGTGTGTGTGTGAAGTACAGTAGGTTTGGGTCAATTTTGAGTAAGGCAAGTTCTTGCAATGACTCACGGCCTCACCTTTGTTAACACATTTGCAGCTCAGGTTTGTTCAGCTTCAAATTTTCAATGTTTACAGTATTATTTACTGGAGGCATAGACTAAACCCTTTATTTTAATTATTATTACCATATTCAAGCTGGAGCATAATGATTGGTCTACGATTACCACGGCAAAATTTATTAACAAGAGTTGACAGAACAAAGACATCTATAACACATGCAGATCTCTGGTTCATGCTGTGTTCAAGGAAAAGTACAGGCCATCTCCCCTGAATAAAGGGTTATTGCAATTCAAATCAGATTATCGTTCTTTTCTTCTGTTTTACAAAGAAATGAAAAGTAATTTCAAGGTAAAGATGAAAAATAACCGAAAACTGACGCATGGGCTTCTTACGAAGGATGTGAAGTTTGAAGATTAAAGGGCACACTATAAGGCTATCTCACGTCTGGCACACTATAGGGCTATCTCATGCCTGATACACTATAGGGCTATCTCTCTCTCTCTCTGTATGCTTTTCTTTCAATCTTTCTCTCTATCACCAGTGGTCCTCAAATTACGACTTGTTCTGTCATCACAGTTTCATTTGTGAAACATTTAAACATTTGGAGCAATCCCTAGCATAAAAAATCGGAGATGATAATTATCAAAAATAAAGCCTACCACCACCCCATGTTCGAAAAAAAAACATTCCCGTCAAATTTGTAAGGGTAGGAAAAACAATTTTGCAATGAAATCTGAACAGTCACCTGAAACAAGGGTGTAGTGAACTCCACGGCCTACCTATTGTTGAGGAGTATGTCCACATTATCTGTTACTGGTATATAGATTATGTGTTTAATTAAATAATTGTAAATACAATCACATTATTTTTAGTAATGTACAAGGGGAAGAAGTACTGTTGGTCAGGTTGGACGATTATCTTGCTTTGCTGTCGCTGTCGGCACCGTGTTCTTTGGAGTGTTGGCGGTTAGTCGTCGGATTATCTTTTTAATCACTGTAACCACAAAGTAGAAGAGTGCGATACTCCCCCCTACAATCCCAAAAATAGCTGGCGGGGAAACACCAGGTGAGTGGAAATCTACAAAACACACAAACATAGTAAAATAGTTCCTGGACTGTTTCAAATAAGCCCTAAACCCGTTCACTCCGACATCTATTATCGACATCTATTATCGTGAGGTTTTGAAATACCTTGTTCATCTCCGTAATTATCAGTCTGTCAAAACCAAAATGTGATTTCTTGTCATTTCTTGGAGTTTCTAAAACATGTTATCATCATATAATGTGTTTCTGTGTCTATGGTATGATATACAGTTAAAATGTGTGTGTGTGTGTGTGTGTGTGTGTGTGTGTGTGTGTGTGTGTGTGTGTGTGTGTGTGATAGAAAAAAGATAGAGAGAGAGAGATTAAGTGAAGAGAGACAAAGAATCGACGGACGAATAAAAGGCCATCCGATGCACTGAAATACATTTTAAGAAAAAAATGTCAAAGTATAAAACAAAGACTGATTTACCCAAGTACGACAATCTGTAATATTTACTCAAACAAACCTATACGAAAATCTGTGTCACGGTTAAAAAAGCAAGCAAAGATATATTTATGCAGTGTCATTAGTGTCAGAATGATAAGAAGTTAAGATTTTGTCTCTCGAATATAAAAACAGTTCAATTGACCTGTAGGTATCAGTACAGTTTGACTGGTCAGACGGAATCCTCTTCCACTTGTACTGTTATCACTGTGAAACTTGATATACACAGCTTGCCCCGTGCTGTGAAACTCCCGTAAGATGGAGCCACTCACCCTGCCAAGGCTGGTATGATTCTCATCGTCACCTGTACAACAAAGCACACACACCTGTATCAATCTTCTGTTTATAAAAGTGATGTTGCAGATATCCTCTCAGAACACGAATGTTTGAACCACTGAAGTAGCTGAATCATCGTTTGCTGAGATATACAATATAATATCTGGTCTACAATATCATCAGCTTAAATCTCCACGTGAGTTCCAGAGAAAGAGAGAGACGAGTGGAATGGTTTGAAAAGTAAAAATAAAACATCTCCGATTTCCGTTTTAATTTTCTTATCTCTTATCTCTTTCAAGACTAAGCATCAAAATTATTTTCAACAATTAGTCCAAAACATTAAATTAATATAATTATCTAAAACGAATAAAACAAATCTATTTCAGAGCCATCATGTTAGCAATTCTATCTATGCTTAAATCACAGACTAACAGAGACGATGGAAATTAATAAATGTAAACAGATTCAGAAACACTGTTTTGGACTGAAATATGGACCGGTTTTAAAATTAAAATTAATTTACCATCAAACAGCTCAACATAGTCGTTAACTTTTATATCGACGAATGTGAAGTTAATGTATAAGTGTAAGAAGACATATTCGGTCTTCAAGAGCCACCCACAGTCGGAATTGCTGCAAAAAACAAAAGTAGGAAAGTAATATTGCATGTGTTTGTAACTGCCTTCATTTTTTTGTATTCGGCGAAATCTTTTGTTCACAATTTTTTTTATAAATATGAATTATTTAAATATGAAATAATAAAACTATTGTGTTTCAGGTGTTGAAATTTACAGAAGATATTGATGTTATCTGTATCTACTAGAATCTATTTATAGCTGTTTATGACTCAAACCAGTGTGGTAGGTCTTTAATATTTCATACTTGGCATAATTGCTGTAGTTGGTAGGATATTCCAAAGTTTGTGAGATGTTTACAGTTATCGACAGGGCTGGATGCAAACACTCGCCGTCTGCAACAGGTAAACTAAATTCAGGTAAGTCTGTTATTTTAGTGTTAATAAGATTGTCAATACATTGTCCCTGTGTCCCGTTTGGTAGTTTGTGCCATTGTCATTCCACAACATAAAGTTTGTCTTGTTGTCTAATAAAATAGCATCAGTATTTGTGGAATGCTAGGACCTGGTTGTCCATACCAATGTCTAGTGGCACGTCTGACCGAGGGACCTCCTTGTATAACATCTGGAAACCTTGTCCACCCTGACTAGCGCCGCTGTGAAAGTGAACCACCAGGGCACCATACAAGCTGTAGAAATCGCGGTTTGTCTGCAGGCCACAAAGCTTTCCAAGACTATCAGAACTGGTCAAATAACCTGGAAATCGCAAACAATTACATTTGAGTTTAATTTTTTTTTCGTCTTTCATTCTTGACCTTTCTGAGTGTATCTTGTTAATTTACTTTGAATTTTGAGGGTTTTAATTTCTGTGCACTCAGCAGATACAAATTAAAGAGAAAAAAAAACGAATTTCTCATGAATGTATACATATCTCAGTATCTCATGATAGAGATGCCAAGTAAGCTGTTATTAAGAATTAAAAATGCTGTTCAGTTTTATTTGTCTTTTTAACGGACCTCACATGATGTACGTAAGTTTAAGGATATTTCAAAGGAAAGTGGGATGAGAAGAAGAAATTAGAAATGCTGTACCTTCTAGCAAAAGTGCTTTCTCTATGCGTGCTTTTGTTTTATCAAAAAAGACATAAATTTAGAATAAGTCACTATTTATAACTGCTTGAATCAGATATGAACATCGCTCAGACATGGGATAGTAAATTATCATATTGAAATTTCTTTGAGCAGAATAACCAAATTTTATAATTAATAATGAATAAAATTAAAGGAAAAAAATAATAAACAAAGGAATGTTGGAGCTAAAGAAACAAAACATGAAAAGAATGTCGGAGACAGAGGCTAAGGACAACAATCAGCGAACAAACTGGTTGCAAGACATATTCTGTAAAACTTTCTGACTTACTGCCTTTTAGTTCAACATAGTCGAGGGAACAGTCGTCACTGGCCTGGATATCCACAAACGTGAAAGTCACGTGAACGACGTAGTCTAATGGGCTTTTTGTGTACAGAATCCACAGGCAGTCAGAGTTTCTGATGGTTACAAGACAGAGATGACCCCTTAAAACGTTTATGTTATAAGAAGACATATCAAGGCCAGTACCAATACCAGCAGTATGGGCGAGACAGAGACGAGAGGAGCCCGTAGACACGAGTGTATGGCACAAAGCTTCTGTCATCCATTTCATTTGCCTGTCATTTATTTTCTTAGCTGCGATATCCTCGTGGCAGTCAGAAGAAAGATCGAGATGTTCTACTGAGTGTTTTTTAAAATAAAAACTCTGGCTCAAAGAAAGACAACTTTTATAATTTGTCATTTGTTTTCCACTTTAGTGAAATCTGATGAAAAAAAGTCTTTATCGTAGCTATGTGACACGACACATACAGTAAAGAGGACAGTTAAATAAGTACACGTCGCTATGGTTACAATGGCATGTCGCCATGGTTACAATAAGGCGGCGCTCATTTCCCCACACTGACTGCATGTGACTGCGGTGTTGATCAGCAAAGTGACCGCCATTTCTCACAGAAGTACTCATCAGCTTATGGTACATGAAAGGGTAACAAGCATCACAGAGGAGCCAGGTGACTAGCATCATGCACCCGTATAGAGCGCACCAATAACAAAATATTAATACAAGTGAAGAAGCTTACCTGGGGTAGTATGGGGAGTTCATAGGAAATGTAAGTTTGCGAACCTCCTGAGAGTCAGCGATCAGCTGAGCATCAGGCCTGCATTCTGGCGAAGGAAGCAAACAGCACGTGGAAATGAAAAAAGAAAGAAGATGGAAGAAAAAGAACAAGATCGTTGAATGATCTAAAGAAAAAAATGGCAGTTGATTTCATATACCTTCTGAAAACGGCACAGACTGACCGTAAATTAATTGTTTCGTAGCATCATTTCATTTTCTGGCTGCTGCTTAAAACTGCTGTAAAAGTGAAAGTCAGAACTACCATTGCATACTATTCTTGACAAGAAAAGTAATTCATTCTGTCATTAAACTTTCCGAGAAATATTTTCCCGCTGAAACAGGGACATAAAAACCAAAATGCCACTTTTCTCATATTTAGCAAATAGAAAATATGAACTTTCTTTAAGTAGCAGGTAGGTGGTAATTTCAGTAATAGAAGCCAACACAAGAAAAAGATGTACAGAAGAAAGTGCTACTTCAACCGATGTTACTATGCCTGTTGTAAGCATCCGTTGTGTTCTGTTGACGGGTAGGTGGGTGTACATTTACCCTGAGTGAAACTTGCTTCTATCCTGTAGACAGTTTGATAAGTCAGCTGGAAGTATATCAAGGTGCTGGAGACACTCGGACGAAATCTGATGAAGACCTTCTCAGAGCTGCTGTCGAATAGATGGCTGGTCTCCAAACCACAGATTTCCCCCAGTTTCCTGGATTGTGACAGTTGACCTGCCCAGTGTCAGACCACTTTTGATATTTGCTTGCTTCCGATTACAAAGATTAACGAATTCGATCTTCTTATACACATATATAACATTGGAAAACATTTTTATTTGTAGTGCTTTTCAAGTCATAATACTTAAACTGGTAACATTTTAGGGAACATCCATGAACTTTTTTTCATGTATGTGAGGCTTAAGCAATTTTGAAAGAACTGCTATTATTGAAAGTGAAATAAATAAATTTGACCCGCCACCACAAAAACTTTTAACTAAGTGATTTAAAACTTTTTTTATGAATAAGAAATTATTAACATGTACAGGTTTTGATCTTTCTTTTTAATACCATAGTAGTCCTTTTAGTCTCAAAATTTTAAAATGAGTTCTACAGGTTTGAAGAGCGCAAGTAAGACAGAAGTCATTTTGAGAAAAGCAGGTTCGAAGCTTTTTTCAGCAACGAGTACTTCGATCTGTTCTATTGTACTAAATTTTGCATAATGATAACACATTAAAGCTTCACCATTTCAGATCACGAACACTTTACGATGTTTGTACACACAAGTACAGAGACTGAGTACACACCTCAATGCTCCTGGTGGGGGGGTCAGATGATTTATCAGAAGTTGATGGACTTACCGTCAAACACCTCAATGACATCGCACGTGCAGTTCCCCTCCCCACACGTGCCATTGTAGTCAATGTGGGTGAAGTTCACGCGCACTGAATGGTGCAAGTCACTGGCTGTGATAAGCCAACAGCTGGAACTGTAAACAAAAGTAAACAAAGAGGCTGCTTGCCGATTTAAATAGTTTCGAAAGTTGGGAACATCCAAAGAAAGGCTTTCTCAGGAAAACCCATCTGTGGAAGCCCTACTTTGAAACAGTTCAGAAAGTTGGTAAGCATTCACGTTCGTGACAGCAAAATCAGGGAAGAAAGAGGATGCTGGGCTCAGATCTCTTCTTGTCAACGTCTATAAATTTAGAGAAAGCAGATCGGCAGATCGGTTCAGTTCCTGGGTAGCGCAGAATACTCGCTGCACCTGATACAGCTGTCAACGGGTACCCTACCCATCAGAGGTCTAGGGAAAGAGGATAAATAAACGAGGGAGAGAAGATGGGCACCCCCTCACATTTTTTTGTTGACATATAGAACAATAAAATAGTTTCTTACTTGAAACTTTTTGGGTCGTTTAAATAGTCCAGTTCTTAAAGACTTTGATTGGCCTGGAGGGTAGCTAAAGATTCGCACTCTGTTTCTGACACACATAAGTACACTAACACACATAACTAAAATGTAACATAAATTAAAACAAAGTGCATTGACAGCAACTATTGTACAAAAAAGGTCACAAAAGCTAATTATCGCTGTCCCTTGAGTTGTTAACAGCTGAATTCAAACAACAGAGATGAAGAGGTAGATGTAATAAAAGAAGTTGAAGATTAAAGACATCTCTCATTATTGCGTCTGTTCTCTCCACCTCTCACGTTATCTACATCCGACATGTCAAACACAATGCGCTCAGCTTAACTCTCTCCTTGACCTACTACTGCTACATCTTTCTTCTTACCAACAACATTAATATAACATACCATCAACAGTTGTAATTAACAGTCAATAATTCAATAGTAAATGCAAGATATTCTGTCAAGTATACAACGTATTTAGACATCACACTGGAGGTCGGCTTGGCCTGCCATTGGGTGTGGTGACCACCGGCTGGACCTGCCTGTCAGGTACAAGGGTCAGATGTTGCTTCAGCGCTGGCATCGGGCTCTTCTGTCATCGACAGCCTCGGTGCTGGCTCCTGAGTCTTCTTTAGCAGGACCCTGTTTCTGCGATATGTTGCACCATCTTCAGTTTAGACAATGGAGGGCCGTGGTTCTGGGGTTGCAGAGATCTCGGTGGCTGGCTTCCAGGTGCTATTCTTGTCCTGCATGTGGACAGTATCTCCGGGCTTAAGAGTGGGAAGTGACTGTGACAAGGCTGCCTTGCTGTAATCCTTGGCTTGATGCTCTCGCTGCTTGTTGGCTGCCTGTTGAAACAGCTGCCGGATCGGAATGCTTGGTCTGATTTAGAGGTCTGTAGCTGGCACCTAAAAAAAACTTACTGTAATAATCAACAATCATGAAAACTGTTTGCCATCGTATTGGAATAGATCCGCAGCAAGTTTTGCCATGGTAAAGATGGCACCTCGGATTTCATTAAGTGCTCTTTTTGTTGACTGTTCTGAGACTGGTTGCAGATTGTGCATCTAGTAACCAGGCTAATGATTTGAGTCGTCATTCCAAACCAGTAAAATTACTTCTCTGGCCTTCGCTAGGCACTTGTCACGGCCCACGTGTCCTTGGTGCAATCTCTGTGTCTTTTGAACCCTCAGTTAATCACTAGACCATCTTTATAGCTCAGGTCATCATCATAACCTCTGTTTACTCTTATTTCTTAAGGAAAGGGTCTTTGTTCAATTATTTTTTAAACAGGTCCAGCGTTTCATTGGAAATCGTCAAACTGGTAACAGTGAGGTGAATCTGAGTCTCCCAGTCATCGCTTGCCAGTGACTGTGGAAGAAGCGCTGCCCTGGACAATGTATCTTATATGTGCATTTCTCTTTCTGGTTTGTAGACCAGCTCGATATTATACTTCATCAGACACAGCAGCATTCTTTGAAGCCCTGGAGGTGCTGCTGACAATGGCTTCTTGAGGATTGATTCTAGAGGCTTATGTTCACTTTCTACTGTCACTGGGCGCCCATAAACATAGCAGTGGAAGTGTTCCATGTTGAAAACTACCTCCAACATTTCTTTTTCTATTTGAGGGAATCTCTTCTCGCAATCACTAAGGGATCTTGAGGCAAAGGCTACAGGTCTCTCTTCTTGCATCAGATCTGTGCATGCCGCTGTGGGGCTGGACTATTATAGAAGAGTAGATTTTTAGTCTGTTTAGTTAGAGATCTTCTTCTACAACGCCATATTTTATTTCATGACTTCTGTCATGTCTCTGAGGATTGATTTTAATTGTTCTTGTGTTCTAGTATTCATACTGTCAATTTTTTTAAATCTATTGTCACCACATCTGCTATGGACGGTTGCTCTGGTGCTTTGTTTTTTCGGAGTTTACTGCGCGGTGTGCGGACAAATTAATGGACAAGTCATGTCGCTCATCCCATGTTTAGATGTCGATGTCGCAGAAGAGTCTTGTCTTTTTGCTTGGCCTGGGCTGCTTTCTATCTCTCCACACCGGAGTAGTACACCCACTATGAAGACGATGGTCACAAACACTGCATAGTCTCTGCTTTTCAACCGCACACTTAGTGTAGTGAGGTAAGGTGAGGTGTGTGAGCACAGCGCCGACCTCGCCAACACATACAACTGATAAACGTCCACAAGAAATGGCCACATGGTGCTCAAACATGGTGATTATTACTTGGTTGTTTATAGCTCGGATATACACACTGTATATTGCGCAATAGCTTTAAACTCAAATAATTAACCCAAACTCCAGAGAAATTATAAGGGGTGTGCGTGTGTGTGAGTGTGTGAGTGCGTGCGTGCGCGCGCGCGCGCGCGCGTGTGTGTGTGTGTGTGTGGTTTTGTTGAAGTAAATTTTTATTGTGAATGAATTCAAACAGTTTCACTTTACACTTTGTTGTCCATTGCATTATGATTAGGTTTGTTGTGTAATCACCTGGCCTGGGTATTTGGTATTTTACCGGCTTCGAATTTTGAGACCTGCCCGCAGAAAAGAAAAATGTGTCCACCCCTGGCTAAGCCATCGAGTAAGTTTGATTTAACCTACTTACCAGCGACAACATTGAGACACCACTGACTTGTAACAACCAGCACCGCTAAGGTCCAAGCGGTCAGACACAACCCTCGCATTCTCATCGTTTCTAACTCTTCTGATGGAATGTTTACCCCGGGTAGGACGTAGAGGTCAACGTAGGAATGCAAAACAGAAAGTTTCGCAATGCTATGATGTTGCTGCTGATAAAGCAACCCACTGTGTAGGGAGTGTAGTAACAAAGGACAGCCACTTCTGAAGTTTAATCTCCCAGTTATCTTCAGTTCTGGTCATGGCAAAGGTGAAAGGGCAAAGACCAGGCACAACAAAAAGCTGGAGAGGCTTTAGATAAACAGTGTTGTGGCAGGCACAGCTAATCATGTAGAAGTTTCTTCAAGAACATAGTACTTCAAGTGGTGTCCAGTCTTTTGAATACTGATTTTGTATAAGTGCTGCATGCAGAGTTGTAGGTCCTGCTTCCTTCTGACCTTGTTCTACATTTGTTATCATTAACTGAGAGTCGCAAAAAGCACACCCGGCTCAGGTAAATATGTATCACAAATGTTGTGTCGGAGGAGGCATTAAAAAGACATCAACACCAGAAAGCGATACTTTAGTAATGGAACATAAATAGTAGCATACACAACCTGACTATCGAGACCTTAAGCGCAATGATAAATGAAATAATATTTGTAATACTTTTATAACAAAACTGTTTGGGAACTGCGAGCAGATTAAAGGCGTTTGAAAGACGTTAATTTTTATAAATTGCTACCAAATATTTTTATGTATTAAATATTTGTGTTGGATTTAAGAAAATGTACTTGCGGAAGAAGCTGCTGCATACCAATGCCAAATCCATTAGGTATAGAGGTATTTGGTGCAAGCGGTCCTAGATAACAGGCAAGAGATATTGTTAGTTCTCACGATCAGATTTAAATTCACCTAGTCGTCATAGTTTGATTACGAAAATGAATGTTTCCATCTGAAAGCAAAAATCTACAATACACCACGGCGCGTTAATAAAGTTAATTTATAGAGCGCTTTATCCTGCCATCAAGACTACCTCACAGTGCTTAAAATATATAAACAGACCAACAGAATAATAATAATAATAATAACAACAACAACAACAAATGCATGGAACGGAACACGCAAAGTTTATTATGTCTATAGAATGCCATATGGTAGTGTCATGTGAAACTCTGATGGGGAGGTAACAATCGCCCCTATTAGGGTCTAGGGTGGCTTGTGGATAAGCCTGAGGCCCCTTTAAGCAAGAAAGAGGGGGCGTATGTCTAGCAAAGAGGGTCCCGGGGCAGACTAATTCTCTTGGCCCCTTGTAACTGTAATCATAAATTATTTTGCCAGTAATATTCTTACAATTCGATTGTCAATATCTACATTTCATTCAGTAACGTTAACAGAGACAGCAAACATCAAGAGAAGAACACTATGATCAACATGACTATTTGAACATATAGTTGTTTAAACATGAGTACTTCGTAAAATGTGACAGGTTTCAAACATTTTGATTTTATTCTGTAGCCGATCCAGATATCACATACAGATGAATACAGGACAAATGAACAACGGCCTAAAGTGAACTTGTGAGAGATGCTCTGCTCCCTCGTTTCATGGGAGTAACAGTTTGTCTCCACATCATCTGCTGTCTTGTGGTTGGTCCTGTCCTTCTCTCCAGAAAAGAAGCAACAGTTGAATCACTTGCAGAAGCTGCAATCATCGTTACCAGTGATCGGCTGTCAGCTCAACAGAAGTGCTGTGCTGAAGTCTCAAGGATCGGCTCACTTCAAAACTTGCTCACCTGCAACTTTATCATTTACTTTAGTGAACTTTATCATATAGGAAGTTAGTAGATTAGAAAAATAGAGAGAGACACAGAGACTTCATGCGAACTTTGCAAATCCATTTTCTACACATAAAGTTTTTACCGAACTATGCGCAGTTTCTAAAGGTCATAGGTAACAGAGCATCCTTTTTTGAAGTTTTCCGAAGGTCAATGACACTCAGTTGTGAGAAACCTACCTGGGCACCCGGTGCTTGTCCTGTCGCTTGGTACAAGGAGTTTTCTGGCAGCGGGGTGTTCGAAGTGAGCAGCCCATGACCACCAACACCATGGTAGCTCGCACCCTGGATGAAGAAGTCGTAAGGAGGAGGCCCTGTGTTGAGGGGCGGGGGGCTTGCAATGACAGACTGAGGTACAGCAAAGATAGAGGGAGGGCCGGCCATGACAGGGGGAGGGCTGGCCATGACAGAGGGAGGCCCGGCCATGACAGAGGGAGGGCCTGCGATGAAAGACGGAGGGCCAGCTTGAAGAGCAGAACCATTGGGTGGGTAGAAGTATACAATGGGTTGGTTGTTGTTGGTAGTGTTGATTTGGCGATTTCGTGTCGACTGTTGGCGTTGATGTCGTCTGAATGACACTGCGACTACGACGACAGCGATAAGGAAAACGACACTGCCAACTACTGCACCAGCAACAACAGCAGGACTGACTGAAGCTGTAAAATATTCAACAATCACAGTCATGCAGTGAAGCTGGGATGACATGAACACAGACGCCGACAAAAATGTAGCTGTTTCTTATGTCCTCCAGTGGTTAGCATTAGGATTTTTTAAAAATAGGGTACACTTTAAGAAAATTAACAGACAGACACACAGGTTGAATACATGATCCATTCACTACCATCGACTTTTCTCTGTGTGTGTGTGTGTGTGTGTGTGTGTGTGTGTTGGGGAAAGTGAATCATAAGTTAGAAACAATATAACAAAATAATTGCAGATAAAAAAAGGAGATCAAAGAGAAATGAATAAAAAGGGAAACAAGTCTCACGTGCGGATGTATCTGCGTTGAATGAAAGGGAAGAAGAAAAGATAAAACCCCAACGTGTATAAACCAAAAAAAATCAAAAGGGAATAGAGATTAAAATTATATTGCGAACGTTTCAGTCTATACAAACAACAAACATCAGTGTACTTTTTCTTCCTATTCAGTCATTGAGTCGATTGCGGTACAGGTCGTTACTGCGGTACTCTGGTCGTGACGTCATTTCCGACCTACCTGAAGGTTTGGGCACGTCCCAGCTAGCCACAGCTTTGTAGGTCAGGCGGAAGCCACCTCCCGATGAACTTCCATCACTGTGGAACTTGATGTACACAGACCGCCCCGAGCTGTAAAAGTCTCGAACCGTAGACCCACACAGTCTGCCCAGACTGACGGCGAAGTCACTTGACCCTGTCGACACCCCACGACCATCTTCACAAACTTGAAATAGCAGTCTCAGATATCAAAAGGGGTCTAGTTCTTTCTTCTGTCCTGATACAAACCAGATGATACTGTCACAACTCATATGAAGTCTTTGTCAGGTACCATGTCATGGACCATTTAGTGTTTCATTTCGATGGTTGTGTTTCAATAATAATAATAATAATGATAATAATAATAATAAATTTTATAGCGCTTTTCCAATGATACGCTCAGAGTGCTTTACAGAAATGATATACAAATTGAATCACCAACCACTATATATATATATATATTGATATATATTAGACCCGCTGACTTCTACAACAGACACCCACTGATACATAAAGTAAATTACAGACACAAGGTATACACCCTCATGGTATTTGACGGACATAATTGCCACTTGACTTGAGAAACCCTCACCCTCAGTAAAATGTAAGTAAGAACCAACACTAATTAACCCAAACGTTTTATATCGAGTCAAGTCAGGCACTTTTTTCAATGAAAGTTTTGTACTGCAGAAACCGGAATCAAAACGTTTTACACTGAATACAAAATTTTATACTAGAGAAATTACTACTACAAACAACAACAACAATAATAATAATAACAACAACAACAACAACAACATGTGCAACATTATGTTTTGCGAATAAGTCACCAAGTGTGTAAGATAAAACAGATTCAGAGAGCAACCTAAATAAATGTGCATTGAGTGAACATGTACGTACCGTCAAAGACTTCAATGTAGTCATAGGGACAATAACTCGCATATTCTACGTTAACAAACGTGAAAGTCACGTGTACAACGTAGTTGTAGCTCGTAGTTTCAAGGAGCCAACCACAGTCGACGTTGCTGAAAATGAAACCAGTGATTATGTGAAGGAGTCAGAACTAAAGCATAATTTTTTCTTATTATATATTTTATTCTTAACGAGGAAACATCATTCAGGCCTTTATTAAATGAAGCCCAGACTTACTTGGGGTAGACTGACGAGGTAGTCGGGTACTGCAGATACTCTTCTGTGTAACTCCATGCTGTCAGCGCCGGTGGGTAGAGAGAACAAGCGCTGGCTGTAAATAAGAAACCACGTGATATTGGTGCTGAGTATGATACATAGGACATGACTGAGACAGGACAGGATGGGGATATAGGACATGACTAAGACAGGACAGAACAAGATGAAGACATAAACATGACTGGGACAGAACAGGATGGAGACACAGGATATGACTGAGACAGGACAAGATGGGTACATGAAAATGACTGAGACAGAACAGGATGGGGACATGAGCATGACTGAGACAGGACAGGATGTGGACATGAGCATGACTGAGACAGGACAGGATAGGGACATGAGCATGACTGAGACAGGACAGGATGGGGACATGAGCATGACTGAGACAGAACAGGATGGGGACATGAGCATGACTGAGACAGAACAGGATGGGGACATGAGCATGACTGAGACAGGACAGGATAGGGACATGAGCATGACTGAGACAGGACAGGATGGGGACATGAGCATGACTGAGACAGGACAGGATGGGGACATGAGCATGACTGAGACAGGGCAGGATGGAGACATAGGATATGACTGGGACAGGACAGGATGGGGACATGAGGATGACTGAGACAGGACAGGACAGGATGTGGACATGAGCATGACTGAGACAGGGCAGGATGGAGACATAGGATATGACTGGGACAGGACAGGATGGGGACATGAGCATGACTGAGACAGGACAGGATGTGGACATGAGCATGACTGGGACAAGGCAGGATGGGGACATGAGCATGACTGGGACAGGGCAGGATGGGGACATGAGCATGACTGGGACAGGACAGGATGGGGACATGAGCATGACTGGGACAGGACAGGATGGTGACGTAGGACATGACGTATTGCACTGCATTATGTTTGTACGACATGACATTGTGAAACAGATGGTGTGCTGTTTGACATGATGTAGCAAATGTGTTTGAATTCGGTTGTGTGAGAGAGTACACGGGAAGACATGAGTTTAAGAAAATAGCGGACTAGCAGACGACTTGTGGAGGGAGCGCAAAGCTCACAAAATCTTAGCCGAGTCTTCTATCCAGGTCTTGGTGTAGGTGTGACAGTCGGGGTCATCTCTACCTGATGTTACAACAAACTACAGGACTACAACGAACCTTACACCATCCTGTCTAGCCGACTACAAATTAAAAGTAGCTTGCTCAACAGTGCCTGTGTTGCACCAGACAGCTGCAGGATGGCCATCACAGGGTAATGTACCAGGAGTGAGTAATTTAAAATTAACCTGCAGTTGTAGGCAAGGTTAAACGAGGAACAGCTTGGTAGGTCAGCATAAATCTTCGTGTTGCTGTGTCATGGCTGTGAAACCTGATGTACATCGACGACCCCGAGCTGTAAAAGTCACGTGATGTAGACTGACACACCCTGCCCAGGCTGCGAGCAGAGGGGCTGAACCCTGTACACAAACAAATCCTTATTCTCGACAGATCGTTTCCATTTAAAACCAGATGTGGATTTTAGTCGGTCGGTCGGTCGGTCGGTCGGCCAGTGTGCGTGCGTGTGTATCATAGGGCGTAATTCTATTTAGAAGTTATGAAAGAACTCTTAAAGGAAAAAACTACTATATTTGCTTCCATCTGAACACGTTTTATCTTAATTTTAATTTTTTACTTATTTTGAAATGCGTTGCTACAATTTTTTTAAACTAAAAGAGGAAAATGTCATATCGTCATCAGACATCATTTGAAAGAGAGAGAGAGAGGCTGGCGAAGAGAAAGTCGCTGCCGTTTGACCTGAGTACACAGCGTTAACACCACAGACGTCTGTCAGGACACCACCTCTGACAACGCGGATACATCCACTGGCTGTGACTGTTAGCTTCAAATTAAAAAAAAAATATACAAACCGAATTTATAGCAAATATGGGAACCACGTCATTATAGTGGGTCCGCTGTAAATGGTAAGGAGAGAGAGAGAGAGAAAAAAGGGGCACGTAATTAATAGTCAGTGAGAAGCAGATTCCACCACAATATTTACTCCCTTCCAGTAAACAATGGCAGGCGGCGCTACGAGCTGTCATGTGATTTGTGGGTCTCGAGAGCTGAGAGACCAACGGAGGCGAGAATAAGACCTCAGCAGCGCCAGGTGTCTTTACTAATATATCTGTGATCTACTAGCAATATGTGCTGGTGTTAGTAGACTCATGACCACACCACGTACATAGTTCACATCAACTTACCGTCAAACAGCTGCACGTAGTCGTAGGAACAATCGCCGCTAGTTTCTATGTCGACAAACGTAAAAGTCACGTGAACAACGTAGTTATAGATACTTGTCTGAAGGAGCCAGCTACAGTTAGCATTGCTGTACATGAAACAGAGTTTGCACGGGAAAATGTTTTTTGTATATCTGCAGGCACATATGTGAATAAAAGCTGAAAGTGTTTAAAATGACTAAAATGACTAAAACATATCAAAATGTTTAAACTTTACAGAACTATAACACGTTTCAGGCATTGCTTTCACAATAATGCTGATAAATACAATCGTCGAATGTTTAACTTTTACCAACTGAAGCCTTTGAACACTCAATAATTTATTAAATTGTTTCTCACTTGGCAGAGTTGATGGAAGTAGGAGGGTATATCAGATACTGTGTGCTAGAGTTCACTGCTCGAACTTGTGAACATATCCCATCTGTAACAAACCAACAAATGTTAATCCATCTAATATAAGTGGAAGAGTTATGTTTCTGTCCTTAATTATCAGGTGAGGAGAAGTGTCTCAATAAATACGAGAAAATGGAAAGGTTGTCAGCACTGGAGTATTCACCAACTTCAGGGCACAGAAGTAACTAAAAAAAAAAAACTTTTTTGCATAATATGTCAGGTTTATATGAATGTCATGTCATATGTAGTTATTTCAGACTAACGAGCACGTAGATAAAGTTAATCTTGTAGCCTGTATAAACATAAATATACATGAATATAAATGTATCAATGGACTATAGTGAGTCACCATGCGAGCTCTTTCTACACACTGCAAAAGATCGTGAATGTCGTACATTGCGTCTTTGATGATGATGATGATGATGATGATGATGATGATGATGATGATGATGATGATGATGATGATGATGATGATGATGATGATGATGATGATGATGATGCGGGGCTTCAGTCTCATTATCAATGTTTCAGCATACGACTTATAAACCAACACCAGCAATGCACCACATCAGCTGACTAACATTGGTGTTAACAAAAGACAAGAGACCTACAAGTGAGACTCAGACAGACAACTGTTGTAGCAGAGACTGGCTGTCAGTAAGGAGCAGGATGGCTTAGTGTACAATATGCAAACACGCGAACTCAAATAGAACCCTGGGGGCCATCAGATAACAGGAATACATTGTGTACACTGCAGGAATACATTAATACAATGCAAAATGGTCACCACTGAGCTTTTGATTATATGCCTTGTTTTGTGTCCGTCAGACTTACATGAGTCCTGTGGCATTTCTGAACGACGAACTGATGTGTAGATGAGCTGGAAGCCCTGACCAGTTTGCGTGGAATCGCTGCGAAATCGGAGGAGCAGAGACTGACCCGAGCTGTAGAGTTCACGCTGCATCACCAACAGCCCACAAAGTCTTACAAGTCTTCTCGAGGAAGTAGATGCCCCTGACAGATGATATAGCTGTATTCATGTATAACATCGATCTTGTTGGCTTCAATCAATTCTTGTTCTTCCTTTATTAAATAGACTTTGTATTTTATGTTTTATCCTCAGCTAATAGAAGAACAAATAAATGAAAGATATCGAAGGAGGATAGAAAGAAGAAAATAAATAAAAATAAACTGACCGAAAGGGACGTAAGCACGGAAGCAGAATTAACGAGTAGATCGTGAAGGAAATTATTTGCCTTTAAAAGACAGACTCTCGTTATCAGCTGTGTTATCAAACACACCGTCAAATACGTCGATGTTGTCGTAGGAACAGTCAGGTCCAGACTCTGTGCTAACAAACGTGAAAGTCACGTGCACAAGGTGGTCGTAGCTGCTAGTGTGGAAGAGCCAGCCACAGTCAGCGTTGCTGAAAAAGAAGAGAAAAGAATTGAGCCAATTAGTGGACACAGAAAGTAGCTGTGTCAGTATTCAGTGCTCCACTTCTATCACTGAAATACTTTCTACTAGTCTTCTTATTTATTTATTTATTTATTTATTTTATTTATTTATTTGGTATACACATTACATACTTGGTGACGACGCCGGCCAGGAAATAATAATTGGGAGGATCCGCACTAGGAAATATGGCCACTTAAACAAGAACCTGTCATCAGGAGATCGAGTGATATCAAGCCACCGTTAATATTTTTATAATTGATGTACACTTCGTGTGTCCTTTGTAATCTTTCTAATATGCCAGCTGCTATTTTAAATGTTCTTTTTGAGCAAATATTTGTAAGTAGATGAACCAAATGTATTACTTGGTATAGTTTTGGTTGTTTCCTGGGTACTCTAAGTATTGCTGAGTGTGGTAAACAGGCCTCAGTAGAAGATTAGAAGCGCAAACTGCAACATAATGTGTAAATACTGTACATGCAAAACTACAACATTATGTGTGAATATGTACAGTATTTACACATTATGTTGTAGTTGTATATGTACAGTATTAACACATTATGTTGTAGTTGTACATGTACAGTACAACTACAACATAATGTGTAAATACTGTACATCTACAGCTACAACATACTGTTTAAATACTGTACATCTACAACTACAACATAATGTGTAAATACTGTACATGTACAACTACAAAATAATGTGTAAATACTGTACATGTACAACTACAAAATACTGTGTAAATACGGTACATGTACAACTACAACATAATGTGTAAATACTGTACATGTACAACTACAACATACTGTGTAAATACTGTACATGTACAACATAATGTGTAAATACTGTACATGTACAACTACAACATAATGTGTAAATACTGTACATGTACAACATAATGTGTAAATACTGTACATGTACAACTACAACATACTGTGTAAATACTGTACATGTACAACATAATGTGTAAATACTGTACATGTACAACTACAACATAATGTGTAAATACTGTACATGTACAACTACAACATAATGTGTAAATACTGTACATCTACAACTACAACATAATGTGTAAATACTGTACATGTACAACTACAAAATAATGTGTAAACACTGTACATCTACAACTACAACATAATGTGTAAATACTGTACATGTACAGCTACAACATAATGTGTAAACACTGTACATCTACAGCTACAACATATTGTGTAAATACTGTACATGTACAGCTACAACATAATGTGTAAATACTGCACTGCTATAGATGTCACACATTGGGTGAATATTATTTTGCCGCAACTGTAACAAAATGTGTTTAATAAGAAGAAAGGTGTGGAGAGGAGCATTTGCAGCCTGATTACAGTTTTTCGAATGAGTCGTACAAGCTGAGAACAGCTGCTGGTTATATATCATTTATCATCCCTAAGAAATGTTTTACTTGCGTACGCCTGTATGTGCGTGCGTGTGTGTGTGTGCGTGTGCGTGCGTGTATGTGTGTGTTCAGTCTACTGAGGAATAAATGTAAGCAGTAACAATATTCAGTCACACAAAATGAAGCCAATGAGCTAGAAATTGCCGCGTCTTCAGTGAGGATTTCCGACAAAAGATTTCTCCAGTTTTTTTGGGTGGGTGGGTGGGTGGGGAAGGGGGGGAGCATCTATGTAGAATTTTTTTTTTTTTTTGCATTTCTTGTCGAATGAAAGAAACTTGTTTAAAAAGCCTTTGACTATATTTAAAAAGTTTTGTTGGACTTTAAAGAGCTTGGTAACTTACTGTTGGGCCTGAACATTTCGTAGTTGATGTCAAAATAACTTGTTTCCCACAAGTCATCGCTTCCGGTAGTAAAAGATACCAGCACGTCACTTCCGCTGCTGTCGATGGTAAAGTCGAGTGTTGAGCAGGTGGACAGCAGGATGGGGTAATAGGAAGAGTTACCTGCATAACAATGAGCTTTTAACTCTTTCTCCCTCTTTCTCACTTACACTCGTATATTGTATATATATATATATATAGAGAGAGAGATACAAAGAGAAAGAGAGGGATGATTTATACATACATAGATTCATACATACATAAACATAAGCCACACACCCTTTAATACCACAGATGATTTCAAGCTAGCTTAATCTCGGGATACCAGTGCCCCACGAAGGCAGGAATGTTACTGGCAAGACTGACCATCGTAGACTGTGAAGTTGTCAACACACGACCCGTTGTGTGACCGGACATCAAAGATGGCCGCCGTCAAACGTAGTCTGGTGTTGGTGCTGTTGGAGCTGATGATCCACTGACAGCTTGTGTTGCTGAGGAAAATAAAACATGATGTGTATCATTTAGTTATCACACTGTCACACTATGCATCCTCGCAACAAAGCCCGAGGACTAGGGGCAAGAGACTCCGTTGTTGTCATAAAAGCACTCATCTGCTGTTCACTAGTTGTCAGCAGGCCTCCTCTGTCCTGTGAATACTACATTTTATATGTCATGTAAGATGATAAAGAGTAGTAACAGCTTAGCCCCTAGTAGTCGAGTCCCCTACTAAAGCACTACTTGCACAGAAACCTTTTGACTTCTCATTCAGTTTTGGAACAGATCATCAACTTAAAACTGAAAAGAAACAGTTTGCATCAAACCATTATGTAAGAGCATCAAGTCGCTTGAGGCTACAGCGAGTTAGTTTATAAAGTTTGTCTGGGTGAATATGGACAAGTCATACTGTACTTTGTCAAGGACTGGGCAGTGAAGGACAAAGTTTTGTTGGGGTCTGCAATGAGATGTGTAGGCCTTGAGTCTGCACAGCACTGGCTGTCAGAGCCTGACAGAGCACCTGGGGAACAGAATGCATCAAAATTCATCAACCAACTTGTTTTTGCCCTCTGATACTACCTCTACGAATGTGTGAAGGTTACGACCATGCATACAGCTTAAGAACATAAACAGTGGTCGACAATTTAGAAAACTGATAAAGTACAAGTGAAACAATGAAAAGCATATTAAAATATTGAAAGTGGGCCAAAGTTTAAAGATCTATTAAGATACTAGTAAAACAGCGACACATACACGAACATGCGCACGTGCGCGTACGTACAGTACATACACATCCATACAAACTCTCTCTCTCTCACACACACACACGCACGCACACACACAGAGTGTATTATGTGTAGTCAGAAATGCCACAGCAATGACAAGCAGAAGCCATTCAACTTCTCCTATGTTTTGTCCTTAGCAGGTTGCTAGGAAACCTCACGTGCACTTACAACACAGAGACAGCCTGTTTCTGAACCCTTTCTAAGCCCACGTGTCATCATCTACAGCCAGTACAGTGTAGGACCCAGTGTCTTGACTCAACTAATCCTCCTACATGGTCCCCGGGTCCTGTTTACTCGTCGTTGCCGCACCATTGACCCCGCCCTGTCTATGTATCCCGTGATTCTTCTTGTTTAATCAGCATCTTCCGAGTGCACGCAGACTTTTGTTGGCAAACGAAATATTGTGAACAGATATTTTCACTGCTCAAAAGCACAGGGTTGTGAGTACAGCAGCATAAAGACATCGTACAAGTGCTGTATATTTATTAATGTTCGTCTTTAATCTTGGCTCCCACACTCTCCCGTTACTTTACACCTGACAAGCTCAACATTCACAACAGAATAAGTTGTAGGATATTTACCTGTTACAACACCTGTCACTATAGTCCAAGTGATCAAACACAACCTTCGTCTTCCCATCTCACCGTCTGTTTCTCTCGGTGATTTCTTTTCTCGTGCAGCACAGGTAAAGCGGATGTGACGTTGACGTCAGCCAGTCGATACCTGCACAAGTCGATTTGTGTGCACAGCGCATTTCGCAAGACTGCGACGATGTTGCTGATAAAGAGAACAGACGGTAGTAGCTCAAACTAGCATGTTCTTGACCTTTCGACAAGTCCACTGAGACCCACATTTTGCAGAACTGCCGCATGTTTACAAAGTATGTTTACAAAGTATGTTTACTCGCCATTAGACACACACTGGGTAGCGGGTACATACAGCGTATTGATGAGCTCTGGGTAGATCTACCAACATTTTGTACACAGCGTTTTTTTAAAAATCAGATTGGCCCCTGCTGAAAGTATTTTCCTATATACAGCAAATCAGGCAAAAATATATATCTTGACTTTTCTCAGCTAAACAGGATGCAAAGTTTAGGAGACCTTATACATCAACAAACAAATATAATGGTACAGGTGACAGTAAAATGTCAAGTTATGTAAACTGTATCTACTAAATAAAAATATTAAAATATATAATAGTACAGATTGTTACTCTATGCTTAGATTTTCAGTTCATAATTTAGATGTCACAAGAAATGCAAGATAATATCACAGTCGATGTGCTGCATTATTTCTAAACGAGGAGAAAATAATAAACTTATTGTTAAACTTGAGTAGCACCATATTGTCATAATATTAGGAAGCTGACTACCAGCAGCATTTTTTTAAAAAGAATCCTACCTTTAGTTAGTGTCTAAGACCTCATCTTGACCACACGAAGCAAGGGCACTTCACCTCTTTATCCGAACATCGTGCTATCATCCGATGAGAGGTTCACTTTATCCGCTGGTTTCCTCTCCATGCTAGGAAAGTTTTAATCGAAAACAGTTGAGAGTGCGAGTCCCAGTCGACAGACTGAGCGGCCATACCTTATCGCAGTCACGTGACGCATGTTCCTTCCAATTCTTCGTTCTTGAGATAACAAATGAAGTAAGAGAACTGCTCAGTAAATATCGTTTCCCCAGTCTGAGTACCGTTATATTTATAAATAACCAAGTAAATGTGACAGCCGATACAGAGCACCCGGTAATGCACGGGACACCTTGTATATGACACCTGTATTCAGGGCTGGTCGTCGGGGGTATACTCCGGGTACTCCGGTTTTCTCCTTCTCCCGCTTTCCTCAGTGCGACATCAACTCCAGGTGGAAGCATCTTCCCGATAAACTAACCAAACAACGGCCGACATGTTGTGCTTGGCTTTTTGCTTGATCGTTTTCAATCCTTATGGGAATAAAGTGTTTCGGGAGTCTTGAGGGACGCCACGATATTCAATTCTCTCCAGACCTTAGACAACTTTTTATTTTTACCTTGTTGCCGATGATGTTGCCTTGTTTTCCGATACAATAGAGGGTTTGCAGAATATCCTCAACAATAAGTCCAAACATTTAGAACTTGAAGTAAATTTTGATAAATAGAATATTGCAGATTTTAGAAACGGTGATTTTATTTCAAAGAATAAAGAGTTGTTCCTGGAAAGCAAAACAACTATTGTCAATACTTATAAATATCTTGGAATATATTTATCAAGTCGTGTCTTTACTCAAACCCTACAAGACTTTGCCGAAAAAGCACCAAAAGGAGTAGGTAGTATTCTGAAAGCTCTGTGGTATTTAGATGATCGTAACCCATCGTATTACTGTAAATTATTGAATAACCAAATGTAACTAATTCTGTTATGTGGTTCAAACAATATAAGGCTTAGTGCTGATATCAATATTATAAAAAAGTTCGTCTGTTTGCCATGAAACGTTTTCTAGACGTTACTTCTCGGACCCTAACTGCTCTAGTTTATGGTGAGTGTGGAAGACACACGCTTTATATTTGTACATATACAAGATGCTTTAGATACTGGCTTAGAATAACTCATCTCCCTTCAAACCGTCTACCTAGGCAAGCACTAGTAATTTTAGAAAAGCTACTTCAAACCATTAAAACTACTTGGCTGAACCACCACATAATGATAACACTCAAATCTGGTTTTGGTATGGTTTAGGAAAATCAAGCCGTTGTGAATGTAAAGAAATTGTAATTGAGGTTTATCGACTGTCATCAACATGACTGGCACCACAAACTCGCCAGTAGCACACGTTTTTCTGTATACTCTTCTTGTATACTCTTCTATTTAGTTTAGTCCATATCTCTCTGATCTCAGACATACAGGTTTCAGAGTAACCCTAGTCAGATTTATGTAACGAAATAGAATCTTGTAATTGTAAGAAATTTAGATACTGTAAACAACAGCTCTCTATGCAATGTCCATTTTATTATTGTGATGACAGACATTTACTTTGCACCTGTTGGTCCTGGTTACGACAATATGAGAGAAGAGTATATTTAACCCAAGTTCTATAAATTTCCAGCTCAGTTTAGATTTTCTGCTCTTATGGCTGATATTAATTCAGACATGACACGTCACTTTGCCACTTACCTCTACAAAGCATTAGACGAGAGGAATAAGAATGTAACACAGTAGTCTTTATTGGGATAATTTTGTATACGTAGTATACACACATGTATAACTCACTCATGCAGTCTGTCTTTTTTAATGCATTACCAGGGTACAAAGTCATGTGACCTTATTAATATAGACGTTTGTTCGTTCGTTCTCTCTTTTTCTCTATTTCTTTAACAGGGAGTAATCGGAATTGACTAGACACGATTATCCAGAGAACTCCTCCAAGTGCGATGTTATTGTCAACATTTGATCTACAGTTAAATCAATTAAATCAAGGAAATGTAACTCACTATTGGCGTGCTTAGCGCCAGTATACACAAACAGTAAACAGAACTGCAGAGACATAGTAAACACATGATACTGATTGTACTGGGTACCATTTGCACTCAAAGCGACCTCATGCGACCTACTCTCTGAGTTGATGTGAGTAACATTATGTCCAACTGATCTGTTGCCTTGTGACTGGTGCTGCGCCTTCTCTCCAGGAAAATAGGAAAAGTTGAATTACAAGCAGTCACTGAAGATGTGGTCCTCGTGATCACCGACTGTCAGCACCACAGACATGGTCTGTTGTAGTATGAAGAAATGACGAACTTTACGTTTTGTTCATCTGCAACAACGTCACATACTTTAACGAACTTTGTCGTTATTGATAATAACGGTTTGTGTGTGTGTGTGTGTGTGTGTGTGTGTGTGTGTGTGTGTGTGTGTGTGTGAGTGTGTTAGAGAGTGAGTAAGTGTGAGTGAGAGTGAGTTAGTGAGAGAGTGTGTTAGAGAAAGAGAGAGGCCGAGAGTATCAGGCACTGCTCTATACTTTAACGCCCTCGTCCTATATCCACAGAAAACATCACCTTAAAGGTCTAGTCGGCTGGTTTTTCTAATCACTTGGCTCAGTGCTTGGATAAAAAGATAAAAAGAAGATTTTGACATGTAGACCTCTTCATGGAGTGCGAATCATATGCTTAGCTGTTACAATAACCGTTATGAAATAGAGTTCATGAAGGGACTGATAACAAGATAGTAGAAAGATAGAAAGAGAGACAGAGACTGTATGAAGAAGGTCCTATACCACAGATCATCTTTCTGCGAGATTTGTAAAGGTTGAGGGGACTCAGTTGTGAGACACCTACCTGGGCAGCTGGTGGAGCAGAGGGTACTTGTCGTGCTGTCGGGTACTGGGAATTTTGTGGCAGCGGATTCTTCACAGTGTGCACCCCATTAATACTAGCGTCAGGGTAGCTCGCGCCCTTGATGTGGTCGATTTAAGGAGGAGGAGGGTCTGCGGTGTAAGACGGAGGTCTT